>CM036574.1:0-600000 GCA_020745775.1 Theristicus caerulescens
ATCCAACACAGTCGGGCAGGTTTAGCTCCTGCCCATTTCCACTCCAGAAGTGCTCAAGTTCTTTACTCGTGTGCAGGAGCTCCTGCAGGTCCTCTGGGGAAAAAAGGCTTGAGCAGCAGGAGGAACAGGATCCAGGGCGCCTGCAGGTGTACCACGACCAGTTCCTCCTGGGGCAATGCCTGCGATCCAAAGGCAGCCTCAGTGGCAAAGGCCTGCTCTGTCCTGCCCACGCTCGCTGAGTGCTCACAAATGTTCAAGTTGACTTAGCTCTTGAAATAAAGTTGCCATTTTTCACAGCTAACCCTGCTTCAGTCCAATTCAGTCTCCCATGCAAGGCAAGGACTTGCATGCCGGCACCTGCAAAATGAGGCTGCAGGCAGACAGGAGGGCACAAAGGGCAAGAGTCACTCAACAGGGCTGCAACCGTGCCGGTCAGAGAGGAGGGTGAGGGTGCGTGGAAGAAGGGAACACAGGTCACAGGGGGCTCGAGGTCTTGGGGACAGCAGTTGGAAACACGAAGCCTCTTAGGCCGGCTACTGGTGGGATCCCTGTGTGTGTGTACAATGCACCGGTGAACTCAAAACGGGACTCTTCATGACCCAGGCGACACGGATCTAGAAAGAGCCAAGGTCTGCACCAGCGACTGGGTAAGGAGCTTGACATCCAGCCACAGCTATTACCTGGACTTCATTTCCAGACTCTTCTTTGAGGAATCTAGGAACACGCTGTGCTTAGGAACCTAGCGAGTGAAGGTGGCTTTATGTTTCACTAGGAAACATCCAATCCTGATCATCTGCAAAGGCAGACAAGGCCTGGGCTGTGGTCATGGTTACGTAAGTGGCGGTTACGTACAGATGGGTGCTGGTAAAGGCGTTGCTCTGTCTATGCCAATCTGGTCTGCCATTCACATGAACTGGGTAAGCCTGTGTGCGTGTTTGTGTACCTGGCTCTTTGGAACGCAGCGTAAGTCTCTTGAACACACCCACGGCAACAGCGGCAGTCCCTCCTCAGGCTGGACAGGACAAGCCTCCTGGGGGTGAGAGCCCACCTGATTCAGCTCCAGCGGACCTGAAAGGAGAAATCCCCACGTGCAGAAGTCTACTGGCTCTGGCTGCTCTGGGAAGTAAAAGCCCATTACTTCACACAAGGTTAGTGCTGCCTCCTCTCCTCTGCACGGGCAGCTTTGTGAAGTCCCCTAGGCTTTGGCTGTCCAAAGCTCCAAGAGAAGAAACTGAGCTCCACCTGGGGGTTTCTGCTACAGGTTCCTTTCACAGTCATCCAACCCCAGACCAGGCCTGCCATGGGCTGACCCCGCTGACACCTCACTTGCCCCGCTGCTCTTTGGCCTGGAGTCAGACGCAGCCGAGAACTATGATCTGCTGCAGAGCGGTGCAGGGCTGGAGCTTCTGCAAGTCCTGAAGGAGATCAAACTGCAGAAGGTGCTTTTTGAACAGCGCATGGAGTCTGGGGACCGCCAGGTCAGGAAGGGCAGGGATCCCACCCTGCTGCGTACCAAACTGAACTCCTAAGCCCTCCTGCTGCCACTGCTCCTGGCCTCTGGCTGCTCCATCCCCTTCCGTTGCTCTGCGCTGGAACCCTATCCCAAACCCACCAGACCCCCTGCCCCCAACTACCCAAGCTCAGCCTTAGGGCTACCCTGCAGCTTTGGCTCAGTGACACCTCTGACTGATGGAGCACTGGGGCAGCAAACTGTGTGTTGGGGAGATTGCCAGCCCTGCTAGGAGGGCAGCGCAGTGGACCCTGTGCTCTGTGCTGGACGTTCAAGCTGAGGCCTCGTGACAGAAACCCTGACTTGCTCGGGGAGGGACCGTGATACAGCATCATCTCCAGAGCCAGAACAGCTCCTTTCAAACCATGATCAAGGTGAAGCAAAGGGCATGCCCCAGCATCCAGAGATCCCAGCTCAGCTGGAGGCATGCTGTGCACCCCTGGGTGGGAACAGAGCTGGCAGCTGCAGCACCAGCACTTGCCAGGGACCAAGAGCACAGCAAGAGGAGGATGGCATGGATGGTCCTGGCAGCTTCAGAGGCAGGACCTTGTGCAGCTAGTGCAGAGGGGACATACCTAGGCAGAAGCAGCTCAGGGTATGCATGCTCAAGCACCTCCAAGTCCTTCATGACTCCAGGAGGTGGAGATGTGGCTGGTGGTTGGCAGGCCTGGTCCTCTTGTGAGGTCTGTGGGTGCTGGGGCTGATCAATCAGGTGGGCTGCAACCACGTGCCAGCCCCATGACTGAAAGGCTCGCTCTCCTCTTGCTCGTCAGCTAGTCCAGCTTCAAGTTCACTAGCAAACTGCACACACCCACAGCGCTCCCACCAGCAGCTGGCCCCAGACACTCGCTGTTTCCAACTGCTGGGTCCCTGTGACCTGTGTTCCCTTCTGCCGTTGCTAGCAGCCAGGCCTCTGGACCCACCCCCGTCATGCTGGGTATGCAGAGTGGGGCCACACAGAAAAGGATTTGGAATTGCTCTCAAAAAGAGGGTAGGACGGGCTGTGGTGATTAGGTGAAGGGCACAGGCAAACAAGCAAACCAACCAGCACTTTGCTTATGTGTGACTGGCTCCTTGATCCCCCCTTCTCTCCATTTTCCATGCTGCCAGGATGGCAGCAGGAAGCTCCCGCACCTTTCACGAGCTCTGAGACTCAACCACTTCCCTGGGCAGCCTGTTCCAATGCTTGATAACCCTTTCAGTGAAGAAATTTTTCCTAATATCCAACTTAAAGCTCCCCTGGTGCAACTTGAGGCCATTTCCTCTCGTCCTATCACTTGCTACGTGGGAAAAGAGACCGACCCCCACCTCACTACAGCCTCCTTTCAGGCAGTTGTAGAGAGCGATAAGGTCTCCCCTCAGCCTCCTTTTCTCCAGACTAAACAACCCCACTTCCCTCAGCCACTCCTCAGAGGACTTGTGCTCTAGACCCTTCACCAACTTCGTTGCTCTCTGGACATGCACCAGCACCTCAATGTCCCTCTTGTAGTGAGGGGCCCAAAACTGAACCTGATTTGAGGTGCGGCCTCACCGGTGCCCAGCACAGGGAGACGATCACAGAAACAAAAGCATATAGATGGGGTGAAGTTGGATGAAAAGGTGTAGGAGAAGGAGGAGGAGAAAGAGCAACACAAGAAGGAAGACGAGGATAAGGAGGAGGAAAAATAGGGCAAGGATGAAAAGGAACAGGACAAGGAGGAGAAAGACGAGAAACGAGCAAGAGGAAGAAGAAGAGGAGGTGGGGGAGGAACAGGAGAAGAAATAGGAAAAGGAACAGGAATCAGATGAGGAAGAGGAGGAGGACAGGAGGATGAGGGGGGGAAGAGAATGAAGAGGAGGAGGAGGAGAATAAGAGGAAGAAAATTAAGAAGAATACAAGGACAAGGAGAAGAAAGAACAGGAGGATAAACAGGATGAGAAGGAGGAAGAAAAAGAGGAATTTTAAGTATGAGAAGATGAAGAGAAGGAGGAGGAGTAATATGGTGAAGAACAGGAGGAGAAGGAGAAAGAAGGAGAAGGAGAAAGAAGGAGAAGGAAGAGGACAAAGTAGAAGAAGAGGAGAAGGTGGAAGAAGAACAAGGAACAGGAGACAAAGAACAGGAGGGTAAACATAATAACAGAATAACAGGAAGAGGAGGAAGAAAACCAGAAGGAAACAGGAGGAGGATGAGTTGGAGGAGGAGGAGGAGAAGGAGGGGTATAAGGAGAAGGACTATGAAGAACAAGAACAGGAGGAGGATGAGCATGCAGAGGATAAACATGCAGAGGCGTATGAGGAGGAGAAAGTGAAGGAGACCAAGAAAGAGGAAGAAGAGGTGAAGGAAGAACCAGATGAAGACAAAAAGGAGGAGAAAGAACAATAACAGGAGGAGGAGGAGGGAGAACTGTAGGAAGAACAGGATTGAAGAACATGAGAAAGAAGCAGAAGCAGAAGAGGAAGAACAAGAGCAGGAAGAGGAGGAGTATGAGGAGGAAGATAAAAAGGAAAAGAAGGAAGGACAAGAGGAGGAAGAGAAAGAGAGGAGGTAGAGCAGGAAGAAACAGAGAGGAAGAGAAACGAACAGGAAGAGGAGAAACAGGAGGAGGAAGAAGAGCAGGAGGAGGAAGAAGGGGAAGAGAAACAGGTGAAGAACGGGGGCATGACAAGGAAGAAGATGAAGAGAAGGAAGAGGAGGAAGAACAGGAAGAACAGGAGGAGGAAGGGGAGGAGGAAGAACATGAGAAAGAGAGGAAAGAAGAGAAGATGGAGGAAGAGGAGGAAGAACAGGATAAGGAGGAGGGGGAGAGTAAAGAAAAAGATGAGGAGGATGAAAAAAAGGAGGAGAAAGAAAAGGAGGAGGAGGAGAGAAACGAGAACAGAAGGAGGAAGAACAGGAGGAGGAAGAAACAAAAGCAAAAGAACAGGAGGCAGAGGAAGAAACAGAGGAGAAGGAAGAGAAGGAGGACAAGGAGGAAAAGGAGGAGGAAGAAGAGCAGGAGGAGGAGGGAGGAGGAGGAACAGGAGGAGGAGGAAGGACATGAAGAAGAAACAGGAGAAGGAGGAGGTTGACGACGATGAGGAAGAACCAGAGGAGGAGGAGCAGGAGGAGGAGGAAAAGGAGGAGGAAGAACAGGGAATAGGAAGAGGAGGAGGAGGAGGAGAAGGAGGAGAAGGAAGCACCTCCAAATTCACTCTAGAGTGTCAGCACATCCAAATCCTTGGCTGGAGCACCTGCTACATCCGTTTGTCCATGAGGATTCACTAAATCCAAGCCTATTGGTGAAGCCATTACTCAGGAGTTGTTCTGCGTCGTGGCCATCACTCCTCTCGGCGACAGACGGGAAAGCTCTGGATGACAAAGGCTGTCAGGACGCGCTCCAGAAACAGAAGAACAGTGCAAGAAGATCCCCATCACCTAATCGCATAGAAATAATCCCAGCTCAATGAAATGAGTATTGAAAATGAAACACACAGAACAGCATCTGCCATCCAAACTCTTTCAGTGGTAGTTTTAACTGCTGCAGAGCTGCAGGCTGACGACCTTACCATCACTGTCACAGGACCCCAAAAGAAATAATAACTGGCAAACAGTAACTCTACCCATAGCCCATATCTATCTGGCCTTTAAAGGTAGAATAGCTCAGCCTACAGCTCTGGAGGTGTACACCAGACTACACTTATAGCCTGTGTCTACTCCATGATCTGTCCAGAAAGTCAAATCATAATTACCTTTGAAAGAGGACGGAATTGGGAGGGGGAAGGGGGGAGAAAGAAAGAAAGAAATTGCTGGAAAAAAGGGAAAGTGTAGGCATGCAATTAAAAAAGACAGCAGCCGAGTTATCCTGAAGGCCAGCTCAGCCCCACTCACTTTTGCTAGTGAAAAGCTGTGCAGCTTGGAGGAAAAAAACCTGACTTTGGTGCTGGGATGCACATAAATGTCAGAGTTCAGATGTGAAACAGCAGAAATACCTTGACACATCTCCTTTTCACTGTTCTCGTACCTGTGCGCTTGCTGTGACTTTCTTGTTTCCTTGAAGTCCTCCCAGACCAACAGGGACGTGGCATCTGTCCAGTCCACGTGCCACGAGGAGAAACAGGCTTGACTACAAAGGGGGTAGCAAACAACTGCATCTGCAGAAGCAAAGGGGCAGCCACAGCTCAGCTTCGGAGATGCCCAAAGCTGCCCTGGGCCCCAGGAGCCCCTGGCACCCTGGCATTTGCTTGGCCTGAGGCCCTGCGGGGCCTGACAGCACGGGGGACCCCCGGGGACAGAAGCCAAGGACAGCGGTCAGCCCCTGCAGGGACAGTGATGGGGCTCTGTCCTTCCTTCTGGCCGCAGGAGGATGCCCTGGCCCACGCCAGCACAGGCCGTCTCTCCTCCTCACCGCCCGGGGGAAGCGAGGCCTGAGGGAGGCCCTGGGTGCCGGGCTCAGCACGGGCGGTGGCACCGGGGGCAGAGCCCCGTCTCCTGCCAGCTGCCGGCCTGGCCGACGCCAGCGGCTCCCGGCACGCAGCTCCTCCTGCCCAGGGCGGTGGCTGGAGCACAGACAGAGCCGCAGTTGGGAAAGGCTGGCGGCCCCAGAGCAAAGCCCGGGCAGCTCCCCTCCGGCCCGGCCCCGCCCCTCCCCTCCCGCCCTGCGCAGGCCCAGACCCCCCCAGCCGCGCCATTGGCCAGGGCGGAGCCAATCAGCGGGGCCGGAGGCGGCCTGTCAGTCACAGCCGGGCGGGGGCGGGGCCGGAGGGGGCCGAGGCCGAGGGGCCTGAGGAGAAAGGGGCGAGAGCGGGGCCGGGGGGGACCAGGGCCAGGGCCAGGGCCAGGGGGGCTGCAGGAGCAGAGCAGGAGTGGAGCAGGAGCAGAGCAGGAGCAGGAGCAGGTATCTGCCAGTGCAGGTGGGCCTGGGGAAGGGAGCTGGAGGCCTCACCGCCACGGGCCCCGCCATGGCCCAGTCCCCAGCCCTGGGCCCGAGGGCTCAGCCCAGGGACAGCCCCACCAGCAGGGTCAGAGAGTCCCTGCTTCTGCCCCAAGGGTCGCCAGCCCGAGCCCTGACAGCTGGGGGTCAGTGTTTGGTGTCTGCAGGCCAGGGGAAGGCAGAGTGGCCTCCTCTCCACCAGGCGGCTCCAGGCTTTGGAGCAGGCGTGCTCTGGTGGGGACAGGCCGGGTCCCTGTGCTGTCCCAGGCATGGACAGCCCCATCTCTGCTGACGGCCTTTGATAAATGGGGATTTCCAGACGTGGAAGTTGTTTCTCCCTCCTGGTGGGAGCATGCAGCGGGGTTTTGTTGTCAGAGCAGCCGTGGGGAGCGCTCCTGGCTGGATGCAGCTCCCTTGGCAGATGCTTGTGCCCCTCTCTCGGCCCCCAGGTCTGATACCTGCCTCTCCCCAGCCAAGCTGTGCTGCCGGCTCTTGGGAAATGGGGTACCGAGGGCGGATGGTTTTACCACAGCCAGGAAGTTCCAGTAACCTGTCAGGGATTTTTTCTTCCCGGTTCTTGCAGTGACAGCTTTGGGGTTTTTTTTAAGTAATTTTTCCAATTTATTGGATTTATGCTGCCTATCTCCCTTCCCTTTGTCCACCGGCCGGGCCCTATAAGTCATGTCCCTGGGCTGACAGGTCCCGTGGCTTGTGCCGCTGCTCTGTCAGAGTGACTGATGCCAGGGGGTGATTAAAAGAGAGGAGGGGTGAGAGGTCAGCAGCAGGCGGCATGATGCGAGCAGGGGATGTAATTATCACTCCCGTGACATACTGCTGGGGGCTTTCATGGATCGTTACCCAGGCTGGAGGTGGGGAGGGAGGAGCTGGAGCAGGGAGGGGGAGTGGATGGACACAAGGCGAGAGCAGGCAGTGGGGTTATGGGAGGCAGGGCCTTTCCGTTTTTGAGAGAAACTAGGAAGTGTAAAGCCCAATCTGTTCCCCAAGCCTCCAGAAAGAGAGAAAGGGCATTGGGAAAGCTGCAGGGATCTCTGCTGGGATCAGGAAGCAGCCCTCTGTTTGGAGAGGCTTTTGGCCACTTTAAAATGTTACAGGGTCCCTCTGCTGCTGCGTCCCAACACTGGCAAGAGTGCCTTCAGACATTCAAAAATGAGATGCATGTGTGCTCTGCTGGGGGTGATGTGACAGAGAAGTTGGCAGACTCAGTTACTCAGTGCTGACACTGCCCATTTCCCTCTGCAGTTCCCCTGCCTGGGGTCTTTTGTGGACAAGATGAGGCTGCCTGGGTAAATAGTCTCCCAGACACACCATGCAGGCTGTATCTTTGAATGTCCCGTTTCTGGCTGAAGGTAGAGGTGGGATCTTCAGTAGAGCAAAGAATGAGGAAAAAGCAGATGAAGACAGATTGAGAGGTACGTGTCTCTGTCCTGGAGAAGAGGATTTTGGATGGAACAGGAGGACAGCTGTCATATAGCCATATAAACGAGAGAAATAATTTAGATTCTGACAATGGGAAGATTAAGAATGCTGGCTGGCAGATAGGGGCTGGAGAGGCCAGGATGATGTTGAGAAATGTCTTAGCAGTGAGTGTAGTCATGAGTATGGTCAGGCTCTAGCGCTGCTGAGCTTTGGGGCAAGAACTGAGAAGATCGTGGGAATATTTCAGAGAGTTCACTGCTTCTGTCTCTGATCTGACTTAAGTGATTCCAGGGTATCTGAGTTTTCCCATGGGTTCTGTTTGTGCCTTCCTTAAGGCTCCATTGCTTAAACTTGAATTTCTAGTTTGCTTTTCTTGTAACTGGGAACAACTTCATCAAGGTGTTCCCCAGGCTAGGACTGAGAGCTCCCAACCTCCAGTTTCCAGGAGTATACATGGGAGCATTTACAGTCCCCATGCTTTCAATGACTCAAGCTGTCTTGGTGAGCCACAGGTACCATGGGTATCTGTCACTATAGACAAGCCTGAAGCTTAGTACTAGGATCTTGGACTATGTGTGGGAAGGTGGTGAAGAACACGCAGTACAGTGCTGTCATGCTCTCAGAATCGAGGGATGCAGGAATACCCCTGGAGAGGAGGCAAGTGGACCATCTAGTTCAGTATCCAGCCTCTAACAGTGGCTGTCATCAGTGTGTCACAGGGAAGTTCATGACACAGGCAGATGTGCCCCACCCCGAAGCACTTCCCCTAAACTTTTGTACTTGGAGGATGCTGAATTGGACAGCTGTACCTCGGGCCACTCTGAGCTTTTGACTCATGTTGTTTGATAGCAGAGGGAATGACAGCCCTTCAGACTCAAGGGGTGAACACGTAAGTCAGAGTTGCTGTATTCCTCTCTCAGAGGAAGAGATGGAACTTCTTGGTGATCCACAGGCCAGGGATATATCTTGTTCATGGTGCCTCCTGGTTACTGAGAATGAGTGGTTACATACAGATGTCAGAGAGCAAAAGCTACCTGAAATAAACAAAATGAAACCAATCCAAAACAGACCACACAAGAAGGAACCAACCAACCCCAGTAGCTTCTCATATCATTACTATTTCCACACTGGTATGGCTCTAAGGGCAGCCAGAGGAATAATTTATGGTTAGAGAAAAAATACCACTGAATACACTAGAGTAAATATTATTCATGCAGTCTGAACTAAAGGATAAGTCTATTCTAAACATTTTCTTTCTCACCAGCCCTGGACAGAACTACTGTCACGCCTCATTGAAGCTCAAGGGCTCAGAACTTAATTTATCACTGAAATACCTAAACTTAGAAAGAATCACAAAACTCAGCAATATCTGCAGTAGGCAATCTTCAGTCTCCAAATTATGCATCTTGGCCTCTCATGCAGAGAAAAGGACATGCTCCTTCAGATTCTCAGCAGTGTCATGGTACGTGTATAGTGGCTCTTCTCTTCTCTGCTTCATTTTGTCATAGACATGCTAGGAAGCATAAACAGGACTTAGCTAATGTCTCATATTATTATCATTCACATGCTAGCGTGGGTCCGCTGCAGATTTTCAGCCAGGTGTTTATTCCTGGAAGGGAATATGTGTTATGGGTAGTCCCTGTCACATTAGCAGAGTGTCATCAATATATTTGCAGAGTCAGAGAAAATACAGCAGGAAGGAATGCTGTAAATTCATCTAATCCAGCCCAAAGACACCCATGTGATTTCTTCCAAATGCTACCTAACTTGGTGTCTAAGAAAAATTATGGTGCTACCACAACCTCTCTAATCAATTTATTTCAAGACTTTACTACACATACAGCCAAAAAGTTCTCCGAGCTTTCTAAATCTCCCTTGGTGCAGTTTAAGGCTACAGTTTCTCCTATGCTCCGAAGACCTTTATTGGAACAGGCTGCCCAGGGAAGGGGTTGAGTCCCCATCCCTGGAGGGATTCAAAAGCCGGGGAGATGTGGTGCTTGAGGACATGGTTTAGTGGTGGCCTTGGCAGTGCTGGGTTAACGGTTGGACTTGATGATCTTAAGGGTCTTTTCCAACCTTCACAATCCTATGGTTCTATGATTCCAAATGGTTCAAAGGACTTGCAGTCATCCGGCAATCCCGGATGCTGGAGCAGAAGCTAAAGCTCCTTTTATAGCTTGGAAAGCCTTTGCTCTCCCTGGACCCCACTCCCTCTGCCTTGGTAGCTTCTGTCATGGCTTACTTAACTCCCCCAGCCCCGGTGTGCAGGGTCTGCAGTAGCCTACTGCGCCTGAAAATCCTCGCCGTTGTTTCTCTGTTATTTCTACAATAGCCTGGACCCATTCCGGGTCTACTGATCTTTGTCCTTCTTTTAATATGAACCCTAAATATTTTACTTCCTGCTGACACAGCTGAAGCTTAGAAAGAGATGCCCGGTGACCTTTTTCTCCTAAAGCAGTGCATAGACAAATAGTATCTTTCCAGCAATCTTTGTATCTCTCACTAGCAAGCAACAATTCATCTGCATATTGTACAAGTACAGAACCTCCAGGCAACAGAATATCTTTCAAGTCATCTTTAAGGAAACAGGAGAATATCATAGGAGACCCAGTGAACCCTTGGGGCACGCGGGTCCGCGTTGGTTGTTGGCCTTTCCACGTAAATGTGAACAGATCCTGGCTGTCTTCTGCTCTACTGAAAAATGCAGGTGTTAAATCGCTAACAGTAAAGCGTTTTGCCACAGGTGGAATTTGTAATAATCTTCTTGATGGGTCTGGAACCACTGGATGAGGTACAATCACATGTTGATGTATTGCTCTGAGATCCTGTACAAACCGGTATTCTGCATCTCCTTCATTCTCTAACCTGTTTTTTGCTTACAGGTAAATTTGGGGTACTATACGGGGAATTGCATGATCATAAAACCCCGTTTTTCAGATCTTGGTCGATTTGTTTCTGAATACTTTTTTTTGCTTCCCTGGGAATTTGATGCTGCTTGACTGCTACAGGCTTTCCTCTCTTTGTTTTTTATGGAGACAGGCTGTGCCGCTTTCAATAAACCCACATCCATTCTGGAGGAGCTCCACGACTTTGAAGGAACTTTAATAAGCTCAGGGGGAACCCCAGGAAATTTGGGCGACTTTTCAGCAGTGAGACAGACCCCTGCTACTGTAAGTTCTGCCCTTCTGGGGACAGACAGATCTGGGCCTTTAGGGATTGTAACAGGTCTCCTCCCAACAAACACACAGGTGATTCTTCTGCGCTCACAAATCCTCCCCACACCCCCTGGCCACCTCTCCGTAGCAGCACTGGCTGGCCAAGTGACTGTTCCTTTGCTCCGTGACTCCTTGAACCAATGCACTATCGGCTGAGGGCTGCCCCTTAGGCCTGAAATTCAAAAGTGACAGTGGCTCCTGTGCCCGCTAGGAATGGCATTTCCTTCTCTTCTATTTTCTCACAATTTGACCCTTATGGTTCAGTTTAGTACTCCGACACCCATCTATGCCCCCAGATTCAGCTGAGTCTCCCTCCTCCCACCACTGCTCTTTGGCGATATTCATCTGATTCCTCCCAATTCTGGGACCCCAGGGCCCTCTCGGGGCCTTTAATTACCCTGGAATTTCTTTAAGCCTAGGAGCCTCCGTTCATATCCATCTTCGTGTATTTTCACAAAGGCACCTGCATGCTTTCTAGTCTGGTATCTTAGTATCTATTCCTAGAAAGTTAAACTGTGTTTCTTACAGTATATAAAAATGATTTCAATTAAGAATCCTGTTGAAAAAAGGAGGGCAGAAATACCAACACGTGCAATACTTTAATCTTTCTCCCAGAGGATTTTAGCTCTGTGTCATGTAGCTCACCTAACAGCAGCGTGCTGGAAATAACACGCATTCTCTCTCAGTGCTGTATCATCAGTGTCACTGTTGGTTCCTCATCTGTTCTGCAGTCTGTGGAGTTCACATGCCTGTCAGCCCGCAAAAAAAATGACATTGCAAGAGTTACTCAGATTTCTCATCGGGAAATGCACTTTATTACAGACTTAAGCGACATTTTTATTCTATACAGTTCTGCGTAATAAAATGTCACCAAACTGTTGGGATATTGACACCTTAGGAGAAGAGAACGTAGCACGGCGAGTGGACATGGCACCTGGAACTTAAAGATGATTAATTTTTTAGGTTTTTCTGTAGCACTGTCCACTTGACTAGACTGGGACGCTTTCTTCTTTCACTCTTCAGGTCCTGAAGAAGGCTTCTGTATGATGTGCACGGTGGAAACTCACATTAACCAGGTCCTGTGTTGCTCTAATAATGCCATCAAACCGACACGTTATCAATGGCCTTGAAAGTAAGTCATTTCAGATGGTTTTATTTTTCTCTGTTTTTTAATTTTCCACAGAATTATTTGATGCATAGAAGTTATTTTGATACTTTAAAGAGACATTTTAGAAATACGAGTTTTCTTTCATTTTATTTGAGATAAATATAAGAACCGTCCTATTTATTAGGAATAGGAAAACATTTCCATTTTGGCAGTCAGGAGGATGCACACGAATTCTTATGCTTCACTGGTGATGCTTTGCAGAAAGCTTGCTTGAATGGAAGCATCAAGTAACGGTAAAAAAATTAACTTGTAAATGTTTTCTAGTCCCTCTTACTCCTTTATTTACTACCGTAAATTAAAAACCATGCCCTTGGTTTTCATAAAAAGAAAAACTCTTTGAAGAGTTAACTCTGTGCCTTAAATCTTCTGAGGGCTGATGATAATTTACGTCCAGATTAGACAGACCTTCTCAAGCCACCACACTTACTCATCAAATATTTGGAGGATATCCAAGATCCCGAGGCACTTTTTCAAAATCTTACTCTCCTTTGAACTGGCCTGTGTCTTTTCGTCTGTCTCTAGTAAAGGAGTTTGTAGTTTGACTAAAGTAATAGGTAGCAATAACTGAAATTTGCACAGTTGGTCTCCTTCACGTATTGTTAAGCATTTGTATTTTGATTCCAGTGAAGTGCTTGAACTGCAAAGCAGTTTCCGATACGTCTGAGCCATTCCTCGATATTACTTTGGATCTAAGGGGAAGATGTTTTGTGAATATGGGTCGTGATGCGTAAAGACTTGTACAGCTTCCTAAAATAAACTCATTTGACTTAAAACCATATACTGTTAAAAGAAAAGAACTGGGTGGTGGATGGGAGTGGACTGGACTTTGTTCTTCTGTGGAAGCCATGTAAATGGTCTCCACGTTTCCCATTCAAAGCTTGGAAAAGAATACATTTGTTTCTAAGAGAGTAATCTTGGTGTTTCTCTTTGAGTATCTGGAAATACATTCTAAGAACTGGAGCCATTGGCTCACATTAGACTTTTATTCCCAGTATTGTCTACACTGGGGCTCATCGGCCTTTGTAAGCGTGAAGTTGCACCCTGAAATTTTCATATGGCCAGAAGTTAAAAGGCATGTCCGAACATTTGTCTGTGCTTGGGTTTAAGGTGTAAAAAGATAGTTCCTGCATCAGAGGTATACGATGCATCGTTCTCCCAACGTTCTCACAAGATCACTGAAAAGATTTGCAAATCTTAGAGGCGGAAAGACCAAGAAGGTTTATTTACAGCTATAATGCAACTTTATCCTCCTGGAATGGGAGATTTCCCAAAGATGAATACTCATTTGAAAGTTGTTAACGTTGGGAGGCAGGAACTATAGACTAGTAACTACAGTCTTAGAAAAGTCAGTGTAACAACTATGGCTTCTTGTTTCCTTTTTCATAACGAATAAGTCCCTATGTGACCATAAGAATATACCTTACTCTTAAAGAGCTAACTCTGCAGAAAACAGTTCTTTGCAACTGAAGCCATTAAATGTTGTTTATGAGAATAGGTATTTTTAAAGAAATCAAAAAATATATTCATATAATCCTAGTCTATGTTTTTGGAAGTGTTTTTCTCAGGCTGTGCCATGAAGTATTTCAGGATAATTTTTGAATCTTCTTGGTCTCTCTTGAGAATGTAAAATATCCTGACTATTTGGATCTTCGAGCATCTATGTCCCAATCGAATGGAGAACCACTTCTCTATGCTTTCTAGGCAGTTCTCGTACACAGGGGTGTCAGGTGCAAGGCAGGACACTCTCTCTGCTTCATAAAGGTAGATATCAGCTTGATTTCTAACAGGGTAAAATCCATGCTGACAAATTACGATGTTACTGGTAACCACTGTTTCTAGGGGAAAAGGCTGCATTATATGTTTTGCTTGATTTGTTCTGGTATGTTTTGTTCTGTGGTGTTCCCTCTGTGACATCAGTTGGAAAACCTGCAATTCCTCTAAAGATACCATTATCTGTATTTGCAGGCAGGTAATGGACTCTGGTACCAAATGAATGATGCCTCAGCAGACCTTTCTGATAGCCACACGGTTCTCAATCAGCAGGCTTATTACTGTTTTAGATCAGGTAATAACAAATACTAAATGTGTTCAGAATATCTTTACAGGGGCTAATGCTAAACTGTGCAGCCATGCTACTTCGTTACTTTCTACTTCCAACTCAGCTTTCTAAAGCACTGAGAACTATGCTCTTGAGACAATGTAAGTACTAGTTTAGATGATGAATCTAAAGAAAATGGACTGCAACTTGATGATTCCACTTGCCAAGTCCCACCTGTTAAACCTTCTGAGATTTTCTTTTCTAAAACAAATGGATTGCTTGAAACAGTGAGTTACGTTTGCTCCATCTAGAATTTCTCCCCTACGATGTATTCGGTATTCAGGAGCAATATAACGTTCCTAATTCATGTGAAACACTGAGAAAACACGCAGCACAGATTTCATCGTAACGCTTTGTGCCATCATCCCATGAGAATTTGCAGCGCTGAGCTGACATATGAGAACATGTCACCTTAAGAGAAGCTCAGCTGAGATAATACTTCATAAGGTTCTTCAAGTTTGTTTGGGGGGGTGAGTGGGGTGATGTGTAAAATGGGGATAGCGCCTATAACTCAAACTGATCCTAACTCCTAATGTAGAAATTTTGCAAACAGCAGTTTTCTGCTAAAGACAGTATTTTTCCTGTCTGCTAACTTCTCCATTTTAATTGTAGGTCCTATAGCTTTGTCGCCGGTTCCTCAAGAAAGAATCTTAGAATCTGTCACATACAGCCAGCTGAACAGCTTATCAGAGGGAATAAGGTAAGATTAAAACAAGGTTTCATACAGATTTATCATTGTTTTACCTGTCTACTAATACTATTTAATAGAAAGATTTCAGTACCGAGAATTCCACACTGTCCATCTGGTGTTGCAAACATCAGCACTGAGCGTGTATTATTCTGATACTAAATACAGGTGGATGCCTCCTGGAAAACTTTCATTTCTTCAGAGAATGTTTTTCCATTTTTTTCCATTGTCTGGAATGCTTTTTCTAGTCCTCTTTCCCTTTTTTTCCATCCTAGGATTGTGAATGTGAATTCCCACCATCTGCTCTCCCATTTGGGAGAGAGGGAAATCCATGTGTTTGCTTTTTTCTAGTCGGGGGGAGAGTAAATATAGTGGTTTGGGCTGGTGATGTGATTCAGAGCAGCAAGTGGAGGGAGACAGAGTGTTGGGTGTGGTTTTTTTAATGCAATACTTGCAGAATCAAGAGAAAAAAAAACACCTTCTCTGGAGCTGAGGAAGGTGTAAGAATAGGCTTCTAAAGGGAAGGTCTTTCAGAGTTTTCCAGTAGCCACCGATTTCTTTACTTCAGGGGATTTTACTCCTACCATTCACCTTTTAGATGGACTTTTTCAAGTGCAAAACCTGTTTTTATTTTGTGCAATGCCCCTGGACCTCGGAAATCTTCTAAGAATGGTGCTCTTATGGCAACCGTAGTGATGGCAGCACTGTTTGCCTATGAAGAATCCAGGAAGGTTCCTTCCAGCTTCTGTTGTGAGGCTGAGAATCTTTTTACTCAGTCAGATTCTGAAACCACTTCTACCAAAGAAGAAGTTGCTGAAAGTGCTATAACAAAAGCTGATAACGCGCATCCCAATATCACTGGTCAGCACAAGGTCAGGAAAAAATCCTTGGATGCTGAAGATGAATTCCTTGGTCAGTGTGAGTCTGAAGACCGCAGAGACAAAGACAAACCAAGAAGATCAAAAGAACCTGAACTAATTTCAG
Source organism: Theristicus caerulescens (assembly GCA_020745775.1). Lineage (NCBI taxonomy): Eukaryota > Metazoa > Chordata > Aves > Pelecaniformes > Threskiornithidae > Theristicus > Theristicus caerulescens. The sequence continues at coordinate 15,991 of CM036574.1, forward strand.
AAGGAAATCCTTTGTACATCAAAGGGTCTCCTGAGAGTGAAATTAGGGCAAACTTCCTCGATAAAGTCTGACATAGAATGTATTTCTAAAAAACTTGCATCTCTAGATATTACAGACGAATGCCAAGATACAAAGGACATTTCTAATTACTATGTAGAGGTACCACCTGTTAACGACTCTGCTATTACAGAGCTGGATGAAGTTTTGGAGAGTCAATTTGCTAGAGAAAATGAGGGACTGGGGAATCAAAAATGTGAAGGAGATCAACACAGGGAAAAAGATCAGAAAAAAAGATAGGACTCTCAAAAAACTGACAAAGAGCACCACCGAAAGAAGAGAGAAAACTCGGACACTGAAGAGAGGGAGAAGGAGAAGCAAACCAGAAGCAAACCAGATGATCATTGCCACAAGAGGAGGTGCTCTCGCAGTGTGGAAACAAATAAGCAAAATCATCCTAAGCAGGAATATTGCACTGAAAGCAAGTGTAGATCTTCCCATCGTGAAAGAAACAGCCCAAATAATGTCAGAAGCTCAGGAAAATATTCTCATTCTAGATCCCAAAGCAGAGGAAGAACAGCGCAAGACAGGAATAGGTATTATCGTTCCAAAGGAGTAAGAACGTGGAGCAGAGAAAGATACTATCAAGATGAACCACGAAAATGGGAAAAAGGCAGAGACCGCAATGATTATTACTCCTCTCGTGGAACAAGGGATGGCAGAGAGAGAAAGTCCTCTCATTGTGATAAAGACTTTGCCAAATCGAGTCAAGCTTACAACAACAGGTCACAGAAGGATTATCACTGCAAAAGCAGATGGCCTCACAACGCACTCTCTGGAGAGGACGATGTACATCGCTTTAGCAGCCATGGAGCAAACTTCCATCATTGTTCGATACCTCAGCAGCCACGTGAAAAATATTCTCGTGAAAGGCATGCGCTTCCACCTGTGTCAGCTCATTCAAATTTTGAGGACACATCCTGGGAAAATGAAAAAGACAAACTAAGAAATGGCAAAAGAAAACATACCCACACAGAAGGAAGCAGAAGTGAAACAGAAAAGAAATGCCGAAAGGCAGGTGACCAAAGAATGAAAAAATGTAGAGAAGGTCAAGAAGAAAAAGAAGTCCAAAGATCAACATCGAGAGGACTACAAGTAAGCAAGGATTCCAGCATAATCAGCAATTTTTTCCTCATTCTTTTGTGGGTGTTTCTCACGTCTGCCTGTTCTTCATTGTTTCTAAGTTATTTATATAGCATAATCTGGCTGGGATGTCTTCGCCCCCCAATAAACATTGTCGAACGATCACGGCTCTGCTGCAGTCACGCCGTCCCCACCACTGCTTTCCAGCCCTCTGCCGGAGGCCACGCCCCTTTTCACCCCCCCATCGCTCCCACCCTCCTGCTCTGCACCCTTTATTTGCATACGGGACAAACATACAGACACAACAATTTGAGGGGAGGGTCTCAGGGAGAGACCGTGTCCCAGCCCCATTGGGGCACCCTGAATGTGCCTTTACGCAGGGTTCTTATAGCCTTCAATCGTTCAGGTACCAGATGACTTGACTAATCACTCCCACCCACACGACCAATTACTAATCACAGTCAAACTTTGCAAAGCAACTCGAGTCTTGCAGCATTCTTGCTGCTTGCCTACCGATCCAGACGTCCCTGGAGTCAGCCTTGCTAGGGTTGCTGATCTATGACGTCCGCCGCCGCCGGGAGGGTTTCAAAGACGTGTCAGAGGCGCTGGGATGCTGGCGTTATCTTGGTTGAGCCGGGGTGTCCTTTATCCTTCCTGCACAGCTCTAAGCTTCAAGGAAGCAAAGTCCTTCTTTCCAGGGCCGGGCTGTCCTTTCCTTTGTTTTACTTCAGCATGAACAATACCAATATCTCTGGTAAGACTCCACTACCTCATCACATGCCAGTGTATCACGTGAATGCATCATTTATATAGCTACAAAGAAAGTTAATACACTTTCATACTATAAAAACTGGTTGATCTAATAGTTAGGGAAGGGAATTTTCATAACGTACCCCATGGGTCCCACCAGCCAGGGGCCCAAAAAGCCAGTGACAGGGTGGCAAAGCTGCCACCCAGGGAGGATCGGTGTCCTTTAGGGATTCGATTTGCCGCTGCAAATCAGAAATCCCCCTGCAGCACTTGGGACATTTCAGAGTCCCTGGCAGAGCCGTCCCACGGCATTTCATCTCGCTTGATAACTGCTGTTCCCGAGACCGACATGGCTGACCAGCAGCCCCATGCCCCAGGACTACAGCTCCCAGCATGCCCTGGGAACCAACATGGCCACCTGGCAGCCCCATGCCCCAGGACTACGGCTCCCTTCATGCCGCGGGGCGCTCCTGCCCTGCTCTCTGACCCTGTGGGGACACCATCCCCAGGTCCCAGAGCCCCGGTGGAGCAGGGAGGAGGGAGAGAGAGGGACAGGGGGGCAGAGAGGGGTGGGAGCAGGACAGAGGGATGGCAGGAACAAGGGGGAGCTGGGCAGGGAGTAGAGAAAGGAAACCCCTGGTGAGGAGCGGGCACAGGGACAGGGAGAAGGGGACGGAGGGGAAGGGGGTAGGGGGTGGCCACAAACACGGTGATGAGCAGCGGGACACAGGGACAGGGAGAGCAGAGGAGGGCAGGAGGAAGGACAGAGGGACGGACTGACACAGGCAGGGCGAGGGAGCTGGACAGCACCGCTGTGCTGCTCAAGGCCATGAAAACTGTCACGCTACGGCTGTATCCACATCACTGTTCCTCATTCTGACTGACGCTGCCTGTGTCTGTGTATTCCCACCTGCCCACAGCCATCGCTTGTTTCCAATCTTGTCAGCACTTTGGAGAAGCACACTTTTTTTTTTTTTAATACCTGCATGACCTCACTACAGTACAGGCCCAGAGTCCAGGACTACGGCTGGTAAAGTCAGTAGCCATACAGAACTGCGTAGGGATGAAAAATCCACAGTAGTTCAGCACATTTCAATTGTTTAAGACATGGATTTTGGTTAGAACAGTGTCAAGAAAATTGAAAACCAGAACTAACCTACACTCCCTCCTTGACTGGCACCTCTTTCTTCATCACTTCTTTGCATTTCTTTAGTTTCTGGGGAGTATGTATCAAGATTTCCCTGTTTAAAAGAAACAAGAAAGATCAGTCACAAATGTGCAGAAAACCTGCCGTTCGCACACACGGTGCCCACACAGGAGCATTATCAAGGCCCTGCATATACGCAAAAGATTCAATCCATGCACCAGGGAGGAGAGAGTAGATGCAGCACTTGGCACCCACGATGAGGAACAAGAATTTCTGCTCTGAACTGGGGCTTGGGCAAAGTGCAAGTACGGTACTGAGCCAGACACGAAACCGAGCACATCGCTTAATCCCAGCTGCCACATGCACCGTACCTTCTTCCATAGCCTCCTGCCAATGAATTGTTTTCCAGGCTCTTCCATCTCATCGCAGCTTAGATACCTGCACTCTGGCTCAGGGCTGACTGGGGGAACTTCTCAGTGCCTTCACTTTGCTTCGGGCTTGGTACGAGCACGAGGCTTCATCCCTTTGGCTTGGCCCCCAGCAGAAGGTGGGCAAGTGGCAGCTTTGCAAGTGGCTGGATGGAACGGAGCTTGGACACCTACCAGAGATTAAAACCCAACCAAAGAAAAAGCCCAGAGAAACTGCGTTAGAGAGTAGCAGAAAGAAACATCAGGGCTGATCACCGTTTAACACACGGGGTTTGGAATCTGGGAGACTGGAATGGACTCTGCTCTTGGAATGGAAACATCCTTTAGCTTTTGATCCTGACAGAAATATTACAGGCTGCCCCCATCTCTACCTTGCAGTTGCCTGAAGCATTTGCTTGTCCATGCCCAGTTCTCTTCCATGCTCACAAAGTATGTTAAATCTGCAAAACAGTCAGTACGACAACCAGGCAGCCACATGCCTCTTCTCTCAAAGACAGGAAAACTGCAGTGAAAGACAACACAGGTACCATGACAAGCCTTCTGCTCTGGGCTAGGTTTTAAAAAGCAAGGTCTTCTGAACCTCTGCAATGGGAACATAGATCAGAGACTGGTGGGGGAAAGGTCAAGTAGCGACAGTGGGAAACGTGATGCCAGTTCAGTGCCTGCAGCAGGATCCGAGCAGCCACAGAACGGAGCAGCTACTCTCTTTGGAGATCGTGAACCAACGGGTGCCCTCACTCCTGCAACCTGCTCTAGATGACATCCCGCTTCTCGCATCCTTGCCCTCCCTTTCCCCTCCAGCTTTCCAGACTGTGGGAGTCGTCCTCTGAGGGTAAGACAAGACAAAATGCCCCTTGCTGAACCGCCACCATTGCCTCTGCTGGAACCACCCTGGGTCTGCACACAAGGACATACGGCAGTGGCAGCAGTTCACTCCTGTTCTGCTCCCTACATACCCCTTTGATGACTGGAATGAAGTCTGCTCCCGGGATCTTCCTTGTGCCCACACCAGCCTCCTTGAAGAAGTCACCTACCGGCCACTTCTGCTTGCCCAGGAGGTTATGCAGCGTGATGAGATCCTGGGGTGCACAAAGAAGGGGGTGCTGCCCTTCCCCCCAGGGCTGTCGGCTCTCTGGTGGTGAGCGCTGCAAAAGGTGAGAAAACACCCCGAGAGCACCAGTCAAAAGGGTCAGCAACGCAGAGAGCTCTAACTGCACGTTTTGACCTGACTGCCTTAAACAAAACAGGCTTCGGATCCCCACTGCTCACTTCACCCTGGAATAGTCCCAGTCCTCCTCTGAAAGCTGCTGTGTGCCTGGATGAGGACAGACACAATCCACACAGGGAGCAACCAGAGCTAAACCCTGAACTTTCCTTGGTGAAGTTTCCTTGGAAAAATTACTTTAAAAAAAAAAAAAATAAAGCTGTCACTGCAAGAACCAGGCAGAAAGAAATCCCTGACAGGTTACTAGAACTTCCTGGCTGTGGTAAAACCATCCGCCCTCAGTACTACCATTTCCCAAGAGCCGGCAGCACAGCTTGGCTGGGGGAGAGGCAGGTATCAGACCTGGGGGCCGAGAGAGGGGCACAAGCATCTGCCAAGGGAGCTGCATCCAGCCAGGAGCGCTCCCCACCGGCTGCTCTGACAACAAAACCCCGCTGCATGCTCCCACCAGGAGGGAGAAACAACTTCCACGTCTGGAAATCCCCATTTATCAAAGGCCGTCAGCAGAGATGGGGCTGTCCATGCCTGGGGACAGCACAGGGACCCGGCCTGTCCCCACCAGAGCACGCCTGCTCCAAAGCCTGGAGCCGCCTGGTGGAGAGGAGGCCACTCTGCCTTCCCCTGGCCTGCAGACACCAAACACTGACCCCCAGCTGTCAGGGCTCGGGCTGGCGACCCTTGGGGCAGAAGCAGGGACTCTCTGACCCTGCTGGTGGGGCTGTCCCTGGGCTGAGCCCTCGGGCCCAGGGCTGGGGACTGGGCCATGGCGGGGCCCGTGGGCGGTGAGGCCTCCAGCTCCCTCCCCCCAGGCCCATCCACACTGGCAGATACCTGCTCCTGCTCTGCTCCTGCTCCGCTCCTGCTCCACTCCTGCTCTGCTCCTGCAGCCCCCCTGGCCCTGGCCCTGGCCCTGGCCCTGGTCCCCCCCTGGCCCTGGTCCCCCCCGGCCCCGCTCTCGCCCCTTTCTCCTCAGGCCCCTCGGCCTCGGCCCCCTCCGGCCCCGCCCCCGCCCGGCTGTGACTGACAGGCCGCCGCCGGCCCCGCTGATTGGCTCCGCCCTGGCCAATGGCGCGGCTGGGGGGGTCTGGGCCTGCGCAGGGCGGGAGGGGAGGGGCGGGGCCGGGCCGGAGGGGAGCTGCCCGGGCTTTGCTCTGGGGCCGCCAGCCTTTCCCAACTGCGGCTCTGTCTGTGCTCCAGCCACCGCCCTGGGCAGGAGGAGCTGCGTGCCGGGAGCCGCTGGCGTCGGCCAGGCCGGCAGCTGGCAGGAGACGGGGCTCTGCCCCCGGTGCCACCGCCCGTGCTGAGCCCGGCACCCAGGGCCTCCCTCAGGCCTCGCTTCCCCCGGGCGGTGAGGAGGAGAGACGGCCTGTGCTGGCGTGGGCCAGGGCATCCTCCTGCGGCCAGAAGGAAGGACAGAGCCCCATCACTGTCCCTGCAGGGGCTGACCACTGTCCTTGGCTTCTGTCCCCGGGGGTCCCCCATGCTGTCAGGCCCCGCAGGGCCTCAGGGCCAAGCAAATGCCAGGGTGCCAGGGGCTCCTGGGGCCCAGGGCAGCTTTGGGCATCTCCGAAGCTGAGCTGTGGCTGCCCCTTTGCTTCTGCAGATGCAGTTGTTTGCTACCCCCTTTGTAGTCAAGCCTGTTTCTCCTCGTGGCACGTGGACTGGACAGATGCCACGTCCCTGTTGGTCTGGGAGGACTTCAAGGAAACAAGAAAGTCACAGCAAGCGCACAGGTATGAGGACAGTGAAAAGGAGATGTGTCAAGGTATTTCTGCTGTTTCACATCTGAACTCTGACATTTATGTGCATCCCAGCACCAAAGTCAGGTTTTTTTCCTCCAAGCTGCACAGCTTTTCACTAGCAAAAGTGAGTGGGGCTGAGCTGGCCTTCAGGATAACTCGGCTGCTGTCTTTTTTAATTGCATGCCTACACTTTCCCTTTTTTCCAGCAATTTCTTTCTTTCTTTCTCCCCCCTTCCCCCTCCCAATTCCGTCCTCTTTCAAAGGTAATTATGATTTGACTTTCTGGACAGATCATGGAGTAGACACAGGCTATAAGTGTAGTCTGGTGTATACCTCCAGAGCTGTAGGCTGAGCTATTCTACCTTTAAAGGCCAGATAGATATGGGCTATGGGTAGAGTTACTGTTTGCCAGTTATTATTTCTTTTGGGGTCCTGTGACAGTGATGGTAAGGTCGTCAGCCTGCAGCTCTGCAGCAGTTAAAACTACCACTGAAAGAGTTTGGATGGCAGATGCTGTTCTGTGTGTTTCATTTTCAATACTCATTTCATTGAGCTGGGATTATTTCTATGCGATTAGGTGATGGGGATCTTCTTGCACTGTTCTTCTGTTTCTGGAGCGCGTCCTGACAGCCTTTGTCATCCAGAGCTTTCCCGTCTGTCGCCGAGAGGAGTGATGGCCACGACGCAGAACAACTCCTGAGTAATGGCTTCACCAATAGGCTTGGATTTAGTGAATCCTCATGGACAAACGGATGTAGCAGGTGCTCCAGCCAAGGATTTGGATGTGCTGACACTCTAGAGTGAATTTGGAGGTGCTTCCTTCTCCTCCTTCTCCTCCTCCTCCTCCTCTTCCTCTTCCCTGTTCTTCCTCCTCCTTTTCCTCCTCCTCCTGCTCCTCCTCCTCTGGTTCTTCCTCATCGTCGTCAACCTCCTCCTCCTTCTCCTGTTCTTCTTCATGTCCTTCCTCCTCCTCCTGTTCCTCCTCCTCCCTCCTCCTCCTGCTCTTCTTCCTCCTCCTTTTCCTCCTTGTCCTCCTTCTCTTCCTTCTCCTCCTGCTGTTCTTCCTCTGCCTCCTGTTCTTTTGCTTTTGTTTCTTCCTCCTCCTGTTCTTCCTCCTTCTGTTCTCGTTTCTTCTCCTCCTCCTCCTTTTCTTTCTCCTCCTTTTTTTCATCCTCCTCATCTTTTTCTTTACTCTCCCCCTCCTCCTTATCCTGTTCTTCCTCCTCTTCCTCCATCTTCTCTTCTTTCCTCTCTTTCTCATGTTCTTCCTCCTCCCCTTCCTCCTCCTGTTCTTCCTGTTCTTCCTCCTCTTCCTTCTCTTCATCTTCTTCCTTGTCATGCCCCCGTTCTTCTCCTGTTTCTCTTCCCCTTCTTCCTCCTCCTGCTCTTCTTCCTCCTCCTGTTTCTCCTCTTCCTGTTCGTTCTCTTCCTCTGTTTCTTCCTGCTCTACCTCCTCTTCTTTCTCTTCCTCCTCTTGTCCTTCCTTCTTTTCCTTTTTATCTTCCTCCTCATACTCCTCCTCTTCCTGCTCTTGTTCTTCCTCTTCTGCTTCTGCTTCTTTCTCATGTTCTTCATCCTGTTCTTCCTACAGTTCTCCCTCCTCCTCCTCCTGTTATTGTTCTTTCTCCTCCTTTTTGTCTTCATCTGGTTCTTCCTTCACCTCTTCTTCCTCTTTCTTGGTCTCCTTCACTTTCTCCTCCTCATACGCCTCTGCATGTTTATCCTCTGCATGCTCATCCTCCTCCTGTTCTTGTTCTTCATAGTCCTTCTCCTTATACCCCTCCTTCTCCTCCTCCTCCTCCAACTCATCCTCCTCCTGTTTCCTTCTGGTTTTCTTCCTCCTCTTCCTGTTATTCTGTTATTATGTTTACCCTCCTGTTCTTTGTCTCCTGTTCCTTGTTCTTCTTCCACCTTCTCCTCTTCTTCTACTTCGTCCTCTTCCTTCTCCTTCTCTCTCCTTCTCCTTCTTTCTCCTTCTCCTCCTGTTCTTCACCATATTACTCCTCCTCCTTCTCTTCATCTTCTCATACTTAAAATTCCTCTTTTTCTTCCTCCTTCTCATCCTGTTTATCCTCCTGTTCTTCCTTCTCCTTGTCCTTGTATTCTTCTTAATTTTCTTCCTCTTATTCCTCCTCCTCCTCCTCTTCATTCTCTTCCCCCTCATCCTCCTGTCCTCCTCCTCTTCCTCATCTGATTCCTGTTCCTTTTCCTATTTCTTCTCCTGTTCCTCCCCCACCTCCTCTTCTTCTTCCTCTTGCTCGTTTCTCGTCTTTCTCCTCCTTGTCCTGTTCCTTTTCATCCTTGCCCTATTTTTCCTCCTCCTTATCCTCGTCTTCCTTCTTGTGTTGCTCTTTCTCCTCCTCCTTCTCCTACACCTTTTCATCCAACTTCACCCCATCTATATGCTTTTGTTTCTGTGATCGTCTCCCTGTGCTGGGCACTGGTGAGGCCGCACCTCAAATCAGATTCAGTTTTGGGCCCCTCACTACAAGAGGGACATTGAGGTGCTGGTGCATGTCCAGAGAGCAACGAAGTTGGTGAAGGGTCTAGAGCACAAGTCCTCTGAGGAGTGGCTGAGGGAAGTGGGGTTGTTTAGTCTGGAGAAAAGGAGGCTGAGGGGAGACCTTATCGCTCTCTACAACTACCTGAAAGGAGGCTGTAGTGAGGTGGGGGTCGGTCTCTTTTCCCACGTAGCAAGTGATAGGACGAGAGGAAATGGCCTCAAGTTGCACCAGGGGAGCTTTAAGTTGGATATTAGGAAAAATTTCTTCACTGAAAGGGTTATCAAGCATTGGAACAGGCTGCCCAGGGAAGTGGTTGAGTCTCAGAGCTCGTGAAAGGTGCGGGAGCTTCCTGCTGCCATCCTGGCAGCATGGAAAATGGAGAGAAGGGGGGATCAAGGAGCCAGTCACACATAAGCAAAGTGCTGGTTGGTTTGCTTGTTTGCCTGAGCCCTGCACCTAATCACCACAGTCTGTCCTACCTTCTTTCTGAGAGCAATTCCAAATCCTTTTCTGTGTGGCCCCACTCTGTGTACCCAGTGTGACGGGGGTGGGTCCAGAGGCCTGGCTGCTGGCAACGGCAGAAGGGAACACAGGTCACAGGGACCCAGCAGTTGGAAACAGCGAGCGTCTGGGGCCAGCTGCTGGTGGGAGCGCTGTGGGTGTGTGCAGTTCGCTAGTGAACTTGAAGCTGGACTAGCTGACGAGCAAGAGGAGAGCGAGCCTTTCAGTCATGGGGCTGGCACGTGGTTGCAGCCCACCTGATTGCTCAGCCCCAGCACCCACAGACCTCACAAGAGGAGCAGACGTGCCAACCACCAGCCACATCTCCACCTCCTGGAGTCATGAAGGACTTGGAGGTGCTTGAGCATGCATACCCTGAGCTGCTTCTGCCTAGGTATGTCCCCTCTGCACTAGCTGCACAAGGTCCTGCCTCTGAAGCTGCCAGGACCATCCATGCCATCCTCCTCTTGCTGTGCTCTTGGTCCCTGGCAAGTGCTGGTGCTGCAGCTGCCAGCTCTGTTCCCACCCAGGGGTGCACAGCATGCCTCCAGCTGAGCTGGGATCTCTGGATGCTGGGGCATGCCCTTTGCTTCACCTTGATCATGGTTTGAAAGGAGCTGTTCTGGCTCTGGAGATGATGCTGTATCACGGTCCCTCCCCGAGCAAGTCAGGGTTTCTGTCACGAGGCCTCAGCTTGAACGTCCAGCACAGAGCACAGGGTCCACTGCGCTGCCCTCCTAGCAGGGCTGGCAATCTCCCCGACACACAGTTTGCTGCCCCAGTGCTCCATCAGTCAGAGGTGTCACTGAGCCAAAGCTGCAGGGTAGCCCTAAGGCTGAGCTTGGGTAGTTGGGGGCAGGGGGTCTGGTGGGTTTGGGATAGGGTTCCAGCGCAGAGCAACGGAAGGGGATGGAGCAGCCAGAGGCCAGGAGCAGTGGCAGCAGGAGGGCTTAGGAGTTCAGTTTGGTACGCAGCAGGGTGGGATCCCTGCCCTTCCTGACCTGGCGGTCCCCAGACTCCATGCGCTGTTCAAAAAGCACTTTCTGCAGTTTGATCTCCTTCAGGACTTGCAGAAGCTCCGGCCCTGCACCGCTCTGCAGCAGATCATAGTTCTCGGCTGCGTCTGACTCCAGGCCAAAGAGCAGCGGGGGCAAGTGAGGTGTCAGCGGGGTCAGCCCATGGCAGGCCTGGTCTGGGGTTGGATGACTGTGAAAGGAACCTGTAGCAGAAACCCCCAGGTGGAGCTCAGTTTCTTCTCTTGGAGCTTTGGACAGCCAAAGCCTAGGGGACTTCACAAAGCTGCCCGTGCAGAGGAGAGGAGGCAGCACTAACCTTGTGTGAAGTAATGGGCTTTGTACTTCCCAGAGCAGCCAGAGCCAGTAGACTTCTGCACGTGGGGGATTTCTCCTTTCAGGTCCGCTGGAGCTGAATCAGGTGGGCTCTCACCCCCAGGAGGCTTGTCCTGTCCCAGCCTGAGGGATGGGACTGCTGCTGTTGCCGTGGGTGTGTTCAAGAGACTTAGGCTGCGTTCCAAAGAGCCAGGTACACAAACACGCACACAGGCTTACCCAGTTCATGTGAATGGCAGACCAGATTGGCATAGACAGAGCAACGCCTTTACCAGCACCCATCTGTACGTAACCACCGCTTACGTAACCATGACCACAGCCCAGGCCTTGTCTGCCTTTGCAGATGATCAGGATTGGATGTTTCCTAGTGAAACATAAAGCCACCTTCACTCGCTAGGTTCCTAAGCACAGCGTGTTCCTAGATTCCTCAAAGAAGAGTCTGGAAATGAAGTCCAGGTAATAGCTGTGGCTGGATGTCAAGCTCCTTACCCAGTCGCTGGTGCAGACCTTGGCTCTTTCTAGATCCGTGTCGCCTGGGTCATGAGAGAGTCCCGTTTTGAGTTCACCGGTGCATTGTACACACACACAGGGATCCCACCAGTAGCCGGCCTAAGAGGCTTCGTGTTTCCAACTGCTGTCCCCAAGACCTCGAGCCCCCTGTGACCTGTGTTCCCTTCTTCCACGGCACCCTCACCCTCCTCTCTGACCGGGCACGGTTGCAGCCCTGTTGAGTGACTCTTGCCCTTTGTGCCCTCCTGTCTGCCTGCAGCCTCATTTTGCAGGTGCCGGGCATGCAAGTCCTTGCCTTGCATGGGAGACTGAATTGGACTGAAGCAGGGTTAGCTGTGAAAAATGGCAACTTTATTTCAAGAGCTAAGTCAACTTGAACATTTGTGAGCACTCAGCGGAGCGTGGGCAGGACAGAGCAGGCCTTTGCCACTGAGGCTGCCTTTGGATCAGCAGGCATTGCCCCAGGAGGAACTGGTCGTGGTACACTGCAGGCTGCCCTGGATCCTGTTCCTCCTGCTGCTCAAGCCTTTTTTCCCCAGAGGACCTGCAGGAGCTCCTGCACACGAGTAAAGAACTTGAGCAGCTTCTGGAGTGGAAATGGGCAGGAGCTAAACCTGCCCGACTGTGTTGGTATTGGCCTTGGCCTCTGAACGGGGGTTGAGGCGGTGAGAAAATGCCTCCATGTCCGTGATGTTGGCATAGCCCTTAGTGCTGGGTGCAGTCCCATCTGTACCAGGATCCAGTCGTAGAAGTGCTGAGTGGAGGTGTAGACCCCGGGCTGTTTTGCTCTCGCACAGCCTTTCCCCCAGCTGGTCACTCCCACAAGCCAGAAGTAGTCGGCGTTGTTCTCTTTGCACACGAGAGGACCACCGCTGTCACCCTGCAGCGGAGGAGAGAGCGTTAAGGTGGTGCTGGGTGGCCACTGTCAGCACTCTGGCTGGCTCCTCTCTCACAGCACCTGCCAGAGCTGTGTTCACTGCGCAGAACGGCTCTGCTCAGGTGCTGGAGCCTACAGCACCTTGTCTGGGAGGGGGCTGTGGGCCTGTAAGGCAGGGCTCTCTCATCCCTGCCCAGTGATCCTGGGTGGGTGGAAGAGGGAGGTTCCCGGGTTGGGATCTGGAGCTCTGGGCTGCCAAGAGCACTAGGTGGGCTTTTTGGGGAAGGGAGGTGAGCCCCAAGAGCGGTGGGGACCCAGCGGTGGCAGGGTGACTTGGCAGGCAAAGCCCGTGCCAGGGTGCGTTTGGGCAGTTGTGTCAGGGCTGCCCGTGCTGCCGGGGGTTGACTTGTAGCACGCTCCTACCTGGCAGGTGTCGATGCCACCCTGCGGATAGCCAGCACACAGGTTGTGGCTGTGGATGGCCCCTCTGTACCACCGGCTGCTGTTACAGAGGTTGACATCGATGAGGCGGACCTTGGCCTCCTGCAGGACATCCGTTGCTCCTCCAGCTGTGAGCACAGAAAGGAATTAACACCCAGCAGCTCGTTGCCAGTTCTCCTCGCCTGTCCGGGTGAAGCCCTTCCCTAGGGCTTGGCTTTGCCTCTTGAGAGGCACTGTACCGGTGTTTCCCTTCTGCCTTGCTTTGGGGAATGGCTCAGGCCCATCTCTCTGTAGGCGGATGTCCCTGCAGCCTGACTCGGGCTTTAGCCACTGCTCTCAGGAAGCCCAGCCCGTCTCCCCAGCGTGCCAAGCTTGCACTCAGGACACGAGCACTTTTTGCAACTCACATCTTGCGGCCGTGGAACCCCAGCCACTGACGTGGCTTCCCCTGCCACAGTCAGGAACTGCCCTTGTCTTGCTAATTCAGGCTGCAGGTTTCCGTGGGACTCCTCTGTGCTCAAGTGTCTAAATGTACCTGCTGGCACCATTGTTCGCCTTCCTCTGCAGACACCGGGATGATTCCCCCCTCTTAGGAATGCCAGCTCGGCATTCGTTCTTGCTGTCCCGTGGGTTGCGATCTGTCTCCTGCATCCTGTGAGAGCGCCTAACGCGTCAGCTTTCTGCTCAGCATCAGCGAGAGAACACACCCCCTTAGGAGCACAGTCTCCTGCTATTCTCCGTCAAGTACAGTGTCAGGCACGGGCTTCCTTGCTGACGTTCACGGTAGAAATCATGGCAGCTGTGAAGAGGTGCCTGCACCTGCATCAGGGGTCTGGGCTCCCACTGGAGTCTACGGAAGTTCGTTTGTCGTGGTTTAGGGCGTGACTGATCTTACCTGATGTTTATAAGATAAGCCTAAGTGACAGTATTGGCCTAAGTGACAGCATCCCATTTGTGACAGCAAATAAGCCTGTCCTGCCCTCCCTGTTGCTCGGAGCTGGGCCTGTTTGCAGGGAGATGCCATGTGCAATGGTAGAGACCCTGCTTCACAACAGGAGCGGACACCTGCTGCATGGTGGGAATGGTGGCAAGCTTTGTTGGAAAAAAAAAAAAAGGAAACGGCATCAGTAATGCCATGGAAGTCCAAGATGACGTAGCTAACAGCACCTGAAACACCAACTCTGTTCACAGATGTGGCAAACCTGGGAGCAAGGGGGAAAAAAAGAAGCAGGGGTAGGTGCCTTGTTTGGGAGGAGAGAAGGGCGGAGAAAGGGAGGAGTGTGGGAAGATGAGGGGGATGTATAAGCATGGCAAATGGAGAGAAGGGGGGATCAAGGGGGATCTGCTCTGCAGCAGATCATAGTTCTCGGCTGCGTCTGACTCCAGGCCAAAGAGCAGCGGGGGCAAGTGAGGTGTCAGCGGGGTCAGCCCATGGCAGGCCTGGTCTGGGGTTGGATGACTGTGAAAGGAACCTGTAGCAGAAACCCCCAGGTGGAGCTCAGTTTCTTCTCTTGGAGCTTTGGACAGCCAAAGCCTAGGGGACTTCACAAAGCGGCCCGTGCAGAGGAGAGGAGGCAGCACTAACCTTGTGTGAAGTAATGGGCTTTGTACTTCCCAGAGCAGCCAGAGCCAGTAGACTTCTGCACGTGGGGGATTTCTCCTTTCAGGTCCGCTGGAGCTGAATCAGGTGGGCTCTCACCCCCAGGAGGCTTGTCCTGTCCCAGCCTGAGGGATGGGACTGCTGCTGTTGCCGTGGGTGTGTTCAAGAGACTTACGCTGCGTTCCAAAGAGCCAGGTACACAAACACGCACACAGGCTTACCCAGTTCATGTGAATGGCAGACCAGATTGGCATAGACAGAGCAACGCCTTTACCAGCACCCATCTGTACGTAACCGCCGCTTACGTAACCATGACCACAGCCCAGGCCTTGTCTGCCTTTGCAGATGATCAGGATTGGATGTTTCCTAGTGAAACATAAAGCCACCTTCACTCGCTAGGTTCCTAAGCACAGCGTGTTCCTAGATTCCTCAAAGAAGAGTCTGGAAATGAAGTCCAGGTAATAGCTGTGGCTGGATGTCAAGCTCCTTACCCAGTCGCTGGTGCAGACCTTGGCTCTTTCTAGATCCGTGTCGCCTGGGTCATGAGAGAGTCCCGTTTTGAGTTCACCGGTGCATTGTACACACACACAGGGATCCCACCAGTAGCCGGCCTAAGAGGCTTCGTGTTCCCAACTGCTGTCCCCAAGACCTCGAGCCCCCTATGACCTGTGTTCCCTTCTTCCACGGCACCCTCACCCTCCTCTCTGACCGGGCACGGTTGCAGCCCTGTTGAGTGACTCTTGCCCTTTGTGCCCTCCTGTCTGCCTGCAGCCTCATTTTGCAGGTGCCGGGCATGCAAGTCCTTGCCTTGCATGGGAGACTGAATTGGACTGAAGCAGGGTTAGCTGTGAAAAATGGCAACTTTATTTCAAGAGCTAAGTCAACTTGAACATTTGTGAGCACTCAGCGGAGCGTGGGCAGGACAGAGCAGGCCTTTGCCACTGAGGCTGCCTTTGGATCAGCAGGCATTGCCCCAGGAGGAACTGGTCGTGGTACACTGCAGGCTGCCCTGGATCCTGTTCCTCCTGCTGCTCAAGCCTTTTTTCCCCAGAGGACCTGCAGGAGCTCCTGCACACGAGTAAAGAACTTGAGCAGCTTCTGGAGTGGAAATGGGCAGGAGCTAAACCTGCCCGACTGTGTTGGTATTGGCCTTGGCCTCTGAACGGGGGTTGAGGCGGTGAGAAAATGACTCCATGTCCGTGATGTTGGCATGGCCCTTAGTGCTGGATGCAGTCCCATCTGTACCAGGATCCAGTCGTAGAAGTGCTGAGTGGAGGTGTAGACCCCGGGCTGTTTTGCTCTCGCACAGCCTTTCCCCCAGCTGGTCACTCCCACAAGCCAGAAGTAGTCGGCGTTGTTCTCTTTGCACACGAGAGGACCACCGCTGTCACCCTGCAGCGGAGGAGAGAGCGTTAAGGTGGTGCTGGGTGGCCACTGTCAGCACTCTGGCTGGCTCCTCTCTCACAGCACCTGCCAGAGCTGTGTTCACTGCGCAGAACGGCTCTGCTCAGGTGCTGGAGCCTACAGCACCTTGTCTGGGAGGGGGCTGTGGGCCTGTAAGGCAGGGCTCTCTCATCCCTGCCCAGTGATCCTGGGTGGGTGGAAGAGGGAGGTTCCCGGGTTGGGATCTGGAGCTATGGGCTGCCAAGAGCACTAGGTGGGCTTTTTGGGGAAGGGAGGTGAGCCCCAAGAGCGGTGGGGACCCAGCGGTGGCAGGGTGACTTGGCAGGCAAAGCCCGTGCCAGGGTGCGTTTGGGCAGTTGTGTCAGGGCTGCCCGTGCTGCCGGGGGTTGACTTGTAGCACGCTCCTACCTGGCAGGTGTCGATGCCACCCTGCGGATAGCCAGCACACAGGTTGTGGCTGTGGATGGCCCCTCTGTACCACCGGCTGCTGTTACAGAGGTTGACATCGATGAGGCGGACCTTGGCCTCCTGCAGGACATCCGTTGCTCCTCCAGCTGTGAGCACAGAAAGGAATTAACAGCCAGCAGCTCGTTGCCAGTTCTCCTCGCCTGTCCGGGTGAAGCCCTTCCCTAGGGCTTGGCTTTGCCTCTTGAGAGGCACTGTACCGGTGTTTCCCTTCTGCCTTGCTTTGGGGAATGGCTCAGGCCCATCTCTCTGTAGGCGGATGTCCCTGCAGCCTGACTCGGGCTTTAGCCACTGCTCTCAGGAAGCCCAGCCCGTCTCCCCAGCGTGCCAAGCTTGCACTCAGGACACGAGCACTTTTTGCAACTCACATCTTGCGGCCGTGGAACCCCAGCCACTGACGTGGCTTCCCCTGCCACAGTCAGGAACTGCCCTTGTCTTGCTAATTCAGGCTGCAGGTTTCCGTGGGACTCCTCTGTGCTCCAGTGTCTAAATGTACCTGCTGGCACCATTGTTCGCCTTCCTCTGCAGACACCGGGATGATTCCCCCCTCTTAGGAATGCCAGCTCGGCATTCGTTCTTGCTGTCCCGTGGGTTGCGATCTGTCTCCTGCATCCTGTGAGAGCGCCTAACGCGTCAGCTTTCTGCTCAGCTTCAGCGAGAGAACACACCCCCTTAGGAGCACAGTCTCCTGCTATTCTCCGTCAAGTACAGTGTCAGGCACGGGCTTCCTTGCTGACGTTCACGGTAGAAATCATGGCAGCTGTGAAGAGGTGCCTGCACCTGCATCAGGGGTCTGGGCTCCCACTGGAGTCTACGGAAGTTCGTTTGTCGTGGTTTAGGGCGTGACTGATCTTACCTGATGTTTATAAGATAAGCCTAAGTGACAGTATTGGCCTAAGTGACAGCATCCCATTTGTGACAGCAAATAAGCCTGTCCTGCCCTCCCTGTTGCTCGGAGCTGGGCCTGTTTGCAGGGAGATGCCATGTGCAATGGTAGAGACCCTGCTTCACAACAGGAGCGGACACCTGCTGCATGGTGGGAATGGTGGCAAGCTTTGTTGAAAAAAAAAAAGAGGAAACGTTGTCAGTAATGCCATGGAAGTCCAAGATGACGTAGCTAACAGCACCTGAAACACCAACTCTGTTCACAGATGTGGCAAACCTGGGAGCGAGGGGGAAAAAAATAAGCAGGGGTAGGTGCCTTTTTTGGGAGGAGAGAAGGGCGGAGAAAGGGAGGAGTGTGGGAAGATGAGGGGGATGTACAAGCATGGCAAATGGAGAGAAGGGGGGATCAAGGGGGATCTGCTCTGCAGCAGATCATAGTTCTCGGCTGCGTCTGACTCCAGGCCAAAGAGCAGCGGGGGCAAGTGAGGTGTCAGCGGGGTCAGCCCATGGCAGGCCTGGTCTGGGGTTGGATGACTGTGAAAGGAACCTGTAGCAGAAACCCCCAGGTGGAGCTCGGTTTCTTCTCTTGGAGCTTTGGACAGCCAAAGCCTAGGGGACTTCACAAAGCTGCCCGTGCAGAGGAGAGGAGGCAGCACTAACCTTGTGTGAAGTAATGGGCTTTGTACTTCCCAGAGCAGCCAGAGCCAGTAGACTTCTGCACGTGGGGGATTTCTCCTTTCAGGTCCGCTGGAGCTGAATCAGGTGGGCTCTCACCCCCAGGAGGCTTGTCCTGTCCCAGCCTGAGGGATGGGACTGCTGCTGTTGCCGTGGGTGTGTTCAAGAGACTTAGGCTGCGTTCCAAAGAGCCAGGTACACAAACACGCACACAGGCTTACCCAGTTAATGTGAATGGCAGACCAGATTGGCATAGACAGAGCAACGCCTTTACCAGCACCCGTCTGTACGTAACCGCCACTTACGTAACCATGACCACAGCCCAGGCCTTGTCTGCCTTTGCAGATGATCGGGATTGGATGTTTCCTAGTGAAACATAAAGCCACCTTCACTCGCTAGGTTCCTAAGCACAGCGTGTTCCTAGATTCCTCAAAGAAGAGTCTGGAAATGAAGTCCAGGTAATAGCTGTGGCTGGATGTCAAGCTCCTTACCCAGTCGCTGGTGCAGACCTTGGCTCTTTCTAGATCCGTGTCGCCTGGGTCATGAGAGAGTCCCGTTTTGAGTTCACCGGTGCATTGTACACACACACAGGGATCCCACCAGTAGCCGGCCTAAGAGGCTTCGTGTTCCCAACTGCTGTCCCCAAGACCTCGAGCCCCCTATGACCTGTGTTCCCTTCTTCCACGGCACCCTCACCCTCCTCTCTGACCGGGCACGGTTGCAGCCCTGTTGAGTGACTCTTGCCCTTTGTGCCCTCCTGTCTGCCTGCAGCCTCATTTTGCAGGTGCCGGGCATGCAAGTCCTTGCCTTGCATGGGAGACTGAATTGGACTGAAGCAGGGTTAGCTGTGAAAAATGGCAACTTTATTTCAAGAGCTAAGTCAACTTGAACATTTGTGAGCACTCAGCGGAGCGTGGGCAGGACAGAGCAGGCCTTTGCCACTGAGGCTGCCTTTGGATCAGCAGGCATTGCCCCAGGAGGAACTGGTCGTGGTACACTGCAGGCTGCCCTGGATCCTGTTCCTCCTGCTGCTCAAGCCTTTTTTCCCCAGAGGACCTGCAGGAGCTCCTGCACATGAGTAAAGAACTTGAGCAGCTTCTGGAGTGGAAATGGGCAGGAGCTAAACCTGCCCGACTGTGTTGGTATTGGCCTTGGCCTCTGAACGGGGGTTGAGGCGGTGAGAAAATGCCTCCATGTCTGTGATGTTGGCATAGCCCTTAGTGCTGGGTGCAGTCCCATCTGTACCAGGATCCAGTCGTAGAAGTGCTGAGTGGAGGTGTAGACCCCGGGCTGTTTTGCTCTCGCACAGCCTTTCCCCCAGCTGGTCACTCCCACAAGCCAGAAGTAGTCGGCGTTGTTCTCTTTGCACACGAGAGGACCACCGCTGTCACCCTGCAGCGGAGGAGAGAGCGTTAAGGTGGTGCTGGGTGGCCACTGTCAGCACTCTGGCTGGCTCCTCTCTCACAGCACCTGCCAGAGCTGTGTTCACTGCGCAGAACGGCTCTGCTCAGGTGCTGGAGCCTACAGCACCTTGTCTGGGAGGGGGCTGTGGGCCTGTAAGGCAGGGCTCTCTCATCCCTGCCCAGTGATCCTGGGTGGGTGGAAGAGGGAGGTTCCCGGGTTGGGATCTGGAGCTCTGGGCTGCCAAGAGCACTAGATGGGCTTTTTGGGGAAGGGAGGTGAGCCCCAAGAGCGGTGGGGACCCAGCGGTGGCAGGGTGACTTGGCAGGCAAAGCCCGTGCCAGGGTGCGTTTGGGCAGTTGTGTCAGGGCTGCCCGTGCTGCCGGGGGTTGACTTGTAGCACGCTCCTACCTGGCAGGTGTCGATGCCACCCTGCGGATAGCCAGCACACAGGTTGTGGCTGTGGATGGCCCCTCTGTACCACCGGCTGCTGTTACAGAGGTTGACATCGATGAGGCGGACCTTGGCCTCCTGCAGGACATCCGTTGCTCCTCCAGCTGTGAGCACAGAAAGGAATTAACAGCCAGCAGCTCGTTGCCAGTTCTCCTCGCCTGTCCGGGTGAAGCCCTTCCCTAGGGCTTGGCTTTGCCTCTTGAGAGGCACTGTACCGGTGTTTCCCTTCTGCCTTGCTTTGGGGAATGGCTCAGGCCCATCTCTCTGTAGGCGGATGTCCCTGCAGCCTGACTCGGGCTTTAGCCACTGCTCTCAGGAAGCCCAGCCCGTCTCCCCAGCGTGCCAAGCTTGCACTCAGGACACGAGCACTTTTTGCAACTCACATCTTGCGGCCGTGGAACCCCAGCCACTGACGTGGCTTCCCCTGCCACAGTCAGCAACTGCCCTTGTCTTGCTAATTCAGGCTGCAGGTTTCCGTGGGACTCCTCTGTGCTCCAGTGTCTAAATGTACCTGCTGGCACCATTGTTCGCCTTCCTCTGCAGACACCGGGATGATTCCCCCCTCTTAGGAATGCCAGCTCGGCATTCGTTCTTGCTGTCCCGTGGGTTGCCATCTGTCTCCTGCATCCTGTGAGAGCGCCTAACGCGTCAGCTTTCTGCTCAGCATCAGCGAGAGAACACACCCCCTTAGGAGCACAGTCTCCTGCTATTCTCCGTCAAGTACAGTGTCAGGCACGGGCTTCCTTGCTGACGTTCACGGTAGAAATCATGGCAGCTGTGAAGAGGTGCCTGCACCTGCATCAGGGGTCTGGGCTCCCACTGGAGTCTACGGAAGTTCGTTTGTCGTGGTTTAGGGCGTGACTGATCTTACCTGATGTTTATAAGATAAGCCTAAGTGACAGTATTGGCCTAAGTGACAGCATCCCATTTGTGACAGCAAATAAGCCTGTCCTGCCCTCCCTGTTGCTCGGAGCTGGGCCTGTTTGCAGGGAGATGCCATGTGCAATGGTAGAGACCCTGCTTCACAACAGGAGCGGACACCTGCTGCATGGTGGGAATGGTGGCAAGCTTTGTTGGAAAAAAAAAAAAAGGAAACGGCATCAGTAATGCCATGGAAGTCCAAGATGACGTAGCTGACAGCACCTGAAACACCAACTCTGTTCACAGATGTGGCAAACCTGGGAGCGAGGGGGAAAAAAAGAAGCAGGGGTAGGTGCCTTGTGTGGGAGGAGAGAAGGGCGGAGAAAGGGAGGAGTGTGGGAAGATGAGGGGGATGTATAAGCATGGCAAATGGAGAGAAGGGGGGATCAAGGGGGATCTGCTCTGCAGCAGATCATAGTTCTCGGCTGCGTCTGACTCCAGGCCAAAGAGCAGCGGGGGCAAGTGAGGTGTCAGCGGGGTCAGCCCATGGCAGGCCTGGTCTGGGGTTGGATGACTGTGAAAGGAACCTGTAGCAGAAACCCCCAGGTGGAGCTCAGTTTCTTCTCTTGGAGCTTTGGACAGCCAAAGCCTAGGGGACTTCACAAAGCTGCCCGTGCAGAGGAGAGGAGGCAGCACTAACCTTGTGTGAAGTAATGGGCTTTGTACTTCCCAGAGCAGCCAGAGCCAGTAGACTTCTGCACGTGGGGGATTTCTCCTTTCAGGTCCGCTGGAGCTGAATCAGGTGGGCTCTCACCCCCAGGAGGCTTGTCCTGTCCCAGCCTGAGGGATGGGACTGCTGCTGTTGCCGTGGGTGTGTTCAAGAGACTTAGGCTGCGTTCCAAAGAGCCAGGTACACAAACACGCACACAGGCTTACCCAGTTCATGTGAATGGCAGACCAGATTGGCATAGACAGAGCAACGCCTTTACCAGCACCCGTCTGTACGTAACCACCGCTTACGTAACCATGACCACAGCCCAGGCCTTGTCTGCCTTTGCAGATGATCAGGATTGGATGTTTCCTAGTGAAACATAAAGCCACCTTCACTCGCTAGGTTCCTAAGCACAGCGTGTTCCTAGATTCCTCAAAGAAGAGTCTGGAAATGAAGTCCAGGTAATAGCTGTGGCTGGATGTCAAGCTCCTTACCCAGTCGCTGGTGCAGACCTTGGCTCTTTCTAGATCCGTGTCGCCTGGGTCATGAGAGAGTCCCGTTTTGAGTTCACCGGTGCATTGTACACACACACAGGGATCCCACCAGTAGCCGGCCTAAGAGGCTTCGTGTTCCCAACTGCTGTCCCCAAGACCTCGAGCCCCCTATGACCTGTGTTCCCTTCTTCCACGGCACCCTCACCCTCCTCTCTGACCGGGCACGGTTGCAGCCCTGTTGAGTGACTCTTGCCCTTTGTGCCCTCCTGTCTGCCTGCAGCCTCATTTTGCAGGTGCCGGGCATGCAAGTCCTTGCCTTGCATGGGAGACTGAATTGGACTGAAGCAGGGTTAGCTGTGAAAAATGGCAACTTTATTTCAAGAGCTAAGTCAACTTGAACATTTGTGAGCACTCAGCGGAGTGTGGGCAGGACAGAGCAGGCCTTTGCCACGGAGGCTGCCTTTGGATCAGCAGGCATTGCCCCAGGAGGAACTGGTCGTGGTACACTGCAGGCTGCCCTGGATCCTGTTCCTCCTGCTGCTCAAGCCTTTTTTCCCCAGAGGACCTGCAGGAGCTCCTGCACACGAGTAAAGAACTTGAGCAGCTTCTGGAGTGGAAATGGGCAGGAGCTAAACCTGCCCGACTGTGTTGGTATTGGCCTTGGCCTCTGAACGGGGGTTGAGGCGGTGAGAAAATGACTCCATGTCCGTGATGTTGGCATAGCCCTTAGTGCTGGGTGCAGTCCCATCTGTACCAGGATCCACTCGTAGAAGTGCTGAGTGGAGGTGTAGACCCCGGGCTGTTTTGCTCTCGCACAGCCTTTCCCCCAGCTGGTCACTCCCACAAGCCAGAAGTAGTCGGCGTTGTTCTCTTTGCACACGAGAGGACCACCGCTGTCACCCTGCAGCGGAGGAGAGAGCGTTAAGGTGGTGCTGGGTGGCCACTGTCAGCACTCTGGCTGGCTCCTCTCTCACAGCACCTGCCAGAGCTGTGTTCACTGCGCAGAACGGCTCTGCTCAGGTGCTGGAGCCTACAGCACCTTGTCTGGGAGGGGGCTGTGGGCCTGTAAGGCAGGGCTCTCTCATCCCTGCCCAGTGATCCTGGGTGGGTGGAAGAGGGAGGTTCCCGGGTTGGGATCTGGAGCTCTGGGCTGCCAAGAGCACTAGGTGGGCTTTTTGGGGAAGGGAGGTGAGCCCCAAGAGCGGTGGGGACCCAGCGGTGGCAGGGTGACTTGGCAGGCAAAGCCCGTGCCAGGGTGCGTTTGGGCAGTTGTGTCAGGGCTGCCCGTGCTGCCGGGGGTTGACTTGTAGCACGCTCCTACCTGGCAGGTGTCGATGCCACCCTGCGGATAGCCAGCACACAGGTTGTGGCTGTGGATGGCCCCTCTGTACCACCGGCTGCTGTTACAGAGGTTGACATCGATGAGGCGGACCTTGGCCTCCTGCAGGACATCCGTTGCTCCTCCAGCTGTGAGCACAGAAAGGAATTAACACCCAGCAGCTCGTTGCCAGTTCTCCTCGCCTGTCCGGGTGAAGCCCTTCCCTAGGGCTTGGCTTTGCCTCTTGAGAGGCACTGTACCGGTGTTTCCCTTCTGCCTTGCTTTGGGGAATGGCTCAGGCCCATCTCTCTGTAGGCGGATGTCCCTGCAGCCTGACTCGGGCTTTAGCCACTGCTCTCAGGAAGCCCAGCCCGTCTCCCCAGCGTGCCAAGCTTGCACTCAGGACACGAGCACTTTTTGCAACTCACATCTTGCGGCCGTGGAACCCCAGCCACTGACGTAGCAGGTTGTCAGCTCTGACACTCTCAGCGAGGCGTCGGGCACACAGGCAAGCTGCACGTAGGGGCTGCACTGGACAGGCTGGTCCAATTGCAGCAAGGCGATGTCGTTCCTCTCCGAGATATTACTGTAGCGTTCGTGAAGCAGGAGCCGCTTAATCTGGCGCACTTGGGCCTCAGGGCCCAGCTGAGTCAGCTGGGTGGCCCCGATCACCACGCGCCACATGGTGATGTGCCTGGAAGGCAGATGGAGAGAGGGCTCAGAGGGAGCGGAGCCATGTGCTGCAGCAGCCCAGCAGTTCCCTGCCTTCTCCTTCCCAGGGGAGAGAGGGAGGCAGCGCTACGGAGGGTGCGACTGCCCTCGCATGCCTTAGGCACAAGGGATGTCGAGCTGGAGGCTGCTAGGAAGCAGTGGCACGAGCCCAGCCTTCTCCTGAGCAGCCTCTCAGCTGGGCTCTGCAGTGCCCAGGCACTGGGCGTCCTGCAAGGACACGGGATGGGAGTAGCACGTGGTGCTGCGGCCAGGGCAGTGCTAGTGTTGTGGAGATATCCCCGTTCCCTGGTCCTCCTTACCTGGCCTTGGTGAAGCAGTGGGCTGCTGTGAGGACCCACTGTGGGCTGATGAGGGAGCCTCCGCAGGTATGGCCTGTGCCTAAGCCCCAGGGATTCTGGATGCTGACGATCCAGGGCCAGGCCCCTGGCTGGGCGTCTCTGCCCCCCACGACGCGCCACGTGCTGTAGTGAGCAGCCATGGGCCGGAGCCCGCAGGTCCCCCTGTAACCAGAAACTCATTACTGTCCTGCTCGACGGCTTGCTGCTGTTGAGGCTGAAGGTCGGCCGTCTTCCCTCCCCACAAGGCGTTGCATGGACAGCAGGGCCAGGGAACCCCGTGGGGCGTGCGTCCGTCCGTCCGCCCCTGTTTCTGCTTGAGCCCCATAGATGAGTTGTGCCAGCAGCCTGGGTGCTGGCAAGGAACTGAGGCTCCTCCATGGGGTTCGGGAAGCTGTGGCGTGGCCACGGGGGACAAGCGGGCAGCCTCCGGTGAACCCCAGCGGGTTGCCCCAGCTCCCTCCCAGAGCCTCGGGCCACTTACCCACAGCTGTCCCATGTGCCGTGCACAGGCCAGCACACGGCCAGCAGGACGAGGAGGGGGAGCAAATTCATCGCTGCCAGCGGCACGTGGCAACTGCAAGAACCGAGGTCAGTCACCACCGCTGCAGCAGCCGACGTAGTGCCCACAGTACTCGCCTTGCCCGCGGTGCCTTTGT
This sequence comes from Theristicus caerulescens, assembly GCA_020745775.1. NCBI lineage: Eukaryota > Metazoa > Chordata > Aves > Pelecaniformes > Threskiornithidae > Theristicus > Theristicus caerulescens. The sequence continues at coordinate 40,599 of CM036574.1, forward strand.
CCCCGGGGCTGATGTCACAGAGTCGCTGGTTCCGGGTGCTGGGCACGGTGGCCTGTCGGGGGAGGGGGGCAACATGGGGGGTTCCAAGCAGGAGGGGAGGCAGAGCTGGGATCGGACACCCCCGACAGACCCCCGCCGAGTGCTCTGCTTGCGGGATGAGGCTGTGCAGGCCCCGTGGCAGGCAGCAGCGCCTGGCTCCCAGCACTGCCTGCTAACAGCTAGCAGGAACAACCCAAGTGTGGCATCACAGCTTCTTTGGGGAGTTCACTGCCACCCTGCTCTCTGCAGACGTTTGCCACCGGCTCCTTCCCAAACAACAGACACCAGAGAAGGTGACTCCTCCAGGCAGCATGCACACCTTTGGGTGTTGAAGAGCCAATCTGGTTCCAGCGGCAGCGGGCACGCAGTGATGGGCAAGCCAAATAAGCCAAGCGCACCCACGCAGTGTCAACCTTCCTGCACACGGCACAGTGAAACGCAGATGCAGCACGGTCCACGCTGGCTCTGTCAGCCACAGCAGCACCCTCTGGCAGGCTTCATGTCCTTGCTGTCTAGGAGTTGTAGCGCTGTTGTGGGCCAACGCTGACGAGGGCAGTTGGGGTGCCTGGTATGCGTGGCCACGGACATGCAATTGTAAGCTCTCGACAGAGAAGGATGCTCCTGCGCTCAGCCCCACGTGCCATTCTCCATGGCTTGGGTAAATCCTCTGTCAGCCTTGGCAGATTGGCACAGAGTAGATCTTCTTCTTTCAGCCTCTCAGGATTGGGATGGGATTCTCTTCTGACCTGGCTGAGAAAGAATGTCATTCATCTGTTAGGTCCAGAGGAGTTCTTGAGTGTTTATACAGCCTCAGGGCTGTACTTTACCAAACCAATAGCTGGGTCCTCTACTGACCTTGCATGCTGTCTTATAGGCTCTTGTCCTTGTTTTACTAGCAATGAAAAATACAAATTTGATCCATTTCAAGTTTATTCAAGTGATGTCCTTCCAGTTCTGCCCTTACCACGCTGCCCATTTCATCCAGCAAGAACCCAAGAGCTGATTGGAGCAGCACCTAGTCAAAAATTGCAGGACGTCTTGCTGGATAAAGAGCATAACCTCTTCTGTGGCTTCCCCTGCCACAGTCAGGAACTGCCCTTGTCTTGCTAATTCAGGCTGCAGGTTTCCGTGGGACTCCTCTGTGCTCAAGTGTCTAAATGTACCTGCTGGCACCATTGTTCGCCTTCCTCTGCAGACACCGGGATGATTCCCCCCTCTTAGGAATGCCAGCTCGGCATTCGTTCTTGCTGTCCCGTGGGTTGCGATCTGTCTCCTGCATCCTGTGAGAGCACCTAACGCGTCAGCTTTGTGCTCAGCATCAGCGAGAGAACACACCCCCTTAGGAGCACAGTCTCCTGCTATTCTCCGTCAAGTACAGTGTCAGGCACGGGCTTCCTTGCTGACGTTCACGGTAGAAATCATCGCAGCTGTGAAGAGGTGCCTGCACCTGCATCAGGGGTCTGGGCTCCCACTGGAGTCTACGGAAGTTCGTTTGTCGTGGTTTAGGGCGTGACTGATCTTACCTGATGTTTATAAGATAAGCCTAAGTGACAGTATTGGCCTAAGTGACAGCATCCCATTTGTGACAGCAAATAAGCCTGTCCTGCCCTCCCTGTTGCTCGGAGCTGGGCCTGTTTGCAGGGAGATGCCATGTGCAATGGTAGAGACCCTGCTTCACAACAGGAGCGGACACCTGCTGCATGGTGGAAATGGTGGCAAGCTTTGACGACTTCGTCATTTTTAAGCCCCGCAGTTGAGTTCCTCCTTAGGGATGGCAATTTCAGTCACAGCAATAAATGCAGAACAAGGGTCTTGTTCTGGAGGTGCAGCAAGGTGAGTAAGGGACCCGGCCAAGGAGTCTGTCCCTCCGTCTGGGCTGTCTTTCCCCAGCTGACAAGCAGGGTCATGGCCTTTGACAGCTGTGGAGTTGTTGTCATTGGAAGTCAATACCTCTTGTGCTCAAATTGTGAGGAGCAGGCAGCCTGCCTCTGTTACGAGCCCGGGTGGAGCAGGTCTTTGCAGCCGAGCACCGGTGCTGTAAATCCAGCTCTGCCTCCTGCCCAATCTGTCTGGCCACGATCAGGTCTGGGACAGGAGCCTCAGTTCACGTTTGGGGGGTTTGGGCAGCTGGGTGCAGGCTTTCTGTCCTTGCTTTGGGCGAGACGTGGCATGCAGGAGGTTTCAGCAGCTCTGGTTTAATGTCTTGGCAGCTGTGCCCTCGCGAGCCAGTCCCGGTCAAGAGCAAACGTGTGCAGTCCGTGCATCTGGACCCTGCTCCCCTCACCTGCCCTCTTGCAGCGTGGGGGAAGGTTACTTTAATAACGTGAGAACTGAAATTCTGTGTTGTCTTTGATCAATAAGAGGAGAGTTCTGTAATTACAGGATTTGGGAATATTTCAGATCCTCAAGATAACACCATGGATCACCACATTAGAGAATTTTTGCCTCCATTCTCTGGATCTTGCAACCTTAAGATAGCTCTTTCGTATTTTAATTTTTCCAAGCTATTTCCATGTCTCATGTGGGACATGTGATGCAATCCTGTAACGGGGGGCTGGGTGCCATTCGTGTGTGCCGTTGGGCTGCAGGTCCCTCGCCGGGGCTCCTGCCCTGCCTGCCCTGTTGTGGGACGTTGCACGCGAGGCAGGTCTGTGGCTGCCGGCCCTGCAGCGGTCCTGCAGCGGGGCCGTGTCCTGCCCTCGGCTGCAGCCCTGCTCCTGTGGAGAGCCGGACCCCGTGAGCGGTGGGGATGGCCATCCCGTGCATCCTGCAAGTCACCGGTGTGGCCAGGGGACCAGAAACATCCGCTCCCGCAGTTTGGGCAGCGCTGTGGTGGTGGGGATGAACCGAGTCAGGCTGGGGAGGGGTTTGTGTTACTGGGGACCTGCTTCCCAGGAGCACATTGCCTGCCGTGCTGCTTTTCTTGTCCTTCAGCCCTGCTGAGCGGGAAGGCCTAGAAGCTGGGGAGTTCATTTTTGCCTTTTTGCATCTCTGGTGGAGGAGGGGACGGGCATAACTGTGTGAGGGTTCCGTTTGTCCTTCTGCCTCCTGTGGAAGGGAGCCAAGGCAGCGCATAGGAAAAGCCGCAGCACCCTCCTGGCTGCAGGGTACCCACCAGGGTGGGATTGTCTCTTTTCTGCAGAGCTTGCCAGTACGTGGCATTAGCCAGAGCTTTAGTGTGGGAGAGCTGAGGAGAGAGGGAAGAGGAACTTAATCCAGGTAGTTGTCACAAACATGAATCAAAGTTAAAACCAGGCTCACCAGACACATCAGTAGGAGCAGGCTAATGGCACCAAGAATGTTAAGGGAACTGAGAGGCCAATGCAAGGAGGCTATAAAGACCTCTCCTGGAGGAGAGGCTGCCATTCTTTCTTCTCTCCACAGAGGAGAAAGGGGGCAAAGGTGTAGCTGCTGATTTTCTCCATGAACAGCTTCTCAGAGTACTGGGACAGCAATGCAGGAGCCAACTACCGGATCAGGCTCAAGGCCAGTGGTTTTATCATAGCTCTCCCAGGCAAAGCAAAACAATGGGATAAACAACACGGCAAATGCAGAAACTGAAAACAGTCCTTAACGCTTCGGGGAGTTTGCCGCACAGTGAGAAAGGAATCGAGCACCAGAACACTAAAGGAGACGCATAATTCAGCCCCCAAAGTAAACACTTCAGCATCACGATCCGCAAGAGCCAAGCAAATAACGACTTCCCGAAGCAGGTCCAACAGCCAGAAGTCGAATCTAGTGCACTCCAGTCAAATTTGTTATCGTCTCAAACCCCTCAAGGGGTGAAAGGAAAAGTAAAATCAACAAAACTTGCTGGGTGGCAGGGGGGAAGATAAAACAACTGTTTTGGCTGGAGGAGGAGAGAGCGGGGTGGACCGCAAACTGGCCACCCAGCCGGGCCCAGGGGTGCTGATCAGGCTGGGCAAATGGGCTGACTGGAGCCTCACGAGGAAAGCAGCTTTGCAGAAACGGCCCTGGGGGTCCTGCTGGGCGCTGAATTGAACATGAGCCACCAATCTGGCCTTGCCACAAAGGCAGGGGCTAAAGGTATCCTGGGCTGCGTTAGGTAAAGCGTTGCCAGCAGGTGGAGGCAGGTGATCCTTCTGACCCTCAGGAAGCACTTTTTCACTGTGAGGGTGACCGGGCACTGGAGCAGGTGGCCCTGCTTGCGCTGGGGGGTTGGACGTGATGACCTCTGGACGTCATCAACCAGTCTGTGATTCTGTGCACATCCCCTTCAGTCCCATCCGCAGCTTCCAGGTCTCCTGCCTTCTCCTCCTTGGAGGCTCAGAGTCCCTTCTTTCCCTCCAGGCAAGCTGAGACACCCTCGATGCCCATCCCTGTGAGCTCAGATGCCCTCCCTCCACCTTGCTGGGCACTGCCCTCCCCTCCTCTCCCATTCCTGCACGCCCGCATCTCCTCTCTCCCCATCTGAGCTACTCAGCTCCCACCCTGGGCAAGACGGGGCTGAGCTGCCTCTGCAGGGTCAGTCCGAGGGGTGCTGGGGATCGGCAGCACTCTGCAGGCAGGTTGCTTTTGCGCAAGAACGGGCCAGCACACGGGATCGTTAACAGCCCGTCCTTTCCAAAGCCCTGCCAATGAACGTCCTTCTGGGCACAGGTTGGTGACCACAGGTGGGAGCAGGCCCCCGGGGGTCTTTATTTGGCATCTCCAGGAGGAATACGGGGGATGGAAAGGCCCCACTCTCCTAAGGGCTCTGCTGTGGAGGAGGAGGCAGCGCTGTGCTCATGTCCCACGCGCTGCCATAATGGCCTCGTGCTTTCTACTGGGGCTCTCGGAGCTCCACCTTCTTCGCAAAGCTAAAGGAGAAACCAAAAGGTGTTCAGCTGGGCGTACAGAGAAGAGGGCAGAGACCTCCGGCCCACCAGGTCTGGTCCTGGAGGCTTTCCGTGGCCACTGCAGGAAAATGCCTCCTCTGCTTGGAGATATTTACCAGAGGAACCGCTCTGGGGCCGTTGCTCACAACCTGTTGACCTCCACGGCCTTCCTCCACTCCTCCTGGCGGGCTCTGTAGGGCTCCAGATTTGCGAGGACCTGCCTTGCTCGTGGTGGCCGGACGCTGCAACAGCAGGGACAAATTCCCTCTCGCACCCTGGCTGAGACTCTGCCCTAGCCCCTGCCTGCCCCTGCCCGCTCCTGCCCCTGCGCCCACGCTCCCTTTGGCCCCCACTGCCCCCTTCAATGCGGGACAAGCTTCAGGCACGTGCTGGGGGCTGCCCACCGACGCCGGGCACCGGGGGCCAGCCCAGGGCATGCCCGTGTCAGGGGAAATCAAAAGGGCCGTATCCCTCAGGGCTCAGGGCTCAGGGCTCGGCTTCCTTGACCCCGCAGCACGGTGGTCCCATCTGCTCGGCTCTCCCTGGCCTTGCCGGGTGCTGCCGCACACTTACTCTGGCTGTGGCCTCTCCCACCAGGGCACTGGTGTCCTCGTCTTCTCTGCTCCCTGAGGGGAGAGAGAAGCCGTCGCTCCTGCCAGAGGGACCAGATTCTTCTTTCTCCTGCTTTCAAATGCTCCGGGATGGAAGGCAGCATCTTTCTCTGGCCTCCGGTGCTCTGCCACTGGTGGCAGCTGCTGCGCGAGGCAAACAAAGAGGAGGCAGCTCAGACATTTTTCTCTTTCTCCAACCAAGGCTACATTAAGGGCTCCGTCCCTCAGCCATTGAAGCCAGTGGACACTGTGCTTTCCTCCTCTCTACCCCAAAGTGCTTGGCAGTGAACCCTCGACTTCCTATAGATGCCGAGGCATCATAGAGATTCCGTTCGCAGAAAGACCCCTGGCAAGCCCAGTAGAGAACGATGGAGCCATGCGCAAGACTGAAAGGAGGAGCCGAAAGAAGTCCCGGAGCGAACGCATCCAAAGGGACCCTTTCGGCCTCCTCATCCGCAGAGCGGATGCAGCCTTCCTGCACGGACGTAGGACGCTATCGTGACGCAAGTCCGTACACGTACCGGGACATCTCTCCCCTGCCTGTCGAGAGCAGGCGGTCTAACTTCAGGAGCTTCCTTCCTCTTCATGTCTCTGCCCTTCTTTGCAGAGTCCCCCGCCACTGGTGGCAGCACACTGCAAACACACCACATGAGGACTTTGTCTGGGGACACTGGGAGGAGCATCTTCTCCAGCTTGTCCTCAAGAGCCAGGCCCGTGCCTCACCAAAACACCTGCTCCACACTTCCCACCCAGCAGCAAGAGCTACGTCCTTGGCGCACGTGCTCAGAACCGCTCTGCACGAGTACAGGCAACGTGGCCAAGGGCAACAGCTCCCACAGGCATGGCCAAGAGCGCGGGCTTACCCAAAGCCAGCTCTCCAACACTCTCACCTCCCTCTCCACACGCCAGCCTTGCACTTTTTCCTTTCTTCTCCCGTCACCTTCGCATCACTCATCCCAATTGGAGGAAGACGCCGATCAGAAAGGAAGCCTTGGCCGGGAAGACCCCCTGAAGAAGAACAAGAGGAAGCTCCTCACAACTGCGTCCCCGCAACGCTTTGGACACGAAGGACGTTCCTGTCCAAGCCCTGTCCCCTTCCCTGAGGGCCGTGCTGCTGCCAGAGCGTTGCTGTCCCACTGCTGCCTTGGGTCCCCACTCAGAAAAGGGGGGCCTGCTGGGACACGCTGCGGGCTTGAGAGGGGATTCTCTTTGGCATGGAGGACGTCGGTTCCTAGGAGGGGAACGTACCCAGGGTCGCTTGGGGCTTGGCGCTGGATCTGCGCCTTGTTACAGTTCCTTGGATGTAAGCAATTTCAGGCGATGCTGCTGACTCCTCATCTACGTGCACAAAGCTGGAAAGAAGAAGGCGACACCGGTTGGAATGAGGGGCAGCACAGTCCACTGCAGCCTCTGGGAAGAAGCTGCTCACAGCCCTCCAGTGTTGCAAAGGACAAGACCTAACAGGTTGGCAGCACACAGGAGGAGACCAAGTGAGATGCTTTAGAGGGGAAAACAAACACGCAGCCACTAAGAACATCCTGGGCACTTTGCAACAGAAGCAAACCTACTCACTGCGGCAACACGAAGACGCCTCCGGGAGGCATCCGGAAAATGGTCCTTTCTGTGCGGGCTACAATCAAGGGCCTCAGCCTTGGCGTCTGCAACAGGGACAGAGACATGGCAGGGGGTCCCCAGAGAATTTACCCGTTGGTCACAAGGGCAGACAACCTCTCCGCCACCCACAACCCAGCTCCACTCTCCGCCACCCTCCTGTGCCCCGCGTCCTGCCCAAAGCTACGAGCCTCTCCACCATCTTTTCCAACCTTAACAATTCTATGATCTTGGCCTCTTGGGGCGGCAAGACCCCGCTGGCGCTGTCTCTGCAGGAGCCAAAGCACAGGGCACACCAGGGGCCTCAGCTCGTCCCTGGGGCATGGCTTTCTGGAAGCAGGAGGGCAGGCCCAGCCACAGGTACCGTGGAAAGCCTGCCCAAGGCCATGGCTTTAACCCCATTGCAAAAGAGTTGGTGGGCGCACTGAAAACGTGCCAAACTCACTTGGAGGAAAGCGTTTGCCAGCTTCCCTGTCTTATCCACATCTCGGAGCAGGTTTTCATAGAATCTCATGGTCACCCTCCCTTCTCGGCACACCAGGATGCCCACGTTCCTGAGTACGAAGTCGACGTTCTTGCCTTTGGACAAGGCCCACACAAAGACTTTCGTGGTCGCCTCGATGCACTTTAAGACCTTCTTCTTGGGAATGTGGAGGCGCAAGGCGACCTCGGCGTAGATCACCTCCGCCGCTTCTAAATCCTCTGCGAACAAACCACCCAACAACAAAGTCACTTGATCAGCCCTTCCGTGGACTCACATCACCTTTCAGCACAACGGCCCCTCGAGAGCCCACCAACCCTCCTCCCACACCACCCGCTCCCCATTCAGCAGCAGACGTCCTGCCTTGGTGGGCCGGAGCCCTGTCCCCACGCAGGCTGCTGCCCCTATCCAGGAGCAGAGAGGGGCATCCGAGGGCAACGACCACACCAGGCACACTCCCAACCCCGTGGTGCCCCGCACCCACCACCAGTCTCACAGCAGAGCCATGCCCGGCCTTGGGGCCTGCTAACCCTCTCTTCTCTGCCGCCAGCCAAACTACAGCTCACTCCGGCCCCTTTTAAGCTACCAGCCGGCTGCAGGAGCGAGCAGCAACGCTGGTGCTCGCCTTCCCAAGGCATGGGGCAGCGTTAATGGGGAGCCTCAGCTTCAGCCGAGTGACTCCACAGGAACGCCTCCAAGAGAGTGCTCTCCAACAGCAGCCAGCACAGCATGACACCCAGAGAGCCCCCCGCAAGGGCCGCAGAGCTGCTGGCAGGAACCCCAGCCGTGACACAGGGGGAAGCCCGGGTCTGAAGGTCTCATCTTACCAGGCTGCGATCTCTTTTCATTGGGAAGCTTCTTCCCCACCAGATAGGGCTTGTCCACGTTGAACACCGGTCTCTCAGCCTTGAAACTCTCCATGTTTCCGTACCAGTAGGTGTTTTCCGTAACGTGCATGGTACCCACACCCATTAGCCGGACAGTCTGAAAAGAAGGGCAAGCAGGGAAGAAAAAAAAGGCATTTTTCAGATGGGACAAAGGAGGGAAGGCTTGTGTGGACTTGACTTAGGGTGATCTGTGGCCCTTCCGGCCCTGCTGCTCCAAGGGCCAAGACGAGGCACGCAGGACAGCTTTGCAGAAGAGCCTTGCACTCCGCATGGTGCCCCGCTGCCTCCTCTCCAGGAGCTGCAAGGTGCAGGACACGCAGAGGAAAGCGCCTGGAGCCTGAGAAGGCCCAAGAATTGCCAACAGCTGAGAAAGGCCTCAGCACTGGCCCGGGCTCTCTGGCTGGTCGTTACTCCCTGCCAGCAGCGCTAAGGCAGGCTCCAAAGAGGAAAGCCTGCGTTCTCCTTGTAAAGCGTGGCTTGGCTTCTGTTCTGCGTTCACGGGAAAGTTGGTCCCTGGCCAAACTGCCAACTCGAGTGCTCTCCTGGGACATTTTTTTCTGCTTTCTAAGCTGGGTGAGCAATCAAGGTGCTCAAGGGTAGGGCAGGATGGGGAAGGGAGAGGTGAGGAAACCCCCGTGGTCTGAGGGAGGACGAGGAAACCAGCCCCACCTTCTTCAGCAGTAGCTCTTGTCGATAGCACTCAGAGACGCTCTCCCAAATTTTAGTGATATCTGGGGAAGAAGAGAAAGACGGGCCATGCTTGAAGTCATCAAGCTCACCACCATCCCGCCCCTTCCCAACCTCAGATCCCCTTCTCCAAATGGGACCCTCTCCCTGGGGCAAACCGCCAACACATCTCCACCCCAGAGAGAGGAGGATGCTGTGCCCACCGGGGCCTCGCGGGAGCTCAAGGCCTTACCGTCCTTTGTGAAATCTGCAAGCTGTGGAGACAGCGCATGGAGGAAATCGGAGGAGAACCACTCCATGGCTGCAGCTCCTCCTGCCCGACCTCCTTCACTCCTCTCCAAAGGCACCAAACAGCCCCGGCGCTACGGCACCGCCTGCCTCCGCCTTCTCCTCCTGGCTGCAAAGCAGCTCCCAAGAGCAGAGCGGTGGCGAGAGCAGCCCCCACGCCTGGGCTCGTCCCCGACTCGCAGGGCAATGTGGGTCGGGGTGCCGCGGGGAGAGATGAGGTGTCCCGGTGAGGCGGGGTGTCCCATTGTGACCACAGCCCGTGTCACAGGGGGGCTGCAGGTGACCACAGCCCATGTCACAGAGGGGCTGCAGGGCCAGATACACACCCACACACACCCAGAGAAGCTGTGGATGCCCCATCATTGGAAGTGTTCAAGGTCCCGTTGGATGGGGCTTTGAGCAACCTGAGCGAGTGGAAGATGTCCCTGTTGATGGCAGGTGATCTTTAAAGGTCCCTTCCAGCCAAAATCAGTCTAGGATTCTAAGAAGGTCTTTTGCTCTGAAGCCACCCAAAGAGGTGATCTTTCTTTGGCATCTCCAGGAGGAACAGAGCATTGTGGGGAGGGCCTTGTGCTTTTCTCTGCGATGTCAGAGGTCCGTCTTCTTCACAAAACTCAAAGGGGAACCAAAAGCTGTTGCGCTGGAGGTAGAGAGAGAAGGGCAGAGACCTCCTGCCCACCTCCTGCAGGGCCTGGTCCTGGAGGCTTTCTGTGGTCTCTGAGACAGCCCCTGCCCCGCGGGGCCAGGCCCATTGGCCCGGGGCTGAGACCTGGCAGCAGACAGGTCCTGCCCTGCAGGCAAGGTGTCTGGGTGTGGATGCCCTGGCAGGGGAGGGACACTCTCTGTGGGGTGGAAAGGCAGAGCCAAACCCCGGAGGAACCCACCCCGTCCCCATCTGCCCCCGTTCTGCCTGCGGACATCTCCCTGGGGCTGGAAGGCAGCTCTGACGCAGGGGCACAGCCTCAGGACCCCGCTGCTCTCCTGCCACCCAGCTGCCAGGAACACACGGTCCTTCCCGGGTGCTGCTGCCCGGGCAAGGGAGGAAAATGCCGCAGGAAAACGGATCCATGATCCATGGATTTATCGGGATTAAACATTGCACGAGCATGCCTGACTCGGGCAGTTCAGCAGGCTGTTGCTTTGGTGCCTCTTTGATCTCTCATCCAGTGCTTGAATTGCTTCTGCTTCCGGGGCTTCATCTGCCTCAGGAGTGAAGTCATTTCGTTGCCTGTATGTATGCAGGAGAAGAAACAAATCTTTAAAATCCTGCCTGCCAAACGGCCCTGCGTAATGGCGGTCATTACTCACCCGTTCTTTGCCGATTTCCTTGTCCTCAGCGAACGTCCGGAGGCTTCTCGGCTGCCTGTCACTTGCGAACTTGCTCCTGCATTTGAACTGACTTTTCCAGTTATTAGGGCAATGAGTTAATTGTGACTTCCCTTGCATGACCATCCTTTTCCAAAAAGCTCCTGTCACAGTGTGACTTTTCACTGGTCCTCAGCTTCTATGTAACATGGCCCGTTCAGGAGCCACTGCTGCTCAGCCACTCTTCCCTGGCTAGGGAAACTCCTTGGCCACCGTCTCCTCCTCCGGGACTGTTTTTAACCTCTGGCGCAGGGTATTTGGCAGCAAATCTGTTTTTTAACGAGGTTTGCCTGCCCAAATGGAAGACTACAAGCTCAATGACAACGGCTTCTCAAGAGCAGAATTTATCGCACCAGGTTGAAACTCAGGGAAATACTTCGATAGGAAAAGTGGTTTTGAGATTGATGCAAAAAGGCAGCGCTGACACTTGACATGGTCACCGTCAGATTAAAGACAGTCAGTAACCAGAAAACACTGGAAGAGAACAGAAAAAAAAACCAATTGAGAACTATATCCAAAGGAGCTTTGGTTTTACCAGTCTCAGCACGGAGCGAGTTTTCTGTGTCCATTTTGTTCTGGCGAAAGAAAACATTAGCCATGTGGAAATACCCTCCAGACGTCTCATTAGAGTTTGGTCCAAAGGCAGAACTAGCAAGGTAAATCTGAAAACAGTCGCTTGAATAAATAAATAAATAAATAAATAAATAAATGCAGATTTCACATTCCTATCAAAGGGAATCTTTTGCTCTGTAACTGTACCGTTAGTTATACCTGACCACAACTGTAAAACGTGGCATTAAAGAGCAGTGGTTTCTGATTTACAGGAAGGAATGAATGCCCCCGCCACCTAATCCCCTGCTCGCTAGGGCACGTCGAAGACGTCCCCGTCGAAGCCTGGGGAAGGGTTCCCACACCTCTTCCTCTCCCGGCACAACCCGTGTCTCCTGTCTTTCAATGCACAACTCGCTGCCGCGTTGCAGCTCTCCGGTCCTGCCCGCCGTGCCGGTTTCTGCCCCGACGCCCCAGCCACAGCCAGGGGAGGGCACTGGGAAGGCACTGGTGCATTCCAGCTCTTCTCAGCTGGCCTGTGGCTCTCAGCAGATCTGTCAGGGCCTGCCTGGCTCTTGGCGGCCGGACGCTGCAACCGCAGGGGCAAATTCCCTCTCGCACCCTGGCTGAGACCCTGCCTGCCCCAGCCCCTGCGCCCACGCTCCCTTTGGCCCCCGCCGCCCCCTCCAAGGCGGGACAAGCTTCAGGCACGTGCTGGAGGCTGCCCACAGACACCGGCCATCGGGGGCCAGCCCAGGGCATGCCCGTGTCAGGGGAAGCCCAAGGGGCCGTATCCAGCCCAGGGTGCTAGAGGAGCAAACCTACTCACTGTGGGAACATGAAGAATCCCCCAGGAGGCATCCGGAAAATGGTCCTTTCTGTGTGGGCTCCGACCCAGGGCCTCAGCCTTGGCGTCTGCAACAGGGACAGAGACATGGCAGGGGGTCCCCAGAGAATTTACCCGTTGGTCACAAGGGCAGACAACCTCTCCGCCACCCACAACCCAGCTCCACTCTCCGCCACCCTCCTGTGCCCCGCGTCCTGCCCAAAGCTACGAGCCTCTCCACCATCTTGGCCTCTTGGGGTGGCAAGACCCCGCTGGCGCTGTCTCTGCAGGAGCCAAAGCACAGGGCACACCAGGGGCCTGGCCTTGCCTCAGCTCGTCCCTGGGGCATGGCTTTCTGGAAGCAGGAGGGCAGGCCCAGCCACAGGTACCGTGGAAAGCCTGCCCAAGGCCATGGCTTTGACCCCATTGCAAAAGAGTTGGTGGGCGCACTGAAAACGTGCCAGACTCCCTTGGAGGAAAGCCTTTGCCAGCTTCCTCGTCTCATGTCACCCACGTTTTCGATCGGGTTTTCAATCAAAGCTGCTTCTTCCTTTAGTATTCTTAGGGCCAAATGAGGAAGAGCAGGATAAGAACGTTTTGACCACGATAGGTCAAAAGACCTGGCCGGGCAGCCGGCAGTAAGCTGTTGAACGAGTCCATCGCTGCAGCACTATTCTGTCAGTAGTCAAATGCTAGAGCAACTCATTTCTTCCTCTCAGAAGGAGCTCTCTGGTTTCATGAATTACGTAAGGTTGCAAGTGCTGAGCAACTGGGGCCACCCGGACTACACCTGCCTGTATCAATTCAGGGTGCAAGGTGATCCTCCCAAAGACAGGGGAAAGGTGTCAGTTTCATCTGGCAATAAATTACGTTAATTTTACCAAGTCGAGTTTGAGTCTGATTTTCCTGTGATGCTAACTGGTAAGCGAAGCTCCCTGTCCTTCTCTCAACCCACAAGCTTATTGGAGACTTCAGGAGTACATAGCAGAAAGTCTGACATCCACACACTTGCTGCCTACACAGTAATGTTAGCGTATACACAAAAAATTAAATTAATGTACACTTTTCTTATGCAGGAAGCAACTAAGCATAAACTGAATACAACCATCACTTGTTACCTATTTTCTCAGGAGGCAGATGCTGCTTCAGCATCTATCTTTCAGGCTGTTGCCTATGAGAAAATGGAAGCATGTTTTATTGTAAGAAGGAAACCCTTAATTGGAAAGTGAGTTCAGGGCCTCATTTGCCTCTTTATGCACATATCTAGTGAAAAGCCCAGGAAATGTTACAGAAGTGACTGGCAAAGCAAACCCAGGACACCTCAAGACATCCTGTAACTACATGAGCCTCCTTCCTTTTCACCCCCCAGTTCCCAAAGCACCAAAGGCAGGAGAGAGCAGGGCAGTCATACGCTTAGATCACACTGGGGAGGAGAGAGTAGGAACAGCCCCCCGGCACCCAGATCAGTAACAACAATTTCTGCTCTGAACTGGGACTTAGTCAAAGTGCGAGTACAGCACTGATCCAGATATGAAACTGAGGGTGTCAGCTAATCCCAGGTGCCACACGCACTGTACCTTCTTCCATTGCCTCCTGTTGATGAATTGCTTTCCAGGCTCTTCCACCTCATCCCAGCTCAGACACCTGCACTCTGGCCCAGGGCTGACTGGGGGCTGGCAACCCTCGGGGCAGCAGCAGGGACCGCTCCGACCCTGCTGGTGGGGCTGTCCCTGGGCTGAGCCCTCGGGCCCAGGGCCGGGGACTGGGCCATGGCGGGGCTCGTGGGCGGTGAGGCCTCCAGCTCCCTCCCCCCAGGCCCATCCACACTGGCAGATACCTGCTCCTGCTCTGCTCCTGCTCCGCTCCTGCTCTGCTCCTGCTCTGCTCCTGCAGCCCCCCTGGCCCTGGCCCTGGCCCTGGCCCTGGCCCTGGCCCTGGCCCTGGTCCCCCCCTGGCCCCGCTCTCGCCCCTTTCTCCTCAGGCCCCTCGGCCTCGGCCCCTCCGGCCCCGCCCCCGCCCGGCTGTGACTGACAGGCCGCCTCCGGCCCCGCTGATTGGCTCCGCCCTGGCCAATGGCGCGGCTGGGGGGGTCTGGGCCTGCGCAGGGCGGAGGGGAGGGGCGGGGCCGGGCCGGAGGGGAGCTGCCCGGGCTTTGCTCTGGGGCCGCCAGCCTTTCCCAACTGCGGCTCTGTCTGTGCTCCAGCCACCGCCCTGGGCAGGAGGAGCTGCGTGCCGGGAGCCGCTGGCGTCGGCCAGGCCGGCAGCTGGCAGGAGACGGGGCTCTGCCCCCGGTGCCACCGCCCGTGCTGAGCCCGGCACCCAGGGCCTCCCTCAGGCCTCGCTTCCCCCGGGCGGTGAGGAGGAGAGACGGCCTGTGCTGGCGTGGGCCAGGGCATCCTCCTGCGGCCAGAAGGAAGGACAGAGCCCCATCACTGTCCCTGCAGGGGCTGACCGCTGTCCTTGGCTTCTGTCCCCGGGGGTCCCCCGTGCTGTCAGGCCCTGCAGGGCCTCAGGGCCAAGCAAATGCCGGGGTGCCAGGGGCTCCTGGGGCCCAGGGCAGCTTTGGGCATCTCCGAAGCTGAGCTGTGGCTGCCCCTTTGCTTCTGCAGATGCAGTTGTTTGCTACCCCCTTTGTAGTCAAGCCTGTTTCTCCTCGTGGCACGTGGACTGGACAGATGCCACGTCCCTGTTGGTCTGGGAGGACTTCAAGGAAACAAGAAAGTCACAGCAAGCGCACAGGTATGAGGACAGTGAAAAGGAGATGTGTCAAGGTATTTCTGCTGTTTCACATCTGAACTCAGATAATTGTGTGCATCCTAGCACCAGCCTAGCTTTTTTCCTCCAAGCTTCACAGCTTTTTTCCAGTGAAAGCCAGTTGGGCTGAGCTGGGCTTCAGGATAACTCGGTTGATTCCTTTTTTAATTATGTGCCTACATTTTTCCTTTTTTCCACCTTTTCTTTCTCCCCCCTTCCCCCACAGTTCAATGCTCTATTAAAGGTAATTTTGATTTGACTTTCTGCACAGATCATAAAGTAGGTAGATACAGGATACACAGTTCTGAAGGTATAGACCAGTGTATCTTGTAAGGTGCTGCGCTCGTTTCAGCAGCTTGGGTACCCGGCTGGCCACCCTTGAGAAGAGCTGAGATGCCACCCTCAGATGTTTTTCACTTGCTGTGTTTGAGGTGAAATAGTATCTCTCATGTTTAGAGTACTTTAGGATAGTACACACTGCACTGCCTGCTCTGCCTTGGTAGTAAATGATGTGTTTCTGTTTGTAGTTTAATTGTCTTACTCCTTCTTTTGAATCTCTGATGCAGATCACTCAGGGCCATTGATTGAGGCTGATTTTTGCATTGTGCCTGCTGTTTTGCTTGGCAGCACTGCAGGAGGGGAGCCGGGCAGAGCTGCTCCACTGCTGCTTGCTGGAGTAGCCGTGGAGAATTGTTTCATAGAATCGTAGAATCGTTTGGGTTGGAGAAGACCTTTAAGATCATCAAAGTCCAACTGTTAACCTAGCACTGCCAAGTCTACCGCTAGACCATGTCCCTAAGCGTCACATCTGCCCATCTTTTAAATATCTCCAGGGAAGGGGACTCAACCACTGCCCTGGGCAGCCTGGTCCAGTGCCTGATTACCCTCTCAGGGAAGAATTTTTTCCTAATATCCAATCTAAACCTCAGGGTGATCCCACAGGTATGGCACTTGACTGAATGAGCGTGTAGGTTTTAATAATCTTTTCATATGAAATTTAACTTAATATTTTCTTGGCTGATGCTCAGACATGCAGAAGAGCAGAGAGGGAATGGGTTTGGCTCAGTGACATGCCCCAGGGTGCTCTGTCTTGCAAAGCGTTCTTTCCCAGCCTCTCTGACCCTGCGCGTGCCAGTGGGCTTGTTGAAGTTGAGTTTAGAGCTGGTGCGAGCTCCAGGGAGTCCTTTCTCCCGACAGTTCCGTGCATGCTTTGTTTTGGACGGGCATGGTCCAGGCACCCAGTAACTGTCTGCACGATGCTCCTGAGTGGAAGGGAGAGACAAGTGCCATGGAGCAATCCCGCATTTGAACTGCATTCACTGTCGTTCAGATCTGAAGAAGTATATTGAAATATTTCATGGGAGCTTCTCTGTTGTTTGTTTACAGATGTGGCTGGAGGCGATGGACATCCAACTTCTCGGCTGGGTTGCAGGGCTGACGCGCAGGGAGATGGCATGGGTACGTCATGGCTTTTTAATTCCTTTGAGAGCTGCCAGCTCAAAGCCCAAATGTGAGCGGGGCGTCTCTTGCAGGTGTGAGCATACAGACCCGCATCGTGTGTGCCATGTCGTTACGTGATCCCCTTCTATGTTCTGCTATTCAGTTATGACAGTGAATATCCCAATGTCTGATGGAAACTTCTCGTGGGTGTTTGGTTGCAGATGTGGGTACAGGGAGGGCTTTTCCAACTTCTTGGCTGGA
The DNA here is from genome assembly GCA_020745775.1 of Theristicus caerulescens. Classification (NCBI taxonomy): domain Eukaryota; kingdom Metazoa; phylum Chordata; class Aves; order Pelecaniformes; family Threskiornithidae; genus Theristicus; species Theristicus caerulescens. The sequence continues at coordinate 57,236 of CM036574.1, forward strand.
TCCTGCACTGGAGCTCACCTGGCATGCTAGGGGCGAGTAGTCAGTCTTGACTTTCACAGACTAAGCACTCGCTTTCGATATTTTATTTGTGAGGAATTTAACTTTATACTTTCCGTTAAGGTCCTCAAAGAGCAAAGTATAAAGCTGAAATAGGAAAATCTTCCCAGTGGTCATTAGAATTCCTAAAGGAAATTCAGAAGGAACTGGACAAAGCAGCCCACGGTGGGTATGTATCACTCTTCACCAGAAGACTTGGGAAGCTGAGGTTTTAGATGCATGCACGGTCCAGCCGTAGCCTACGCAGCAGGAGGGGATCAGTGAGAGCCTCACGGCAGTGACACTCAGTTTCACGCCTTGCAGGCGCTGGCGAGCTGTGGAGATGGTGCAGAGTCTCTGCTGCCAGTTGTGGTTCAAGCTGAGTCCCAGGGCCGGCTGCTGCCCCAGCTCTCCCGTTCCCAGGCAGCTGCTCGGGGCAGCCATTGGTATCCAGCTGGCAGGAGCTGGCGGTGCTCACACCTTGAGTGCGTGAGGGAGTGGCCGAGGAGCTGATTCCTGAGCCGCCGTGAGAGGGCCAGCACCCCGCCAGTCGCCAGAGGGGAGAGAGCCCTTGGGCAGCGGAGGGGCGGCGCAGGCAGCTCGGGGTCACTGAGACCGGCAGACTTTGCCTGGGCTGCGGGCATCCCCTGGCCAGGATGGGAGCAACCCGGCTTCCCAGCCTGCTCCAGCCCCGTTGTTCTCCTTGATGGCTGAGGACTCTCGGTGACACCTTGGGGTCAGGGACAGGTGAAAGCTGGACACCCAGCTTGAAGGCAGCTCAAATGAAGGGCTGTGAATTCGGTCGCGGGTGGTTTAGCTCTCTGTTTCTAGTTTTGCTTTAGATAACTTGGGTGTGGTTTTCCTCTTGTTTTGGGGGACTGTGGGCTCTTCACCGCCACTTGTGAAAGTGCCCAGAATACGGTTGCAAGGGCTTGCGGTTCAGTCCACCATGTGCGTCTGTTCCCCTTCCCGTGTAACGGAGTTGGCGTGATGGGAGGTGCTTGTCCGAAGGGCTCGTTCCCCAGCTGAACTGGCTACAGCGTCTTCCTGTCCTCTCTGAAGGAAGCCATTGACCCTCACCTTGCAGTTTGCCAAAAATGCACTAAGTGGAATGTGAACAAGATCACATGCAATCTCCCAGTCTCTCAGCAGGTCAGGATTTGCTGTCTACTGGTAAACTGGAAAGTGTCTAGCACTTTAAATTTTTCTCCACGAATGACATGTTGTTTGGACTAGTGACTAGGTGCACTCCCAAATGCCCAAGCTTTGTTTCTAAGCGTTATTAATGCATTTTGAGAAGTGTAGCCTCCCAAAGATAGCGTGTTCCTGATGAGGAATGGCTACTTCTAATTAAACTGACCCACTTTCTTTCTACAGCAATGGATGGTGAGACTGTGGTGAAGAAGGCGCTTCAGGAAGGAGGCAGTCACGCAGTGCCAGCCTATGACGAAAAAACAGGGGCAATTCAATCAAGAGGCGTGCCAGGTAATTGCTGTCCTTTGGTCACCCAGTGTCCAAAATGAAAATCAGTGTGTGTCTGCAGGCTCTTCCCCTGGTGCCTGCTACTGCACATGGTGTCAGCAGCCACACTCTTAGTACAGAGCAAGAGTTGTAAAGAAGCCAGGACCGGCTCTCTGAGGCTGACCGTCATCTCTGGGGTGTGGAGGGTATTGCTATCCGCATGCCAGAGAGACACTCGTAACCCTCTGTGGATGCAGGGAGGTGCTCACCGCCCACCACACCCAGTTCACAGGAATTTCAGAACTTTGCCACTTTGGGAATGAGGCCATGTGAACCCCGCTCAGCAGGTGATGGGAAATAGGACTGTCAATTGAACGTACCTCCTGCAATACCTGCATCCCAGAGCTTGCCGTGAGTCCCCCTGGGCAGAAGAGAGGGGGATCCCTCCTGTGAACCGAGGTCCAGAGGGATGCACTGACAGATCGGGCATGGCTCAGAGGGAACCTGCACCGTCCTTATGCACCCTCTGTGCCTGAGCCATGCTGAGGCTTTCTCTTTCTCGAATTCTTGGCAGTGCTGTCTAACCCCAGGGAAGGCCACCACGCTGGCGTAGATGAAGTTTTTCAAAAGAATCCAGGCACCGAGCAGTCTTGCAGGGGTCCATAAGTGGGAGACAAGTCCTGAGAAGTGGGGGCATGCAAGCAGTGCCCATGCTGGAGAAAAGGCAAAGAGGAGGGAGAGCAAGATTCAGGTGTCTCCCGAGAGGGCCTGACTCCGTCCCCTCGGGGTGTGGGTCCCCTGGGGAGGGAGAGCTGGGGGTGGCACTCCCTGACGCAGGAATGTTTTTTGTGTGTCTCACTCAAAGGGTCAATTGGCCAACCAGCTGCGCTCACCCACGTGCCCTCCATCTGGCCTCGTGAGTTCTGTTCAGTGGGACAACTTGTCCCCAAGGGTCGGAGAGAGCCTGCAGGCAGCAGCACTAGCAAGCCTTGGCAAGTGAATGTGGGTGAGCACAAAAGAAATTGTGAGCAAATGTGAAGGATCACCAAGAGGGGGGAGCAAACCCATGGCACTGGGAAAAGTGGATTACGGCCATGCCAGAGATTAAGCAAAGCTGAGAGGAGATAGACAAACTCCAGAGTGCATTGATTTGCAAGGGCTTTGGGAGTTTCCTTTGCTTCTACTGAAACCAAGGAAACGTTGCAGCCCCAGGATGTTCAGTGGTTCAGAGATGCCAACAAAGTGAGAAGGAACATTTCCTGGCAATGTCAGACCTCCTGTGAGATTATCAGTAGTGTGCAGGACACACTAACATACAGAACTGTTCCTCCAGGTGTGGATGGCAAGAGAAACACAAATGCTACAGATCCTAAAGGTTTCCAGAAGTACCACATAGAAGGCACTGTGGTGGTCTTGGGCTCCATACCGCTTAGGATGGTATGGTGTTGTGTGATCTGTCTGTGGAGGAAGAGAAAAGGGTGAGTTGTTGGGAGGTGGGGTGGGGCAGGGGTCCAAACTTCTGTATTAGATGGCTGCTATTAGCCATGAAGCATTTAGAGGTAGGGTAGTCTGGAGTGCCAAGTTAGTTACTGGCCAAACTCTACTGAGATCTCTGCTGTAAGATGTTTTAACTGGCCTCTCAAGTCATGGGCACTCTTTTCTGAAACCCGTTCTTACTGTTGCAAGTATTAGATAAAAAGTGACCCTGCCTCGACAAGAGCAGACCCAGCAACAGACGTAGGCAGAGCAAGGTCAGGAAGAAAACAACGAGGGATGACGTCTTTCTCATAAAGAGTCAGAAGCGCAATAGTGACATCTCCCTACCAGTGTACCTACCAGCAGAAATCACCCTGTTAGGTGATGCTGTAAATCCCAGACGTTCACCTCGGCCAAGGTGTCCCAGCAACACAGACTGTGGTGATGACCCTTCCCAGCTCTCAGCCTTGCTTTGGAGAAAGAGAAACAGTCTCTCCCTTTTGCACCCGAACACTGCCAGCGTGCGTGCTCTCAGCACAGGCAGGGGTTATGCCTGTGCAGGAGTCTTTGGATATGTATTCTGAAAAGAGGATGGAGAGCATGTCACGAAACAGAGAGCCGAGGCTGTCACCTTGTCTGCTCAGGGATGGGCAGGGGAGCCGAGTGCCAGTCTCTACCAGGAATGCTGAGAAAGGAGAAGAGGAGGCCCTTCTGGCCCTGCAGTGCCATGGCCAGCTTTCGTCCCCTCGATCTGTCGGGGTCAGGTCTGATTCCTGGCAGGCAGGTCAGGATGGTCAGGGCCAAGAGGAGAAGAGCCATGGTCAGGCCAGCAGAGCCCCAGCTGAGGGGTGCAGTGCACCCCGTTTTCTGCACAGTGCAGCTGGGTACCCACACTCAACGGTACGCCCAGTGCTGCCTCACACCCTCGCACCTGCCTGGCTCCGCACGAGGTGGAGCAAGTCAAAGGGACCAAGGGTCGGACCTTCCCTGCCCAAAGGGAATGGAAACGTGGGCGTGTGCCATGTGCCACCCTGTGGTTCGATCTGCGTGACCACGGGGAGGCCATGAGGAAGTAGGACGGTCAAAAACGTGGGTGACATGGGATGAGGAAGCTGGCAAAGGCTTACCAGTTAGCATCACAGGAAAATCAGACTCAAACTCGACTTGGTAAAATTAACGTAATTTATTGCCAGATGAAACTGACACCTTTCCCCTGTCTTTGGGAGGATCACCTTGCACCCTGAATTGATACAGGCAGGTGTAGTCCGGGTGGCCCCAGTTGCTCAGCACTTGCAACCTTACGTAATTCATGAAACCAGAGAGCTCCTTCTGAGAGGAAGAAATGAGTTGCTCTAGCATTTGACTACTGACAGAATAGTGCTGCAGCGATGGACTCGTTCAACAGCTTACTGCCGGCTGCCCGGCCAGGTCTTTTGACCTATCGTGGTCAAAACGTTCTTATCCTGCTCTTCCTCATTTGGCCCTAAGAATACTAAAGGAAGAAGCAGCTTTGATTGAAAACCCGATCGAAAACGTGGGTGACATGAGATGAGGAAGCTGGCAAAGGCTTTCCTCCAAGGGAGTCTGGCACGTTTTCAGTGCGCCCACCAACTCTTTTGCAATGGGGTCAAAGCCATGGCCTTGGGCAGGCTTTCCACGGTACCTGTGGCTGGGCCTGCCCTCCTGCTTCCAGAAAGCCATGCCCCAGGGACGAGCTGAGGCAAGGCCAGGCCCCTGGTGTGCCCTGTGCTTTGGCTCCTGCAGAGACAGCGCCAGCGGGGTCTTGCCACCCCAAGAGGCCAAGATGGTGGAGAGGCTCGTAGCTTTGGGCAGGACGCGGGGCACAGGAGGGTGGCGGAGAGTGCAGCTGGGTTGTGGGTGGCAGAGAGGTTGTCTGCCCTTGTGACCAACGGGTAAATTCTCTGGGGACCCCCTGCCATGTCTCTGTCCCTGTTGCAGACGCCAAGGCTGAGGCCCTGGGTCGGAGCCCACACAGAAATGGCCGTTTTCCGGATGCCTCCTGGGGGATTCTTCATGTTCCCACAGTGAGTAGGTTTGCTCCTCTAGCGCCCTGGGCTGGATACGGCCCCTTGGGCTTCCCCTGACACGGGCATGCCCTGGGCTGGCCCCCGATGGCCGGTGTCTGTGGGCAGCCTCCAGCACGTGCCTGAAGCTTGTCCCGCCTTGGAGGGGGCGGCGGGGGCCAAAGGGAGCGTGGGCGCAGGGGCTGGGGCAGGCAGGGTCTCAGCCAGGGTGCGAGAGGGAATTTGCCCCTGCGGTTGCAGCGTCCGGCCGCCAAGAGCCAGGCAGGCCCTGACAGATCTGCTGAGAGCCACAGGCCAGCTGAGAAGAGCTGGAATGCACCAGTGCCTTCCCAGTGCCCTCCCCTGGCTGTGGCTGGGGCGTCGGGGCAGAAACCGGCACGGCGGGCAGGACCGGAGAGCTGCAACGCGGCAGCGAGTTGTGCATTGAAAGACAGGAGACACGGGTTGTGCCGGGAGAGGAAGAGGTGTGGGAACCCTTCCCCAGGCTTCGACGGGGACGTCTTCGACGTGCCCTAGCGAGCAGGGGATTAGGTGGCGGGGGCATTCATTCCTTCCTGTAAATCAGAAACCACTGCTCTTTAATGCCACGTTTTACAGTTGTGGTCAGGTATAACTAACGGTATAGTTACAGAGCAAAAGATTCCCTTTGATAGGAATGTGAAATCTGCATTTATTTATTTATTTATTTATTCAAGCGACTGTTTTCAGATTTACCTTGCTAGTTCTGCCTTTGGACCAAACTCTAATGAGACGTCTGGAGGGTATTTCCACATGGCTATGTTTTCTTTCGCCAGAACAAAATGGACACAGAAAACTCGCTCCGTGCTGAGACTGGTAAAACCAAAGCTCCTTTGGATATAGTTCTCAATTGGGTTTTTTTTCTGTTCTCTTCCAGTGTTTTCTGGTTACTGACTGTCTTTAATCTGACGGTGACCATGTCAAGTGTCAGCGCTGCCTTTTTGCATCAATCTCAAAACCACTTTTCCTATCGAAGTATTTCCCTGAGTTTCAACCTGGTGCGATAAATTCTGCTCTTGAGAAGCCGTTGTCATTGAGCTTGTAGTCTTCCATTTGGGCAGGCAAACCTCGTTAAAAAACAGATTTGCTGCCAAATACCCTGCGCCAGAGGTTAAAAACAGTCCCGGAGGAGGAGACGGTGGCCAAGGAGTTTCCCTAGCCAGGGAAGAGTGGCTGAGCAGCAGTGGCTCCTGAACGGGCCATGTTACATAGAAGCTGAGGACCAGTGAAAAGTCACACTGTGACAGGAGCTTTTTGGAAAAGGATGGTCATGCAAGGGAAGTCACAATTAACTCATTATTGCCCTAATAACTGGAAAAGTCAGTTCAAATGCAGGAGCAAGTTCGCAAGTGACAGGCAGCCGAGAAGCCTCCGGACGTTCGCTGAGGACAAGGAAATCGGCAAAGAACGGGTGAGTAACGACCGCCATTACGCAGGGCCGTTTGGCAGGCAGGATTTTAAAGATTTGTTTCTTCTCCTGCATACATACAGGCAACGAAATGACTTCACTCCTGAGGCAGATGAAGCCCCGGAAGCAGAAGCAATTCAAGCACTGGATGAGAGATCAAAGAGGCACCAAAGCAACAGCCTGCTGAACTGCCCGAGTCAGGCATGCTCGTGCAATGTTTAATCCCGATAAATCCATGGATCATGGATCCGTTTTCCTGCGGCATTTTCCTCCCTTGCCCGGGCAGCAGCACCCGGGAAGGACCGTGTGTTCCTGGCAGCTGGGTGGCAGGAGAGCAGCGGGGTCCTGAGGCTGTGCCCCTGAGTCAGAGCTGCCTTCCAGCCCCAGGGAGATGTCCGCAGGCAGAACGGGGGCAGATGGGGACGGGGTGGGTTCCTCCGGGGTTTGGCTCTGCCTTTCCACCCCACAGAGAGTGTCCCTCCCCTGCCAGGGCATCCACACCCAGACACCTTGCCTGCAGGGCAGGACCTGTCTGCTGCCAGGTCTCAGCCCCGGGCCAATGGGCCTGGCCCCACGGGGCAGGGGCTGTCTCAGAGACCACAGAAAGCCTCCAGGACCAGGCCCTGCAGGAGGTGGGCAGGAGGTCTCTGCCCTTCTCTCTCTACCTCCAGCGCAACAGCTTTTGGTTCCCCTTTGAGTTTTGTGAAGAAGACGGACCTCTGACATCGCAGAGAAAAGCACAAGGCCCTCCCCACAATGCTCTGTTCCTCCTGGAGATGCCAAAGAAAGATCACCTCTTTGGGTGGCTTCAGAGCAAAAGACCTTCTTAGAATCCTAGACTGATTTTGGCTGGAAGGGACCTTTAAAGATCACCTGCCATCAACAGGGACATCTTCCACTCGCTCAGGTTGCTCAAAGCCCCATCCAACGGGACCTTGAACACTTCCAATGATGGGGCATCCACAGCTTCTCTGGGTGTGTGTGGGTGTGTATCTGGCCCTGCAGCCCCTCTCTGACATGGGCTGTGGTCACCTGCAGCCCCCCTGTGACACGGGCTGTGGTCACAATGGGACACCCCGCCTCACCGGGACACCTCATCTCTCCCCGCGGCACCCCGACCCACATTGCCCTGCGAGTCGGGGACGAGCCCAGGCGTGGGGGCCGCTCTCGCCACCGCTCTGCTCTTGGGAGCTGCTTTGCAGCCAGGAGGAGAAGGCGGAGGCAGGCGGTGCCGTAGCGCCGGGGCTGTTTGGTGCCTTTGGAGAGGAGTGAAGGAGGTCGGGCAGGAGGAGCTGCAGCCATGGAGTGGTTCTCCTCCGATTTCCTCCATGCGCTGTCTCCACAGCTTGCAGATTTCACAAAGGACGGTAAGGCCTTGAGCTCCCCCGAGGCCCCGGTGGGCACAGCATCCTCCTCTCTCTGGGGTGGAGATGCGTTGGCAGTTTGCCCCAGGGAGAGGGTCCCATTTGGAGAAGGGGATCTGAGGTTGGGAAGGGGCGGGATGGTGGTGAGCTTGATGACTTCAAGCATGGCCCGTCTTTCTCTTCTTCCCCAGATATCACTAAAATTTGGGAGAGCGTCTCTGAGTGCTATCGACAAGAGCTACTGCTGAAGAAGGTGGGGCTGGTTTCCTCGTCCTCCCTCAGACCACGGGGGTTTCCTCACCTCTCCCTTCCCCATCCTGCCCTACCCTTGAGCACCTTGATTGCTCACCCAGCTTAGAAAGCAGAAAAAAATGTCCCAGGAGAGCACTCGAGTTGGCAGTTTGGCCAGAGACCAACTTTCCCGTGAACGCAGAACAGAAGCCAAGCCACGCTTTACAAGGAGAACGCAGGCTTTCCTCTTTGGAGCCTGCCTTAGCGCTGCTGGCAGGGAGTAACGACCAGCCAGAGAGCCCGGGCCAGTGCTGAGGCCTTTCTCAGCTGTTGGCAATTCTTGGGCCTTCTCAGGCTCCAGGCGCTTTCCTCTGCGTGTCCTGCACCTTGCAGCTCCTGGAGAGGAGGCAGCGGGGCACCATGCGGAGTGCAAGGCTCTTCTGCAAAGCTGTCCTGCGTGCCTCGTCTTGGCCCTTGGAGCAGCAGGGCCGGAAGGGCCACAGATCACCCTAAGTCAAGTCCACACAAGCCTTCCCTCCTTTGTCCCATCTGAAAAATGCCTTTTTTTTCTTCCCTGCTTGCCCTTCTTTTCAGACTGTCCGGCTAATGGGTGTGGGTACCATGCACGTTACGGAAAACACCTACTGGTACGGAAACATGGAGAGTTTCAAGGCTGAGAGACCGGTGTTCAACGTGGACAAGCCCTATCTGGTGGGGAAGAAGCTTCCCAATGAAAAGAGATCGCAGCCTGGTAAGATGAGACCTTCAGACCCGGGCTTCCCCCTGTGTCACGGCTGGGGTTCCTGCCAGCAGCTCTGCGGCCCTTGCGGGGGGCTCTCTGGGTGTCATGCTGTGCTGGCTGCTGTTGGAGAGCACTCTCTTGGAGGCGTTCCTGTGGAGTCACTTGGCTGAAGCTGAGGCTCCCCATTAACGCTGCCCCATGCCTTGGGAAGGCGAGCACCAGCGTTGCTGCTCGCTCCTGCAGCCGGCTGGTAGCTTAAAAGGGGCCGGAGTGAGCTGTAGTTTGGCTGGCAGCAGAGAAGAGAGGGTTAGCAGGCCCCAAGGCCGGGCATGGCTCTGCTGTGAGACTGGCGGTGGGTGCGGGGCACCACGGGGTTGGGAGTGTGCCTGGTGTGGTCGTTGCCCTCGGATGCCCCTCTCTGCTCCTGGATAGGGGCAGCAGCCTGCGTGGGGACAGGGCTCCGGCCCACCAAGGCAGGACGTCTGCTGCTGAATGGGGAGCGGGTGGTGTGGGAGGAGGGTTGGTGGGCTCTCGAGGGGCCGTTGTGCTGAAAGGTGATGTGAGGCCACGGAAGGGCTGATCAAGTGACTTTGTTGTTGGGTGGTTTGTTCGCAGAGGATTTAGAAGCGGCGGAGGTGATCTACGCCGAGGTCGCCTTGCGCCTCCACATTCCCAAGAAGAAGGTCTTGAAGTGCATCGAGGCGACCACGAAAGTCTTTGTGTGGGCCTTGTCCAAAGGCAAGAACGTCGACTTCGTACTCGGGAACGTGGGCATCCTGGTGTGCCGAGAAGGGAGGGTGACCATGAGATTCTATGAAAACCTGCTCCGAGATGTGGATAAGACAGGGAAGCTGGCAAACGCTTTCCTCCAAGTGAGTTTGGCACGTTTTCAGTGCGCCCACCAACTCTTTTGCAATGGGGTCAAAGCCATGGCCTTGGGCAGGCTTTCCACGGTACCTGTGGCTGGGCCTGCCCTCCTGCTTCCAGAAAGCCATGCCCCAGGGACGAGCTGCGGCCCCTGGTGTGCCCTGTGCTTTGGCTCCTGCAGAGACAGCGCCAGCAGGGTCTTGCCGCCCCAAGAGGCCAAGATCATAGAATTGTTAAGGTTGGAAAAGATGGTGGAGAGGCTCGTAGCTTTGGGCAGGACGCGGGGCACAGGAGGGTGGCGGAGAGTGGAGCTGGGTTGTGGGTGGCGGAGAGGTTGTCTGCCCTTGTGACCAACGGGTAAATTCTCTGGGGACCCCCTGCCATGTCTCTGTCCCTGTTGCAGACGCCAAGGCTGAGGCCCTTGATTGTAGCCCGCACAGAAAGGACCATTTTCCGGATGCCTCCCGGAGGCGTCTTCGTGTTGCCACAGTGAGTAGGTTTGCTTCTGTTGCAAAGTGCCCAGGATGTTCTTAGTGGCTGCGTGTTTGTTTTCCCCTCTAAAGCATCTCACTTGGTCTCCTCCTGTGTGCTGCCAACCTGTTAGGTCTTGTCCTTTGCAACACTGGAGGGCTGTGAGCAGCTTCTTCCCAGAGGCTGCAGTGGACTGTGCTGCCCCTCATTCCAACCGGTGTCGCCTTCTTCTTTCCAGCTTTGTGCACGTAGATGAGGAGTCAGCAGCATCGCCTGAAATTGCTTACATCCAAGGAACTGTAACAAGGCGCAGATCCAGCGCCAAGCCCCAAGCGACCCTGGGTACGTTCCCCTCCTAGGAACCGACGTCCTCCATGCCAAAGAGAATCCCCTCTCAAGCCCGCAGCGTGTCCCAGCAGGCCCCCCTTTTCTGAGTGGGGACCCAAGGCAGCAGTGGGACAGCAACGCTCTGGCAGCAGCACGGCCCTCAGGGAAGGGGACAGGGCTTGGACAGGAACGTCCTTCGTGTCCAAAGCGTTGCGGGGACGCAGTTGTGAGGAGCTTCCTCTTGTTCTTCTTCAGGGGGTCTTCCCGGCCAAGGCTTCCTTTCTGATCGGCGTCTTCCTCCAATTCGGATGAGTGATGCGAAGGTGACGGGAGAAGAAAGGAAAAAGTGCAAGGCTGGAGTGTGGAGAGGGAGGTGAGAGTGTTGGAGAGCTGGCTTTGGGTAAGCCCGCGCTCTTGGCCATGCCTGTGGGAGCTGTTGCCCTTGGCCACGTTGCCTGTACTCGTGCAGAGCATTTCTGAGCACGTGCGCCAAGGACGTAGCTCTTGCTGCTGGGTGGGAAGTGTGGAGCAGGTGTTTTGGTGAGGCACGGGCCTGGCTCTTGAGGACAAGCTGGAGAAGATGCTCCTCCCAGTGTCCCCAGACAAAGTCCTCATGTGGTGTGTTTGCAGTGTGCTGCCACCAGTGGCGGGGGACTCTGCAAAGAAGGGCAGAGACATGAAGAGGAAGGAAGCTCCTGAAGTTAGACCGCCTGCTCTCGACAGGCAGGGGAGAGATGTCCCGGTACGTGATACGGACTTGCGTCACGATAGCGTCCTACGTCCGTGCAGGAAGGCTGCATCCGCTCTGCGGATGAGGAGGCCGAAAGGGTCCCTTTGGATGCATTCGCTCCGGGACTTCTTTCGGCTCCTCCTTTCAGTCTTGCGCATGGCTCCATCGTTCTCTACTGGGCTTGCCAGGGGTCTTTCTGCGAACGGAATCTCTATGATGCCTCGGCATCTATAGGAAGTCGAGGGTTCACTGCCAAGCACTTTGGGGTAGAGAGGAGGAAAGCACAGTGTCCACTGGCTTCAATGGCTGAGGGACGGAGCCCTTAATGTAGCCTTGGTTGGAGAAAGAGAAAAATGTCTGAGCTGCCTCCTCTTTGTTTGCCTCGCGCAGCAGCTGCCACCAGTGGCAGAGCACCGGAGGCCAGAGAAAGATGCTGCCTTCCATCCCGGAGCATTTGAAAGCAGGAGAAAGAAGAATCTGGTCCCTCTGGCAGGAGCGACGGCTTCTCTCTCCCCTCAGGGAGCAGAGAAGACGAGGACACCAGTGCCCTGGTGGGAGAGGCCACAGCCAGAGTAAGTGTGCGGCAGCACCTGGCAAGGCCAGGGAGAGCCGAGCAGATGGGACCACCGTGCTGCGGGGTCAAGGAAGCCGAGCCCTGAGCCCTGAGCCCTGAGCCCTGAGGGATACGGCCCTTTTGATTTCCCCTGACACGGGCATGCCCTGGGCTGGCCCCCGGTGCCCGGCGTCGGTGGGCAGCCCCCAGCACGTGCCTGAAGCTTGTCCCGCATTGAAGGGGGCAGTGGGGGCCAAAGGGAGCGTGGGCGCAGGGGCAGGAGCGGGCAGGGGCAGGCAGGGCCTAGGGCAGAGTCTCAGCCAGGGTGCGAGAGGGAATTTGTCCCTGCCGTTGCAGCGTCCGGCCACCATGAGCAAGACAGGTCCTCGCAAATCTGGAGTCGTACAGAGCCCGCCAGGAGGAGTGGAGGAAGGCCGTGGAGGTCAACAGGTTGCGGGCAACGGCCCCAGAGCGGTTCCTCTGGTAAATATCTCCAAGCACGGGAGGCATTTTCCCACTGCGGCATTTTCCTCCCTTGCCCGGGCAGCAGCACCCAGGAAGGACTGTGTGTTCCTGGCAGCTGGGTGGCAGGAGAGCAGCGGGGTCCTGAGGCTGTGCCCCTGAGTCAGAGCTGCCTTCCAGCCCCAGGGAGATGTCTGCAGGCAGAACGGAGGGGGATGGGGACAGGGGTGGGTTCCTCCGGGGTTTGGCCTGTCCTCTCCCAGGTCTCGGCCCCGGCTGATGGGCCTGGGTCTGCAGGGCAGGGGCTGTCTCGGAGACCACGGAAAGCCTCCAGGACCAGACCTGGTGGGCCGGAGGTCTCTGCCCTCTTCTCTGTACGCCCAGCTGAACACCTTTTGGTTTCTCCTTTAGCTTTGAGAAGAAGATGGGGTTCTGAGACCCCCAATAAAAAGCACGAGGCCATTATGGCAGCGCGTGGGACATGAGCACAGCGCTGCCTCCTCCTCCGCAGCAGAGCCCTTAGCAGAGTGGGGCCTTTCCATCCCCCGTATTCCTCCTGGAGATGCCAAATAAAGACCCCCCGGGGGCCTGCTCCCAGCTGTGGTCACCAACCTGTGCCCAGAAGGACGTTCATTGGCAGGGCTTTGGAAAGGACGGGCTGTTAACGATCCCGTGTGCTGGCCCGTTCTTGCGCAAAAGCAACCTGCCTGCAGAGTGCTGCCGATCCCCAGCACCCCTCGGACTGACCCTGCAGAGGCAGCTCAGCCCCGTCTTGCCCAGGGTGGGAGCTGAGTAGCTCAGATGGGGAGAGAGGAGATGCGGGCGTGCAGGAATGGGAGAGGAGGGGAGGGCAGTGCCCAGCAAGGTGGAGGGAGGGCATCTGAGCACATGGAATTGAGAGGGTCTTTTCTTGCCCAGAGGGGAAGGGCAGTCTCAGCATGTGCCTGTACAGGCACCGGGTATACAGGATTGCAGCCAGAGGGTGGTGGTTTGTGGCTGGCAATGGAAACAAAGAAGGGGTGAGCATGCAGGGAGGGAAAGACAGGAGGTCTGTGCTGTAGTAATGGGAAATGAAAGGGATATTAAGAGATATGTTGATAAGTAGAGTGTATCTGAGCTCATAGAGGACATCGTGAAAGAAATATAAGCTTGGGTGGATGGAAAGAAGGGATTTTGAGCCTCTTTTGAGGGAAAAGATCGGGACCTTATGGTCCAGAAGGGATAATGAAAAGGATGTGAGCAAAAATTAAGGAGAAAGTGGAGGGTCAGTACACACATGGATACTAATTGGAAGAGATGGTGAGATCTGGGGGATCTGCATGCTCGTGGAAAGCATTAAAGGGCATGCGAGTTGTCTTGTAGGGGAAACAAGGTCTTCTGAGTGAGCAAGACAGGTAAGACATGGAATGCGAGTGCTCTTGGAAGGGATGGGATACCATTTGAGCAAACATGAAAGAGATTGGAGAGGATCTTAATGTTCACAGGGTGTTGTGATGGGGCCTGTGACTGCTGGGGAGCCAGGGAAGTGTGTTGGTGGCTGCTAGTTTGTGTACGGTGTGTTTATGACCATTGGCGTGCCATGGAGGTGTCAGTGATTGTTGGGATGGGGATGGGATGCCAGTGTTGTTCGAGCTGGTGCCTCCCCCTCATCCCCTGGGTGCTGTGTTTCAGCCAGTAGCACAGAGCACCAGGTCCCCAGGTGCTGTTTGGGAAGTGCCCCAACACAACAGTGAGCTGCAAGAGAAGAGCCTGAGAGCATGAGCACCAAGGGCTGTGGAGGATGCCAGGAGGAGAAAAGAAGTGGAGAGCAGTGTGCTCGATTTACATGACAAGGTTTTGGTAGCAGGGGGGTCTGCAGGGGTAGCCTCTGTGAGAAGAGATCAGGAGCTGCCCCCATGCTGGACACAGTGAGTCCTAGCTGGCTTCAAAATAGACAGGAGCCAAAGCTCAGGTCATCAGTGAAGCTGATGGCACCTCTTCATTAACATATTTAAGAAAGGATAAAAAATGCTGCACAGCAGCTGTGAGAGAAAGGAGTGAGAAAACAGAGAGAGAAACAACTCCGTAGACACTGAGGTCAGTGAAGGAGGGAGAGGAGGTGCTCCAGGCAGCGGACCAGAGATTCCCCTGCAGCCCGTGAAGAGGACCATGGTGAAGCAGGGAGTCCCTGCAGCCCGTGGAGGACCATGGTGGAGCAGATATCCACACTGCAGCCCATGGAGGACCCCACACCAGAACATGTGGATGTGCCCTGAAGGAAGCTGCAGCCTGTGGAGGGCCCATGCTGGAGCAGGCTCCTGGCAGGAGCTGCAGCCTCTGGACCGATGCTGGAGCAGTCTCTTTCTGAAGGACTCTACCCATGGAGAGGCCCCACGCTGGAGCAGTTCTTGAGGAACTGCAGCCCATAGGAAGGACCCACGTTGGAGCAGTCCATGAAGGCCTGTACCCTCCCCAAGTGGGAGGAGAAAAATGTGAGGAGGAAGGAGCAGCAGAGAATTGATCTGAACTGACTGCGACCCCCTATTCTCCATCCCCCTGTGCCACTCAGGGTTTTGGGGAAGAGGTAGAAGATTCAGGAAAGAAAGAGTGAAGTTGAGCCTGGGAACAGGGCAGGCGGGGGAAAGGGGTTTTAGTTTCGTCTTTGTTTCTCACCATATTTTCAAATGGCAATAAATTAAATTATCTTTCCCCAGCTTGCGTCTGGTTTGTCCATGATGATAATTGCTAAGTTATCTCCCTGTCTTTATCTCAACACATGAGGGTGAGTGAGAGAGTGGCTGTGTGGGGGTCTGGCAGACAGCCAAGGTCAAACCCACCACAAGGACACTGGGCTCGATCCCTGTCCTGCTGGCAGAAGACTCACCTCAGCCCCGCAGACAGGCAGCCTTCCCCGGCCAGGCAGGCAGGACCATCTGCATGGGGTGGAGTGACTGCAAGAGCAGGGAGGAAGGAGCAGAGGGGACACTGCAGGCTGAGCCCTGCCCTGAGGCTAGTGTCTTCTTGCTACTGCTGCTGCCTGATCTTAGGCGGGAGATAAGTGCAGTCCCTGCAAGGTGATGGCAGCGTGTCCCCCCCCTACTCCAAGTCTTCAGGTTGTGTCTCCTGGGGTGCGGCCTGGGAACCTTCCATATGTGTTTCATTGCCCTCTCCCAGTCATCTGTTTCCCTTTGGGCACCTGGAAAGCCACTATCCCCCACCCAGGAGCCCTCCGTGCAGCTTTGGGCACCTCAAAGATCTTTCCAGGCTTCTTTTGGTGACTCCATGAGCCCTCTGTGTGTATTTAGGTGCCTGGGGAACCCTTTTGTGTTTGTTTTGGAGCCTCCCTGAGACTGTCACACGACTCTCTGTGCCTCCCAAGTGCCCCCGAGCCCTCCAAGTGCCTTGGGGTGTGCCTAGCTGCTGGGACTTACAGAGCTGGAAACTGAGATATCTGCAGGAGCAGCTATGACACGGGCTGCTTTCAAGGAGTGCGTGGAAAGGCTGGTGCCCCCTTGCACCCCTACAGCCATGGCTCAGCCCCAGGCAGTACTGAGGCAGAGGTGGCTGCTGCTCCACTGTGAAGCTACAGCCTCACACACTTCCAACCCCACCATCAGCACAGCCTTCTCCCCAGAGCTGCAACCCTGACCCGAAACTGCTCCCCCTCCCCCAGCCCCATCGAGGATCAGCCCCACAGACCAGAAACCACCCCAAACACTGCCCCACTGTAGACTGGATTCCCCCCTCCCAAAATCTGCCCCACCCCAGCCTACCCCACTGCAAAGCAGCTTCTACCTAAGCCCCCATCCCAACACCACCCCCCAGCGGCCACCAGAGAGCAACAGCCCCCACACAGCAACTGCCCCAACACATCCCCAGCATGGAGAAGCCATCCCCCCCCACACGCAGCCCCATGGTTGCCCTCAGAACTGCCCCACAGCCCCACAGCTATCCCCCAGCAGCTCCCACAAGCCCCACAAGGAGTCTGTCTCTTGCTGGGTTATGTTTTGCCATGCTGGCTGCCCCCTGCCCAGTCCTCAAAGGCCCAGGGGGCTCTAATGGCAGTGGAAGAGGTGCTGAGGGGGCTCCAGCTGTAGCTTGAAGATCCCGGGGGACCCTTGGGGCCTTCCCTGGGGCACCTACCTGGGCTGGGGAGGTGGTTGGCAAGTGCTGAGGGAAGGGGAACTGGAAATGGGCCCCAGCGAGGAGCCATTTGTCCCCTTGCCTTGGTGATCTGGGAGAAAGGCATGAGGGGCTTCTGCTGTGTCCATGCCCCTGATGGGTCCCTCTGCCCCCCAAGCATGTGGGAAGCTAGGACTAGGTCCTAGGGGAGCGGGTGATGGGGCAAAGTCTGTTCCATGGGGATCCAGGGATGGCTAGGACAAGGGGGCTGCTGTCAGCAGGGGTGGTCATGGTGCCCACCCATGGCAGGGGTTAGTCATGAGAAGTCAGTTGCAGGGCAGATTGCCCAAGGCGCAGGGAACCAACACCCAAGGCAGGGCAGTGTGGTGTGCATCCCCCTGCCTGCCCTCCCGGACAGCAGAGCAAAGCCCCCTCTGGTGTGCAGGGCCTGGGCAGGGCAGAGCCCCAGCAGGGCTGGGCCTTGAGGAGTACCCAGGCTGGAGAAATGGGCTGCCAGAAATCTCATCCTCTTCAATGAAAGGAAATGCAAAGTCCTGCTCCTGGGGAAGACTAGCCCCGTTCACCAGTATAGGCTGGGGTCTCACCAGTAGCTTTACAGCAACTCAGTCTTTGTGGGCTCAAGTTGAACATGAGCCGTCAACACGCCCTTGTGGCAGGGAAGGCCAAGGGCTGCATTAGGAAGAGCTTGCACAGCATGTTGGGGGGGGTGATCCCTCCCCTCTACTCAGCACTGGTGAGGTCATGTCTGGAGTGCTGTGTCCATTTTGGGGGTCCCCAGTAAAAAAAAAAGATGTAGATGCACTGTTTGGCTTTTCAGCATACTTAAAGATCCACCTGGTGTCAGAAATCTTGTAGCTCTTTCTCTTCAGCTCTCACCCTTCTCATGGATAAACTCAGGCTGGCTACGGTTTGAACACAAAAAGCACTTAGGGGCCTGGTTCCAGATTTATGCTGGCTGTAGACCTTTTAATTCAACAGCACAGCCTCAAAAAAGTCATTCCTAGAGGTGACTAAATGTGTTAGGTGACTCTCTGTTTTTTTCTTAAAGATCCTGTCTGCTTAGATATGTGCTCCCATCATCCCTGCCCATGCCTGGGGGATGCCACGTGGGAGCCCTCTTAAGACTCCAGGTGAAGGCATTTGACAACTCTTCTGAGGAAAGGCCCCATTTCCTCTAAAGCATAAGGGACTCCTGTCAGTTAGGAACAGGACACCAAACAAGGGAGACACATGATCTGAGTTTTGACAGGCAGTCCTTTTTTTCCAGGTACTTGGAAAAACTTTTGGGTTTCAAAACTTATAGGTGGATTGGATGAATCCAGACAACGAAGTGCAACAGTGCCACTCAAGGGTTTAACTTAACCAGTATTATCTTAATATTGCCTAAACAAGACAGAAATGATGGGTGTGAAATAATGGACCAAAACTGGTATTAGAGCTTGACGTAACTCTTAGATAAAGTAGTAAAAAAAAGTGTAAGCCAGCCATCATTCTCTTTGGAGTTTTTTAAAAGAAGATGGAGAGAGCATGTACCTCTGGACTGTCGGAAAAGCAGTTGGATCAGAAGCACTGGGATTTTCCACTATGGCATGCCGTCAGCATGTCAAGCATGACACTGATAAAAAGTGGCAGTCCATGCTCCGACAAGTGTCCTGACCCAGCGGTTTTGGGAGCCAAGTATGTAATGGGAGGTGGGGTTTCAATCGCCTCTTTCATGCCTCTCAATGTACCTTTTTATTCCCTACATTTAATTGCTTTCTTACCCTCAGCTTCACCTAATTGGATTCTAGGCATGTCTGTGTCTTGTGACACCTCTGCGAAGCTTCTAGGAGGACGTCGTTGTTATACTCTCTGCTGTTATACCTTTGACCAATATTAGAGTAATTAAGGGCACAGGCATGAGTTGTTCTCAAGTTGCAAGTGGTGTTGGCTGTTGGCCATGGCAGCAGAGAAAGCAGAGAAAGCATAACAGCAGAGAAAGCAAGCTCATTTTGTGGTAATAAAGATGCTTCTAGGGGTTCAGATTTCATGGATGAGGAGTAGACTGGACTGGTGGAGAGGAGAGAAGCAAAGTCTATCAGTAAGCAGTCAGCACTGTCAGCTAAGGAGTAGCTTCAGCTTTGCTGAAATTTTTGGGGTATACTGAACCAGAACAGTCCCATTCCCTCCTTATAAGCCCACTGCCTGGAAGCTCCAGGCTGCTTTAGTTTCTGGGATTTTATACCAAGCAGCATGGTGATTTTCACTGTAATCTTATCAATGGATTGGAATACAGGAAGAATTAATTAAAGCCTTTGTTGGCATAAAACATTGCTGAGATTTGAGAAAACTTAGTGGCTGACTGTTGCCTTCCTCTGTTCTGCTGGTATCAGGAAGATTGGCATTGTGTCTGTTGTTACTCCAAAGCCACAATATGCCAGAAATCATTTACAGATTAAAGGACCTGAGCCTGATGGGCAGAACTGAGCTGAGTGAGGCATGTTGATGGTTCTCCATCTGTGTGACATTACCATGTTTCTGGATAAGACCGAAAGTCAGAGAAATAGGTTTGATTCATGGCAGCCTTTATCCTTAATGACAATCCCTGTGCCTTTTAATGTGTGCATTTGAATTAGGTGGTGCAAAAAGCAGCAGCGAGATGACATTTTATATCTGGTCATACGCAGGCACAGCCTGTGTTCATCTGCCTCGGTCCATTGCTACCATCTTAGTACCTGGAATCCCCAGAAGAGGGAACTGCCTGGCCAGCCATCAGTGCAAGAGATCTTTTTTTTTTTTTTCTGTTTCCTTCCAAATCTCTTTCTTTTTCACAGCGCTGCAGGAAGTGGCCAGAAACCTGAGTACATTCCCCATATGGAGACTGAGTTTCAGATGTTGCGTTAGATCAATCTCTACCATTTATTTGTCGTAGGCTGGAATGTTCTGCCTGCCTGTGTCATGGCCAGTTTCTCAAAGTGAGAGAGATTCATAAACCTGCCTGGGTGTGACTGGCCTACTCTGCTGAGGAGTAGATAACTGATAGTCCACTGAGGGTTTATTATATGTCAATGAAGAGTTTAGGTTAATGAATTACCAAGCAAATGCTGTGTGAAGTCTTTATAAAGGTCCAGCGTTGCACTGGGAGCATAGAGCTCTGACTGCTAGGCGGTCTGAGTGTTAAGAAGAAGAGAGAAAGTCTGAGAGACACAAAAGAAAGACAGAGAAAGACCAAAGCCAGAGAAAATAAAATATACTCAGGTTAGGAAGGGGTATACTTTGCAGGCACTATGAAAGGCTTTCTTTCCTTTACAGTCCTTGCAGTCCTTTTACTGGTGCACAGCTCCCAGGCAGTCTACGTTCAGGTGAGTTTTCTGCTCTTTAATTTGTTGGTATTACAAGTTCAGCAAAGTTCTGATATTATGTGAAGTGTTGTGGCTGCATCAGGAAGTAAACTAATAGACCTGAATTTTTGCTTTGCTCTGGCTTGATATTCAACTTCATCTCCCTATGGTTCGGTTTTTCTTTCTGTAAAATGCATCAGGTACTACTAATATGCTGTTGCAGTTTAATTAACTTCACCAGCCATATCACTGCTCTGAAATCCCTTGCTGACTGAGGCATTGCGTTTCCAGAGTTTTCTTTTGCACGTAACCCCATGTGTTGTGAAGCTGCAAGAAATGGGGACACCTCTAACCTGATAGAATGCTGTAAACAAGATGTGACAAAAGAGAAATTGCCTTGTCTCACCGGCTTCTAGGCAGGAAGCTCTTTATGACAGTGACCTGCAAGCTTATGTGATGGAGCCTACACACATATCACATATAAAAAAAAAAGGTGCAAGAAATGCTTAGCTGGATCCAATGAAATATTAAGAGGCAGATAAGCTATTAGAGGAGGCTATATCAAATTTTGCAAAATACACAGCACCTATGGCTGATATTACATGCAACATGGGAGCAGTTAAGAAGGTAGTTCAGTGCTCTTGTCTGTACTTGGGACTGTGTTGGATCTGTCTGCACTCATCCTTAGAAACAGTTTGGGAGATTTCAGTTTGATTGCAAAGTAAATAACTTCCTCAGAGTACCAAGAGAACTAATATTTCTTAAACAATTATTGACTTTCTTTATATGTGTGCAGTTGGTTTCCAGGGATAAGGTACTATCTTTGTGCCTTGAAATATCCTTTTTCTCCTTTGGATGTCAGAGATATCCAGAGATAGCAGGTTTAAGCTATTCCTTTCTTCCAAACCATTCTTTAACATTTAGAGTCTCCAGGGGACAGATAGCTTCCTACTTAATGAAAAAAATCTCAGTTTTCTGCTTGGAGGCATTAAAAAAAAAAAACAAAATGAGAATAACTGTTCCTAGGTTGGGTAAAAGTGTAGAAAGTGCAGCTCTGGAGTTTTAGCTCCTTTTTGTAGTTTGAATTCTTATCTCATTAATCATTAAATCTGTATTTTTCTCCAACATATGTGCAGTGTACTCTGCATATGTGATGCACTCTTTTCACTTGGACTACTTGAGGTCTCCAAGGTCTGACTAATTACTCAATGCACAAAGTTGGCTTATGCTCTTGTTTTCTGAAATTCTTCCCAAGACTTCCCTTCCCTCTCCCATAATATCTCGGACATCATTCATTTAACAAAATGTTTTGCGGAGCGGAAGTTCATTTGACTTCGTATCATATTTTTGAAGGCTGAGTATCACTATGTCGACACTTTCCATCACAGATCTTGAATGAACATGATGGAAATTGGAGCAAAATGGTTTACTAGGTGTGGAGCAAAACCAGAAAAACTACAGAGGGGGATTTTTCTGGCCTGCACTATTTCTGTGATAAAATCTCCTAGTTCAGCAACACACTATGCACTTTCACCTTGGAGGGAAGATGCTGCTCAGATTGAGCTCTCTCTAATACATCTTTCCTATCTGAGGTGGTGGGGGGTTTGTTTCGGTTTTTTTGTTGTTCCTTTTATGTTTTTTGTCGTTCCTTTTATGTTTTTTGTCACCAGGACATACACATCTCAGGGTTCATTCCTACTAGCAATCTAAAACATGGAGTAATATTTCCCAGAATACTATCCCAGCCTCCTGAAGCTTTTGGTATGAGCTTTGAGTCAGAAGTGTCATATTTATGCTGCCAATAACTTGTGTTCCATTAGTTGTGTGGACAAGTTTTAAATTAATGGAAACTTGCCACAGTACGTTGGGGTGAGGGATTTCAGCTCTGTGTAATGTGTAATGTGAAGGAATAGCTCCTTTTGTGCGGTTAGAGCCTACCACATGACAAGCCAACACTTGAAGTTCTCTACTGGTGTATTAGAAGAAAGAGTGAACAAAATAAATTTCCATTTACCCCCATTCAACTCAGGATTTTGTAAATCTCTACCACATATTGCCCAGTCATCTCTCTTCTAGGCTGAAGGTTCCCAGCCTGTATCTTTCAAACCCAGATTTTATGGGTCTGTCTCATGGGAGTGAGAAATGCACTAATCCTGCCTCTGTTCACCGTGATACATAACGAAAGCCCTGACCAGCCAGCCAGGTCTCACTGCTGCTTGGAAAGGTCTTTGCCTTGAAGAGCTGATCATTTTGCCTACAGTCAGCACCAGTTTTATCTAGGCTTTGTTTCAACACTGTCTTTTCCCTCTAGTATAGTTTTTGGGAGAGCTCATGGTTGAAATGGAATGGATTTGCCTAAGGACTGACTTCCTGACACCTTTTTTTCTCTGGTTCTGTCTACATAGGATGGAGACTTGAAATTTTCCCTTGAGTCCGTGAAGAAGCTAAAGGAGTTTATGGATGAGAACAGACACATTAACCCTCGCATGGTGGTTTCAATGGCTAGCTATTCTCCATGTGATGAAAAAGATCTCCCTGAGGAGTTCCAACCTGTGTGCAAAAGAGAAGATGCATCCATGATTTTTGAGAGGCTGAGTATGTAGCTCATATTGCATAGTTGCCACTTTTATCACACTTTTCAACCTTAAACATTCAAATAGCAGCAGGCAAAGAAACATAATTACTGTTCTGTCACTTCTAAAGCAACTGAGAGAGTCCATGCTGCCTTTCTACTAGCCCTCTTACACGGGTTGGACTACACTAGCTGTGAGCCACCTACAAGAAAATTCCTGCTGTGCTGAGCTTAGTGTAGCCTGTACAGATCAGGCTGTTGCAACCATGAAAAAGCTTCCTCCAAGTAGTTGCACACTAACTTACATGACTTAAAGTGAGAGAGCCCACAATCTTCTCTGGCTTACAGGAAGAGCAGGGTTATATCACTCAGTTTTCACTAACTACAAGTTGTGAGCAAGTCTAATTGCTCTCTCTAATCAGTGTAAAAGAAGCTGTTTTTCCAGGTAGCCTAAAAGAGGTGTGAGTTGTAAATGAAGTGAATCACACTTTGGCATGATCTGTCTCCAAGACACACATAGTGATTCTTGAACTGGCTGCTACAGTGTCTGCTTTTTTATTTTATTATGTTGCATTTATCTCCTGTCCAATACAATGGACACTTAAGGAAGGAATACTACCAATATAACAAATGTTGTGATTCTACAAGTCACATCTCCATCACCCCCCCCCAAGATGTCCTATTGTTCTCTTGCCTCCATATGTTCCCACTGTTTCTCCAATGAATTCAGGTTTGATTTCATTCTTTAAACCAGATTTTTGCAAGAACTAATTTTACTTATTCCAGTAATAACTTCAAGGAACATTAAAACTCATAAAACAGTAATGGAAAGGAGTCTCCAAATCCCTTGATATGTGGCTCTCCTCTCCAAGAAATTCTCTTGCCATCTCATTGAAACCCTCTCTTTTCTTTCCAACAGACCTGGCTGTCCAAGAAGAAGATTTGTGTGAAATCTGTGCCAATGCTGCCTGTGCTGGTTGCTTTTGAATAGGGATGAAACAATCCACAAAGAAGATGTGTCAAGCTAGGAATTTTGTGTATTCATATTGCAAAATAACATACTTTCACAAATCAATATTTGGGCTCCATCCCCATGACAGTCAAACTGGAGCTGCTAGCTCATGTAGACATACCAGGGGTAGTCCTGAAGCAGTTGGATCAGGTGCCACCAGCAGTGCAGTTCTGGCAACAAGGAGGCTGTAAACCTCATCTGAGAGGTTTCAGTTGCGCATGAGTTGTGTCACTCTGGAACAAAAATGTCCTGGGCACATTTTCATTTTCCAATATTTTGTCTGGATTGGAACACGATGGGTGAAACTGAGCAGTCTCCTGCAGCCTTTTTAATATCTAAATCTGCCTGTGATTGGCCTCCCTTACACATAACAGCCAGCAGCATTGGGTTATCATCTTTTCCAGCCCATGCTTTCCAGTGTGTTGGATAACTCTCTCTCTACCTGTAGGTCTGCGTGTGACGTGTATGTTTGTAACAGAACTGCAGCAAGTAACTTGGGGGCAAGTTATTGGTGTTTAGCAACACTTTCATAGTAGAAAATTCTCAGTCTGTTACTTGTACTACTTGTTGCCAGTTTAGAGAATGAATGTACAGGAGCACAGGAACACTTTCTACATAGTTGTATGGAAGCTCCCTTCTTTTGACAGATATTCATGTTCATTAAGCTCTATTTAGGAGAAAGGAAGTCCAAACTGCAATGCTGGAATCACTTTGAAATTAAAACATTGCCTTGTGGTTTTATTTATTGGTGGCAAGATGGCGCAGAAAGGATCTGCCCATGTTTATATGCTATATGTGAAATAAAAGATAGTAATAATTTGGGCTTTTTTCTTGTTTATATTTTTGCTGGGTTTTGGAGTGGGGGGTTTTTTGTGATAGTCTGCTTGCCTACTTGCTTTTCTCCTATATAAGGTCTTTCATGCCTGGGTCTTCACTGGAATAGAAGATATCTTGTTAATATTGTCCTGAACTTAAAACAATTTGTGGTCCTTATATGGATCATAGTAATATAAGACTACATCATAGCTTTTAAATTATTCATTTTTACTTTTAACTGTTGAATTATTATCTCCATTCCATATATATGGGGCCTCCAACTCAGCAACTAAGTTCTCAAAAGACTGTCAATACTATAAAGCTAAGCACTTATCCCAGGAACTTGGTGCCTAAATCCAGAACTGATGTTCAAAAAAAATATGAGGTGTATAAATTCCTGTTTCATGTGACAGAAAAGCTATGTAGGTGCAGAAAAGAATTCCTCACATCCAGTATGTTGACTATTCCAGGGCAAAAAAACATCCATCAGCAAATGTCAAAGAGAGAGTCTCATACTAAGGCTCTTCCTGCTGCCTTGAAATTGGCACCTCTGGGAAACTGGATTTCCTGACTCAAAACACTGCCTGGGCTTATTTTAAGCCTAAAGTTATTTCTCTGCATATAAAAATGTGGCTTATTATTTTCTGTTAAAACTAACTTGACAAATCATTAAGTCTTAGCACAACAGCTTGGAGCGGCTCATGTAGAGAGGACAGGTTATGCATTTTGCAAGGAAGACTTGCTGGCGACAAGACTAGACCCAAGATCTCCCTGCTGATATGCTGCCAGTGTTCAAGCGGGGTGAGAGGGCTGGGGACTCTCATGTGTGTTCTCCCACACATCTTCTGGCCTTTTATATACAGTGCCCTGCCATCAACAGGAGCACCACAGACTGATTATGGCCCAGTGTGTAGAGCATTGTCTTGACATACAGAAAAAGGGGGTTAAAAGAGAGACTCAGACCTCCATTTTGCACTTGCTGGATGACATTTCTAATAATTGGGGGATTACACAGAAGGAAGGTTGTGTCCCTGGTGGGGAAAAGGGAGGGCACACAATAAAAAAAAAACAAACCAAGAAAGCCAAGAAACAATAGGCAGGAGTGGAGTTCCAGTTTTGTAGCAGGCTGTAGAAAGCCCACTAGAGAAAACAAATTTTAAGGACTGTGTTTCCCAGCAGCCTCTGGGAACTGGGGCTGTAGGCTCAGCATGCTCAGAGCAGAGCAAAGATTTCATCTGGGTTACCAGCTCAGTCACCGACCCACTGTCACCTGCACACAGTCTGTGGGAAACACCCTGCAGGCTCCATGCTTGTGCAGAACCCCCAAGATGACTTGTGGAACTGCTAATGCTGTGTAAAGAGGCATACTAGCCACTGGAGGGGTGTGTGTATTAACTAGTGGGATGTTATTACTTCAGTGGAGAAGATTTATTTGCTTTAAGAAGTAACTCCCATGGCAAATGCTAAAAGTGCTCCTCCACACAGGAAAGCTGCTGTCTCCTCCTCTGACCCTGTAGTCACCAGCATCACCTTCAAGGCCAGCGTACTAAACACACACACAACTTGAGAGCATATGAAGGAAAAACAAGATAAATTTCAAAGAAATATCCTCTAGTTTTCATTGCCTTTGTTGACAGAGGTAAGAAAAGGTCTTCAGCTAATCACAGCTTTTTGCTCAGAAGCAGTAAGCTGCTGGCTCAGCTCAGTTATCTCACCTAATTGCACCTTTCAAGGGTAGAGGGGAGCACCATCCTAAATTGTAACGTTAGCCAATATCCTCAGGCAAGTGCCAGATACCCTGAGATTAACAACATATTTTTAGCCTATTTTCCCTCCCACAGTGTTGCCTCAAAGTGTGTTCAAGGGCAAGCAAACTTAGGCTGTTTGGTGATGTATGTGTACACAGTTCTGCCAATGCCCAGTGAGCAGGTATCTGTGCAAACACTCTGCTTCCCTACATAGCTCCGTTCTGAATTTTAGCATGATTGCTTGGACTGAAACCTGGGAAAAGTAACAAGTGTTAAGCGAATGTTATATAAGCTCATTCTAAACAGGTGATTACTCATTTTGAAAAAACACATTTCAAGGTAACAATGTTACACAACTGTGTGGCATAAACACACTGAGGTCACTTAGGAAAGAATAGACAATTGCACACTAGTTGCCTTTGTTCTCCTCCATTTTGATTTACAATTGTTGAGGTGCAGAAATGTAATTTTTAGAGCATGAGTTTTTGATGACCTTTGTGGCACAGGACCCCGACACTGAAAAGGATTTTACATAAAACAAAGTTGTATTCTATTTATATGAGAAGTCTGTAAAACCACACATTATAGAGAATGATCCTATGAACTGGTCCCAGTATCCTCGTCCATGCTAAAAAATAAATAGACTTGTAACAACAAAGCCCTACAGACACTTTTCAGGATCATTGCCATAACCTCAAACCAATGTGAAATGTAGTATGAGACCTTAAATAGAATCAGCATATAAGAATTAAAAATATTCAGGTGTTAAGTAAGGGAAGCTGTCCCTGATTAAGCAGCATCAGATGAATTCAAGACTGAAGAGTTGGGACTGTTTTCAAATGCTGTCTGGCTTTTTTCCTTCCATAACTGAGTTGAGTGGATCTTGTTCAAAGCAAGTTTATGACACAAATTCAGTCTTGAGTTTTAGTACATTTCCTCCCTAATTTAATAGCTCTTGACTTTCAGAAAATATTTTAGTGGGCAATTTCATGCAAGTGTCCCGCAAAGGTACACTAAAAGCCCTTTGATAAGCCCAGTAACAGCACTCGACCTGCTGCCTTTGCACAGTGTATTTTGTCAGAAGTATGCAATGCTTCCTTTGTGGTTTATGGCTCTTATTGCAAATTTAAATTTTTGCCTTTGCTGTGCTCTCTGTGATGCCAATGGACATGTAGCCAAACCAGGAGAAGGAAACTCATTATTGAAATCTGAATTTATCTCATTGTCCTGGTTTCGGCTGGGATGGAGTTGGTTTTCTTCCTGGTAGCCGGTATGGGGCTGTGTTTTGGGTTTAGGTTGAGAACAATGTCGATGATACACTGATGTTTTGGTTCTTGTTAAGTAGTGCTAAGTACTTGCTAAGTGGTGCTCACACTGGTCAAGGACCTTTCAGCTTCCCATGCTCTGCCAGGGGCACGGGAGGCTGGGAGGGGGCACAGCTGGGGCAGCTGACTCAGACTGGGCGGGGGCTATTCCATACCACGTGACGTCATGCTCAGTATATAAGCAGGGGAGTTGGCCGGGGAGGGGTTGGATCGCTGCTTGGGGGACGTGCTGGGCATCGGTCGGCGGGTGGTGAGCAATTGTACAGTGTACCGCTTGCTTTGTATTACTACTGTTCTATTTTTTTTATTTTACTTTAGTTATTAAACTGTTTTTATCTCAACCCACGAGTTTTCCCCTTTTGCCCTTCTGATCCTCTCCCCCATCCCACCGGTGGGGGGTGAGCGGCTGCGTGGTGCTTAGCTGCTGGCTGGGGTTAAACCACGACACTCATGAATTTCCTGTGATGAGCTCTTCTAATATTTCTAGTACTTCCATTTCATGTTCACATCCTTTGAGAACAAATTTTACTATGCTATTTAATTCTGATCTTAAAATGTGATTTTAAATTTTGGTTTAACACTGGATTTAAAAAAACTTAAGACACAACACCCAGGAAATATGCATTTTGATGCTGGGCTAGAAAAATGGAAGAATCTTCCAAGTTTGTACCTGGGACTACCAAAAATGGGTACAGGTCATACATTCCCCTGTATGCATGACTTGAGGAGTTCTCTCTTCTGTGATCTTATAGATTATCTCTTGAGATAATCCTGGATTTACAGGATTGGAGAAGAGTTTCAGTTTGTTTTTAGCACAGAAAAGTGAGGGGTTTAAGCTTTTTGGTTAGGAATGAAAGATTCAATGTATGTCTTGGAGCACAAATAATGTCAGAAATTTATTATTTTAACAAAAGCTGAGAACTGGTGGTCAAGGCTGCAGATTTTTGAGAGTTTAGGTACGTGAGCTTCCCCAGGGAAGAAACCTCAATGCATAGTTCAGAGGGCAAATGCCAGACACTGATCAGCATGGCCAGCCCCATCAGGGCACCAGGACCCTGGGACATACCCTGGCTGGAATCTGCTCCCTATAGTTTAGGGCATTTCACAGACAACAGAAGCACAGGTCTGGATTGACAGGGAGTTTCTAAAGCCCCCAGATGACAGAACTGAAACTGGCCTTTCCTCTAGCACAGAAGCCTGGCAGAGGATATCTGTTGTACATCACAGACACATGTGGAGACCAGGGCCCCCACTCCAAGGGCTGAGCTCCAAACTCCTCCTCTCTTCCTCCTACCTACATGTGAATCCAACTCTCAGGGAACTGAAAGGGGAAGAAAGTAGACAACACACGTATCTGATCATGATGAAACCTCCTGTGGGTGGAAAGAGAAGCATAGATAAAGAAAGACAACAAGGAGAAATGCTCCTGCATCCTTGCAGCCACAGGTGTCAGGTCTCCCACTTCTGGCCGTGGTGTTGGTGCTGCGTATATCCTCAGCCTGGAGGAGCAGAGCCAGGAATGCCTGTAGGAGACATCCTCTTAAACCCAGAATGTGCTTCACTCCACTAACATGAACAAAAGCCATCTCTGTACTCTGAAATGCAATCTGTCAGAGCAGCTGAACATCCCTCACCAGCCAGAGTCCTGGCTGCCCATCCATACACTCTTGTCAGGGGTTAGAAAGGTCTGAAGGAATTCCCTGTTGGGATATTGGGAGTTTGGAAATCAAACAGAGAAATGTTGCTCCATATACAGCTGTTGTCTGCTGCTTCTGTTATCAGACCATATTGGAGCTGACTGGTGCACAAGCCAAAAGCAGCAAGTCATCATATGACAGGGGGACACCATGCCGGCTGTGAAGGAGTGGCAATGATGATGACTGGCTACTCCTGGCACAAAAATGAAGCCTCTGATCATACATTCCTTCTCTCCAAAGAGCACAGAGCAGATCCTGTGCTGCATTTTCAAGGTCTTTTGGTGCTGTCTGCCAGGGCCCTGAGGGCACTAAGTAAGATTTAATGGCCCTGACAAGGTCAGCTGAGGCCTTCACCCACAACCCCTGCCCATGGGCTTCATTTCAGTCCAGCTCTGGGCCTGCCTGAGCTATATTGTAGGAGTACTGGTCTCCACCACAGTCAAAGTACTGTAGGAGTACTGGTCTCCACCACCACATGTCTTTGCCTGACCATGGGCCCTGATGATCAGGACCCCAATCAATAGACCAACTCCCTAGCTTGAGCTTGGACCTGTCTCTTCATTATGGACCTGCCTGGTGACCACAGGGCTCTCTCTATCTGATCCTCTTTACTGTCACTGGCCCCACATCTGGCCCTGACCTGCACATTGACTTCTTGAATTAACTTCAGACATGCCTCATTACCATGAAGAGGGAAGCAAATGAGAAAAGATCACTTTTTCTTTCTAGCAGACGCTATTAGTTTGTAAGTGCTTGGATTCATTCTTGGTCATGGAAACAGGACCACTGCAGCGTGAGGAATGCTGTAACTGGGCTTTGTTGCCCTTCCTATAGCAGGCATTATGCAAAGACTGCAATTCAGTCAGAACTGCAGAACTGAAGTCAAACTTGCCTCTGTCAGCAGGCCATGGATAGATCCGTGGAAGGCTGGGGTAGACTAGAAAGAACTGAAAAGTTTTGCATGAATCTCCTTCTACTACAGGGTGTGCAAAGGAGCCTCTTGTCGAGGCAGTGATTTTCTACATCTGCATCAGGCTTAACTAGTGGCAAACATGTCTTACCTGCATGATCAAGTTTCACGTTCATTCATCTGCCTGGAGAAGAGAAGGCTCAGGGCTATCTTACATATGTATAAAAAAACCTGAAGGGAAGATGCAGAGAGGACAGAGCCAGGCTCTTTTCAACATCGGCCAGTGACACGGTCAGAGGCAACACACACAAACTGAAACACAGGAGGTTCCCCTGAACATCAGAAGATGCTTTTGCACTGTGAGGGTGATGAGCACTGGATCAGGTTGCCCAGGGAGACTGTGGAGTCTCCATCCTTGGAGATATTCATACACCATCTGGACACGGTTCTGGATAACTGGCTCTGGGTGGCCCTGCTTGAGCAGGAGGATTGGACAAGATGACCTCCGGAGATCTCTTCCCACCCTCAACCATTCTGTGTTTCTATGATTCTGTGGTGTATATGATAATATGTAGCCTAATGTACACAGTATATGTGATATATAATCATACACTGCCTAGTCAATGCATGATTTGCAGATATCATCCAATTATAAATGTCTTTTCAAATGGTTCATTCTCATATGTGGACTCTCCCATCAGTTTGAGGCACTTCTTGACCTTTCAATGACTCTCTGTACTTGGGGAACAGGAAGTCCTTTTACTGTGTAAAACATCTTGAGCACCTTATATCTCTGATGTACACAATGGTATGGTACCAATGGAAATAGTTCAGAGGCGTTCAAAAATAACACAGCAGATCAACACCATGTTCCTAAATAGCAGCAATTTCAACAAGAAAATGTTAGCTACTCCTCACAAGGTCCCTTCTCAAAACATTCAGCGTGTTTTGTATCCAGTCTACTTCCTTTCTATGTATTGTTAGCATTTTTCCAGGAAGATGCAAGCGAAGTTATGAAGTTGTTGCTAGATAAACATATAAAGTAAGTTCCTATAATGAGCAAGCAGCAAAAAAGCAGCCATAAAAAGACTTCCTCTTGTGTAAATTCAGAAGAGAGTAGAACAATAAATCAGTGTGAAAAATATTTTGAACTGTCCATGCTTGCGTTTGATGCTCTGTTCATTTTACGTGCAAGGACATGATACAGGAGTTTTGTGTCATGGACAGCATGTACTGCATATGGCGACAAGTCTGCAGCAAAGTACCCAAGGGAAGGTAACAGAGTAGAATATAACATTGCTGCTGGCCTGAGCAACATGGAAACTTCCTCAGAAGAGCTTCCCTAGTTATTTCTCATGCCATGTTCCTCATGATCTTCCCTGAGCCCATGGGCAGAAGACGGATGTGATCTTGGAAGGACGTGGTCTTAAGTTAATGATAGTAGTTAAGTTTGTGACTGTAATGATTGTGATTAAGTTAACGATTTTGCTCCTACCTGGCCTTGAGGAATAGGTGACCAAAGGTAGTAAACACATGTAAACACATAGGAGCTACCTGAATGTAAAACCTCTTCCCAGTGGGAGCTGGGAACCTTTTTCAGTTTCTTTTCTCCAGCTGAACCAGTGGCTTTTCAAAACATTCCTGACTGGAATACTCCAATTACAAAAATAAATGGCAGCTCCTCAGTGAAGGAAATATGAAAGAGGTGAAGGAAAGCCTTTTCTAAAATCTGGTAAAGCCAGCTGCAGTAGAAGCATTTTGAAATTTAGTAAGCAATTATACCTTTGTCACATAAGCATAATAAGAGTGTCATATCATATATTACCTTTTGCCCAAGCTTTGCCTTCAAGGCCAAAAAGTCACACAGGGAGATTAAGAACGGATTTCAAAGTCTGCAGCTGATAACTACAACTTGGAGTTGTCTCCACATCTTTCTTTATAGCATCACATGTATACTAGAACATGCTCCTATCTCCATCTTCCTTTTTTTTTGTTCAATAACAACTGGGATTTTGGATGAATCTTGGAACCCAGCATGTTCCTTACAGGACCATTTAACCACTCCAGGCAGCTGAGGAAGCAAATTCTCAGGATACCTCTCCCTATTGCAGTGCAGCATGGCTACCTCTGCCATTCCCAGGCTCTTCTGGATGGTGGCATCTGCATGCATTTCCTATTAATGTTTAATCACTAATGAGTGTATAGACGTCAGCCTGTTGCTGATATCTTTCTCCCCTCCTCATGTGAGTTTTACAGACAATCAGCTCTTGGCTCAGGGCTCTTGTTAGAAAAATCTGTATCATATTTCTATATTGCTGTACGTAATAAGTACGCACAATATGTAACAAGAGGGCAAAGGGCAGAATAAGGCAAGAAATCATGTAGGCGTGCTGTAAACAGGTCCTACAAAGAATCTATATGATATTTCCATGCTGCTTCGTTCTGTCTGCCTCTCAGTCTACCTCTAAGCACAGTACCGGTTGGATCACTGGGGACCTTCCCACAGTGCTAAACTTTAAAGCCCAGCAAGTTTCCCTGTCTGTGAGTGCTGCCTGGGAAGAGTTGGCAGATTTTAACCAGTATTACGATGAAAGCCAGTGAATCAGAAGGACCCATGATTTAGCTATAAATCACACTTTATTGCCCTTGTCACTAAATTGATAGCATTAAATCAGAACAGTAAGTTCAAAGAACACCGCATAGGAAAGAAATAGAATCCAAAGGTAAATATATTCACCAACAGAAATGCTTAGTCTTCTGCAGACTGGACTTTTTTAGAAAAGTAACACAACATGAATATTGGTGCAATCACATTTTAATCATTGTAGCTGATCACAAATATTCTTTGTCCTTTTTTTCCTTGTTACACATATTAGTTTTCTTTAATATGCATTCTCATGTCTCATTGATGACAAATAGATGTCAGATGAAATACACCTCCAGTAGGTATTCTGGAGAGTATAGGACAGCAGCAGTGTCCACATTTCCCTGTTCGTCTTCATCAGATTTACATGGAAGCCTAATCACAGTGAATACTAAGCAGTTTTTCTGCATCAGAAGTTTCCCACGTCGCAGCAAGGAGATACTGCTTGGGTGCATTTGCATCTCCAAGTTCAGCTTCAAATGAATAGATGAAAGTAGTCATCAGTACATTCCTGGTAATGAAGTCTTTCACTGATAGTTGTGTAAGGAAAGATGCCAGTGGAACAAACTTTGTATACACTTGCTCTTTGGGGATTGCCCCAATATAACAAGATTTTCTCAGTAGCTGCCATGGCCTTGGTTCTGAATGCTCACACAACATCCCAG
Source organism: Theristicus caerulescens (assembly GCA_020745775.1). NCBI lineage: Eukaryota > Metazoa > Chordata > Aves > Pelecaniformes > Threskiornithidae > Theristicus > Theristicus caerulescens. The sequence goes on from CM036574.1 coordinate 90,258, forward strand.
GAGGACCAGAAGTACATTCTATAATCAGGTTTTAAGCAAGCTACAGGCTTTTATGTACTGACCTGAGACAGTTTTAGACTCATTTTGAGCAACTGTAATTGCTTCTCAAGGCACACCTTCCCAAGAATCAGCCAAACATTTTTTCATGTAATGAAAGCATTTACATTTTCCTGTAGAGGATGAAGTGCTCATTGCTTTCTGTGTCCGGAACACTTTTCAGCAATATGAAGCATTTATTTGGACACCACATTCTGTCACAACAGCAGGCTTCTGATGGACTGTGACCTTTCATGTCCAGATGTGTCTGTGGTCCCCTTACCAGAAGGCACCCACATACATGACCTCCCTATACATTATCTTATATTTTGTGGGGTTGACTTTAAGTTCTCCTTCATCCAGTGATATCCATACATGGCCTACAAAAGTGTAAGCAAGCTCCCATCATCACTAGCTGGCAAAGTAGTTGGAGAGTTCAGTCCACCTGCAGACATAGTTATGTGCTAGCTAAGCAGAAACCATTACACGCAGAAGAAACATGGCCATACAGTTAGCCTTTCAAACATATTTCTCCTTCAGCATAGGAAGAACTTAAGTACATGAAACAAAAAAAAAAAGCTTATCCATCCATAGCTTTGAGGTTGCGTTGGCTTTTTGAAAATTGTTGCAAAGCCACTACTACCATGCCATCTGTGGAGCTCTGCAGGAGACAAGATACATTGGGAATTTGACCCAATGACAGAAAAAACAGTTACTTTCTGTGGTATTAGTTCCCTAGTGCAGCTCACTGAGTAGTTACACAAGCACTAAAGAGAGGTAGAAGCAAGAGGCTATACATGGGGACGGAGTAGCAGCGTGAAGAAAACCCTTTTGGCAACTGTGTAGAGTTCTGCCAGACTACAGCTTTGCCATTACTGCTGCCACAGCTTGCAATTCTCCCCAAACCTGTTCCTACTAGGGTGATTCTGTACACAGAAAGTGTGCAATAGTGAGTATTTTATGACTTACTTTATTAAGAAGAGATGACTTCCTAACACAGATGGATATTTGCACAGAGGGAAAGCTAAGTGATAAAAAAGAGGATTTTATGTCAAGGGTGTAACAAAATGCTGGTTAGATAAAAACAAAGTTTTAGATGCAATTTCTTTTTAGGGTGTGCAATTAAATAATGGAGCAGCTTGCAAGGGAGATTGAGTGTCTGCTATTTAAAGTATTGCCTAAATTATCTTTCTTAAACACATACTTTACATCCACTCCCTTAACCACATATGTATTCTTCCTTAACACATGCATATCTTTCTCTAGTATATGTTAAATCCAAGTTTAGACCAGGTATGCAGAGTGGTATTTTAGGCTTTAGAATCTATGAATTCTTGTTTCTAAATCATCACCCTCTTCCCTTATGAGACATAGGAAGGAAAGTGTGGTCTGTATTGCCCTTAAAACCTTCAGCCTTGCACCTTAGCAATAATAAGAAGGCTGCGGGGAGACCTTATTGCTGCCTTTCGATACGTAAAGGGGGACTACAAGAAAGATGGGGATAGTCTTTTTAGCAAGGCCTGCTGCAACCGGACAAGGGCGTTTTAAACTAAAGGAGGGTAGATTTAGACTAAACACAAGAAAAAAATTTTTCACTGTGAGGGTGGTGAAACATGGGAACGGGTTGCCCAGAGAGGTGGTAGATGCCCCCTCCTTGGAAACATTCAAGGCCAGGCTGGACGGGGCTCTGAGCAACCTGATTTGGTTGAAGATGTCCCTGCCAATTGCAGGGGGTATGGACTGGATGGGCTTTAAAGGTCCCTTCCATCCCAAAGCATTCTATGATCCTATGATAAGGCTCACAATCCTCAGTCCTCTGCTTAGTTAAAAAACTTTCTTTCAGCTTTAACTGCTGAAATAAAGTGCTTCAAGGGAAGGATTCCCTTCTGTGCTGTATTACTAGAACAGCTTCAGAATGAATGCACTTCTCCCAGGACCTGTGATCAAGTCTTGCAGAGATGTCTAAGTCTAGTGGCTCCAGGGTCTGGTCAGGGGGCTAGTGATCAAGATATAGCCATGTAAAATGTTGTCAGGCTTTGCTCAGAACTACTCGCCCTGCATGAGGTAAAGTAATTGGTCATCTTGGCTCTACCTCTGGTGCAATGCAAAGTAAAATTTAGTCTTCCCTCAATTTATGCAATGGTTCAGTTATCTTTTCTTTTGTGTCCTCTGGTCCTTTACTAGTAACTTCCAAGACTGGATTTTTTTTTTCCAGCTGTTGAGCACTGAGAGGACAAATTCAATCAACTATGTGATTCCAAGAGCTGCTTCTTAAAGCACTGGTTAATTCAGAGGCTTGCAGCATGGTTTTTCTTCCCTATGTTCATCACTTTACATTTACTGCCTCTGATTCCCCTTGTCATTTTATTACTCTGTAATTCAGTATTATGATGTCCATCAGTAACTCTACAATCATCAGTAATCTGGGATTTTGCCTTTTCTCACTATTATAGTATGCACAGACTTTTGTGCCTGCTCTCCCTTAAATTTACCTTGTCTTTCCCCCAAAATTTCTCTTACCCTTCTCATCACTCTGCTGAGCTCTTCCAAATTTCTGTATCCATCTCCAGACCTTGCCTGATATATCGTTGTACTCTACTTACTGGCCTCCAAGGGCTGCCAGTTCTGGTCCTCCTCCTGCTGACATCCAGTCCCCATTCTCTTTCCCTTAGTTTTTGGAATTTGGGTTTCATTTTTTTTCTCCTAGATTCTGCAACGTGGCTCTTTTCCCAACTTTCTTTATTCTTTTCCTTTCGTTTCTGCCCCTAGACTCTCTCGGTCCTTATGTGATTTGCCTGCCCATTTCTCCTATTCTGATGAAGCTCAAAATTCTCTGGGATAATAAGATATTTTTTTCTTAGTTTAAAAGGTATCCATTTCTATGTATTTCTCACAGTTTTGGTCTCTCCTCTAGTTCTAGCTACCAGTGTTCTCAACTAACCAGCTTCAGATCCTATTAAAATTCTAATCTCATAATTTCTTTCTCAATTCCCACCCACATTAGCCTCTAGTCTCACTCCTGTATCCCTTCTATCCAGACATTTTTTATTTCTCTGCTTCTATTCCCATTAACCTCCATCTTCCCACCCATCTGGTCATTACTGTGTCCTGGTTTGCCCATGTTCTTCTTGTATTTCAGAATGTCTGTTAACCCTCTTTTTTTTTTTTTCCTAAAGGCTTTATTTTATTCAAATCCAGGCAAAATTTGAGGCAAGCAGAAAAAAAAAGTTATCTTACTAGCAAAAACATTTCCTTCCTTTCAAATGCTCAAAAATGCGAACGCTGAAAATCATTTCTTAGGTCTTTTTGTTTAACATGGGTGAATTTCTGGCTTGCCTCCTCCTAGGAAATAGAACAGTTTTGCTAATTTAAAAGGAAGCTTTTGCTGAGTAAAGGAAATTTCAATGCCAAGAGCTTAGGCTGGGAAAAATGCAAAATGATTGCAAGCAATTTTGATGGTATTGGTCTTATCCCCGAGTGGTGCTCTCACTCCCACCAATCATGCAAATGCAAGGACCCAGAATGAGTGCTCAGCAAACACTGAACACAAAAGGTGTGATTGTCCTTTGAGTAATATTTTAACTACAACAAGGGTCAAATAAAGTACCAACGATGACGTGATTTGGTTTCTAAGCAATAAAAAGCCTATAAAACCAATGGCATAGTCAAGGAGTATTTACATTAAATATTTTGTATGACTGCCATGGGTTCTGATAAAAAAGAGTAGGGTCTAGATAGAAATAGCCTTAAACCTTTCCAGGAGCTTATCTTGTTTTTTCAGGAACCTGAAAGACAAATTCAGCATTCTCCTCTGGGATATTTTCACTATCAGACACTGGAATCAGAATTGGTGATGAAGGTCTTTTTTTGTTGTTTTCAGTCCAGTCATGGTGAGATATTATCTGGCCACATCAGCAGCTTTTCTACTTTCCTGTTCCAGTGGATGAGGGAAGACACTGAATTCCAATATTCCGCTTAGCATTCATCTGCTTTAAATAGCAAATGCACTGCAGCTTGATGTCTCCCCACAGCTGGGTACTTGCATTTGATTGTGATTCAGTTGATTTAGTCCAGGTAACTGATTCTCCTCAATATCTAATGGTAGATGTCCAACACCTCTCCTAGGCGATACCTGGGTAAAACCAGTGGAGAGTCCAGTGCAGGGTGAGCAAGGCGGTGAGGGGTCTGTGGCACATGGCCTGTGAAGAGAGGTGGAGGCAGATGAACTTCTTTAATCTGGTAAAGAGGAGAGGAAAGGGGAGGGGGGGGGGACGGCAATCATGCAACAACAGGTTAATTACTGGAGGGCAGCTACAAAGAGAAGAAAGCCAAACTCTTCCCAGCAGTATCACCAGGCCTGTGGCAGTTCACAAGGCAGGTGGGGGATCTCTGACTTTGGGGGCTTCCATAACTTGGCTAGACAAAGCCACAGCTGCCCTAATCTAGGGCTTTGATAGTCCTGCTATGAACAGGAGGTTGGATGGGAGATCACAGATGTCCTTTCCACCAGCCCCACTGAGATTCTTTTGAAAAAGACCTGGGACATTTCTGTCCCCCCATCCCCCCATCTCTGCAGACCATAGATTTTCCAGTCACACCTCATAAAGAGGACATCCTTCTGAAACCAAGCCGTCTCGGAGAAAAACTGGGACTCAAACCTCACTTCCTTCCTGGACCCCATTGTGTCTGGACTGCCACGCATGCCCTCTAGTGCTGGATACTTGGACTGCTACTGAACTGATCCAGTGAGTTCTGCATTTCTAAGCTGTCACTGAAAAGAGTGCAGCATAGCCTGAGAAAAGGTAGGAATTCTCCCAGCATGGTTTAAGATGATTAAGTGAAGAGGAGGCAGAGGAAGCAATCAGGGAGACTTTTGGGGGAATCCAGGCCAAAAGTCGCACATAGTTCTGCACAAGGTGAGAACATTGCCCACTTTTGGTGTCCATGTGATGGGTTTGAGGGTGGAGATTCCTTATCTATCTCCTTCCTCAGCTGTGGCTCTGATACCTCCATAGACATGAATTGTCTGATGAACAGCATGGCTTCCAGCCCCACGGCCATATATTTGCAGTGCCTGTTAGTTGTTTGGTGGTGCAACTGCACTCTTGCCAGATGGGTGTTTGTTTCCATCTGAACCTCCACCTTGCATCCAAGCCAGCTACACAGTTCCCACTCATTTACCATCCGGTCTTTCCTGAAGCTTGCAGCTTTCTCAGCATCTTTCACCATTTGCTACTAGAATGCTGGCGATAGCTTTCCTCCCAGTACTGGAAAGAGCATAAACGGAGCATCTTGGAAGAGTGGACACCTACCGTCTACAGCACTTAGCCTTCTTTGGGTGCCACTTTCCAGATCTGCAGAAAATTAAGAAGAAATGAACAATATGGCACAGATGCTCCAGAGCAGCCTTGAGGACTCATTTCTATAACAGTACAGAAAATAACAAGAAATAGTCACTACCCTATTTTCTTTAACATAAATATATTCCTGTGCAAGGATTTTGGCTTATATTTTATGCCAGAATCCTCCCTTGGGCTGTCTTTCTCCTGAGTATGGGTAGATGGGAGGCAGCCTAGGTAGAGAGGGCAAAGAGGTGGTGGGCAATATCTTTCAAATTGTTGCCCTAGGCACTTTTTGACTATGTCTAAAAGAACAGGTTAGGATTTATGGAACCACTGTACTTGGGGAATATTGGTTTTCTCCAGGACTCAGTATTGGCACCAGTTCTGTTTAATATCTTTACCAATGATCTGGACGAGGGGATTGAGTGCACCCTCACTAAGTTTGCAGATGACACCAAGTCGGGTGGGAGTGTTGATCTGCTGGAGGGTAGGAAGGCTCCACCCAGGGCCAGGCTGGGTCGATGGGCCCAGGCCAATTCTATGAGGTTCAGCAAGGCTCAGTGCCAGGTCCTGCATTTGGGTCACAACAACCCCATGCAACACCGCAGGCATGGGGAAGAGTGGCTGGAAAGCCACTTGGCGGAAAAGGACCTGGGGGTGTTGATTGACAGCCGGCTGAATATGAGCTGGCAGTGTGCCCAGGTGGCCAAGACGGCCAATGGCATCCTGGCTTGTATCAGAACTACTGTGGCGAGCAGGATTAGGGAAATGATTGTTGCCCTGTACTTGGCACTGGTGAGGCCGCACCTTGAATACTGTGTTCAGATTTGGGCCCCTCACTACAAGAAAGACATTGAGGTGCTGGAGCGTGGCCAGAGAAGGGCAACGAGGCTGGGGAAGGGTCTGGAGCTCAAGGCTGGGGAAGGGCGGCTGAGGGAACCGGGATTGTTTAGTCTGGAGAAGAGGAGGCTGAGGGGAGACCTTATTGCTCTCTACAGCTACCTGAAAGGAGACTCTAGCAAGGTGGGTGTTGGTCTCTTTTGCCAAGTAACAAGTGACAGGACAAGAGGAAATGGCCTCAAGTTGTGCCAGGGAAGGTTTAGGTTGGATATTAGGAAAAATTTTTTCACTGAAGGTCAGGCACTGGCACAGGCTGCCCAGGGAAGTGGTTGAGTCCCCATTCCTGGAAGTATTTAAAAGACATATAGATGTGATGCTTAGGGCCATGGTTTAGTGGTGGACTTGGTAGTGTTAGGTTAACGGTTGGACTTGATGATCTTATAGGTCTTTTGCAACCTAAACAATTCTATGATTCTATGGTTATCCACATGGTGCATATTCTGCATGTTCTTCATTAAAATATTTATGAAAAAGAAGACATAGAAACATACAAATTGCCCAGAAGTCCATTTCTCTCAGTGTCCTGTCATTAACAGCAGCCAGTTGGAGGCAGCTTCAGACAAGCACAAGAATATCTAGTGATACTTGTCTGATGCTTCCAAGGATCTGTGTCTTGGTTTGCTTATGAGCTAGAGTACTACATTTGCCTTTAATAGCTCTTGAAGACATTTTTTCGATTTATTGAAGCTTGTCCCAAGTCTGTGTGGTGCACAGTTTAACTATTTGTGGATGAAAAAGAAGTATTTGTGATTATTTTGAACTGACTGTCTGATCATTTCACTGAATCCCCTTTGTCTTGTATTATTAGCCTTTTTGTGCTCTAAAGCTGTTCTATACCTTTGATCATCTTATTGACTCAGATCGTAAAGGCATCTAACAGAGATCTTACAATTAGTATGAATGAAATCTGAATGGACAGATGTGGTTGAGGAAGCACAGAAAGAAACAGCAGAACAACACTTGAAAGACTGGCTTATACTGATAATAAAAAGTGCCAGTTCCAGCAGTAAAACTGGTGAACATACTGCTTTTGGGAAGCATGGAAGGCCTGAACCCTGGTAAGTCCACAGCATAGGTAACTCATCAATGGAAAGCAGTGCATTTACAAAACATCACACATGCTGTTCCTTTTTCTGTTAGAGACCAGCAGGAAGACAGATGCTACCAAAGGACTGCCCCGTAGTAACTGTGGACATCTGCAGCATATTGAAGATGTGACCAAAAACTGGTTTGTCACTGCCAGTCAAGAAAAGCCTCAGAGATGTGATGATAACACAACAGCCTGTGTCCTTTATCATCAGTGCTGCATCCAAGTGATCCTGGCCAGACCTCTGGGGTGCACACAGTTTGGTGATCAGGCCAACCTTGTTCTCTTTTATCAAGTGCCTACAAATGCAAGGGCTATTTCCATCCTCACCCCCTATCTTATCTATTTTCTGTTTATTTTTTCTGTCCTCCCTTACTGGTCTGTCTCTCCAAGGACACTCGTGGTCCTCTCTGGAGTCACACTCACTGTCCCACATCTTCTCTGAAGTGCAGCTCTCTAAACGAATGTAAAACATTTATCCACATGCTCTGTGGGTCATGGATCTTCACATCCCAGGCTGCGCTTGCAATTTTTACCATGCAGTGACATGGCTGGCTCATGTCCAGCTGGTGTCCCGCTATAAGTACGTCACTCTCAGTTGACTACACACTGTGAACATGAGCAATCAGAGAAGATCCGAAGGTGCAAAACAACAGTCCGCATATTTAAATGAAGATAAAGCATGTTACAAGTTAAGGGAACATTAGGCAGGTGTACGTGCAGAGCAGAAGCGTGCACATGTCCTTTAGGAGGAGCTGCTTTTTTTGCACGTTTTGAAAAGAGCTGGGAAGATGAAGGAAGAAGGAATGGCTATGAGAAGGACAGCAGGAACCTTGTTTTGCCAAACCCGCGTCCTTTTTTTTTTCCCCCGGCCTTTATTTCACTCGTTAACCACACGAGGGCAACCTTATCCTGTCATTGGTGGGAAATGGGCTCAAACTCTCTGACAAAGACTCTCAACAGCTATTTCCTAGCAGAGAGCACAAAGGGAAACATTCCTCTTCGACTAGAGATGTATTAAAAGGACAGAACTTAACTCAAAGTTGGAAAGAAAATACTAACAAATGCTGTCACACTTTTCCTTGCTTTAAAAGTGTACTGTTAGGACGATGGCTTGCCATCTTTAGCAGCAAGCAATGGGAAGCCCATGTCAGGTCTCATAACCAAGGCAAGTTAGGGCACTGTAATAAACATAGCAGAAGAAAAATCTTGAGAGGGCTGATTAGAGTGGGAAGGTTGACAATCACAGGCCTAAAAGTTGGTTTAGCTTTTCTAGTTCTGTACCTCAGATGTTGATATTTTAGCATGAAACCCCAAGACCAGATATCTTTGTGTGTAACAGAAGCTTCCAAGAGATTTTACTTAATGTATCATACACTGTATGCTAACAGGCTTCCATTTTTACCTTTTTTATTTGACTGTCCTCTATCACATACATTTCAACCCCAAATCACATGATTAAAGCTCAGTAAGAGTACTCCTGTTTCTGCTAGTATTATGATGACCAGTCCCATAAGCATCTGTGAAGCAGTTTCTTTCCTTTTTAATTTATTTCTCCATTCCTCTCTTGTCATGCATTAGCACTTGCCCATGCTCCACCAGTGCCGTAATTCCCCAGATATTGGTATGTGAACTTGCAGAACCACAAAATCATGTAGAGAAGACCACAGAAGGTCCCTGTGTACTCCAGTCTCCTGATCGAAGCAGGCCCAGTCAGAGCAGGTTGTCCAGTTGAGTACTGAGTATCTCCAGGGGTGGAAATCCTGCCACCTCTCTGGGTCCCTGTTCCAGTATTTGACCATACTCATGGCACAAAATGTTTTCCTTAAATCGAGTTGAAATTTCCATCTTCCACATTATGCCTATTGCCTCTTATCCCAGCCCTGGGTGCTGCGCACCCTGAAAGGAGTCTGTCTCTGTCTTCTTCACACTGTTCCAGCAGGTATTTGTACCTGTCTTCTCCAGGCTGAACAGACCCAGTTCCCTCAGCCTCTCCCCATCATGTGCTCCAACTCCTAGTCACCTTGGTGGTCCTCAGCTGGACTTGCTCCAGTGTGTTAATGCCTTCCTTATATTGAGAAGTCTCCAACTGGACTTGGTATTCAGGTATTATCTCACAAGTGCCAAAAAGAGGAAGAGGATCCTTTTCCTCACCCTGCCAGCAGCACAGCCGAGGATGTGGCTCCCCTTCTTTGCTGTAAGGGCACACTGCTGACATTAATTGAATTTGCTGTCAGCCAGGACCCCAAGCTCCTTTTCTGCAAAGGTACTCCCTAGCTAGTTGGCTGCCTGCTTTACCTGCCACTCAGGATTATTCTGTATCCGATGCAGTGCTTTGCATTTGCCTTTATTGAACTTCATGAGGTTCCGGTTAGCCCATTTTTCCCGTCTGTTCCGATCCCTCCAAAGAGTAGGTCTTAACTTCAGTGTGTTGACTGCTCCCCCTGCCCACTTTGGTATAATCTACAAATTTACTGTGACTGTGCTCTGTCCCATCACCCAGATTATTATAACAGGCATTGAATGGTATTGGCCTCAATATTGGCCCCTGAGGGACACCACTGGTGACTGGCTGTCAGCTGGATTTTGTACCACTCCTCAACACCTTTTGAGTTTGACAGGCCAGTGAATTTTCCACCTACTTTATAGTCCTTCTGTGCAGTTCATATATCATTAATTTAACTCTAAGGATATTATGGGAGACCATGTCAAAGGCCTTGCTAAACTTAAGGTATGCAGTGTCCACTGCTCTTCCCTTGTCCATAGAACCAGTCATCTCACCACAGAAGGCAATTGGGTTACTTGGCATGATCTGCCCTTAATAAATCCTTGCTGGCTGTTCCCAGTCACCTTCTTTTCCTTCATACGACTATAAATAGCTTCCATGGGGATTTTTTTCCATGATCTTCCCAGGGACTGAGGTGAAGCTGACTGGCTTATAGTTCTCCCAACTCCCCTTCTTTATCCTCTGGAAGATGGGTGAGATGTTTGGGTTCTTTCTCCCAGGCATCAGGATCCTCCTTCTTCACCATGACCAGGGATGACAGAAAACACTCTTGCAATAATTTCAGCCAGCTCTCTCTGTGCCTTTGGGTGCATCCCTTCCCATCCCAGGGACCTGTGTGTGTCCAACAGGAGGAACAGATCCCTAACTGTATCTTCCTCTGCTCTGGGAAATGCTGTACTCCCATAGATTCAGCCAGGAGTGTTTCAGGGCAGACTTTAGCAAGGAAAACTGAGGGAGGCATGAAAACATTGAGTCCTTCAGACTTTTCCTGTCTTTTGACACTATGAAATAAAAAGATTTCATACCCAGACTCATTTTCTTTTCAGAAGCCAATGAATGATGAAGTACAATGATTTCTTACCTAGAGAAAGGTGTCAATGGAGCCTAAACATGCTGAGACCTGAGTACAAAGGAGCCCAAGTTCAGATCTGGTATGTATCAAGAAACCTTACAGTTCAGCTCTATTACTTGTCTCATTCTTCAGCAAGTCCTTCACAGGAATCAGACCTGTTTACAAGAGCAAGTAGAATAAAAGGGGTAAACAATCCTATTGTGCCACAGAGATTTAACAAAAGAAAACTTCCAGCCTCTGTGACAGTATATGCAGCCCGTAATACTTCATTGCCGGCAAGCAAATGCAGTTGGTGGCTTCTTTCATCCTATAAGCCTCACCAAGGTCCAACTGAACAAATCTTTTCAGGTGTAAGCGCTGAGCTCAGCAGTATATACTTCTTACCATGAACAATGAATACCGAGAAACAGCACAATTCACCTCCTGGAAAAGGATTTCTTTAGCATGTTTCAGTCAAAAGTAAACAGTGCTACATCTACCTGTGTGAATAAATTAAGTTCTGGTGGCACTGGGGATTAACAGTCAAGTCTCAGTCCCAGCTACTGCTGGAAAAGAAGCTCAGACAGGCAGACCGCTGGTTTTAAAGCAGGTAACACGGTGTCCTGGTTTCAGCTGGGATAGAGTTAATTTTCTTCTTAGTAGCTAGTAGAGTGCTGTGTTTTGGATTTAGGATGAGAATAATGTTGATAACACACTGATGTTTTGGTTCTTGCTGAGTAGAGTTTACACCGGTCAAAGACTTTTCAGCTTCCCATGCTCTGCCAGGTGCACAAGAAGCTGGGAGGGGGCACAGCCAGGACAGCTGACCCAGACCAGCCAAAGGGCTATTCCATACCGTATGGCGTCATGCTCAGTATATAAGCTGGGGGAGTTGGCCGGGGGGAGCAGCGATCGCTGCTCGGGGACATGCTAGGCATCGGTCGGTGGGTGGTGAGCCAATTGTATAGTGTATCCCTTGCTCTGTATATTATTATTGTATTATTATTATATTATTATTATTATTACTACTATTCTATTTCATTTTACTTCAATTATTAAACTGTTCTTATCTCAACCCACGAGTTTTCTGACTGTAACCCTCCCAATTCTCTTCCCCATCCCACTGGGGGGGGGGGAGTGAGCGAGCGGCTGCGTGGTGCTTAGCTGCTGGTGGGGTTAAACCACGACACACGGATACTGTTAACAGTGGATCTAAAACAGAAACTCAGCACAGGCCCCTGAGGCCATCAAAGTGCAAGGGAACCACTCAGCTCAGAAGCTGATGTTGAACTCCTGCAATTGCAACAATGCACTCATATCTTTAACTGTTAAGTGAGCTCTGTGATAACTTGAGAGGTTCTAATTAATATTACTACAAAAAATATGGTTACCCCACTCCATTGATAGGGCAGCAAAGAGATGCTCAGTTCCTACATGAAGAAGAGGCAGGCTGGGAGTATTCTTTCTGTAGGACACAACTTGTACGAGAGAGCCCACAGAGAAAGAAGGATCGGAATCATCAGACTGTAGTCTCGAGGCTATTAAATGTTCTGCCAGGTCTCTGATCCCAGAGAGAAAATCAACTCAGTGAGGAACCACCTGCCCCTGATCCAGAGTACCTTCCAAATGGTGGAAAACATGTTGAACCTTAGTTTTGACAGGATAAGAAAGAGAAACACCACTAGAGGAGGAAGAAATCTTCAACCAGGCAGTGGTTAGCGTTAAAAAGGATTTTGCGCGTCCTCCTTAGACTCCTGAGCACAAGGTAACTGTGCCTACTACATGACTTGCTTTTCTTTATTCTTCCCTTAGCTGTGCTCCTCTGCATTGCAATGCTGCTCTGGCTTTAATCCAGAGCACTGCTTCCCAAGATCCAGACGACTGCTTCCCAAGTATGCTTTATGTCTTCAGGAGTGGCAGACATGAATATAACTGCATTTGGAGATTAAAGCTTGAGCTGTGTGGCTAGTAATACATATTAAATAATGGCTCAGGAAGAGAAAACAGAGGAAGAAGTGATCACAAAACAAGCAGAAGATGAAAACACTGATACCACTTAAGTCCCCAGTGCTGAGATTGCATTTTTGTGTGGTACTTTGGGCAGGCACAGACTCACTCTGCCACAACCTAGGCCAGCTGGAAACCACGAGTAGAGAAGATCAAACTAATCTATTCTGCCTCCCAGAAAAGTGAATTAGCTCAGGCTCTGTGCCTTGCTCAGCATGTTCATGAGATTTTTAATCTGTTTTGTGCACAGGCACAGTGAGCGCCCATCTGTTGTAGAGGCAGGCACAGCAAGTGGGCATCTGAGGGCAAACTGGCATGTAGGGATACCAGGAGGAAGAAGCACCTGCCAACTGGTGTACCACAGTGATGTCCAGAGAAAGAAGACTTTGTGCTCTCATTGCACTTTTTTGGTTTTCACTGCTGTCTTCTTACTTCCTTCAATATGAACTAAAAAAAGATTTAATCCAAAATCCTTTGGGAAAGGTCAGTTTTACAGTATCAGCTTCTCTGAGAGTAACCGACTTGCAGGCATCCAGGGCTGGAACATGCACCTCTGTTGATGAAAAATTCAGAACTACCTGCAAGCTCCACAGTGCCTCAAAGAGCAAAGGTGGTAAACTGCTTGGGCAGGTACTGGGTGGACGGTGAACTGGACTTCTCAGGCACATCTTGTAACATGCAACAGACTGGGAAGAAAGAAACTAAACAGTCCATCACCTGTTGATTCAGCCAATATCTGTTCCACTAGACATTTGTGGTGTGCAATAATGCAATGCAGAAAATGGACTGGGAATTACAGAAGTGCCTCTGTAAATAAGCTAGGGCCTTCTCCCTGGGGAAGGAGATTGCCCACTAAAAGCTGCAAAGTTGAAGGAGATATATATGAAGTTTTTGCTTGCAGTTATTTGGAACCTGCTGGGCCCCTGTGTTTTTCTTTTGTCCTTAAGGTTACACAGAAGTAAAAGCTATAACAGGAAATGTTGCCTATGGATACATCTCCAAACACAAACAGAAAACACAGTCTTCAGTCTAAAAGCCAGAATACAAGGCATGATACATCATGAAAGTAGAGATTTGGCTAATGCTTCCTCTGGAGTTTCTCATGCAGGGCTTTCCCATACACAGTGTATCCAGTGCCTAGGAAGAATGGGCTCCGCATAAGACTTGTCTTACACAGACAAGAAAATTTTCAATGTCTCCTTTGCACATAAATTTCTGTCATCTGAAATGGTGTGAGTTTACTCTGAAACTTCCCCACAGACTTGGCGCGCACATAAATTCTGTCTTTTCTGTTTCCCTTTGATTTTGAGGTAATTCGTAAGAGCTCATCAGTGAGACCTTTTCCTGGTGAAATGAACCAGAATAGTCAAAAAGTTAGGGGGGAAGAAAGGCACATGAAGAGATTGCTTCTGCTGGTCTGACCTTCCACCTGGACTGCCAGATAACACAAAGATGAAGGGTGAGCATTTCCCAGTCACTTCCCTCTCCAGTAAAAACTTATGCCTGAAGTAAGGTGCTGCAAAAGAGATGCTTAACTCTGATTTAAACTAGCAGCATTCCTTGATCCATGATCAGTTGTTCCAATGTGAAATATTGTAAGAAAGAATACAAAAATGTCTTTCAGTGTCCTAAGTGCAGTGAGTTGCCTTCCTTTGTTCACATTCTTTATAGAAAAAATATGCTTAGATTAATTTTTGGCCATTCACCAAACATTTATCTTTTTTTTCCCCACTGCTTTAAAGAAATCTCACCTATGAGAAATACCTCCCAATGAAGACTCTTGACATTGTAATATTCTCCTGAGTAAATGAAAGACAGATTCTTAAGGTAAACTTCAACTAATTCTTAGAACTCTTTTCCCATAATCCACCTTTCTTTTTGTTTTGATAGGTGAATACCATCAATATGCCTAATAAATGGGATAAACCAGCTGGAGAATTATAGAAAGAGACCCCTATATGCCCTAGAGATACACATATCCGCTGATACAGGGATGACTGATGAAGAAACTGATGAAGCAAGGAGATATTTCCAGCTTTGGCTTCAGAATTAATCTGTTGCAACAGATGACACTGTGGTCTAGATAGAAGATAAGCATTGAAGTAGCAATAAGTCTTAGGTATCATCCACTCTTGCTGACTTTTAAAGGAAAAATAACAACAAAAATATGTCAGCAAGGTGCTGCAGCCCGGGGATATATTAACAGAGCGGTGGTGAATTGGTGGACTTGGAATTTTTCCAAGATGGGCCTAGGAAAAGCCATGACTTCCCTGATCTAGTGTTGGCGATTGTCCTGCTCCAAGCATGAGGTTGGACCAGAGACTCCAGAGGTCCATTCCTACTAGCAGTACTGCAATTCTGCAAAACGATTAAAGGAGCGACTCATCATCCTAAAACAGAGAAGACCAAGGGGCATAGGAAAGAGAGAGGAAAAGTAATGAGCAGTATGGAGACGGTTGATAGGATTTAATGCCTCAATGTCATTTCTAACACAAGAACTAGGGAGCACGACATAAAACTACGGGGTTGCAGGTTCAGAACACAAGCAAAAGGATTTGTCTCTTCCCACAAAGGATAATTAATCTGTGGACCTCCTTGTCACATGCAGTAACAGATGGCAAATATTTACATGAGGGTAAAAAAGGAATGGAAAAGCTCATAGAAGATCAGTCCCTGGAGGGCTACTGAGCAAAATGCACACTCTGTTGTCAGTATTATCACAGGAACAACACTGTACGATTGCCCTATTCTTTCACTTTTCTTTATGCATCAGATGGCTTTCCAAATGTCTTGACCAAAAACATCCCCACTTCCACAGTGTTTTTCAACATCCTGATTACTACCTTCTTTCCCCAGATGGGCTACATTGTGATGGCACTCTTTGGAAGAATCCCGTGGGAAAGACTGTGCTTTTGAAGGTGAAGATGTTATTTTACTGTATTGATGTCTGGTGATTGACAATCCACACCCCTCCGCTGCAGAAAAGTTGTTTTGTGTTTCTGAGAGGCAGAGCAGAATCACCATCAGTGGAGAGCCTGCCAGTGAATGAAGTGCAGACCTGCTCCCATGACGCTCACAAAACCATATTTCTATCAATTGAGACATCTGCTGCAATCATTACCTTGTTATTGCATGGGGACTGATAACGTAGAATGAAAACTAGGGAAATAGCAAAGCAGATCATAAAACAAGATCACCCTCCAGAGTCCAGGGTCCAAGGACAGGAGTTTCTGGCTGTAAGTTAAGTTGTTCAGATGAAGTAACAAGAGCATACTTTGAGAGAGAGAGATATATGATTACACTGAAAGCAAAACAAAAGCTTTAGATCCATAAATGATACAGGCACAATAAAAAGCCCAGAGACTAAGCTGGTAACTAAAAGTCACCATCTAATGACCTAGAACATGAAACTTTCCCCCAAATGAAGTTTTGCAGAGAATAAACTAAACCCATGAGAGCCAAGGATGAACCATCTTCTAAGAAGCAGATCTTTTAAAACCTACTTTGAAAATATTTTTTCTCAACTGGAAAAGAAAGGCTAGAGAATAAAACACCCACCTGTAAATATCTTATAGCTTTCCTTATGCATCTGAGCAGTCTGATTTCTGCAGGACACACAATTAAATTAATGTTATCTTTATTTCTGTATCAGTCTGGCAGACTGGAGATGTATTTTTCTGCTGGTCACATGATCCCAAATCCAGCTCCCATAATATACTTATTTATTCCTGTTTAGATTCTGTGGCATTTCAGTGGATGCTAAGGAGGTAGGAAACAGAGGCTTAATTTAATCATTTAAATAGAATGGACCCCACTGACTGTTAATGTTGTATCCATGCTTCTTAGCATCAGTCCTGAATTCAAACTCTTCAGTTTTCTGGAACCTGAAGTCAGCAGCTGCTTTTTACACCTTGGAAAACTGAACTGCAATAAAGAAAAAAAGACAAAACCTCCGGAGATGAGTACATTTCATTCTACTTGGTCTCTGAGAACAACAAACAAAAGATTGATTAATAATAATTATGATACTTGTGCTTGTAATGTTGAGAACTGTTATGGAGATAAATATGTACATTATTTTATCTAATCATGCTGTATACCTATTTGGTGCCATCTGGATTACCCCAATGCAATGAACGTCACAGTAGTAGCATCTCGTAAGATCTGTTGCTCCATCATGTGACACCTGTGTGTGTTCAACTGCTCAAAGTATCTTTCTCTAATCAACTGCTCAAGGAGAGCTACTCTTTCCAATCATCTGCTGTTGCAACCACGCTAATGAACATAGCTGGGAGTAAACAATAATAGACCATCCTTCCCCAAAGTGAAACTGAGTATTTTTCCAACTTATTGGCAGCCAAGAAACTCATTTGGTTGTAATTGTGCTTATGGCTGATCTCATGGTAAAAGCACATGCGACTGTCTAGGTCCACTGCTGAAAATCACCTTTGAGCAAGGAAATTGTAATCCACAGAATGATTGGCCTAACATGAACATAGATCTGGTCCAGGAGATATTCCTTCAGAGTAATTGGCACAAGGTGAGGAGAAAGCAGAAAATCACCCTCTAAATAACTTGAACACATAGCCAAAACCATTCAGAAAATCGATCTAGGAAAGTAAAATCATAATCAACTGCATGAACTGTGGAAGAAGAGAAGTGCAGCATATGATGAAGAATCTGATCCAGAATGGATGGTTGCAGATATGGAAACATACCAACAGATCACCATCATACGAGGAGAGGATGTGCTTGGCAGCATGGCTTGGGTTGGATCCTGCTTGTCCAGATCAGGATCCTGATGCCTTCTCAGCTCAGGCATTTGGGTTTCCTCCTTGAAGACACCAAGGCATAAGGAATGATGATGTACTCTCTGGGTTCTTATCTCCATGTAGAACTGGGAGGAGAGAAGGGAGTGCAAGACCAGAGGCTCAGAAGCACTTATGGATTTACCAGCATGGATACAAACCATGTAAGCTGCAGCCACTGAAAAGGCATATTTTCACATTGTGCAGTCCGAATTGAGGTTTAGCTTCGATTAGTAAAGAAGCCAGAACAAAAAATAACAATAAATTCTCCAGGATTACAAAGGAAAGCAGAGTGGAAGATTTGATCTGTAAAAACATCAGTTACAAACTATGTGCTTGTCCCAGCAGACAAGGAAGACAGAAGGAATCCCCATTTCTCAGGTTCTGCCTAACAGGTTTTTGTTTATGAAACACAGAATTAAATTAAATCCTAAATGTGACTAACATTCTTAAGTTAATTAGAGAGGTAGATCACAAACCGTGTGGCAGATTTGGCAGCTCACACCCATACAATACCACCTCTTTCACTTGTATCTGGGTGGGAAATGGCATATAAAGCCAGTGTTATTGAACCTGTGTTTAATGCTGTAACGTCATGTGGGTCTGACATAGGCTGACCTCTTCCACAACCCACTGCCTCATATTCACAGCTTTTTCTGTTACATTTCAGTGCCTGAGATCAGCCTTTTGGCAGTTTAACAAAAACTTGGCAGGGGATGTGAGCCTTCTAATTGCCCTGTAGAGTTCTGACTTCCTTGGAAAAAGGAGAGGCACACCTTTCCCTCAGCCTTAACAGTGGTGAGACCTTTGCTGCAGCCTGCTAGGGCACATCTTATGTTCTTACTCTCAGAGGGTTTGAGCTACCAGCACTGATACTGTCGTTGTCTTCTTTCAGCTTTTGCACTGACACCTCCCTTCTCCCTCCTGGGCAAGGGTGCTCTCTCCAGACATGTTCTGAATGCTCCTTGCAGCCTCTCCAGTGGAGCAGTCCACTCTTCAGCAGGATTCCTGATGTGCTGCGCAGTCATAAACTTTGAGGCTTCCCGTGCTACGGACAGCCATTGTCATCTGGTCAATTGACTGATGATGGAAAAAGAGTGCTCAGCAGAGGGTGAGGTCCTTACTATCTTAGGGATGAAGGATGGTGCGAGAGAGCAACTCTGTGGCTGTACTGGGCAAAGAAGAACTGTGGCACTGGAGGTGGAGGAGCCATGCCTGAAGAGAAGTCTCCCAAGACAGGAGATGCTGCTGGGAATCTGGAAAAAAAAAGCTGATGGCTGGGCTGGGACTGTGGGGGCAGGTTTCTGAGGACAGTCTGTGTGCCCTCCCTGGGCATGGAGAAAGGCCCAGCAGCAAGGCAGGGGAGCCTCTGCCTGAGCCTGGCAGTGTTTCCTTCTCTGGGCTGCCTTCGTGGGTGGGGAGACACATACACCTTCCGTTGTTTTAACCATAACACCAACCATGTTAAACAACAGAAGTGTGTTCATTATTTCATAAACAATTAAAACATCTGCTTATCTGAGCCCCGATTAAAGATTTTCCATCACAATACAAAAGAATGACAAACAACCCCTGAAATGTTATGCTAGCCCATTTTTAACAACATTACCACAGACACTCTTGCAGGCATGCCAGAATGGGGTGCTGTGACCTCATTCAAAGCATTCCCTCCAGCCACAGACACTGCCTTGAGCTTTGGATGAATTATTTCCCTTTCTCTCCCTAATTAGACTAGATTTTCTGGTTCTGTTCAATGCGACTGTAGCACAAATGGTTGCTCACACCTGACCCCACCAGTGTCTGTTCAGCCCCCTCCCCCTGTCATCTCAGTTGGCCCAGAATTCATTCTGAGAGCCTCTGGCATTTGATAATATTTAGCAATAGATCATATAGAAGGTGGTTTATGATTAATGGTATTTGGAAAAACATCATATACCCTGAGAAGTTTTACACCTTGTCTATTCACATGCCAGCAAGTGAAGATTTGCAGAGTGAGGTAATGTCTCTTATTAAACCAACTGATACAACTGGAAAAAAGATAAATGCTTTGAAGCATTCAACATCTTCTTCAAGTCTTAGCCATAAACTGCAAATTTCTAGCTAAGTTCTGGCTGAGAATAGCTGTGCTGAGTTTCACTTAATTTTTTTAAATCAGTTTGAAATAAAAGGATGGTTGGTGAAAATGTGAGGTGTGATGACTATTGTGGGGTAAAAGATATTGCTAGAGCAAGGACCAAACAGTCGGTGGGAATCCAGAGTTGGTCTCTGAATTAACTCCATGGTGACCTTGTGGACTGATTGCCCATCAGCAGCTCTAGCCCATCTTTCACTTTCATCACAAGGGAATTTTCCATGCTCTGGAATTGCAACGCAAGCAAATCTTACAAGGGAGGAGAGTCAGGAGACTTGCTTTATAAAAAATGGATTCTTGATTTGAACTAAAAGTAGATGCTCCCAATGAAGCCAGCTTTTTCTTCAAAATCTCTGAAGGGCCCATGAGTTCTGATGAAATGGTTTTCCACAGAAGCTAAACAAAAGTGCTAAGCCTTCATGCTCTTCTTCAACCACAGATCCAGATGGAGACAGCTCTTATAGAACAGCAGATTTTTTTAGGGTAGGATCCTTTGAAACTGCAGGTTGACCTAGAAAGAAGAGGCTGGCACTGAAGGAATCTTTGTGTGGATCGTCAAGGTATAAGCCAAGCTTTGTCTACTACCAGCAAGGGCTGGATGCAAATTCTAGGAGCTGTGAATGCTGAGTTGGTCTGACACCTGTACATCTGAATGAGGGAGATTAAACTACACACTTTGTTCTTCAGTGAACTTGCTTTCCCAAAGTCAGATTTGGACTCTGTCACTGATCCTACTGGAAAGAAGGCCCCACGCGAGTGCTGGCTGACATCATGCAATGACAGGCTCACCACATGCTCTCGCTGACCCCTCTAGCTACTAGCTCCTTCTTTGTTTTACTATATCAAGACTGCACATGGCACAATGGTTTATGCACGGTCCTTGTAGCTCACAGAACGCTTCTCGAACAGACTTTCCTAACTCTTTTTTTTAAAAAAAATCTGACTTTTGTCTAAGGTTATGACCTATTGCCCTACTCTGAAGTGGCTAATTGCCCAAAGCTAATTCCTTTTAAGAAGAAGAGCCCTGAATACGAGTACCTGAAGAACTTCCCTCTCATTAAAACACACTATTTTAACAGGCATGTCTCCACACACGATATGAGAAAATGAATGCAAAGCAAACCCATTTTAGGCTTTCCCTGGTCTCTCTGAGGCACAACTCCCTTCCACCTGATGCACACAAGATAGTTCTCTCCAGAGGGAGGTAGAGGCAGCTCCTCTCCTGGGCTCCAGCTAAGTCAAGAGTTGAGGGCTGATTCTGTACTTTTCAGAGGAGTGAGCCCCAAGGACACTGCAAACTGGTGAGGAATAGAAATGTGAAGATGTCTTGCCTTGGCCTATTGATATTTCTTCTGAAGCTCCCAGCTGGCGGATGCAGGCCCATATTGAAAGGGAGAGGTGCTTGCCCATAATTACGGGTCACATTATGGTGTCAGGACTCAAGACTCAGGACTGAGAAGAGCAGGTTTACACTGCAGCAGTGTATCATCAGTGTACATTGCACAGAGATGCAGCGCACTGGCTCTATGCGCAGACAGAAACTGAAGGTACGCTGAGTTGGCCAGCACTTGAAGAGGTTTTGGATCCCATTTCCTGGTAGAAAGAGGGCAAGAAATGGGAGCTAACAGGGGAAGTTAAGGCACTCTTCCTTTCCCTGGTAAGTCTGTGCCCTGGCTTACAGATCCTGCACTTACAAGTTGGCTATCATGACCCTGCCTGCTTGTGACCTGCCCCAATCTTTCAGAGCAGGTGTTCTCCAAAGATTAAGTCAGCTAGAGATCCCAGCACCTGAAAGCTGGGCAGCCAAAACATTCCCAGTTGGTGAGTAACGGGGCTTGGACATTTATTCCAGGCCCTTTGAAAAAACTGGGAAGCCCTGAGACCAAGCTACAGAGCTTCTGTGTGCTGGGACCTGAGGCTTTCTGATGTTAAGCAATGAGCAAAGCCTCAGCTACTGCACTTCCAGACTCCTACCTCTGCCAAACAGCTTGTGTGTCCTGAGATTTTCAGCTGGAGGGACTATCAAGTTAGAGCTACACCAAAGCCTGTGTTTCCCAGCAAAAACAGCATTTAAAGAAAAAATCAGAACTGAATGCTGACAATGACTGAGGAGAGGCTGCATAGAGTTCATAAAGTGAGTGAGAGCCACCATTAGGATGCAGCTGTGAGAAAGGAAAGTGAGATCTCAGGTCAGATCTACCTTGTCTTTTGAAGCATAAGGGCTCTCCTTTCAGAAATGTCCTCTGTTGGGAGTGGTCTGTCCATTTCTGAAGACAAAGGCAGGACAAAAGTCAATGTTTTGAAGCTTTGGAAGCTTCAAAATTGTTGTGGATTGTATTTTACCAATGAATGCAAGCTGGTGCTAGATCAACTAAAATCAGGTGAAGGCTCTCTCTGTCTTTGGAAAGGAAGATCAGACTGAAAGGGAAGTGTAGTCCCTTTGTGTTACAAGCAACAATGAGACAACTACAGACAGAAGTGACCACACACTGCAGGGCACAAAATACTGACCAGCACCTCAAACTAAATATTTCCTGTGCAAAAGCCCAAAAGTTTCAAAATGTAGCATGAGAAGAAAAGAGAAGAATCGTTGGTATTTCAGTGTCATGCGTACATGCCATAGGCAGGTATGCACAGTTCCCAAATGGCTTCAGGTACTGAACCATGTCTCATTCTGCAGGAAAAACCGAGCATTCCTAACAGTCCTTGCCAAATTAGCAAGACAGAATTCCTTCCTGAGGCTCCTGGAGTAATGAGTGTAATCGTGAACACTGGGCCAGGATACAGAGATGTGGCACCTTGGAGGCATCAGTGTTCCTGGTAGCCCTGCTGGACCCATCCTGGGCTTCAGAAGACCTTCTGGAACTCACAGGAGCTCTGGGCTTGCTAGGAGATGCTTTATTGCCTGTGAATCAATGAACTAACTCCCTTTCCACGTATTAGATGTTTTGCTGTACAAAGTCTAAGGAAAGACAGAAGGAGATGGGAAGAGATATTTAAGATATTTTAATGATCTTTTCCCATGCCTAATGGGAAGGGGGTTAAATGTTGAATCCCATAACTCTTCAAAAAATGTTTTATAAGTACTGACTGGGGTGGTTACAAGTAGCCATATTAAATGTGAAACTGTCTCCTCCCTGCTTGAAAGTTCTGAATTCACCAGGGTTGTAAAACCTCAGGGCAATGAGCTCAAGTTGGTTATCTGCAGATGACTGAAACCACCTCTGTGTAATGATACTTCATGACTAGGCATGTTTATCTCTACATGATACAAGCCATGCACGCGTGGATCAGAGTAACTCCTGACTGATATGCAAGTGCAGATGGACAGTGTATCAACTAGTCAAATTAATAAAGCAAATACAATTTACAACTGTTAAAAATTAACAGTGATGTCCTGTGCTTGGGATGTCCTGTGCATTTGGTCTCTGTCTGTGTCCCTGCTATCTCAGGAATATTTGCACCTCTGTTTGCTTATGAGACTGTCTAAAGTTTGTGGACTGGGTGGAATGGAGTTTTCTTTTGGGAGTTTTCTTTGTCATGGTAACCCCTGAACTCACAAGGTCACAGCCTGGGATATCTTTGATCATAACTCTTCAGCTTAAACAAGTTCAACTTCTATCAGCCTTTCTGTTTCCCATGCACATTCACTCTTATATGCACTTTATAAACACGGAAACACGTATCCCAAAAATCTGTCTGTTCCTCAGTGTGCAAGTACTGCCCTGCCATGATCACCAAATTTTTAACCTATGGACTGCAGATAGATTAGGATCTGTCTCTCATGCATTCTCCATCCTGCAGCTGATCAGCAGCATGTTCATAGTGGATTAGCAGTTCTGCTGCCCATCCTCTCATACTGCTCTGGGTGGAAGATTGAGCAGATTGGGTGTTGCATGCAAGATGAACTGCTGGCAGGTCACGTCTCTCAGCAGTGTAGCTTAGTACAACTGCTTTTTTTATCCAAACGCAAAGGTGGAAGGATGGCAGTCACCCTCTGCTGATCCTGGCCCATTGATTTCTCCTGATTTAAGCCAGCCTACCTTGAAAACAGGGAACAGGTCAATCAAATGAACCGCAAGCCCAGTAAGTCCTGGGAATGCAGAGGCATCTCTGGGGAATACCCTAGCTGAGCAGGACCTTCCTTTAGCTTGCTGGATCAGGCATCATCTTTCCTTGCCTTAAGCAGAGGACCAGAAGGGAGGCATCTGTCTTGAACATCTCTTCCCGCAGAAAAGTCTTTTTGAGTACCACAGAGCTAATGCAGGTCCAGGAAAAGAGGTGTAAGTTCATGATCTTTGCATGTGTGGTTTGCACACTGATGGCTTGGACAGAAAGGCAGAGGCAAGAAGAGATTTCAGCAGAGGGTCCCACGCAGGGACAGGAAAGAGAGGAAGGGGCTACTTTTACAGTAGGTTTTAATGGCTTCATCTCTGCTCATTCTGACCTGGACAGGAATTTAATATGTTTTATTTAGGAAAGTTCCATTTTGTAACTGGTGTAATAGAAAAAATTTTGAACATTCTCCAAATCTTATTCTCTGTTCCTAGATAGGCTAAGATTTAGATATACAAAAAGTATTTATGTTTTCCTACCACTGCAAAGACATAGGCAGGTAGACCGTGAGTTACATCACAAGTGTAAATGTCCACCTCAGCAACAAATTTATCAAAGTGCCTGTCAGTATTGCTTGAGTAGGAACTAGAGGAACGCGCTAGGAACAAGCACTCACACTTACGGGCTTTTTAATAGCTTTTCAAACCTTACTTCTCCCTTAGAGCAGGCTAGGAGATGCCAGGCTGAGCACTAGGAGGTGAGAACCCAGATATCTAGTGATATTTGAGTCCAGATTGATTTGAATGGTTTGTAAGAAATTCAGTCATTTTCTTAAAAATATTCTAGTAGTCACTATGAATGGTAATGGGCATGCTGACATCACAGGGTTGGGGTTAAAGAGGAAAATACACCATTTTCAATATTTCCATGTATTTTACTTACTTGTCTTGTTGAATGGGTGCCTCATTTGGACTGGGCTTCATGCACAGATGAGCATTACTTTTGGCTGAAAAGTCAGTCTATAACCATAGCTTAACCATTAATAGCCTAACAATTTCTCTGAGCCCAAGAAGCACAAAGAAATTATTTAAGTGTTAAGAACCCCTTTGAATAAAGACTGAGGAGCACTTTGCCTGTTTCTTTGTTGTTGTTTGTTTGCTTTGTTTTTTTAAGAAAAGGGTAGAAATGGACATTCAAATTCCCTTCTGTAACTTTGTGTTTATTAATGCATCCTCTTGTAAAAATCCCTCTTGAGGGTGTTTGCACCTCTCTCCCAGGAGATGGCAGAAGAGTCCTGACGATGGCAAATAACAGTCATCGCAAGCTGTCATTTTGCTGGATGACTATCTGATGTTTAAGCAGTGGGGAAAATGAGGGAGCTGTTGAGGTACGATACAAATGATCAAAACCTTACAGCTTTACAACCAAGGCTTTTCATGCTGTCTCTAAATTTATGCCCTCATGCTATGCAGATAGTGATGTGCTATGGCTTGATTTCATGTCATACGTCCCTCCAGCTGAAGAAAAGTGAAAAGCAAGTTATAATGTGTCAGCTGGGAGCAAAGGGTGTTGCAAAGGGCTGGGCTGTCTGTCAGGAAGATCATGGGTCAGGAGTGATGGGATGACAGTGTCAGTTTTTAGGTTAGAACTCAGACTGCAGGACTGAATTCCTCAAAATGAGGTCACAATAATCACATTTTACAGGTCTGTGGGTGGCAGACAGCAGAAACTGGGACTGGGGGAGCCACAGTGCCGCATAGTTCAGACAAAGCTCCTGCACCTAACTGCACGTGAACTGGGACTGTGTTCGTCAGGAACAGGGCTTCCAGGTAGCAGCGCTGGCACAAGGAGCACTGGGCTGGCTGAGAGCAAGGCAGAGCTGCTCCAGGTCGGGACTGACACCTGCTAAAATGTCGCAATGTGATGTTGAGGTACCTTGCAGGCATCAGGCTGCCTGGTCATCCACCAAGCAACAGCGGCAGTGCATCATGTAAGATGCACCCAGCCCACGGAGGTGTGGGGAAACCAGACGTGACACAGGTAATGCGCCCTCGTCAGCAAGTTATAGGCTGTTTTCCAGCAAGTTGCTCTTGATCTACCAGACTGAACAGCCTCTCTTTAGCTCCATGAATATTTAACTACTTCATAGGAAGCTGAATATCTTTAACAGGCAGGAGAGGAAAAGTCTTATTGTAAGATATCTTAGATCTGCTGTTCAAGGTTTTTCATGCAGGGGAGCAAAGACCAATTCTGAACAACTTAATTGTTGTCTGCTCTTAGCTATCAATCAGCCTTTGAAACCTACAGTTTTAAAAGTAAGCTAAGACTGATATTACAGATCTTACAGATATTACAGATCTACCCAACAAAAATAAGGAAACTAAATACTAAGGACATGTTTTAGACAAGTGCAGAGTTCATAAAGCAACAATTGCCTTAACTCTGCCTCTAATGATACCATGATGGCAGAAGAGTAAAACCAATCTTCTGTATGTTTTAAAATCCACTTTATCTGAAACTATAAAACCTGCAGTCATAGCAGTAGTTGTTCTGTGGTTTCTTTGTACAAAAGAGTTAAGGTTTAACTAGGTTACTTAGTCATGCTGCACCATTTTTTTTCAAGTGTTATTTTTGTTTTATTTTGTCTGTGAGGTCTTTGCATTTACTGCTGCACACCTTACTCAGCTTGTAGCCTAAATTCGATTAATTCAAGAGTTTTCCAGAACATCAGAGGCAAAAGGCACATACAGAATGATACAAAAATCTTCTTTTCTTTCAAGGTATATAAATAGCTGCCCTTTCATTTTAACAAAGACCTTATATCTCATTTTTCATAGATAAGTATAACACTATTGCAAATAAAGATCATGTGTGAAAAAAACCTCACTGGATCAAGAATCTAAACTATTTAATTGTTTCCAAGATTATTGTTGAAACTGAGTTAATACTTAAGAAGGACATGAATCTGTCTATGACTTTGAAATGCTATGGTGAAGAATTTTTGTTCTTACACATTAACTCTGCCCAGGAATTTCTTAAAGCATTTAGGAATTCAACATTACTTGCCTCTGATGTTGAATAAGCCATGAAGTTACCTTCACAAACCATCTTGCATATCAAAACAAAAATAAAAGAAAAAAGAGATTTTCAGTATTTTCAAGCTGCAATTTGCATGATGCAGATGCAATCAAATCTGGCTTTTGCTTGGAAATATTTCTGCTAGAACCTGATGGGCAGCCACAAGCACCAAGTTCAAAATTTAGCAACCATTGGATTGATCTCTGCTAAGAAGGACCTTAAGTTTAAAGACATTTAAAATAAACTGGTGTTCACCTGGCTCAGCCTCCCTACTGAGAAACAATAAACCAAAGAGCTCAGTGAAGAGCATCTTTTGAGTGGGAGACAAGGAAAACAGAAAGATAACCTGCTTAATATATAAAAAATAACAGTTCTTTTTTAAAAGCAACACTGCTTGGCTGTTTTCTCTGGTATTTTGATGAGGCAGCCCCTAGTCCCTCAGTCTGCTGGCCCCCTTGGGCAGCCACCCCTTGCTGACAGCTGGGAACCACAGGATCAAGAGCTCTGGTCCTGATCCTCTGGGGCAGAAGGCACTATCATCTGAGCTGCATGGACCTCGCCATGTCACTCCAGGCTGGCTCACACAGTTTGCTGCATGCCCTCTCTGCGGCTGGATTTGTTCTCATCAGCAATGTAGGCAGCAAACAAAACTCCCCATGACTCCAACAAGAAAGCATCTTCTTCTGTCCTTGCTTGCTTTGTCTGTTGCCTAAGGCTAGAGGGACCCCTCAACATAGGTCCATACGAGCAGATAGATGGCCCATGTTTTACACATCATCTCCACTTCAAAATGTCTTCTGCGTTCTTGCAAGCTTCCTATATGTACATACAGACCCTTTTAAAACATGTTTTGATTAATTTCTGCTTTTTTTTTTCCTGGCTGCTCTCCAGTCAGAGTAGACTTCCTCTGCAAACAGCTCAGCAGGGAGCAGAAAGGGGTGCCCAGACACCAAAACAGAAACATATTTTCTGCTGTCAGATCCTTCCACTGTACTCAGCTCTTCTAAAGGGATAGAGCAGGGCAGGGCAGGCACAGACCCTTCTGTCTCTTGCTGCCACTGGACACTTGGGTTTTCTGCTTAGGAAGATAAATTTCTAGAGTTTATTTGAACTGGAGATTTTTTGTGTCGTTTAGTTTAAAAGTCTTCCCATCTTCTTGGAGTAAGAGGTCAAAGCTGTGGCCAGTGGGGAGTCATGTCACAGGATGCTCTGAGGCTCATGTAATTCATCCCAGAGCAGAATCATAGAATCATAGAATCGTTAAGGTTGGAAAAGACCCTTAAGATCATCGAGTCCAACCGTTAACTTATCACTGCCAAGTCCACCATTAAACCATGTCCCTAAGCACCACATCTCCCAGCTTTTAAATACCTCCAGGGATGGGGACTCAACCCCTGCCCTGGGCAGCCTGTGCCAGTGCCTGACAGCCCTTTTGGTGAAGAATTTTTTCCTAATATCCAATCTAAATCTCCCCTGGCGCAGCTTGAGGCCATTTCCTCTCGTCCTATCACTTGTTACTAGGGAGAAGAGTAGCCTCCCTTCAGGAGGAGATAAAAGTTTGCACGTTAACACTTGAAGGTGTCAGAACTAAGATGATGATGTTGTATAAGGGGAATATGTAGAACAAAGGTCAGAAAAAAGGTTGAACAGCACTAAACAATTAACAGCCTGGAATGGCATTTGCCTTCCCTCTTTCTTCTGCAGAAATTGGTCTCTGCTGGAAATGAGGTTAATGGCCTTCTCCCCACAGCAGGGATCTTGGATACAACCTGCCTTTCACCAGTTCAGGGACACAGTTGTACAGGAAATCACATTTGTAAAAGAAGCTCATTTATCTCACTATGTTAAAAATGGACTCATTTTGCCATAATACGGAATCCTTAATTACAATGTCACTATTTTTCCAAGGAATGACTAAAGCATCTGAAGTATTCCCTAAGATCTCTGTCCTAGTTCACTTGGAATTAGTTATTCTGAAAAACCCATAAAGTGAAAATTGTTCCCTTTGTCTGTGTGTATGTGTACACATGTACACCAGTTTAGCCATGGTGGTCCCTCTGGAAAGAAGCTGTTCCTCAAGTTACCAAAAGCCCAGGAACTGTATACATATCATTGGCAATACCATGAAAATTACTTTCAGAAATGTCATGCTTGACTTGACTGAGCACTTTGAGATTCAAAATATAAATGCACCTTCAAGATGTATCATGTGCTCCACTGAATGGTTTTGATTATTTATTGATTATTGAAATAATTTATTATTATTTTTATTAGGCAACTCTCAAAAGAAAGATTGACACAAGGTAAGAAGATTGCCTAGCAAGATTGCTAGCCTGTTCTTGTAATATACACACAAGATGCAGAAATATAGGCAGTGGATCACGGATAGAGTGGATGTGGGTAGATCTGCAAGGAGACTTTGATGTGCAACCTCTTATACTGTCCAGGACACCATAATGCAAAATGAGATCCTAGGCCCCTGTGCAATGTATAGGTGAGTGTGGAAACTGAAAATGGAGTAAGAGAAAATCATTTCAGCTCCCCAGTAAATAGCAGTTAGGAGAATAATGCTACCCAACATGCTTTCCTTCTGTGGTTTTGCACTGGTTGCTCCAGGCTCTCTTCATGGGTAGACAAGTGAAAGCAGCATTATTTGTTCTACTACCTGTTCCACAAATGTTGAAAATTACTTTTTTAAAGGGAAAAATTAATCTATTTTTAGTTTTCAGTGGGATCACTTAAAATTAAATGATGTTGAAAACAACTAATTTTGTTGTTGCTCTGTCTTTGGGAACATGATTTTTTTAAACTCTGCTGTGGATTTTTCATTATTTCACATCAAAATCTTGCAAAATACAAACAATGCCTTTTTTTTCCCTTAAGGGATTATGCATTTGCTTTTCAGTAGATCTTTGCCAAAAGCATCTTGTCACCTGCTGGAAGTAAAACAAATGAACAGAAACCTTTTTGCATTTAGTGGTCACTTCTCATCAAGGAAATGGATGTAAAGAAAACATTTCAAAGCATGTCCCGCAAGAACAATGAAATAATGATCCACCAAACTCAAAAGGCAGTTAAGTCTTCCCATGATCTACCTAAAGAAATATACTTTTCTCATGGATCCCACTCATCGTCTTCTTCATTAGTCATGTGCTATTAACAAAGACCTTGCCCTCCATGTTTCCAACCTAAATGTGCCGCATCCAGGCTCTCTGGTGCAAAGTTGCCAAATCTCAGCTGCTGATCTCTCCCTGACTTGTTCACAGCCAGGCCCATAGCCCAGGCAGCACAGGCTGCCCTGCTCCGACCTCCATGTGCTCTGCGAGCCTCCAGCCAGCTATGCATGGAGCAGGAGGACATGAAGCAGGTGAGATGCTGAGACACTGCATCACTGCCTAGCAGGGAGCGCTGACCCAGGGACCCTGCCTACAGATCTTGTTCATTTTCTACAGCCCAGAGCTGCATCATAAGATTCCCCTTTCAGCATCAGAAGATCCCTCTTTGGGGAGTCTTATGTTAGCAAGCAATAACAAAACTCTGATCTGGCATGGACCAGACCCACTTGGCTTCTGCTGTTGTTGGTAGGCAGTGAGCTGAGAAATTTTGGGTCAGGCGTTATCCTCTGATTCCTCACATTTTTATAAAGATGACTGTAAATGGGGTATTGGATTCAACTGGTTAATCATCTTCCAGAAGACAGAACCTGATACTTCATACTTCACTCCGAGTGTGAACATCTGTGGATCACTTTACGTGATGGGAACAGCAAGCCTGCAAAAGAAATATGCATAAAAGCAAACAGCACTGTCTGCCTCTTTTTGCACAGATGGCATCTTCACTACAGAAGTGGAGATGACTTCTGGTTTTTGGTTTTGTTTGTGTTTTTTTTTTAACCCCCAGCCAGGTGATGAACATTACCAATTCTATATACTCCTAATGGAGATTTATTCTGTAATACCTAGTTAATGCTCACTGCTGACTGCAACTGTTGGAAGACCTTTCATGTCTTCCTCTTGGCAAGATTATACAGGCTGGGAGCTGACAAACCCAGTACCTACATAGAATCACACCTGCTCTAGATCAGCAAGGTTGTGTTTTTGTCTTTCTACTAAACTTACAAACTGAAATTTCACCTGTGCTTCTATCTACTCAGATAATGAATATCATATTTTCCCAACAGATCCCTGAGACGACCTCCTGAAAGAAGACAACCTTGTGTTAAAAAAAAAAAAAAAAAAAAAAGCCAAGAAATATTGGAAATGTAACTGTTTTCATTCTTTTTATTTCAGTTAAGATAGAAAATCAAAGGGAAATTGGGAAGAGCATCCCAGGGAGTCTTTGCTCAGATCTGTGGTGAGGCTTGCAGAAAATTGTTCTAGATGACAGCATTATTATTTAAATCTCTGTGGTGGCATTATTTAAACAGTGGAGCTATTAAACGAGCTACACAGTAGAAAGAGGCGGGGGAATGTGCATTTTTTGTGAAGAAGGGTGACATGAGATGGAGATGGGAAAAGAAAGGCAGCCATCATGGGCTTCATGCTTCAAGCACCTGCTTCCACAGTGCTTCTCTCAGGGCTCTGAGCCCTTCTGAAAGGGGACTCTTAAGTAATTAAAATCCAAAATCTGTTTACTGGGAAACTAGAAAAGAATGAGTAGGCTTTTACTCTCCTCTTAGGCGTTCTGGCTGGGGGGCATTTTATTTGTATAGCAGACTACAGTGCTTGTCAGTTGATATCCTGGGTATAGATGGAATTTTCCAACAAAAGATTGCATTAAACCTATATTAAAGCAGAGTTCAGACTGAAAGAGCAGACCAATTGGGGAGTGTTAAAAACCACCACAGGGATGTTGTTGTTGCATGTGTGATAAATTCAAGAAATTCCAAGTGAATAATACACATCAAAATAATCCACCCATAGTTAGGGAAGAAAAGATGTTAAAGCACTTCAGATTGCCCTAAATCTTGCCAAAGTGATGAGAAGTATTTTTGTGGCTCTGCTGCCAACTCATGCTATCTTTAAAAACAAGACCACATGTTCTGCAATATTTTGTGCTTAAGAAAGTAACTCAGCTGTGAAAAAAAGCCTTATCTGGTTGTGTAGATTGCGTACTTCCCACTTATCCATATTTGAATGTCTTTCAAGTGTAACCTTAACTGAATAATTTGAGTATATTGTGCTTGTTTTGAGAAAATTATCTCATCATGGAGTAATTACAACATCCTTGTAAGACTGATTGGAGAAAGACACACTCAGAGAGGAGTTATGAATGGTTCACTGTCAAACTAGGGTGTTGTATCAAGTGTGATTCTGCAGGAGTCTGTGTGAGCCAGCACTATTCAATATTTCCATTTAACACCTTGTATTGAACAGATTTTGCTTACATTTGCAGATTAAATCAAACTGTGAAGGATGACTTGTACAGGGAGACACTTTGGAGTAGAAGTGGTCTTTCCTGGCAGCCTGGAGATGCAGTCTTTCTTTTTTAATAAATACTGTTGAATACGGGCAGGTACATGCCATGTAACTTCAGCAGGAGCACTTGGCTCTGTGTAACCACATGGGAACTACTGGGCATGAAGCAGTTTTGCAAAAATCTGGGGATTATTATGGATTACAAATTTGATGTGAGATAACCAAGTGTCCTGGTTTCGGCTGGGATGGAGTTGGTTTCCTTCCTGGTAGCCAGTATGGGGCTGTGTTTTGGGTTTAGGTTGAGAACAATGTCGATGATACACTGATGTTTTGGTTCTTGTTAAGTAGTGCTACATACTTGCTAAGTGGTGCTCACACTGGTCAAGGACCTTTCAGCTTCCCATGCTCTGCCAGGGGCACGGGAGGCTGGGAGGGGGCACAGCTGGGGCAGCTGACTCAGACTGGGCGGGGGCTATTCCATACCACGTGACGTCATGCTCAGTATATAAGCAGGGGAGTTGGCCGGGGAGGGGTTGGATCGCTGCTTGGGGGACGTGCTGGGCATCGGTCGGCGGGTGGTGAGCAATTGTACAGTGTACCGCTTGCCTTGTATTACTACTGTTCTATTTTTTTTTATTTTACTTTAGTTATTAAACTGGTTTTATCTCAACCCACGAGTTTTTCCCCTTTTGCCCTTCCGATCCTCTTCCCCATCCCGCCGGTGGGGGGGTGAGCAAGCGGCTGCGTGGTGCTTAGCTGCTGGCTGGGGTTAAACCACGACACCAAGGGATGCGGAGGAAATAGCGTTTCCTTGGCCAGGGAGAGGAAGGAGGACAGTTCAGTGACAGGTGAGCAGGCAGGCCAGGCTGGGCTCCTGTCTGGTGAGCACTTATTGAAGGCACGTACCCAAGCAAGGCCAGATCTCCCTGGGTGCGTTGGACATCATCCGGATGCCAGAGAGTGGTGAAATTTAATGTCTTTCCTTGGCATTTCCCAGTTTCAACACCAGCAGTTCAGGATCTCATTTTGAAACACTTCTGTCTCTTTGTGTACTGGACAGGTAATGTGCCCTGACTCAGCCTCACATGGCAGGTTTGCCACCTGTAGCTTGGCTTTGGTCATTCACAGACTTTGGTAGCTAAGAAATCCCAGCTACCCTTCTTGTGGAGAAAACTGGGGCTCTTCCAGGGCTTCACAGACGCTGAACATCATCACAAGACCGGCTGTGTGTATGTTGGCAGCCCAGCCACGCTTCAAGTGGATGCACACTAAAGACTGTTTTTGCACTGAGTGTTCTTACGTGGCATTTCCCCAAAGTTCTCTTTAGCATACCTGTCAATGTGGGTTGGTGCTTGTGAAACATGAATTTGGACTTGCATAGACTTTGCCAAGTATTGCTCAGTGTTGCCAGCTGGACTGGGAGACAACGACAGAGGCAATTATCTGAGTTGTACTGGAAACCATCCTGTCTGGGCTGCCCATGGCCCAGGCTACCCTGCCAGACACTGCTCTTACCAACATCAAGAGATGGGCCCTCCAGTTTGTGAGGGGCATGGAGAAGGGTCTCCAAGATGGTCAGGCCTGAGACATAGGGCCTATGATGAGAGGTGAGGTGGGATGGGCTGTGTAAGCCCAGTGAAAAGGAGGCTGAGGGGGATCAAGCTGTAGGTACAGCTTGAAGGCGATTACACAGGGAGACAGAGCTAAATGGTCTTCAGTGGTGCCAGACAACACGAAAGGAACAACAGCCACAAGGTGTGTTTTAAAATGTTCAGGCTGGACATTGGGGGGAAAGTGCTTCCTCGAGAGGATGGTGCAGCCTTGGTACAGGTCACCAGAGAGGTGGAGGATCTCTGTCCTTAGCGAAATTCAAGATCTGACTACATAAATCCATGGACATCCTGATCTAGTATTGGGCCTACATCTTTGAGGTCACTGTATTTCCACAGCTATGTCACAGAGCCACAGAATCACAGAATCACTGAGGTTGGAAGGCACCTCTGGAGATTGTCTAGTTCAATCTCCCCACTCAGGACAGGATCAGCTAGTGCAAGCTGGCCAGGACTGCATCCACTGAGGTTTTGAATATCTCCAAGGATGAAAACTCTACAACCTCTCTGAGTAACCTGTGCCAATATTTGACCAACTTCACAGTAAGAAAGACTTTATGTTTAATTGGAATGTTCTCTATTTAAGTTTGTGCCCATTGCCTCTTTTCCTGTCTCTGGTACCACTGAAAAGAATATGGCTTTATGTTCTGAACTCCCACCCATCAGATATTTATGTACATCGATAACACTCCCCCTGAACCTTCTCTTTTTTTAGGCTAAAGAATCCCAGCTCTCTCAGAACTCCTTGTAGGCATAGAGGGTGCATGAAATAAGCGAGTTGGGAGCAAAATGTCTGCTGCATGCACCCTTATTGTCAAAGCATGGTACAGGTCTTGCAGGACAGGGTGTTCCTACAACATACACAAAGTGTGTTCATCCCTGCAGGCCCTGAGTATGATAGTATGGATATGAGGTCCTCTGCAGCACTTGGTGTGGACTGACAGCAAAGACAAGAGGATGGAGTCTGGTGCTCTGTACTGGTTTTGGCTGGGGTAGAGTTAATTTTCTTCATAGTAGCTAGTATGGGGCTATGTTTTGGATTTGTGCTGGAAACAGTGTTGATAAAACAGGGATGTTTTCATTATTGCTGAGCAGTGCTTGCACAGAGTCAAAGCCGTTTCTGCTTCTCCCCCCACCCCACCAGTGAAAAGGCTGGGGGTGTACAAGAAGTTGTGAGGGGACACAGCCAGGACAGCTGACCCCAGCTGACCAAAGGGATATTCCACACCATATAATGTCA
Source organism: Theristicus caerulescens (assembly GCA_020745775.1). Classification (NCBI taxonomy): domain Eukaryota; kingdom Metazoa; phylum Chordata; class Aves; order Pelecaniformes; family Threskiornithidae; genus Theristicus; species Theristicus caerulescens. The sequence continues at coordinate 125,308 of CM036574.1, forward strand.
TGCTCAGCATATAAAGCTGGGGGAAGAAGAAGGAAGGGGGGGGACATTTGGAGTTATGGCTTTTTGTCTTCCCAAGTAACCACAACGTGTGAGGGAGCCCTGCTTTCCTGGAGATGGCTGAACACCTGCCTGCAGATAGGAAGTAGTGAGTGAATTCCTTGTTTTGCTTTGCTTGTGGCTTTTGCTTTACCTATTAATCTATCTTTATCTCAACCCATGAGTTTTCTCACTTTTCCAATTCTCTCCCCCATCCCACTGAGGGGGATCGAGCAAGTGGCTGTGTGTTGCTTAGGTGCCAGCTGGGGTTAAACCACGACATGCTCTTAGAAACAAGCAGAGACAAGGGGAAATATTCCTAGTTTATATTTTACCTGATTGAAATGTTCGATGAGAAAGGAAACCCTTGATCTTATTTTTCAGTAAGGAAAATATCTGTAGAAGAGGAGTGAATTGAATGAGATTCAACACGTGAGCTGCAAAGCAATTGCACACAGATGCAGCGTACAAAGGATTGAGTAGTGTATAACCTTTTCTGTTTTATTCGGTGGTAGGGAACAGTTTGGGAAACAGGAGTGTTCTAAGAAGACTCTATTTTCAGGTTTGTTTTCAAGAACAAGCAAGGATTGGATGGGATCCTGTGACTGAATTCAGATTCACAGTGTACAAAACTGATACAGCTCAATGGACTTCATGGGACTTAACTGCATGAATATGCAGAGAACATAGCCAAATAGCTCAGAACAAAACCAGGAATCAGGATGAATCTTCAGACCCTCATTCATAGCAGAGAAAAGCACCTTGTACTCTGGGGACCACTTTTTGACCGTGCCCACAAAACTATACCTAATGTTGACACAGCGGCAGATGATATTTCCCACAAACCTATAGTGACAGGAGCAAGCTTCCTGGATTTGCACCTCTGTGACCTTTGCTATGCCCCATGGAGCCCCCTTTAGTACATGCCACTGGTCACAGGAGAAACACAGTGCTGGCAAGTCTGCAGCTTTTTACTGCTTTTTTACTGGGGTTGTCTGTGCAAAAAGCCAGACCTGCAGCACTACAGGGATTAACAGGGACAGCACTCCAAATCCAGCTCTCCACACAGCGATTTGTGTCACCTTCTGTCACTCCCTTTGGAAGCTGCTGCCGCTCTGGTAATTCCCAGAGAAATCTGGACTCACAAATGTTCTGATGTAAATATAATCCTCAGAGAGAGAAGCTTGCAATGTCATCCCACTCCCACAAGTCCTAATCCTGTGAGCTGAAATTCCTTGACATTGTACGTAATGCTCCCCATAGCTCCCAGCCTGTGTGACCCTCTAAAGTGGAATAGCATTCTCTCAGTAGTTTCGGACTTTGAACATTTTTTTTTTTTTTTTCCCCCAAATGATGGAGCTGCAAGACACAGTCACCATGATCTGTTCCAGGCACAGATTCTGTAAAGCTCTTGCTCAGCGAAGGTTGGGCTGAAATTTTAATTTAATCCTTTGTCGAGTTACATGAGGCACATCTTCCCAGAGCAGTGGAGCACACCATTCAGGAGAAGTATTAATCCCTTGTTGAGGCCAGGAGGAATGTGGAAGAGAGGTATCATGTAGGTTCTTGCCTATCTGCCACGATATGCCACAGAAGATCAGGAAAGTGATCATTCCTTGGGAGAATGAAAGTCACCTGTAGACCCCTGGGGCTTTCATATCCTCAGAAGCATCAGTTCAGAGCAGAGTTGGGCCAGGGTGGGTCACTGCACACACTGAAGAATGCATCAGGTATATCAGCATCTCTGATATCTCCAAATCTTCTCTACCAAGTGTTCTCAAAACTTCAGTGAATACAGCCTCACAGTCCCCTGGGCCAAACCTCACCAAACTCTGTGCCAGACAGAAAAGAAACATGGCTAACCCCATTTTTCAGGCAGAGGGAAATGAGAAATGTTGTGTTGAAAAGCTAGTGGGTAAAAGATGAAGGTAATGTAGGGTACTACTCCAAAAACAAGTTACAGTAGGCAAGAGAAGATAAGTACATGCCCATGTATATATTTTAGCCACTGGTATGCAAAGCAGTTAACCCACAGGTCTCCTGTAAACCACAGCAGGCCACATATAGCTCCCTGAGTTGACAGGCACACTTACCAGTCTTTTCTTGCATCATACAAAGCTTTCAAGGCTGATCAGTTTGGATCAGTTTTACTGTCCACTCAAGTTGCCTAGGAAAAGGGAAATGTCTCTGCAAATCCCCAGCCTCCTTGTGTCTGACACAAACACTTCTCCATTAATCCCTTGAGGCACACACCTTTGCTTCAACTCAAAGGAGCCTTTCTTCATGCCCTGCAGCCAGATTAACAGTTAATAGTGTATGTTTTACACCCTCTTCCTCCTCCCTTGACCTTGAGGTTTATGGCTGGAGTTCATGGAGCTGGGAGTTTCCTTGATGCAGGTTCATGTTCTGGCAAAGATTTCCAGACCTTTCCTTTCCCTTTATGTTTCGCACACTAGTCAAGTCTCCTTGACAGAGATGAAGTGTTGCTGACTTGCGGACCTCTGAAGATATTGGTTATAGAGGGATTTCTCCCTCTTTCCACAAGGAACTTTTTCCTGGGGCAAAAAGATGAGCCTGAATGGGAACACAAATGCTCTAACTTCTTTTAAAGCAGAAATGCCTCTTTTTCTCAGTGAATTTTCCCTTTCTTGTTGGGGTGAAAAGCTCTTAAACCCATTAAGCAGTGCTTTCTGTGTTGTTTTGGTTTCTAGCACAGGTAGGGAGAGCACCACAGCCTGCTGGTTCCCTGTCCAGGAGACCAGGCAAGGGAAGACCACAGTGGAACAAATCCCTGCTCACCTAAAATGCGTGATGGGGATGGATACAGGAGTGTGGGACACTGCAGACAGCCCATATCCCACCACATGTGTAGCGCAGCATGCCACAGGCAGGACTATGTTCCACTTCCTTGCTGGATTGTGCATAAAGACAGGAGAGATTAAGCCTGGAGATAACACTGCTCTTCTTGTCTACCTGCAGCCTAAGGGGTAGTTCCCATAGTGAGTTTACAAGGATTTCTGAAATTGTGATCGTGAGACCAGGAGTGAAATCACAAGTGGAAAATTCTGGGAATCCTAGCCATAACATGCTGATGTATTATCTCTGAAATGAGCAACGTAAGCAACACCAAAGAAATGCTTATATCATATTCATCAAAAAAACCCCAAACACCTTAATAGGCAATTTCTTTGTCTTCAAGAGACTATATTTACATCTATTTACATGAATTTACATTTTTATATGCATTTACATCCACATACAAAATAATTTTTGAAATATATTTACTACAGTATCTCACAGTGTAGGAAGAAATTGGGTTTGTTCTCAGCTTCCAAATAAAATATAAGGACCATTGATTCATCAGGAAATGCTTCCCAGTTGTTCAAATAAAATAAGCATTCGCAAAATACAGCCCAAACAAAAAAAGAAAACTACATCTTTAAGTAACGTGATTGAAATCTCTTCCCATTTTAGTAGGTGTGGCTTCATTGCCTCAGGACCTACTCTTTTCTAATATTGCTAAGAAATCAGCACAGATGGCACATGAATTTCTATTGTAATATTTTAATACATAAATAGGAAAGACATTACTGTAAAACTTTCCATGGTTGTTTTTTTTTTTTTGCATGTGCAAAACACAAAAATTGAACCTTGCCAGATATATAATCAAAGGACTCCTCACAATAAAGCTGCCTTGTATAACTTATTTGGGATACCACAAGGAGCACACACTACTTTTCCCCTCTCCTCCTCTTCCTCACTTCTCTCCCACAGGACCTCCAACCTGACCGTGAAATACGGTGGGCAGCTATCCGCCTGGGTCAGGGGAGCTCAGGAAATGTTTTGTGGGAAAGCTCACTGTTGACAGCCTCTCTAACTCCCCAGATTTATGCTTGCCATAAAAATATAAAGAAACCTTTTGCCATCTAAATGGTCTTGCTGAGGATATCTGTGCCTAGTGCAATGACACTTCTACCTTGTGCCATTTTGTTGAGTTATATGGTTCAAATGTGCAATACCTCTAGAACTGATGTAAGTGAGATTATTAAGGTTTGTCAGGGGAGGGGGAAAAAAAAAAAGCAAACTGGCTTGTGAGTACCTTCCTAGGTGCTAAGCTGAGTTACAAATCTTTAGAAAGACATGAGTCAAAACTGTAAAAAAAATTCTATATGAAAGATAACTGACAGATGAAGATGTTGTGCTACTACGATCATGAACGCAGTTCCAAAAGCAAGATGTCCTCAAGTGAAATGATTAACCCACAACGCTACTGTATTTATTGTGACTACACAGCCACCTTGCCAGAAATCTGAACTGTAGAAATTAATTTGCCAGTATTTCAGGTACAGGGAGCAGTAACAAATCTGTTCTGTTACTCAAGAATCCTGTATTTTGCCTGCTTATTTTTCAATTAAGAAATTTTAGGGAAATGTCTTCCTTTGCCAGAAATGTCAAAATTTACCCTATATCCACAATGAATACTAGAAAAAAAAATAGTCATGAGCTAGTAAAATTGCCTCAAGCCAATCAAAATAAATTGTTTATTATTAAACTCTATTGTATAAAATTCATCTAATAAAACTGACAATTCTGCCATAAGCCCAGTGCGGTTCCATTCCAGTTAATGCCTGACTGGCATTTCACAACATCACATGAATTACAAAGAGAAAAGGATGGGGAAGCAGGTATCTGACAAAGTGTAGACCTATCTATTAGGGAAGAAACTTTTCCTGGCAGTGTCAGGAGAAAGCTCTTCCTTCTGCTGCAGCTTTGTGTTAGAGCCTGTACTGATGACCTTGATTCCCAGTGTAAAGACATGAGCATAGCAAGATCTCTTTCAACACTGCCTGAAATATGGAGCCAGATCTTCAGCCAAGAACAACTGAAAGGCCTCCAACCACTCACCCCAGATGTGTCTGGCATTTTTTTTAAGTAAAGAGGCTGAGCCTTACTTGCGGAAGGGAAAACACATGGGCAGTGTTTGTTCTGATTCCAGGAAGGTGTGTGAGATCGTGTCCTAAGCATTGCCAAAATGTCATGTACTGAAGTGGGTATCAGCCAGTAATTTTTCATATTGGTGTGAGATGAGTAGCATTGGTCAGATGTACTCCATGACTCTCCTTTCCACAGAAAGAAATACTTATGTAGTGTGAATAAATTCTCCAAAGCCGAAAAACAGATTGGTGGAAGATCTGAGCAGAGGATCACAGTCCTTATCTACCTGTGCCACATCTACACTTGTCATGAAAGTTCAAGTCCCAATGTTTTAGAAATGCTCTTACTGTTTCTTTCAATTCTAAGTCGGGCTGATCCAACCTGGCCACTGGGAGGACAGAAATTTCTGTGGGCAATGGACCTCCTATTCACCGAAGGGGAGTGCTCCCTAGACCAGATCAGGGTGGCTGAGGCTTTGTCAATCCAAATTTTGGATAGAAGACCTCAAAAGGTAGAAATACCTCACCTCTTTGGTGACCTGTCAAAGAGCTGCAGAAACATTTGGGGAGAGAGCTTTTCCTAAAAGCCACCCTGCACCTCCCAAGGTACAATTTGCAGCTATTGCCCCTTGTTGTACTGGCTGGTACTGCTTAGTTTTCCTTGGTCTTCTTCATAATTGTCCTCCAAGTAACTGTAGCTGCTAGTAAATCAATCCTTCAGCCCTCTTCATCTGACTTACTCACCTCAGACCCTCACTACCTCTCCTTATAGTTCCTGTGATCCAGGCATGATCATCCTGGTCACCCTCCACTGAATTCTTCAGTTTTTCAGCATCTCAGGATCTTCCTGGGCAGTTGGGAAGAAACCAGGGAAGGTACATGGTAGAGCAATGAATTAGAGAGCTCTTGTCAAACTGCTGAGAAATTATGGCTCTGTTCACCTGGGAGACTTGACCCAAGTGCCCTTGGACGCTGAGCAGGAGGCCGAATCCATGGCCTACCTTGTGGCCTTGATCTCTTCTCACACAAGAACCCAGCTGCTCTGCACTGGACACAATTAATGCTTAGGGCTTTACTTACAGGAATGGATTTGGTATTTCTCTGAAACAAAATATATAGGAGGTCTATGGTCCCTTTCAGAAACCATTTGATATTGTTCAATCAAGGCAAAACAGCAGTGCTTTTATTAAGCTGGCTGGACATTTTTATACAGCACTTCTGGACATTTTGATGCTTTACAAAGATCATACTGCTTCCACTAATTTTCCTTTGTTGATTGGAATGGGGCCTATTCTGGTTCATTTATTACTATGTGTGCTTTTTAAAGCTGAATTGTTTATTGTACGCCAGATTTTAATTTGCTTAATGGTTTCCTGGGATCCTTAGTTATGTTATTTGTGGGGAAAAGGTCTTTGTAAAAATATAACTACTGGGCCCAATGGATTCCCTGATGTAACACTTCAGTGCTGATATGCAAAGATTACAAAATAATCAGTCAAGGCTAAACCGGAGCATTATGAGGTTATGAGGGTTTCCTCATAGTAACTGAGACAGGAAGCAATTTCTCAGGGAGAAGCTGCAGACAGCTGTGGATGGCAGAAAAGCAAGTCTTCAATGTACACATGAAACCTCCCTCCATATCAGCCCTGCATTGCTAGGTGGTGGAAGATCACCCTGCCATTGTCTACTGGTGCTGGGACAACTTCACATCCCAGAGTCTTCAACTGCTGTATAACAAAAGCAGTGTTTTGTCTCTCTAGATGACCTCAATGTCTACACCAAAGCTGGGCATAGAAGTCCTTCTAACAAGCAGGTAATATTACTCCAGCAGGCCAGGAATTTGTATGGTCTATTACCTTGAAAAGAACATCCTAGAGAGGGGATACAGCCCCAAACAATTTCTGAGGGCAAGATGGAAATGGGAAAGAGGCGGAGAAGAGATCAGTCTTCAACTTCTTGTTGGGCCAATAGAGTCTGTGGGATTGAGTGAAGATTTTGCACAGGGACTGTGTTATATGGCTGTGCTGTTGAAGCACTAAAAAGATGGCTATTGACTTCCAGAGGTCACCAAAAAGTTTCTGAATGCACTGAGGAACCAACATAAGCAATGGCATCTAAAAAGACTATTTGCTGCAAGCTTGCCCCGAATCTAATCACATTTTTAATTTTTTTTATTTTTTTAACAAAATCCCCTTCAGCAGAGCACTAGCAATGTCAAAAAAGAGAACTGTCATGGGCATGAGCACTTTGCAGACACCAGGTCTTCCCTGCAAAGGTCTTCAGGATCTTTACTGTCCTCATAGGCAGCCCTGTATGCTCACCACGTCAGACCCTGCTTCTCTAAAGTTTGCTTTTACTGCCATCCCTTTCTCCCATATCTTTTCTTGTACAAATATTTATCTATCCTTTTTCTTTTTACTCCCTTTCACCCTCCCTTTTCCTCTGTTGGTGGAAAACTCAATGATACATTTTTAATTAGATGAAAAAAAAAGGTGCTGCAAGTATGTTCATTTTAAGCATTGCTTTGACTGTTCTGAGCGGCTTCCAGAGGGCATCCTTGCAGATGGTACATAGTGTAAAACCAATACATCAGCACGTGGTGACTCTAGTTACATAAAAGAAATTGATAAGTCCTACCCTTGTGTTGGGGGAGTAATTGGTGACTGTACCCATGACTATCTTGAGCATTTGCTTTCTGCACCAGGGAGCACTGGGTGGTTTCCAGGACATGTAGTGTGGCCTGGCTTACTTCCATACTGCTCATGTTCCAGGCTATTGGAGCGACAGATTAAATCCCAGCTGCACATCAGCAGGAGCACACTGTGGTGCCCTAGCTACCCCAGAAGCCCATGACTCTCCACCACAGGTGTTCTTTCATATCCATTCTCTTCCCAGTTCGTCAGTGTCGTGCACTTTGTGAACAAGCTCATGCTCTGCTTAGCCTTGAATTCACATCGCAGATAAGCTCCTGATCGCTGTCAGCACCACAGCTTCCACTGCCGAGGATCACTCTTGGGAAATCCCCCAAACATCTTACAAGGACCTTACTCTCTGTCTCAGAAGCGAGGGTGTCAGGACAATAGGACATTTAAGCACATACAAGAAAAGGCTGAGGACAACAATCTTGTTGCTGAAACCACTGCCTCCTGGAAGAATTAAATCACCCTCCATATATAGATCAACGAATGTTGGCTGTAAAACTCTAGGAAGCATGCCATCCTAAGAGCCATCCAGGAGTCTGTGCACACATTTCTTTGTGGGCATCTCCCATTTTTGGATGCATTGCCATGGCAAAAAGTGACCATTACCCCGATGAAGCCCATCTGTTCCTGACTCATACAGATCAGTCAGGAAACCACTCAGCATAGATGCAGAACTTTCTGTGGCATCAGATGACACTGGGATGGGGCCAGACTGTGGGCTGACATCTGCCAGACTGGACAAGAGAAAGGGCAGCTGGAGGCTCCTTTAATTCCCTTATCCCTTTATTTTCCATGTTGGTTCCTCTCCAAACTCCCTTGATTCCTCCTTTTCCCCACCTCCCCTAAATATTCCACAGTAAGTCTTGTGCAATCCTCAAATGGTCTTCCCCTGTGTCCTATGATGTGTCCCATACCCCCAGCCAGTAACCCCTCTCAGTCTGTAAGGTGGTCCAGAGACAGTGTGTCATTTTTTGTCCCAGTTTGTCCCAGCTTTCCTGGCATGCACCAGGGATCACCTACACACATAGACAGTGTTAAGTTATGTGATAAAAGGCTTTTCTGCACACTCGCAAGGAAGGAGCACAGAAGTGCAATGGCGGCTGGGGGAAACAGAATAACACCCCTGAGGGAGTTTATCTCTTACAATAAGCACAATGTCAACAGACTTTCTGGGATGATGAGACTGAACCCAAAACAACTGCAAACATGCTGGCCTAGGAGAATCTGCATTGCACACTATCACAGCGAAGAGCTTACCAGCTATTACAGGAGGAAGTATGGCAGCTTAGGGGCTGTTTCTTACACAAGTTGTGAGAAACAGCCCATTTTTCATTCTGGAATTGGCTTACTACTGTCAGCAAGAGATCATTTCACCCACAGTTTGGGTAAATGCAGAGCGCAATGTGTTTCAGTTACCTGTTTGGGAGCACATTGCTCCTGTCATTCAGATTTTCTGTTTAAGCAACTGCTTTTGTTACACCTTCATCAGTGTATTCAATAATTAGCTAAATGTGATTGGAAATTATGACTGGACCTTTTTATTCCAGGCAGCATCTCAGAATCCCTTTACATTCGGCTCCCTCTTGTGCTCATTTCTTCCTCCTGCTGACTTCTCTCTTCCCGTGTTTTTCCAGAACCTTTTGTTAGCAGGATGCTATTGCATCAGGCCATCTAATCCACGGTGCTCAGGTGGAACTGAAATTAAACAAAATGTGCTTGCCCATCTCTAGCAGAAATATCACTCCTTAGAGAAATAAATTGCGAGCTAAATGAAAGCAGACAGAGAAGCTTCCAGGAAGAGCTGGCATCAAACCATGAGTCTGATAATTGGGTTCTGAAAAAGGAACGGCTATCAGGGGAGGCCCGGCATCTGCCTGAGAGCAATTATTGCCAGACCACAAGTGGGTAGGATGGAGGCATTCCCCTCCCTATTTCCCTCCTGCTTTCCTGCTGTGGCACTGTGCAATGCAAAACCTGTGATAAAGAGGACAGCATGGGCATGAAGGAGAAGTGCAGAAATCGGGAGAGCCGGACCACTCCAAGAACTGCCAAGCTGAGAATCGAAGCAAAGGGAAGGACGCACGATATCTCTGTGAGAGGCTGCATGGCACAGGTCAGACCAGACTTGCAAGCTCTGTCCAATTTCCTTCCAAACACCTAGTAAAAGCAGTTTGGCAGGAGCAACAGGCACGAGGATTGTTCTTATATGTAAGTCTTTCTCTCTCTCTTATTGATCTTTGTGTTTTGATTTGGAATGAATGACCAGAGCTCTCGGTGGCCAAATGCTCTGAAGATAGGTGACTTCAGGTATGTAGTGGACTTCCAGTGGGACGAGAAAACAGGAGCTTGCAGGCTGTCAGGACGCAGGTCTGTGAGTTTCCCAGGTGGCCACAGTAAATAATTACACTCTTAATTACAGGTTAAGCACACAGCGTTGGCTGGTGACTGCATCATATACTTGAACTATTGTTGCATTCTTGCAACTCCTGTTTATATGTCTGCCAAAGGGCCTTGAATCCTCCTGTCCAGTTAGGAAAGTGATTTATTTTTTTTCTTTTCTATTCTGAGATGCCCTTGAGTGTATTTGGGCATGAAAGATCTTTTTTTTTTTTTTTTTTAATCATTTTTCAATGTGGCTAATGCTAGAGACTGTACTATTTCTGTATTTCAGCCTGGCAATGCCAGTACTGTCTGTGCAATAACTCTACCTTTACCATTTAAATTATGTCTGCTTGTTACCTTGAGGGGATGGACTGGGTGTGCCAGAGTACAGCAAGTTGAGAAAAACATGCTTTCCAGGGCAAAGTGTGGATAATGTGAGCTTGGGGGATATACTCAACTTTAGGCTCTGAGAAGAAAGGGATGGAAGGTGACTACTCTGTGTACTGGAGTAACCAGAAGACACAGAAACTTGAGAAGCAATTGCTGGGGATAAATGAGACATAGCTGCAAAAGAGACTGGGAGAAAAGTCATCCCTATGTGCAGAGATGGCAGTTGTGAAGAGAAGCTAAGGCAACTACACTGAGTCTGAAAAGGAGTGAGAAATCTGACAGAAAGTTGAGGGCAATGAGCAAACAAATAGATGGAAAGTTGAGTAAGCTGTTTATTCCCAGCTGGGACACGTGAGGTGGTCGCTGGGTAAAAAACTGCACTCCCTGAGCTAGGGACTTTCTAGTCTCTTTCTGTATTGATGATTCTTCAGTTTCTGACTGGTAGTGATCTGTTCGCCTGGCTACCAGGGGTCCAGCATTGACCAGGACAGGCAAAAATGTCACACTTTGTGAACAGGGAACTGACCTGAGAGAACTGCATTCAGGCTCCTTGGATTCATTGCTGTAATGAGAAAAAAACACCTTGTTTCAAAGGAGAACGGTGGCATTGGCACCTCAGTGCAGAAACAAAGTTACAGAGAGCTGCTGATAGAGAGTTGTCCAGGCTGAGAACAAGAGGTTTAGAACCTCTTCTGGCTTCAACTGGAGGATGCATAATTTGGGCATTGGCTTCAGGACATGACACAGCATTTCAGCTTTGCTGCTGTGAACATCGCAGTACCTCCAGCCCTTTTTTAATTGGATCCTTTGTTTTTTCTTACTGTAATCCTCAAACAAAACAAAACATGTTTTTCTGATGACTGATTATTTTTTTCTCTGTTTAGGGGAAGCTGTGGTAATCATGAATCCCTCCCTCCTAAGAAGTGTCAGATAATAAAACTATCTGAGAAGAAGTGCTTCACTCAGTAATATTTCTTCTTTCCTCCATGACCTCAGTTTTGCCAATTAGAGTTGGTTACAAAGTTTTAAGATGGAGGCATCTTTCCACACAGTTATTATAAGACTAGTCAAATCATCCTCTCTGAGCTTCTGATACCCCAGGCTATCCTACTGGAACTGCACTTATTGACATCAAGATGTGAGGACCCGATTTCAAAAAGGATGTAGAGAGACTGGAAAGGGTCTAGCTGAGGGTGATCAAGATGATGGTCAGTGACACATGATCTATGAGGCCTGTTTTGTCCAGCTGAGAGGAGGGGGTGGTGGTGTCTAACAGCAGCTAACAAACTTTTTAAGTGCATTTACAAAGAGGACAGATTCAATTCCTTTTTGGTAGAAGCAGACAATATGTAAGAAGCAACATCCACATTGTATAGGGAAGGTCAGGTTAGACATCAGGAAAAGCTTCATCTGAAAAAGGTGGTGCTATTTGGGATCAGGTACCAGACCAGTAGGGAATCTTTGTCCTTGGTGGTTTTCAGGACAAAGCCATTGCCAATCTGATCCAGTGTTGGGGACAGATCAAATACGTTATGATCAGCGTCCGCGCCAGCTGGCCCATTAGGGCACTTTGAATATTATATCTACTCTGTGCCATCCCCATCACCTCTTTCCAAGGTGTTTATCTCTGTCTTCCTTCTCTAGGGAAGACAGAGGAATCTCTCATATGCTTTGTGCTGAAAACTACATAGATCTATAGACTGCTTATCCAGATCACTGCCATTGACTTCTTTGTCCCCTTGATCATTAGCACAGTGCTCTGCCTGATAATTGACTGCCATCGGACCAAGGAGCAGCTGTCTCTGAGGAAGCCAAGGAGAAGCAGAGGAAGATATGAAGATAAGCTTAACGGAGATACCCACAGGAACTGCAGAAGGCAAAAAAGATCAACAAAATGTTGTGTGAGCAGGCAAGAGAAGATACATGAACCTACATGATGTCTTGGGTATGTTGAGATCTTGCATTTCACAGTGACAGCAGCTTCAAGTAAGGTATTTAAAGTGCAAATGTAAACGGCTTTTCAAAATTTTTTTGTAACTCTCACTGTTATCATGCCCTTTCTTAATTTGAATATTGGCTTAGCATTGCAAAATGTTTTCTGGTTTTCTCCATCTTGTTTGCCTTTTAATAGGGAGAGAAGATCTATGGAGCTACCAGGGCCTGATATGATCAGCTTTTATTATAGCCCCTTCTATAACCATAACTAATCAGTCTCAGTCCAACTGTTTCATCCTCAGGTCACTGGATAACTCAGTGAGAGGCCACATGCCTGCAGTCCTTTCTCCAGCACAACTATCTGCCCAATGGTTTTGTTCCTCTACAAGCATTTTCTCTGCATTCTGCAGCACTCCACATATGTTCTGTATCCTGAGGCTGGTCTAACAATTTCTGACATCTAAAGACCATCTGGTAATTGGACAAAATGGTAACTGGTTTTTAATAACGATATCCTAATTCTGAGATTTTAACCAAGGGCTACCTCAACTGCCATATTCAACCCATACCCATTTTTTATCTCCTTTGTCCTCAAAGTTGCTACCTATGCTAACTTTCACTTTTGAAATATTGGGGATGACCATTATAACTACCTAAACAAGTACTGTGCTTGGGCAGACACACAGTCTGGGAGCTGTAAGCCATTCCTCTGTCTGGCAGTGATTACCAGGCGAAAGCAAACTGCACGCTTCAAATATCAAAAACTCCCTGTCTCATGCTGAACAACTGAAGAACATAGAATAGGCTACCCACTATGGGGCTTGACTGCCCCCCATGAGTCGCAGAATATCGCTTGTGTGATATTCTGGGAATATATACCTACTGCAAAAGTTATGAATAACAATGCCCCAATTTATGAAAATAGACATCAGTTATAGCCTGTTAAGAGAATAATATGGAAATGCCTTGTTCATATTACCTAGAAGCATTGACTGCCAGGCTCATAGTGATCCAAAACACTTTCCCTCAGTTCTCTGAAGACACCCAAACCAGGACAAATCTTACCGAGCCTGAATCTAGGCAGCTCTGCACTGCTTTCAGAGGACTAGGGCTCAGCTTTTGCTGTATTGCCTTGTTCAGACTGTGGTGACAGATGGAAAAGTGCCACTGGAAGCAAAAAGCAAGAGCCTTTCTTGGTCTCCTCCATCATTTTTCCCTTTTACTTCAAACCTAAAGACCCTGAGACCTATTTTCCTTTATCCCTATATTGAGATCCCATGTTAGCATCAGGCTAGCAGATCTTTCTTTCTAGGGAATGTGGAGTCTTTTGTCTTGCTCCCTCCCACTCCAGGCTTTCCAGTCCCTGCTGGGTGATAGTCTTTTGTGGCCAATTTGTTACACTTTTCAGTCATTATATTCCACAATACAAAAACCAAGCCAAATGCCTGATTAAATAGCATCAGATGGTTTGAGCTGCACTTCAGCATGTCCCAAAGGAGCAATCCCTCACCTAACAGCATGCAGCTTTTTGCCCAGGGTCCCTGGCAGTCCAGAGGGATGCTATTAACAATGTTTTTCAGCCAGCCTTCTCTGCTTCTGAGCTCTGTTTTTGTTTAACACTTTGTCTCGCTCTCATTTCCTGATTCCTCTTGTCTGCACGTGTCATGGTAGTGACGTTCATGACATGCTGGATGGTGTTTCAGGCAGAGAGGCTGCTGTGGAGCTCTGGTGTCCACTGGGCAGACCTGGTGCACATCATCTTCCAGGGTGTCCACATCCTGCTAAGGATCTTCTTCTACTTGAGTTCTGACATCAGTTGTATCATCTACAGCCTCTTCTCCTCTCATTTCCATAGCTACTGCCAAGTCCAGCAGCTACTGCTCTGCTGCTGAGCTGGGTGTGCAGTCTTCCCCTCCCCTGGGATTCACTGCAAGGCCAGGACACCACTACAAGACGCTTTTCACTTGAATGCAGCGTTCACGTTATGACATTGGACTTCAGATACTAGCTATGTCTCTTACTGATATTGGAAACTGCCCACAGAGTGTGTCTTCCACAGTCACAAGATCAGGAGCCCAAAAGTAAGACAGGCCTGATACTAAGAGCTCTTTCATGCAAACACAGGATTTTACCTGGTGAACTAAAGCACGGGTTGTCTTTGCTGGTGATATACTACTGTTATGTCTGCAAGGATGAGCCCTACAGAGAGCCGTTGTCACATTAAGCCAACAGCTCATGCTCAGCTGGGCTGCATAAATGCCTATTAAATGTAAATGGAGATTGCCTTACTTCTCTGGAGACAGTGTTGGAGATTTTCTGGCATCTATTTTCTTCGTGACTGCTGATCTGCAGCTCTGTAAACCAAGTCATGACAAGTCAGACTTCATAAAGGCAGAAGTGAATGGACAAGAAAGGATTAAATTTGCAAACATGCTTCTAGCCTTTGCACTTTGAAGCATACACAACCTTATCTAGAGTGAGAATCACACCTAATAGCAATACATATTGAAGCTTCCCTGCTAACTGTGAAGTATTTAAACATTTGTTGGTATTCACTGTATGGGTGAGGAGACAGTGACTGGCTTTGACCCAGCAGCTCTCTTAATCTCTTCTCTTAAAGGGTGGATGCTGACATTTCTTTTTAAACAACTCCTACAAGCTCCTGTGGAACTGAAAAGTCCGGTGCTTCAAAGCTTGTGCTTCGCATCACAAGGGCTTAATACATCCCTTTGTGACAAGAACATCAATACATTTCTGAGGAGGAAAACAGGGATCCTGGAGTTAGTGTTTAACTTTCAGACTCTGACGCCAAGGCCCAGTCCTTGCTAGCCTGACTTCATCCTTGTTTTCTGAGTCCTGCTCTAGTGGTGGTCGCAGGCAGATAGACACATCGTCTTACTCCCATCATGGAAACAGAAAAGCTCTTCAAAGATGCTGTCCAGTAAACAACTGGGCCACATTGCTCTGGTTGAGGGGAAGTATGAAGAAAAGCATGTAGGGATAAATTGCTGTTTTCAAAATGTAGGTTGAAGCTTGAAGCTTGATATCATCCTCACTTGAGCTAATATTCCTGAAGGTGGAGTTCTTCTAAAAGGGAAGAAGTTGTCTTCACTAATGTTATGTTAGCATGGGACCAAAACAAACATCACCATGTTCTGCTTTGGGCCTGTAATCAGTGAACTTCAGGTCTTCAGTGCAATGTTGATGCAACAAGTTGGGAACTTGCCCTTACCTGGCAGGCAGACTATGAGTGTTTCACTTCTAACTGAAGATTTGCTTGTGATAGCAAGGGTTGGGTCCATCTCAGCCAACTGGAGGCTGGGGACTCATAGAGTGTGATTCATCAACTTATTCTAAATATGTGCTTTAAGATGAGATGAATCCATTCTACTGACTAGAGTCATTAAATCTCACTGAATAGAAAGGAGTTTAAAGGGGCTAGCTCAGCTGTATCTGTTTATATTTTGCCAGATTAATCTCATTCTTAGTGGCCTAGAGCCTTTTAACTTGTAGACTAAATACAGTTTTCAGGGACACTATTATAATGTTATGTGGTTTCACCAGTGCTCCTTAGAGCAGAATTTGGTCTCCTGAACCTATGAGTAAGTTTCATTCTTGTCTCTTTTTGATGCTGGGAATGCTAATGAAGCATATTCTAATTTGTTTGGTTCCCTGATGAGTAATTATAAAAACATTTTTAAGCACACTGTTTCTATAAGCTGCTGCAGACACATCCAGTCACCTTTTAAAACACACAGTTCTGTGAAAAGTGAGCAGCTGGGTAGATTTGTACATGTTTGTTTACGTATTGTTGGAGCCAGCCTCTGACATGGATGAAATAACATTGGGATAATTTTTAATTCAGCAAAAAGCATATACAAATCTTAAAAAAATACTCAGAATGGTAACTTACATTCTGTATTAAAATGGAAAGTTAATAAAGAACTGTTAGAGAGCTGGAATAAAGCACTTGCTAATGTGAGTCAGGTCACATCAGGTCACAGAAGCTGGTTCTGCTCTTCTTAGGATACTGTTAGGCATGAAGTGACAGAAAGAAATCGGACATTTGTGTTTGTAGCATTGACTCAGCATTGTAACTCTGGCTGCTCTCCATGGATGGCTGGGGTCCTCCAAAACTCCACCTTGCCTGCCACACACAGCCTCTCCCAAATCCTCTGTACAAGCATCCCAAGGTTTCCTTTCTCCTCTCTATACCAGGTAAGAGTGCTCTCCTGTCCACAGAAAGGGGCAGTGTAGGAAGCTCTTCTTCACCTTCCCAGGGTGACCCAAGGTTTGGTGAGATGAACTTTACTGCAGGTGTGGGTTCATGCTATGAATAGCAAAGAGCTGTACTTTACTGTTATGGGAACGAACAAGAGCACGAAAAAGTGTTAGTGTACAGGTTTGAGGGTGACTCACTAGAAAAGGAAAGACCTGTTAGCGTCTGCATTACTGATGGAAAAGTAAAACATCTTAACCTCTCCATCCGACAGATGGAGACAGTCCAGTGTGGTGTTTCATCCTGACCAGTGAGTGACATGGGATATAAATCATAATTTTTCTTGGAAGCTTTTAAAGGTAGCTAATGGGTAAACAATCACTTCTTTTGTTCCAAAGCAAGAAGAACAGCCTCAAACTGGCACTTAGCCCTCACTCAAAAAGACCAGGGTTAGACCACTCAAATATCTCGTAATCAGACATTACATCTTGTTAGCTCAAAGCCCGGAAAGCACTGTTGCGCCAGGCATGCCACAACAGAGTGTAGGCACCTCTACAGGAAATCAGCCATAGTGCAATGTATCTGCCTGCACACATACCTCTGGGCATGATCACACATGACACCAGCCAGAGTTTGCATACAGTTTATTGCTGTTGCTATAGCCCAGATTAAATACTTGAACACACAAGGTTGTACAAGGTATGAAATGTAATCACCTACAAAGTCCAGAGGAAACCAATACAGCAGCAACCACGACTGCCTGTAAGGCAAGTTTTACATTATTTCATATGCTTATCAGGGAACTGACATTGTCTGAAAAAAGGCAGGGAACTGAGTTTGCGAATCATAGATTTCTAGGCCTTCAGTGATGGTCTCTCTACTCAAAACTGAAGCTGAAGAACTGCACACAGAGTGAAAACAGAGACAACAAGGGAGAAGGAAGCAGAGAGATTTATTTTCTCATTCTCTGAGACACGTCCACTTTCAAGACTCTGTGTGGACAAGAAGCAGAAGGAGGTCACTATGCGAGACGATCCAATCCAATATCAGTTATGGTATGGGAGACATGCACTTTGAAGGGTCTTTGATTGTGCTAGTATGCCTACCCTTTTGCACGTCTTTCAAGATTGCCATGCTGTACAGCCATTGCCATACTCTGCAGCTAGGCTATTAATTTTAAGGTAAGACTTACCTTGCCCTGACCCTCTGCTTGCTTTTATTTCAGGCTCCAGTTAGGGCTGCAGTCATAATACTCTCCTAAACTCCAAGGGGCATTGCAGGAGCCAAGACTCCTCAGTCAGTGGTACTTGCCCTGTCTTGCATTTGTGCCTGACACTGTTCCCATCACAGTGATATGATGTTGGCCATTAATGACATATCATCTGTCTGCCTGCCTTGGCATTGAGTGAGCACAAGAAGGGAGAAGAAAATGCACCTGTGGCTTTGCAGATTGCTTGCAGGTGCACCTGTCCTAAATGTAGTGCTCCCCGGGCTAATGAACTTTCCCTTAACATCCTCTCATACCTGCATAAACGCAATGCGTACGTATCCATACAGACACCCTGCCCAAAACACACATAAAGATTCCCGTGCATTCCTGTACTTAAATGCCACACTTGTCTATAAACTGAGATAGTCACAAACCTGAGTCCAGCTGGAATATACCCATATATGTTCATATGGCCCTGCTCACAGGTGTAAGCTTCAGCTTCTGTACTTAAGTGCTACAATATCCTTTGTGTGACCACTGCTTTTGCAGAAATCCTTGGAGCCAAGACATAACCATATTGCTGTTTGCTCTTTTCACAGTTTCCTTCTCGTGACCCAGGAAAGAAGTGGACCCTCACTTCCCAGGTATCACAAACAGGGCCTGATATCAGGCTGGTGGTGCCATTTTCTAGCACATAAAGCTTTTGGCAAATCCAGGTGAAGAATCTTGTTCATGGTAGATGGGCTCCAGAAGAGCTCTGAGAAAAACCCTTGGACTGAAGAAGAGATATTTTCTGAGAGACACAGTAAATTCTCAGCCCTTTGATGACACCTGTCAATCACCACAATGGTCATCAAACAGATGATGTAAGTGTAGAGACTTAAGTGCTCGGCTTTTTGTGATGGCATCCAAACACCATCCACCCAGCACATTCCCACCTCTTTTTTTCTGCAGGCATCCCCAGTTGCCAGGTGGCCTGTTGTGCACTGCCAGGGATCACAAGCCATTAAAGTCATTTTAGAAGTGGGATATGACGTATTTGTTGGGCAAAAGAGTGTTTTGCCACTATCTTTCCCTTTTAAATGGCATCCATAAAGCCACACAGACAGGAGAGTCTGGTAAGACACAGATCTGGAGCCACCTCCCAGAAGTGGTCAGAAAAGCAGAAGGGACTTTTAGCTATAGAATACAGGTTTACGAAGTACACGCACCACATTGTATGTGTTCAGCCCTGGTGCATCGAAGCCAGGAGACAAACCCTTGCGATCGAATGGATAAAAGTTAAAGAGCTGCCCATTTTGGGTCTCCAGTGAGATGGAGGCAGAGCCCAGGTGCAGAACACATGGGAACTCCTTGTCAAAAACAACTTGGAAAACACGATCTTCCAGGTGGTGGAGCTTGATTGTCCGGTACTTTTCAGGAATCAGTTCTTCCACGTGAGGCCCAAACTGCTGCATGACCAGCACCCCACCAGGTCCAACTTTGATCTCATAGAAAGTCAGGTTGGAATAGGTATAGTAGCCAACATAAGGGCCTGGACTTGGAGGAGGAATCAAGCTTTTCTCTGCCTCTCTGAACGCTGTCTCCATGGCAGGAATAAGATACTCATATGTCTGAGTTACAATATCTCTACCCTGAGGCCTGGGCCCTGCCATCAGCACAATGAAGCTCAGGCGGAGCTTGGGAATAAGGGAGAAGGTAGCTGAATAACCGTCCAGGTCTCCGTCCTTCCTAATGACATCATATCCCAATTGCTCGTTAATCTCCCAGGGCGTGCCGGTCTTGTTAGCAAAATATTCAGTGGAGCACTTAAACAGAGGGGTCAGCATCGTCTTCACTGTGTCAGGCTCTAGGAGACGACGGTGGTAGGTGCCTAAGAAGACCATTGCCAGCTTGGCAAGGTCGGCAGCTGTGGAGTACATCTGGCCAGAAGGCCTGTACCAGCCAAGGTCATAGAGAGGGGCCGGCTGCCGGCTGCTGTAGAAACCCACAGCCATCTGGGAGCGGATCGGTGGTGTGATGTCGAAGCCAGTGTCCTCCATCCCCAGGCGGTCTAGGATGTTCTCCGAGATCCAGCGCTGGTATTGCCCCTCAGCTGCATGGTCAGCTAGCACGTGTGCCATCAGTGAGAAGGCCAAATTGCTGTAGTGGCACCTGAAAAGGAAGAGGGATATATCTGGAGCAGCCTGACCTCAGTGATACAGTGTGGGTATGACTATGCAAAAACAGTGACTAGGTCTCTCTTCTCTGGGGAAAAATTCCCATTTTATCAGATGACATGCTAAAGAGAGAGGAGAACGGAAGAAGGGACAGAGAAAAACTGAATGTTGTTGCCTTGATTTGTTGTTAAGTCAAGAAAGATAAATTTCTTATGGGAACATCAGCAGAGCTGTTTAACCACTATGTACTGAAAGAGAGCTGAAGATGGAAAACTAAAAATAAACTTTATGCAAAAACCTATATATTTCCATATCCTGACTTATTGTTTAGAATTGTTCACCAAAGAATACATCCATTCTTTTTAAGAGCAGAGCTGAGAGGTACAGGTGTTTACCTTAAAGGTCTCAAAATCCCAGGTAAGCCTCTTCGGAGATTTAACATGATATAATCAGTTAAGCACCTAAGCTACCTTAAGATGGTAAAAGCACTTAAAAAGCACTTAAAAGTCTGCAAAGCAGCATCCAGCAATGTTGAGTCATTAAAGACACCTGAGCGCTTCAGTCTTTAATATCCATAAAGTGATTGAAGTCTTTATACTTGAATGAAGTTTAATGACATGAAGACATGAATGGGCAACTTTTTTTCAAACACATTTTCAAAATTCATGGTGTTTTCAACCTTGTTTGGTTTTTTTTTTTTTTAATTGTATGAAGACACACATCTCACTGAGGCTTATTTAGATCATAAATTTGGTACCATTTCAAACATTTCCAGCCCTCCTAGCTGAATAAAAGCATGATGAACATATAGATTTCTACCCCAAGAATAAATGCATTATGGATCTAAAATGTTATATCTGAAATGGAGCTGAATTTCAACATATCAAAAAAGTACATTAGAATTTCTATATCAATGAATGGGAATTTCCTTTAGGAAGAATGATCTGTTAGCTGTGAAGCATATCCAGGAACAGGGAGACAGAGTTAAAATTATCAATATATCAAGTGATAAGGGGTTGAGAGACTATGAGTGGATGTCCTTATGTATCTTAATGGTGAGCATAAAAATTTTGCAGACTTAGAAAGTTGTTCCCAGGTAGTCTGAATCCTTTCCCTCACCTGCTGTCTGCTGGATCCTGTTCATATTTTTGAGTGTTTGCAACTCAGGTAATAGGCTTTTAACAGGCTATATAAATTGTAACAAACATTAATAGAACTTACAGATAATTTAGAGACATGCAAATCACTACAGACATAGCATGATTTTAAGCAAAATCTATGATAATTTAAACTGATTAAC
This sequence comes from Theristicus caerulescens, assembly GCA_020745775.1. Classification (NCBI taxonomy): domain Eukaryota; kingdom Metazoa; phylum Chordata; class Aves; order Pelecaniformes; family Threskiornithidae; genus Theristicus; species Theristicus caerulescens. Next base: position 146,575 of record CM036574.1, read on the forward strand.
ATGCCTTTCCATTTTTGAAAATCTGCATCTTTCACAGTTTAAGGCTCGTTGGACCTAACTATAGCAGTTTAATTTGCCTCATCTAGGCTTCTCACTCAGGCTCTATACACTTTAAAAAAACCACTGGCACCTCCAACAGTCACTCTTTCCAGCCTAAGACAGATGTATGGGTAGATGGCTGAAGCTCCCGTTAGGAATGGCTCTTTTATCCATTGGCCATGGAGACTGCAGGTGGGGCTAATATCAGTGGGTAACAAACCCAGACCAGAAGCTTATAAGTGAATATATCTGACCTGGTTCCTGGATCAGCAACCAAGACATCGTCTTTCAGGAGAGCCAAAGCGTCTTGCGTATTGCCCTTCCACAGCAGGCTGGTAGATCGCAGCCTCCTGGGCAGACCTGTGCCATGGAAAAGGGAAGTTAACAATTTGAGACAAATCATGGTCCAGGAAACTTTGAGTCTGGTGAAGAGTGAGCAAAAGGTAAGATTCAATGGCAAGATGGAAACAACGATGCACACATGTGCTTTATACACATTGCAAGGACCTGTTCATACTGAACCGCAGGACACCATTCAAGTCATGGACCACTGAATCTGGGTAATGTAAGTCCTACCCCAGCACCAACTCTGGGTTGCTACGTTTCAGTAAAAATACCTTGGTGAATGATTGAAAAACCCCTGTATCCCCAAGTGTATTTTGCAAGAGAAGGGCATATTGGGTGTTGGGGAAAGCCCTGTCCGTATTTCCATGTGACTGTATTCCGTTGACTACAAAGGTGTGCAACAGCCCCTTTAGACAGGTTTTTGTTCTTTATGCCTTGCTACAGATGGCTTGAACTTCTCTGAACCATTCCAGGCTTGGCCTAAAGTATTTTTAGCTTTTTTTTTTTCAGCTTTAGCAATGTTTATTCAGGGTTTTTGAATGTAGAAATCTGAAGTTCTTTTCACTTTTAATTCCACAACACTGAACATGGATTCCCTAAAAACTTTTGGCCAGGACTTTTTAAAACGCCACAGCTCCTTTGCACAGGATTTACGGCTCGCCAAGTCCAGAACTTGGATTACATCTGGAATGAAATCCTCATTGCAGTTTACAGCTGACTTTGATTTAGAGGTTAGGAGAAAATCAGGAAGGGTACATGACAGAAAAATGACTTGCAATCTTCTGTTCAGTGAGCATGTGCTTAATCACGGCAAAGCTGAATGAGGCCCTATTCTTTTGTAGCAGCAACACATGTTTTTCTCAATTGGTCTGACCTTGGGATTTGAACTGGAACAAGAGCACTTTTTCTGCTTCTGGTCTGTGGTTATTTGTGCAGCTTAATGACCAGATAAGAGATGCACTGAGCATCTTCCAATGGGCTCCTTCATTTCCTACTCGCCACAATGGCAGAAAAAAAAATGTTGCACCACTGGGACAGCTCACCAGCACCATGCCAGCAGTGCAGTGTCTCTCTTGAGGTTCACTAGAAATGATAAACCAGAGAATGTGTGAGCATAACAGAAAATCCACAGTCATTGATTTATACCTCATGGGCTGCTAATTGATGTGACCAGCATGCTGTTAATAATTTACAATAGCATCTCATACTGTCCTTCATATATATTTGAAAATAGTCTTAACAAGCTGAAACTTCCCTCTAGCAATGTACCCATCAAGTGTTGAGAAGAAAAATCTTTGGAGTTACTTTTGTAATATGCAATGTAGAAAAGCCCAGATAATGAGGATATATCATAGATCAGTTTCCACTGGAAGAATTTAGATGAAAAACACTTTACAATATGTCATGCAGTGGCTTTGATCTTTGAAGCTAAGCAGAACCTATTCCTTTTCGGTTTTTGACAGAAAGGAAATGTAACATGTGACCTCAACATTCATTTGATTTTTCAGTCAGGATTTGGAAACTGTGCTTCTCCTTCTACTAAATTGTCAGGGTCCAAGCTGGTTGGTGTGCCCTGCTGGTGTGGTCTGGGAAATTTGGGCCACATTCTAAAAAAAAAAAGACATAGGAACGTAAAAGCAGCTAAGCAGGGGCACAAATCCAGCACAGTGATGGAAGCAACGGAATGGCTGCACATCACAAGCAATTACGCTATGACCAGGTACATATGCTTCCTACAAGTATTTCTAGGGCATAACTCACACCTCACTAGGTGACAGGGAACTGTAGCAGGGCTGGGAGCTGCAGCACCGGCGCACACTGCTCCTGCAAGGAGCAGCCAGACCAGCTTCAGGTTCTCCTGAGAGTCAGAGGGGACCGGGCAGAGTTGATGCCCCTGAGGACTTCACCAGGCTCAGCAGAGCAAGACCTTGTCTGCAGGGAGAGGGGCTGGGCAGGTCTGCGCACACACATTTCTTTTTGCCTCGTCCTGCCACTGGCCACTTTGGGTTGTTTGTCTGTTTCCTTCCAGATTTCAGTCACATTCTTTTTTGAGGAATGCTTATTTTGATATTGGCTTGCTTCAGATGTTGCTATACCCTATCCTGAGGTACTGCAATTTGCCTACATGCTATTTTGATCTTAGGTCCTAATTTCAGGGCATTTATTCCAATCTGGAATAATGCAGATGCTACAGAGTTTAATCAAAACGCCACATGAGATATCAGCACATGCTCTTTGGCATTAAATTCTGGAATCTCTGAGTCAAGTATTAGCAGCTTTATTTCTGAGAAAGGTTAAAGTTCTCCTGAGTCCTGTGAGCTCCTTCTACCTTAATGTAAGAGTTACCCAGTTATGAAGGTAGCAGCAGATTAATAGTCTTCTGCCAGCAAGTACAAAGCTATTAATAGCTCAGGAATCCCAGATCAGGAACCACACTGACAGCTAAATTTAGCTCAGTGATCAAGGTCTATCTGTTCAAAGCAAAGAGGTTTGGTGCCACTTTGACCCTCAACTCTACATCTCAGAAAAATAAGAGCACTCTGGGCTGGAGTACAAACAACTGTTATGCAATTGGAGCCTGATTTCAGGTCATGCTACTGTGTTGAAAGAAATATATATTCACTTTGCATGGGAAAAACAATTCCCCAGCCCGCAGTGCAGCTTGGCCCCTTTCCTAGCAGGTGGCCTGGACAAGAGTTTCCTTTTAGCACTTCATGAAGCTGCTGACAACTTGCTTCCAAGGGTTCTGCCTGACCTCTGGGAAGCACAAAGGTGCACGGTCCATACTGGGAAATGGCCTCAACAGCAACCTTTTTTGTCCTTGGCATATGGTATGTTCTCTCTGTGGTCTCTTTCAAGTGGCATAGTGGTGGGCAGAGGGCAAGCAGGTAGCAGTGTTGTCTCACCTGAGAGCTGGCTGGCCATTCTGCGCAAGGTAACAGGTGATGGCTTAAGTGGCATTGAGCCTTTTTCAAAAAAAATCAGCCCATCTGCTGTGTATCTCTGTTCCGATTCCTTGAGCCTTCCCAGAGGGTTCTTAATAACAAAGTTCTGGGCGTAACGTTCCAATGGGTCATCAAGAGACGTGACTTTTCCTTCCTCCCACATCTTGTACAACATAATGGTGGGAAAGATCTTGGAGACACTGGCAATTCTGTTAAGGAACGAACATTTATGGAAATGAAACATTAAGAAACCCATGGATCAAGAGGAAAGGTGGTCAGTACATGAGATCACCCAACTGACCCACTGTCTGTAGCTTTACATGCAACACCTTTGCTAGTTCAGAAGGAATGGCTAAAATGCAGGTAAGAAACTTGAATTAATTTCCTTAACTCGGGCCTTTATGGACTGCAACATAACCTTCAGTAGTATCTCCCCAGTAGTGCAGGGGGCTACAGAACTTCTTCTGTTAACTTAGTATTCATAAGATGACATATTTTGTAAATTATTGCTTAGTAAATACCATAACAAGTTGCAAGTAGTTTATTGGAATTTTAAGGTTAAAATGCCATAAAGTTTTACATTTCATATTCAGAGTTGATATTTGGGTGGCTTCAGAACAGAGGCAAATTTACAAAATGTCTTTTGGAATAGGACTCCAGTTCTATTTTGTTGGTTTTTGGAAACAGGGCCATGATTAAGAGGGACAGCCAGAGGCATTTGTATTGTGCTGCTAGAGGTGAAATTCTTGGACCGGCACAAGACAGCCTAGAGCAAAAACATTTGCCAAGAATGTTTTCATTAATCATGAATGAAAGTCAGAGGTTTGAAGACAATCAGATACTGTTGTAGCTCCCACTATAAACTATCTCAACTGGCCAGAAATGCTTGCGGGGCAGTCTCTGTGGCGCAATTGGTCAGCGCGTTCGGCTGTTAACCGAAAGGCTGGTGGTTCGAGCCCACCCAGGGACGGGTTCCCCTTTCTCTGCCAATGGCAAGGGGGTTGGAACTAAATGACCTTCAAGGTCCCTTCAAACTTAAACCATGCTGTGATTCTGGAAGAAATATCACGAGGTCACCTAGGCAGGGATTTTACCATGATACAGAGGGGAGGAAAAACAGGTAATCACAGCTGCTGAAAATTTCCAAAATCGTTTATTCTGAGGACAACATTTGAGTGCAGCCCATATGCGTCATATAGAGCACAGCTATAAATCACTGAAAATAGATCATTAAAGGAAGTAAATACTTCCTTTGTATTTATTTTTGATTTTTTTTTTAACACACACGAAGAGCTTGATTCTATCTTAATCTAAAAAATAATGGCCAATATGGCTTTGACTTCACTGGGAGAATGAATACTCATACAGGTCTACTTTATGTGTTCAGTAGATACTCTTCCCAAACCCCATTTTTTGCTAGACTGAACTTTTTTTTTATCCTATGGCACTGCCTCCTCGCTGTTCACAAAATCTGTACTAGCTCTCAGTCTCCAGATTTGTGCCCTAGGCCTCCTTGAAGCATGGAGACATTCCTATGTAAGGAGTTTTCAGGTTATTCAGGATGGTCACTGCTATTCCAGTTTAAAATATGGTCAGATCAAATTAAAAATTAAAAAAAAAAAAATCCAAAGTAAACAACTCAGTAAGCCACAAGCATGTGATAATTTAGGGACTAGCTGAAGCATTGTCTCACAAAGTTTCAGTGTAACCCAGAAGAGGTTTCTGCAGTGGATCTGAGCCAGTAGAAGATGTGGTTTGTGACAGTGGCTCTATTCCCAGATATCAGATCTCCATGTGTATCTATCTGCTCTTTTTCTAGCTCTCATGCCTGCGATACAGCTGTCTCACCTGTAAATAGTGTATTCATTGGGCACCACTGAAGACGGGTCTGAACCATTCTTCTTCCCGAAGTTGCCTGTCCAGAGCACAGTGTCATTGTAGATAACAATGGCAGACATGGCAGGGAGACCAGAGCTATGAATCTTTTGGCGCAGCATCATATCTACCTGGAGAATGATGGGAAATGATGAATTTCCAAATGGAGAGTCTTATAATGCACCTAGTCTGTAACAGACAGTAGAAGACCCAGACCATCAGCCCTCCTTACTTCGAAGCACTTGAGAGTGATTTTTTCAAATGTGTTTTGGCAAAGGAAAAATATTTTAACTGTACTGTTCTATTGAATTGCTTATGCTGAATTATCCAGTATCTTTCTTTCAGTCTACATGTCCATCATGTAGAAGAATATTACATCTTTGTAATACCTATGATGCTTATATGATTAAAAATAAATGTTAAAACCGAATAATTGTGATTTCTTCCTTTTTAAAATGTATTGTGCATATCTGTTCTTTGCACTAGAATTTTAGGTTCAAAGATGTATGAGAAAAAGATCCAGACTTTTCAAATATCCCATGACACTTTTCATTCCATGAAACATGCTGGAGCTTGGACTCCTGTTTAAACTGCAATCTGAGAAAGAGCACTGAGAAACTAGAGCGCTATGATTGCTCTTTGCTCCCTGTTGTGCCAGGGTTGTGTAGACCTAATCAGCCAGCTGTGCTCCACCCACCTCCTGCAAGCAGAATGCATTGGTCTTGCTCTTTTACGACTGTTTCAAAGCTATGTCATCATCACGCATAAGTTGCCTTTTGCACAGAAAGGTTAAGACATAAGAAATGGCCTTCCAAGCCCAGCATCTGAGACAAGAAAGGCCAAGCCAAGTCATGTCCTCCAAACCTCTTCACTGGATGGACTGGTGAGGTGCACTGACAGCCAGCAGTGGAAACATCCAACTTGTGCCAAGTCCTTCTGTAGCAGTTCTTTGCCCTCCCCTCCCCATGTGCCAGTGACCATTCTAGTATGCTTAGGTACATCAGCACCTCCAGAGAACAGGCTGGTCCTCCTTAGAGTTTTCTCAGAGGGAGTCTGACCTGCCTGGACCTGCAGAAAGTTGACAGAAACATGTGATGCTCTTCTAGACTCGAGTGTCATTGAATCCAACACTCAGCATTTGGATTTGGCCACTAGCAAGCCTCTTCTGAGGAAAATGTAGCCCTTTCTGCTAAGCAAAAGTATTTACCATTAGAAGAGAAATGTTTTCCTTAAGCCTCATTTGTGAGTGAATGTTACTCTCCTGTTCCAAGCTGCCGTGGGCTAGGAAAAAGTCCTCCCCTGCATGCAATATAATCATCGCATCTGGTACTGTCCAGAGTCCCAGTTCCAGGGTCCCTGGCCTGGCACACGATGGTAGTTTGTCTCAGGTAGGGCAAGATCTTTAATGTGGGTTTGAGTGTCCACAGACTTAGGCAGAACCCAAGGGCATCTGAAGATATGCTTTTGAGGTGCTGGTGCCTAAGCTCCCTTCAAATACCTATGTCTTCCTACGCATCTAGTGTTCAGGTTCTCTGTGCCTTATTCCATCTGCAAAATAGGAATAGTTTCACCAGCCTACTTCAGAGAAGTGCTTGGATACTTCATTTCTGAGGAGCACAAAGAAGGGAGGTTAGATGACTCTCTGATGGACACTCAACGTTCTGCACATTCCCTCACCTCTCTGACTAATCCTAACTGAATAATAAGCTACCTCTCGACAGTAACCCCAGAGACAGCAGCAGAGACTTCATAAAAGTGAATGTGAAGCGATAGCGATTGAAAGTCAGTGTAGATAAAGCAGTGTGCATGCAGGAAAACAACCCTAACTTCACAACTCATACACACAGATGAGCAGCGAGCCGGTCATTAGCACTCAGGAACAAGACCTTGGGGCTATGATGGATGCTCCTATGTAAACATTTGCTCAGTGCCTTATGGCAGCAAAAAAGGTAAATCAAATATGAGGGATTATTAGAGAAGTAACAAAATAAAACAGAAAACACCATTTTATCACTGTATAAATCCCTGATCCACTTGCACCTTGAATACTGTATGCGGTACTGATTTCCTGCATCTCCGCAATAGTATGCTAGAGCTGGAAAAGATTCAAAGAAGGCTAAAAAGGATGATCAGAGCTGTGGGACAGCTTCTATTATGACTACTTAAGCTACTCATGAGAAAAAGACAAATGAGAGGGTACATTATATGATAGGGATCTACAAAATCAGGAGTGTCCTGTCAGAGCATGGCTGTCCTTATGGTCCATACAGTCAAGGCAACGCTGCAGTATTTCCTTATTGCAAATAGAGCCTACCAGAATTTCAGACAGTGCTAAAATTTCAGAGACAGTATATCATACTGGGGAAAAGCAGGTCTCTCTCATTCAGATGCAGGTCCCCTTCCTCTTCCTCTTCCCCTCCATTCCTTTCCTTGAAGTTACCTACAAGCAGCTTTTTAATTTTCAAATGGTGGCGTGGGGAAGGTCAGCAAAGCAATATAATAAGGAATTGGCAGTCACTGATGAACAGGAACTAGTTATGCGAGTCACCTACTTTCCAGGACATGAGGGCTGCCTAATAGTAGACAAGATGCCAAGAGCCATCATTTTGTGCTGATGTATGCTCAACAGACCTTCTGATGGACAAGTAATAATGTTTCTTCATCATAGCTTACCCTTTGGATAAGATAACTGCTTATTGACCTGTTCTGTATGTTTAGTGAAGGAGTTTTATATACCTGTTTCTAGATTCACATGTTCTCCACATCCTCAATTTCCCATCTCCTTCCCCAGAGATATTTAGGGGCAAAATACATATTCTCCCCTTTACACCTTCAGAAAAGCAGTCATGAGCTCTGTCTCCCTCTGTTCCCTTCTCCTCACAGACCTTCTCCAATGCGTCCTTCAGAATGGGGATTGGGTGGTCCAGCGGTACTGGTTCAGGATAGCGGGGGCACATCTGCACAGCTTCTGATCTCACTTCCATCACAGATGGGCCTGGAAAACATTTCCAAGATAGCATATGTGACTTGAATGGACACACTAACAAGCTTTAACCAGCAGCCAGCACTAGCTTTCTTGCTTGTGTTGTCCAAAGCTGAAGGACACTTCTGCATAGGCAGAGACAATCTTGCGTTGTTTCTGTCTCACATAGAACAGGACTTGAAGAAGGCTCTGTGCTCTGTTATAGCTTATTCCAACACGGTATAGCACATGGGATGGACAGGACCTGCAATAGGCTTCAACCGACTCTGCAACCTGGAAGAGTAAGGAACTGGGACTACAGAAGACTCGGTAGGGTACCTGGCAGTGGGTTTAGTCCCATGAAAGTGCCCTGCCCCATGTCTAAGTGAAAGTCTGAGTTTGGGTTCAGGAGGACAGAGTTGTCCCATGCATATTGTAATCTCAGAAAATGGATGTAGAAGTGAATTGTGAGTGCCACCAGAATTCTAACACTATAACAACAGTTGATAGGCTGCATACGTAGTATATTAGCTGTCTTCTGAGTTAGCTGTATCCTGCATATGCCAGAGACATATTTTAAATTTTTGTGGCAAGCAAAGATCTTTAAACTCAGTGAGAGATGGGAACTTTCTTACTTGGAGGCACTATTTTCCCACTTGATCCCAATGTGTTCGTAAACACAGCTCCTCTGCTCTGTAAGCTGTAAACAAAATGCTTGTTTATCTTTTCACTTAACAACTGAGCATGAAGCATTAGAAATACAGATGAGAGGATAACTGGCACTATGAAAACGTAGAGATGAATGGGGACGGATACACAACAGCCTACAGGCAGCCTCTGATAGTCTGTGATAAAAATGTAGAGCCTGACACCTTTTCAGATATTGGTCTATGAAGGACCCCTGGCATCTTCACCGTGGATTTTATGCCACCTTTGGGCTACTTAAAACTCTGATCAGTTACACTGTATATATTTCATCCTTGCACATACAATGCCTTGGGTCTATTTGTTGAGTTTTCTATAGTCAACATAAGGGAATTCTAGTGTGAACGAGGGGCTTGAGCCAGTTCAAAGATCTAAAATTAGGGGAATAAGAAAGGAAGCAAACTCATAAGCTGAAGCACATGGTAAGGTGTAAAACAAAACCCATTCTAAACTGGAGTGACTTTTACAACAGGATGCTAAATAAAAAGATAGAGAATGTAAAATAAATTGTCTCCTTGGTATATCAATTAACCTAGGTTAGCGTCAGAAGTAATGGAACTTCTCTGGACATCAGCAGAGTTACATGGTACTCCATCAACCCAATGTTCATCTCCTCTGTGTCCTTGCACCAGTTAGGAGGAGGTAAATTCATGTATTGTTTGGGGAAATGGTCTTTGGGGAAAAATGTCCACATGGGGAGAAAGGCGTTTATTGGTCTCACAAATTTCATAGAATCATAGGATCATTTAGGTTGGAAAAGACCTTTGAGATCATCAAGTCCAACTGTGCCAAACAATGGTCAAGTTAAAAGACGGCTACTCACTGGGCTCCACCTTGGGGAGGCTGTACTGCCACAGAAAGCAGCCCGTCATTGCAACAGCCAACAGGAAGAAGAAGATGACCAACACGTGAATCCACTTCACCTCCATAACAGTGAGCTTGAGGAGGCTCCGGCTGCTGGATGCCTGCTATAAGCAGAAAAGATATGATCTCAAAGAGAGAAAAACTGCCTCTCATGCATACCAGCTAGGTGAAAGAGGTACGCTACATCAGAGAATACAGCTACTGCAGGGACATGGACTAGTTCCAGCACTATTGCGGCATCAGAGCTAGGCATACCAGACCACATTGAAATAACTGGAACTAGAGATGACTTCTTGTCTTCCAATGAGGTTTGCAAGATGTTACTCTCCTTACCTTGTTGGCCTTGTTGTTCTTGTAGAAGAAAACCATCCACTCCTTTTGCCTTTTCCCCTCCCTGCAGGTGAATCTCATCAGCCCAGGCTGGCAGGATTCTGTTACAACTCTCATTTCCTCCCTTCTCAACTGTCATGACTTATTCCTGCATATCTTTCCAACCCCTTTTTTCCAGAGTCCAGCATTCGTTCATGGCAGCCACGAGCCAGATCATCTGAGCAGATCCAGCTTTCATAGATGAATGATGGAATTTTTCACCATGTTCTGCCCTTACCCTTCTATTTCGTGCCTGTAATTCCCATTATATCATGTACCATCTGTAAGCTTGGCATTTATAGATGCCATGTTTTGGAAAACTGGCTATTATTTTGGGTTTGCGCAGCTCTCACAACACTGGAGACCATCCAGGTTGGTGATACTACCATATAAATGTTGAAGAAAAACAAGGAACAGATGACAAATAATTAGGTGCCTAAGCATGAGCTGTGCTCTTTCACTGACTGTAGGAGGTCAATAGGGTGCTTTTGAAAGTTTGGCAATTAATGTTGTAAAACATATGGCCTGCCATTTGCATCCAATATGGTCCACATTCCAAAGCTGCTTCAGGTTGTCTGGACTCACTTGTAGGATAGACAGACTAAAATACTCCCTTTAGATTTCCACATGGCCCTTTTTTCTTTTTTGAGATACAGGATAGTTCATGCAAAAGCTTCTGCAAGTCATCTGAGCCTTATCCTCACAACAAGGGAATCTGAAGAACCACTTCCAGACTTGTACGTGGTTTTGTGGCTCTGTAAGGATCCAACTAGGGAATTTAACCCCTGCTGAAACTCTAGGTTGCAATTCCACTTTCTGTATAATAACAGAAATATTTCACAATTATTTCTGAAGCCCTTTGGCCTGTTCAGGCATTCCCACATAAATTTCTGAAGGTAGCTTACTTCAGGTTCTTCCATACCATAATTAAGACTTCAAGGATGGCTTAAAGCTATACAGGTGCCTGCAGATGCACTCAGACCTGAGCCTGTCAGACCACACATGCAGTCCATATTCCAGCTATCAGCCTAAGTGACATGTATTCCTAAGTAGGGGAATGCCATTTTGACACCAAAACCAGCTTGGTTTAGATATACCAACCTTACACAGCGCCTTAGTAGGCAGGAGATCATATCCACACAAGGACAAGCCTGTGTATTGAGATCTTTTTAATCACCTCCATGCAGGCAGGCTTCAGTTTATGCTAGAGCTGCAATGAGATGCTGTTTTCCTGCAGCAAGGAGTGGGATAGGGACCTCTTTGCCCTGTAGTAGTCATGGGGTGACTTTCTTGGATTTAGTCCCATCATAATAAGGTGACTCCCCCACCAACCTGCAGTTCCTCTGACCATTTTTCTGCCTCTTTCCTTGCTTCACTGAGAAACCCTGATTCCTGGGTCCCTAAAAGTGGGGTGAAAGGAAAATATTTTCTGGTATATGCCTCATCTCATGAACTCCAGACTCCCTAGACCACTAACCAAGGACCCAAAGACACCAACACTGAACTCTCATCCTTTAGTCCAAACTCCCCTTTACCTCTTGTAGATGACGAGTGCCCTGAACGTATCTTTCATTCTCTGACCCATAATCTAGTGGCAATGCACGGAAACGGTGGCAATGCTGTGAAACTAGAGACATGGATCTCTCTTTTATTGATGGGGCACCAAATATGCAAAAGTGTGAGGAATATTCATCATCCTGAGGAGATGCTCTACCCTCTAAGCTACCTTTCAGGAAAAAATACCACTTTCCCTGTATCTGGGAGACTGTCAGACAAACAGATGGACAGATACCTACAAACAGACTCTTCACACTTCCCACTCCAGGACCTGTCTGGTCTCACCCCCTTTTCAGCTGGTTTCTCCATCTCACGTACATTGCTCGGTAACCATCACTGCTAACAGCATAAACACAGCAATGCAGGGGAAGGGAGGCTACCAAGCACTTAGACACATGCAAATGAATGCAAACACATGCAGGAGCAAGTGCACACAGCTTCCCATGGGTAGGTTAGCTGTGTGCTACTTTTTTTCCCCTGAGCTTTGAAAAATTAGGATGTAGGGGAGAAGAAATAGGCATTTCACATAGACCACCCAGGTACACTGTCCTGCCCCACCATGCTCATCTAGGAGACTACCACAGACCCTGCGAGCTGCTCAGTCAGAGGCATATCCTAACACCAGTTAGGAAGAGCAAGAAAGAGCCCCAGTCCCCTGTACATACCATCGCCAGAAGCCGTCTCAGTCCCAGAGGCTGTTGTCAGGCATCTCAGCATGTGTATACCGTAACAAAACCACACCATCTAATCTCAGCCCCACTAAGGCAGGAGCAGAGTGCCTTGCCATGCTCCTAAACGCAGCTGCTTTATCATGGGCAGGTGCTGCTCAGTCACTCCGGCCGAAGTGGCCGTTTTTAGCACCCTGGCAGTCCTGCTGCAGGTTTCCCTGTCCATTTGACCCATTCAGACTCTCCAGAAAGTGCCTCTGACCTCCCCTGGGCAAGGAGATTAAGTGACAGGGACAGAATGACATTTGCTCTCAGGAAAGTGCCTGAGCGATTGAACGTTAATTCTTCCTAATGCTTCTCCGCCATGTGTGTGAATCACAGCTGAAACCATGAGGGCTTCGCAATCTATTTATAGCAGCTTCATCTCCTCCTGACATCTGAACAGGAGGCGATTAACTCATGAGATGGACAGCCCTTGCATGCCTCCAGCCGCTGTCTCTGGGCGGGCTTGGGAGGGGGCAGGCTGGGCTGTTTGCAGGAAGGGGAGGTGGGGGAGCTTAAGCCAGGAGCTCAGGCACTCTTGGGGCTTAATCCTGAACAGCCTCCTGGAGTTCCCCGCAGTGATAGACACGGGAGTCATTCCTAGCCAACAGCCTCACTAGACATAGATGGAGCTGATATTTTCTTTCTCCTTAGCTCCTGAGGACCCTGAAGGGTGGTGGAAGGTTGTGATTTGCAGGAGGTGAGCCTTACCCGCAGCTGTAACCCATCCATGGCTGCTCAGAAGTCTCTTCTCATCCCACGTGCTGCCTGTCTCCACAAACAAAATGCTCATAAAACCCTGTGATTAAGAGAAACAAAAAGTTTGTGCAGGAAAAAAATGGAGTCAGAGCAAGGAGTAAAGCCCAGAGTAACAAAGCCCAGCTCAGATAAGCAGACCAGCAGGGAGGGACTGGTTTTGGATAGGGAGATAAATCACAATAACCACATGAGTTAAGACCCCAGTAACACCTTCCCTCTCTCTACCTCTGGTTTGGCAGCCCCTTGTGTTTACTGCAAGGGCTGCACCCAAGCTCTGGGACTTGCCAGGGCCCACGGTGATCCTTATCCCACCTCCCAAGCACAAGGAACTGGAGCTTTGAGATTTTCAGGCCTGACACATTTCCATTGTGCCCGCTCTGCAGGGTCCTTCCAGCCCTCTCCCTGGCTTCTCAGCCTTGCTCCCTCTGCACAGCCAACAATACCCTCCTTAGTCCTGGAAATCACAGACACAGCCAAGAAACTATATGACAGATTTGGAAGTGCTAAGATAATGGCACGGCTGCCACCTCTCCCATAAAATCTCCCTCTTGTCTTGCTACCTGGCAGCAGCAATTCAATAGGCAATGCTCCCCCCCCATAAGAGCTCTTACCAGGCTTGCTGTTACCCTCCGGCTTCCAGTGCTGATGAATTTGGGGCTGTCCTGGAGCTGCAGATGTTAAGAGCATCTGAAGCACTAATCCCAACAGTCAGCCTCTCTGAGCACAGATTAATCAGCAATGCCTCACCCCTCCTCAAGCAATGCAGCATCTGTCCAGGGATGCAGCCAAAAGGGAGTATTGCTGGTGATTTCATGGCTCAAACAATACAGCAGAGTGCAAAATGGGGAGCTGGGGAGGAGGGTATCCTTAACACACTGTCAGCTGGAAATGTTAATAATGAACTGCCATTACCATGGGAAGTACACTATAGATGCTCTCCACAGAGGAGGGCATGGTCATGCCCCCAGTTATGCACCAAATCCAGGGGGATTATGCACCTCAGGGGTCCTGCCATCCCATTGTCTTCTTCAGATGTTCACAGGTAAGGGTATTGTCTTCAATACCATCTCTTCATTTCAGTATCTCCAGTACTGGCCCAGGCTCTGACAGTGCTCAAAATACTTAAGTGGCAGCCATGTGCCCCAGAGTTGTGCCCAAATTTTGGTGAACAGGGCTGCAGACAACCTCCTTACCAACTAGAGTAGATCAAGCTCCTCACAGTTTTATTGATCCTCATTTCTGGGAACTCCTATTTCCTTCTGTCCCTGCTACCAACCTTCCCAGGCTTTCCTTCACAGTCTGTGCAGTGATCTTCCCTCAAAGCCAAAGAGAAGAATTGCACATGTAGGTAACTCTTGCTCTTTACATATTACACATTGTCATCCCATTCCTTCTTCATTTTCACTCCATTTTTGCAGAGTTCATTAAAAAATTAAAGTTTTTCAGTCTCCAACTCAGTATGATTCGCAGCAACTCACTTGTTATGCCCGTATTTCCCAACCTTCTCTTGAAGAGCCATTGGCTCTGTGTTTTTTCCCCCAAAAAAGGACCTGCATACCTACAGCCATGAGGGATTCTCAGTCTTTCCCGGCTCAGCAGTGTTTCATAAGTTTCACTTTCATGTTTTTCAGTCCCTCCTTGCAACCGAATGGCCTTCCACTGGCTGAGAGAAGGGTCCCATCCTAGAGAAACCTCAAAATGTGTCAGAAGGGGGGTAAGAAGATCTCATGCCCGCTCTGTCCTGAGTGGGTTTCCAGGACAGTCTCTCCCTCCTGGGCTGCTCTCTCAGAGCATCCCTCTGACCTGGAAAGCCACAACTAGGAAGGTAAAGAGCAGTTGTCCTCCCTGCTGCCTGATCAAACATATACTGCACATAAGTGACTGCACACAAAACATTTTGTGTTTCATAACACCAGTTACAGCAAAGTGACACAGCCCCAGGCTGCGAAGGTCAGCCCATGAAGTAGCTTTGACCTGAAAGCACCCAGGAGCCCAGCAGGACAGGGAACTACCAAACCAGACAGCTGTCTGAGGGCTTTTTAGGCTTCTCTGCCCCCTCAGCTGCAGATCAAGGCAAAGACCTGCGCATGTCCCGGACCGCCCCGGCAGACAGTCTGACTGCATCCCTCTCCATTTCCAGCTCGTTTGGAGCCAGCCACACACTGCCCCAATCACAGGCACTTTGCATGGGGCAGGCTGTTCCCGGAGCAGTGAGCCAGAACGCCCGGCAGGCTCTCTGCAGCTAAATTAGTTGGCCAGCCCTGCCCAGAAACAATCTTTGTCATTGGCACTAACGGGGCCAATGCAGAGACACTGGAAATCAGCAGCACGAGATATCACACACACACACACACAACCCCTTCCCACCTGCAGCATCCTGCTGGGCACCACATGCATTTTGTTCTTCCAGAATCTCAATCTTCTCCTCTTTCTTGAGTTCCTTTCCCATCTCCATTTCCCTAGCTGAATTTGGGGGATATAGCTTGCCATACTGTATGGGGTGTAATGTAGAAAGGATTTCATAGTGGGGGGGTTGCAGATGCGGCCTCTGGAAAGAGGTCAGGGGCTTCCTTGTGCTGGTTCCAGTCAGCTGCGTAACAGACCCAGCACAGGCCAAAGCTGAGCTGGTGATGCCTCTGTAAAAACATATTTAAGAAAGGGCAGAAAACGTCAGATGGAGGGAGGAGGAAGGAACAAAGTGAGAAACAAAAGAGGAACAGCAAGGTCAGAGGAGGAGGAGGTGCTCCATGGTGGTGCAGATATTCTCTGCAGCCATGGAAGACTCATGCCAGAGTAGATAATCCATGCAGCCTGTGGAAGGGAGCATGCCAGAGCAGATATTCACACAGCAGCCCATGGGGGAACTGAGCCAGGGCAAATGAATATTCCTGAAGAAAATGCAGCCCATGAAGGACCCACACAGGAGGAGCTTTTCCTGAAGGACTGCAGCCTGTGGGGATCCCATGCTGGAGCACAGGAAAGGTGAGGTGGACCGAGTGGCAGAGAGAAACCACTTTGTACTGACCTTGACCCCCTGACCCCAACCTCGCTCAGGCCACTTTGGGGCAGGGGGGTGGGTAGGGGAGTCTGGAGTGAAGGAGTGAAATTGAGTCTGGGAAAGTGGGGAGAGGAAAGGTGTTGGTTTGATGTTTGGTTTTTTGTTTCCCACTATGCAAATTCATAATTACACTATATTTTAATTGGCAACAAATGAAATTACTTTTCCCCAAATTGTGGCTGTTTTGCCTGCAACAGTAATTGGTAAGTGACTTCCCTGTCTTTATTTCAACCCACAAGCTTTCTCACTCCTGTTTTTTTCCTATTTTCTCCCCTTCTCCTGCCGAGGGAGGAGAATGAGTGGGCAGCTGGGTGGGAGTTTTACTGTTAGCCAAGGCTAACGCACCACATGTGCATAAGGAAAAGCTCTCCCATATGACTTTTTCCCAGTACTGTTCTGCAAGATCTCTGCCTTGAAGGGTCTTCCTGACTTTTTCCTGCCACAGGCAGGGAAAAAAGATGCACCTAGAGGTCTTCAGGAAGGTCCCAGCTGCTGCCCAGCCACTGGTTAAGAGCAGATCCCTATACAAAGAACTTGTCAAGGTTTGGTTTTGCTAGCTAGCAGGAACTGATGTGAATTTTTGTGCTCAGAGGTGTGCTGGCTCCTAGACTGTGAGAAAAAGCACCTCTGAGCTATTCCTTTATCTACAAAGTAAACAGGCCCAATGACTAAGCAGTGAATAATCATCTCTGTGAAGTATGGCAGTGAAATGCACACAGAAGCTCGGGCTTAAACAGACCCTATCCCACTTGTGGAAATGTCTTTTTTCCTGCTCTATGAGTCTGATGATTCAAAACCAACAGAAGTTGTCTGGGTGAAATTTTACCCAAAATACTTGCACAATCTCAAATGAAACAGCCTGAGTGGATGAATCGGGTCCTGATGTATGAGTAGCTTAAAGAGAAAGAAGGAATTAGAAAATGAACGGAGGCAGGCTCTTGAATGAATGGTCCAGGCACTTTCTGTCTGCCGGGGAGAGCAGTCAGCATGTTTCAGGGGCATGGGCTTAGCCACACTATCATCTCGTTATTGGGCTGTCGGTCTTTTAGTAGTGACAAAGGGGAAGCTGCAGCAGGAAAAGCAATTGGCAGCTCTAATTGCCCTCCTCTCAACGCCAGCCTTTGAACCAGCATGGGGGTGAAGGGGGATTTTCCCCCTTCCACAGTCCCACATTGCAGAGCTCAGCCAGGGACTCTGTTGTCCCACTGGGTGTCCTTTGTGTCCTACTGGGCACCATTGTCAGCCTTTGTGTCCCATTACCAGCTGGTTCATTTTCTTGATAGTTTTGTCTGGCTGAAGTGAGCTTTGAAAGTCAAAAGATAGAGCAGAGTGCCAAATGGGCTCCAGCTGCACGTTCCTGTATCCAGGCATGCTAGCAACAGTGGGGACTCGGATGGCGATGGCAGGGGTGGCCAGCATTGTCATTTGCTGGCGTTGCCCAACTCAGGGATTCAAAAAGCAAGAGTCAGAAGCCTCAGAAGAAATATTCAAGACAGCCAGGACATGCTTTCAAAAGTTTCTCCAAAATAAGTAGTACAGAGGCACGCTGTTTTTACCCTTTTATTTAACATGTCATGATCCCATGACCCCAGGATTTGGGAATTCATTGAAAAACTGTTTGTCAACAGATTTGTGACAAAATCAAACAGAAGTCTATAGAAATGGAGAATGCTGCTCCATGCTACAGTATGGGATTTACTACATTATGTTCCATGAGGATTTGCTAGGGCCATGAGAGCATTAATGGCCCAGACCAGCCTCACCTGGAGCCTCCACCTACATGCCCTGCCTGTTGGCCCAAAGGGCTGCATTTAAGCTCAAGACCTGATCCTTTAGTCCTTGCCTGAGATATGTTGTAAGACTGCTGGTCCCCAGTGCATCCACGTGCGTTCCCATGCTCGGCCATGGACTCCACTGATCCTGACCCTAACATGCGGATTGACATTGGACCTGCCTCATCAGCACCAGCTCCCCTGATGATGGAGACTCTTGATTGAACCTCGCCACGATGTCTGGTGCTGCTCTGCTCACCTCACTTGGGTACCGCGGGGCTGGTGAGGTCCCTGCCCCGCTGGCTGTGTTATTGCCCTCGGCTCCTGGGTCCCCGTCCCTCAGGAAGCAGACAGCCCTCTTGCTCCCTGACAAGAGTAAACTCCTTTCAATACATCTGATTTATTTAATGCATTTACAGAAAATGCAATTTTTTCCTTCCTCAACTTGCCAACACGTTGATGCAAAAATATTCTGCTCCTGGAACTGTACACAGACAGCGAACGTACATGTCCTAGATGCCACAACCTTACTGAATATCTGCAGGTTAACACACGTGAGGCAGTCCAGTCTTTCTGCCACTGAAAAACTACAGACTGCCTACTGTGCGTTATGAGATTTTTGACAGTTACCTCAATCTGCAGGTCCTGGAGTCATGTGATCAGTATCCATCATTTCAGTGGAAACCTGTATTTCTAACCCTCTTGGTTACAACATGAAAATGCCATGCTAGAGACTGATTCTAGAAAATAAATGAAAAGCCAGAAACTCTTACTCCTGGCCCTGAAGTGTCATCTATTTCTTTTATGTTTTAGATCTGCTGATGCCGAAACTGTTTTTTTAAACACCAGGAAATTCCCTCCACTTTCTGCAGCATAACTATGGCAACCTGGCACATCCCATTGTCTTCTCTTTCTAAAGCTGCACAGAGCTACACTGCATTTAGACTTTGCAATTCCAGGTATATAAAAAAGTTTTGCATTCCAAGCCAGGATCTGCATGTCTGCTTCAGGGAGAATTTCACACAACCAGAAGGACCCCTGCTAACGTGGGATCTATGATGCACAGTGTGTTTGCACTGTTAACAGGACCTCGTGTGAGAGTGAGATGCTCAGAGGCATTCAATCATGGTGGCAGCGCCTGTCACAGCCTGGGCATCCCTCCAGTCTCTGCCAGGGAGCAGCAGAGCCCTGATGTTTCGGGTTTCCTCTCTTTTTCCTCAGTCACAAAGCTAGATGAAGACTTTCTCATCTCAGAAAGGGAAGGATGAATGTGAATTCCCATCAGTGCTTCCACAACACAAACAAACAGAAAGGAAGAAAAACAGTAAAACTGAAAGTGTGATAATTGCCTTATTTCATCCAGCTGCCTTGGGCCTCAGAGAAACTGCTTGTCCCCAAGGACTGGGCCTGACCACATGCCTCTGTGCAAGGATCTTTGCTATATCTACTGCAGATTTAGTTCAGTGGAGAGGAACAGGAGAACCATGGCATTTCCTTCGCTTCCTTTTGCAGTGTGGTGAGATGCTTTTGCGCTGCCGAGAGATGCTGGCTCGGTCTGTGGGTGTGCAGCTCCTCCATCCAGGCAGCAGCTGCATCCAGCTGGATTTGCTGCTCTGCCAGCTCCTCTTTGCTGCTGGGAAGACACAGTGAAGAGACCAAAGCCCAGTGCAAGTAGAAGAATGACTTTTTGATGTAAGAACTCCTTCACACCCCGTGCCCTGGCTCTCATGTGTGCTTTCTCATGACTTAAAGACACCTTTGTGTCTCCTTGGCTCAGCAGAATGCTGGTGTTGGCTCGGGCCATGGGGGGGGGCGGGTCTGGACACAGGACAGAGAGCCCTGACCTGCCACAGGCCAGTAAGGCCCCTAAAGCTCTGCAAAAAACCTCCTGTGCTGCGTCTGAAAGGGGCTTCCCTCAGTCTGTGGAGCAATAGTGAAGCTGCCACCACCCCACGTCTGTGCAGATCACAGCTGGATCCAGCTTTGGCTCCCTTTCCTCTTTCATACATGTCTCAGAAGTCTGCAGGGAAGCTGGATTTTTACTGAGCCATTTCAAAGCTCTCTCATTAACTGCTTGCCAGCAGCCAGTTCTCTGATAATGGGTATCGCCTCTGGAAATTGCAGCCCCATAGCAACAAGGAGTTTAATGGCTATTATTCCTAAATGAAGGACACAGCTCTAGTAATCCACCTCTTGCCTTTAGCAAAGTCCCTTAGAAATGATGATTTCCCTTCACAGGTAAGGCAGAAAAATACACACAATTACAAGTATGCTAAAAAGACACAGCCTGGCCTAGCAGTGCAATTTTTAACATTTCAAAATACTGCTTTTTTTTCATGGAGTCGAGTGAAGATACGGGAATCCTGTAGGCATTTTGGAAATTGAAAGGTGCTAATCTTCCTTACGAGAAACAACAGGAAAACTGATTTCAAGGGCAGGACTCATTTCACCTGATTTCCAACAGAGGCTTTTGGGATCCTGTTCCAACGCTTGTCCACTTTCAAGTTGAAGAAATTTTCCTGTGTGTCCCATGGTACAGCAACACGTGCCCATTGCCGCTGTCCTTTCTCCGTGCACCTGAGTCTGGCTCTGTCCCTTCTCCAGCCCCTTCGGGCAGTGGAAGATGCTGTTAGATCCTCTCCTCTGTCAGACCTCCTCTCCTTCCGTCAGATTAGACCCAGGTCTCAGCTCCCCTCATGTGTCCTCTGCTCCAGCACCAACCCTCTCAGCGACCCTCCTCTGCACCCATTGAGGTTCATCAACATCACTGCCGTACCAGGGAGTCCCAAAAGTGAACGTGGTACTCCAGATGTGCCCTCATGAGTGTCAAGTAAATGGGAAGAATCACTTCCTTTGACTTGCCAGCTATGCTTGTGTTAATACAACGCAGTATTAAGTTAGCTGTCAATGACAGAAGGACACATTCAAGGCAAGGACAGAAAAAGCTGGAAAGATCACGTACAGATCTTTTGCACCATCCTCATCCAGACAGGCAGTGATGGGCAGGCAGCATGCATGGCAGTGACAAAGATGCTTCAAGGCATCCTGAGGGGCTCTGGGCCTCAATCAGGCACCCAGGCTATTTTTCTGCCCCAAGTAAGTTCAAGCTGACAGCTTCCCTCTCCAGAAGATGGACAGACTGTCCTTCCCTACTGCAGGGAGTCCTGGTGCAACTCTGCTCAACCCTGTCCCTGTGATCTCCATGCCACCGGTTCTCACAGATAAATTCCCTTCCCCATCAATTCCTACCCACGCAGCAGCTTCGTCACCCCTGACATGGCCAGCAGGGATTTTTTTAGCTTCCTCAGACATGATAGGACTGAGCTCGGCAAGATTAATACTGTGACAGGTTCCAGCCAGAATGAGTTAAAACTATAGGTGGTCCCAGATGTCCCTATGACAGGTTGTGGCCTCGCCCTGCACATGCCCAGGACCGCCCCGTTACTATCCTTCCCTGCCTTCCGTGTGCCATCTTCCCCCACCCTGTCACCAGTGGGGAGAGAAATCAGAACAGTTTGCAGATATGGAGAGGGCTGGTAAAATTGGAATATCAGCTTGCTTGGGTGGAAAGAAAGGGTTTAGAGAGGCTACAGGGTAGGAGAGAGTTGGCAGCCTGAACTGAAAGTGTGCATGGATAAGCAGCAAACCTGAAGAGGGCTGAGAGCAACCAGCAGAGAAGATACTGGCTGGATGCAGTATCCAGCGTACACTCTCCAATCAACCTTCTTCATCACCAGGGAAATCACAACAGCCCTGGGTCATCCTTCTTCCCAAGTACAACTCTACCTGGTGAAAGCACTGTTATCCTGCAGGGTGGGCCTGGCATGGGGGGAAAGTGCACACATGAGTGTTTGTGTGTCTGTAATGCCCTGTGCAGGACTCTGTGTGTGTTCATGGGGGACCAGGTGACTGTGGAAGCAGCTTTCTGCAACACTTGTCCTGGGGTGCACCAGCTCTGACAGTGAGGACAGGATGCACAGCAAGAGTGCCTGACCCCTGTGGCCACCTGCAGTCACCAAGACCGATGGCACTGCATGTCCTAAGAAATACGCAACTTGGAGGACCATGACTGGCTTAGAAATATGAAGTTTCTAAGAGCGTTTCTCTCTGCAGCTGGCTTTTGGAGCTCTCGAGATTGCATCGCCTGCCTTTTTTCTGTGCCAATGGGGCTGCAAAAGCTTTCCAAATTTTTTAATGAAAGCAGCATTCCTCCCACAGTCAACATGGGACTCCAAGATCTGTGAAACACTGAATATTATGAGAGTCATAATAACCTTTTAATATCCTTGTATATCCTCTGCAGAGTGGACAGAAGGCTTGAGCTCTATGTTTCCCTGAAGAGCCACTTAACTCAGCCAGGCAATCCCTGCTAGGTACCAGTGTGACCCCAGGGAGGGGTTTCATAGAAGCTGTGCACCCCTTCTCAACAGAGCAATATCCTGTAGCATATTACAGGATGCTGGAGCTGGTGTCTGAATGCCTCCAAGACTGACTTTCAAGCCAGTTAGATACCAGCGTACCGGTAACCACTACAGCCAGTTTCCATGGTTGTGCAAACCAAGTCACTGCAAGTAAGAAGAGTTTATTCCAGTCTTCAAAGCACACCTTGAAAAGCTGCAGATCCTGTGGCAGCTAATGTAGAGAAGCTTTCCCTTCCACAGCCCAAAGGAGCATAGGGGGATTTGGGCAGGTGCTGAGGAAGGATACACAGGGCTCCCCAAAGTCTGGGTGCACAGGCTGGGCTCTCTGTGCTGGGGAGCGACCTGCCTGAGCCTGGTACAACTGGTGGTGGCCAGGCTCATGCAGCCCCATCACTCGCCAGGCACCCCAGCCTCTGCCAAGCAGCACACCCACAGCACGGAGCCTGACCAGGGGCAGAGGCAGATTAATGCTGCCAGCAGCACCAGTTTGCCTGCTTGCAGTGTCCAGGCTGAGAAGAAGGTGTGGGCACCCCGTTCCCCAAAGAGGTGGCACTGGGATGCCTCAGCTGCAGCCTGACCCCGGCTGCTGCAGGCTGAACCAGCAGCGACCTGCTCTGCCCTGCCTCCGGGTACTTTAAATAGGTCAGCAGCAGGTGACTGGATGAAATTACCCTTCATTTTATTGTAAGGGAGCTGCAGACGAGGTCCTTCCCTGTGGCTAGCAGCAGGGTTTTTCAGTGACAATGTAATGATTTTAATCCAGCAGTTTTTATTAACTCTTCATGTGCCATGTGCCTGTGCCGGCTCAGCCTTGCCCTGGAGCACCACCAGCCAGGGCAGGAGGATGTTGTCACTGCGTGTAAATGTGCACAGGGACATGTCCCAGACATCACTGTGGGCCACAGCAGTACAAACCCATCACTGGGGAGCCAGTGAAAAGCCTTTCTCTGTGTTTCCCTGACTCACTGCAGAGACCAGCGGCCAGTGTGGAGGTCTGTAACAGTGAAGTGCCAGTTTAGCCTGAAGATCAAAATCTCTCCATTTCTGGAGGTAAACAGAGAACATTGCTGGTCTTCACGTGTCACTGGGTGCCAGTGGACTTTCATCATGGCAGATAGCATGTCACAGTAAAGTCACAACATGTCACACAGCAAGTCACAGTAAAGGGCATGGCTTGAGCATCAGGGTACGGACACTGTGGGGGCAGCAGGACACCAGGGGAAGCAGGGGTAGGGATGATTGTTGGACAAAATTAGGTCTGATGGTGGGTGAACATGAGGGCAGGGATGCCTCACTGGGGAAAAAGAGCAGGGTAAGGGCTGAGAATGAGCCCAGAGCCGGAGCAGGCTTCTAGTGTCAGGTGCTCAGTGAGCTGCATGGAGCACAGAGTAAATCATGACCATGTGAATCAAAGAGGACAGACTTGTCTTTTTTCCCTGTGTTCTGATGTTAAATCTGCAGTCTTATTTTCACAGTCTCCAGCAGACCTCTAGGAAAAGCAGGGCTGACATCCCACCTGAGATGAGACAGCCCTGAACAGCACTGCTGGGAACCATCTCCATTTGGCTGTGGTCAATTCTGCTCCTACAGGAGCTGATACTCCAGTGATAACTCTTTGCTTTGCTTTCCCAATGGACCAGGTGATGGCGATGGCTGGAAGAATGGGGTCAAGGGGGAAGACCCCATGTAGTTTCATCCAGATATCTGCACCTAGTTGTTTCCACATGCCCTCATCACCCAAAGCTCCTTTAGCAGCTAGCAGAGATCAAATAAGCAAATCCAGGGGAGCCCAGGGCACCATTTCCATGTTTTAAGGCAGACATCTGAGTGGTACTCTATGACTGGCCATAGTACTTAATGGGATGGTCTCAAACTTAAAAATCTGTCTTAGCTGGTCCCAAGAAGACAAAGAAGAGGGGCCTGTGGCTCTGTATGTCCCACAGTGCCTACCAGGAAGGGTGGCAAGTACCCCTGAGGACGGCAGTGGCAATGCTTTGAACTGTGAACGCCAGTTTTCACCTTTGGATTTGCCATTTCAACATAAGTGAAATTCCCAAGTAGGGGCTCCAACCTCTCATATTGCCCACTGTAGAGCACCGTTGAGGCTGGGATTCATGCAACTCTCACGCATTTCTCCATTTTAGGAGTGGACTGGCCTGCAAAAGTCTGAACATTGAATGCTTGGCCTCAGCAAGCGCAGTCAATAAATCCTGAAAAAACACTCTCTTCAGTGAACATGTAGGATTTCCAGCACAGGCAGCAACACAAGGGACCCTGGTTTAGCAGGTGTGGCAAAGAGGCAGGAGAGAGTCTCTGAGATGGGCAGATCTGGAGAGGACGGTTATAGCATCCAAAAAATTGAGTTCACCATGTCAGAAGCTGTCCCAGGCGAGGTACTAGGAGACCCAGTGCAGCTATTCTTGCGCATGCATGGCCACAGGAGGCTGAGCTGACTGAAGGGTGACCAAATAGCACTGTTGTTGGTGAAGGTAAAGCCAAACTAGTTGGCATGCAGAAGTGACCCTGTGGGAGAAGTGTTCTGTTCTGGACAGGTCAGAATCAGATGGTTTGGCCTGGAGACACTGGGAATGACAATGTCTGGGGCAGCAACTGGCAGTTAGAAGGGTTAACTGACATTTTTCTCACCCTCCAACATGCAGCGCTGAATTGCTCCTCTCATTGGGTTGAGGACCCCCATTTACTTCTCCAGAGAAGCATGGGAGCACCTTCAGCCATGATAGTTTATTTGAGACTGGAATATATAAAACTGGGGTTGCCCAGAAGTATCTTGGTTTTTAAGTGTGCACAGAGGCGTGACCTTCTGCCCAGGGGATTTGCTCTGGATCCCACCTTGTACATTGGCTCTCTGAGTACTACCATGGCATGTTTTCACCACAGGAGTTAGCTTCTGGCTACTCTGAGACACAACCTTCTTGCCTTGCTCAATTTGCTGGTCTCAGAAGAGGCATCTGCATTTTAATCTTTGTGGCTGAGAATAAATAAGGTCCATAGCGGCTGTGCAAGGCTAGTGTAGGGCAGCCCACCTTGGACTGGAAACAGGAGCAGGCTGCCAGGGGCAGAGGAGTGACAGTGCCTTCAGCCAAGGTGGCCCCGATGCCAGACCAGACCATAAGAGCAGCTGTGCTGGGACAGTCCACCAGCTGTTTCTGAAATTGGGATGCTCCCAGATACCAATAGTTAGGCCAGGGGGCAGAGACAAAAGAGGCTGTAACAGGGACAATTCGAGTGGCTCCTGCCACTGAAAAGGGGAGGTCTCCTCTCCTCTTGCTCCTCTTCCTGCCTCCCCCACTCTTTCCTGACCCCCGTCCCTATCCCTCCCTTGCAGTAGCTCATGTGCTTGTCAACCTTTCTGCAAGGGGGTTCAACTCACAAACCTGCTCTAGGAGAGCCCAGCACCACTGACCTGTCTGCTGAGCACCTCTGGAGGAGTGGAAGGTAAAGCAAGACCTCCCCCTTGTGCTGAGCTGTCACATCACCTCATCTTTTAAAAATGCAGCCTTGGACAAATGCTGTAGATGTGAAATTATTAACGGAATAATCTTGGAGAATCTAGAGAAGAAAATTTCTTTTGCTTCAACAGGTAGGACAAACTTAGCCAGGTCCTGTAACAGCACGGCAGAGACACTATGCCTCTTCTCCTGAGCAGTGATTGGGTTTTCCCTGGTTTTTTCATAGGATGAGAGGGTCACAGAGCCCTTCAAGCTGGAAGGGACCTTAGGAAGTGATTTAGTCCATCTACTACTAAATCCAGGGTCAGCTCTGAGGTTGAACCAGGTTACTTATGGCTTTTTCCTGTAAGGTCTTGGAAACCCCCAAAGTCTTCTGGTCTTCTGACAACTGGTTTTATATCAATATGGTTCTTTTGAGGTTTCCTTAAGGAAGATTAATTGCTGAAAGATATAGCCAATCAACACTGGTGAAACCAAGGCACAGAGGAGAGGAGGGCACCCTGCTTCCACTGTGGCATGGATGCAGTTCAGCAGCCCAGTGACACAGGACTGTTTTTTACCAATGCAGGAGGCTTTCCACCTCCCTGTTGCCATGGGATGGGTGCAAGGCATGAGTAGGCTGTGTGCCCAGAAGTTCCTGAGATGCATGATGCAGATGACACATGCACTTATTAAAAATGGGGAAAGCCTCTGTGCAGCAGCTCCATTCCAGGATGGTCAAGCAGCATCACTGAGACCCTGAGATATCTCCCACAGCTCCCACAAAAACATGGGCAGGGAATTACTGCCACTTATGAACCAGTCTTGGCTACATTTGAGCTATCCCCTAGGCTTCAGAGTAACCTTCTCTGTTAATGAGATTATCCTGATATATGGCAAGTATGGTCCTTTCCATTTTGTCTATCATTTCCCTTGCCATTAGGCATTTGCTCTGCCCATGGTATATGGGAAGGAAAGTAGCCATGAACTTAGGAAGGCTGGAGATGAAAGGGTTGTCAGTGAAGGAGAGCTTGGAATACCTTTAGAGCTTAAGTAGTAAAAAGCTGCCGTTCCCGTCAGTGGGGCTAGACCTGTTTGCAGTATGCCTGTAGACTAGGTTCACAACCACAAAGGTCCCTTCCTGATCTGTGCTCCTCTTCCACAGCCACAGGGGTTTGTTCCCAGTACCAACCAGCTCCACATGATGCATTTTGTATGTTAACCTTGTGCTGCTGTTGTGGAAGTCCTGCCTCATGCCAGCATCTCATGCAGCTCTGACATATGCCCAGGACAGCAGTCTGGCTGTAGCTGTGGGCTTTGGCTGGGTGAATGTTTCTGCTCCACTGTGCATGCCACCCTGAAGGCCCAGGAGGCAGGTCTTTGTTCCACCCAGCAAGCAGCCACTTCTGCCTTGGGGGAAGAGCAGATGCTGCAGACTGTTGCCCAGGGGACACGGGTGGCACTTTCTGCAAACACAAATACACCATGACAAGGCAATCTATCTGCACTATTTATTTGGACTTCACTGCTCCATTCACTTCAAGGCCATGAGTTCCCATTGCTACTCTACAATCTGTCTTCAGATACCTACTTAGGAGGATAAAGTACAGGGAAATGCTGGTCATGCCTCAGGAGAAGAGCTAGCCAGCAGCAGTCTCTGATATGCTGTGCAGGACCTAGGTTAGTTTGTCCTGCACATTGTATGTTGAAGCCAAAGAACATTTTCTTCTTTGGGTAATGCAAGAAAATTTCTCTAATACTTAACTCAGCTTCTGGCAGAGGCTTTACATTGGGCAGGTAGAAGTGTGAGACATTTAAAAAAAAAAATGTCTAAGGTCACAGTGCAGTGCTGTGCTCCTCTGCAGCCTGTCAGACGGTCGCACTGACCAGGCTGGGCAGTCCTTGCACCTGTGACCTTAGTAGGGCTGTCTCCCCTCTACCAAGATGGTCATGGTGTTGGTACCACATCCAAACCTACAGAAACAGCCTATGGAGTGTTAAGTTTAGCCTTAGTGAGACTACTAATTTCTTGTGCTTCACCTGTCTAACAGGGAAAATGTGTTAACTTAAAACTAACCACACTAAACTGTTTATCATTTACGTATGATAAAAATACTAATCACCAAGCAAACTGGGTACTGAGGAAATAGGAGCCCAGTCACGGGCTCAATGTCTATTGCAAAATGGCTTTAGCTCTTCTTCAGCAATGGTGGACAAGTCTTCACAGGTTTTCTGACAGCTTGGTACAAAGCTTAGAGCTGGGACTTACTACAAGGTCTGGCCTGGGATCACTGAATCATAGAATGGTTTGAGTTGGGAGGGACCTTTAAAGATCTTCTAGTCCAAGCCCCTTGCTGTGGACAGGGACATCTTTCACTAGATCAGGTTACTCAAAACCCCGTCCAGCCTGACCCTGAATACTTCCAGGGTTTGGGCATCAACAGCTTCTCTGGGAAACTTGCTCCAGTGTCTCATATGTCATTTCCAGACTCTAGTTTTACTCTCTTGGCAGGATCAATATAGTGAACTGAGAACTTTTTGTCTCAGATCAGAGAGATATTCAGTCAGCAGGTTATAAAATGAAAGGAGCAGAGAATAAACTCAGAAGGTGAGCTGAGTTCCCTCAGATTAAGGGGGGGGGGGAAGGTGGGAAAAAAAGAAAATAACATCCCAGAATCTACTAGAGGAAAAAAGGCAAACAAAGGGTCTAAATAAAAGCTATGCAATTCTGAACAAAACCAGTACAGGGGAAGGTGAGGTGAAAGAATGGAATCATAGAATCATAGTGTCCTAGAATGTCCTGAGTTGGAAGGGACCCACAAGATCATCGAGTCCAACTCCTGTCCCTGCATAGGACACCCCAAAATTCACACCATATGGCTGAGGGTGTTGTTCAAATGTTTTTTAAATGTTGTCAGGCTTGGTGCCGTGACTGCCTCCCGGGGGAGCTTGTGTCAGTGCTCCACCACCCTCTGGGTGAAGAACCTTTTCCTAATGCCCAACCTAAGCCTCCCCTGGCAGATCTTCCTGCTGTTCCCTCGGGTCCTATCACTGGTCGCCAGGGAGAAGAGATCAGTGCCTGCCCCTCCTCTGCCCTTGTGAGGAAGCTGTAGATGGCGATGAGGTGTCCCCTTAGTCTCCTCTTCTCCAGGCTGAACAGATCAAGTGACTTCAGCTGCTCCTCATATGGCTTCCCCTCTAAATCCTTCACCATCTTCATGGCTCTTCTCTGGACACTCTCTAGTAGCGTGTCCTTTTTGTACTGTGGTGCCCAAAACTGCACACAGTACTCAAGATAGGACCCTTTAAAATTAAATAGAACATAGCTGATAGAATAGGAACCCTCTTTCGTCTAAAAGTAGCTTTACCTGGATCATATATATGCAGTGGAATTGGATCTGGACTCAGCTTCCACTACGTCTTCTAGGCACATGTAGGGTATACGTAGATATTCAGGGTCAGGGCAAGAAAAGCAAGGCTTGTCGTTCTTGATTTGGACACTCACATGCTTCTCCAAAGGTGGGGCAGATTCAAAAACCGTTTGGTCAAAGCCATGTGTGTGGCACCAGGAGAACCTGGCTGACGCCTTTTCTTCACGTTCTCGCCTATGTGAGCTGGTGAGCAGCATCATGTGTCTAGTGACACAAGACTGTGCTTCATGCTGGTGCTACCCAATGCAGACATACACATATATGTGCCCATTGAAGCACAAAGCCTCTGCAGAACCTGGGTTTTTACCATTCATTGTCCTAGTCCTACTAAAATTTGGGGGTGATTGGGCTTTTTGGGTCCATTGGGATTTTTGAAAATGGTTGTCCATTAACTTGTGGTGCAGGAATGTTATTGTGCTAAAGCTTTGAGACTTGGGAAATACAATCTTCAAAACAGACATTTTCATATGCTGAAAGTACAGTTTGCCTGTGGAAATATTCCCATTTGCAAATTCATAGGATAATTTGGGTTGGAAGGGACCTCAGGAGGTCTCTGCTCCAAGCTCCTGCTCAAAGCAGGGTCAACTATGAGGTCAGACAGGGCTTCTTAGGGCTTTTTCCAGTCAGGTCTCAAAAACCTCCAAGGACACCTCTTTCAATACTTGACTGCACACATAGAAACAGATGCACATTATTCCTTTATCTGTGGAGCTTTTAAATGCATGGCAATCTATGTAATAAAAAAATAGCCCTACAAATGTGCTTACTATTTTATAGGCAACTATAAATGCTAGTTTCTGACCTGTGCTACTTCCAGTCCCTTCTCCTATCCTAACATACAAAAATCTACAGGTGAGCACCACAAGAGGTAAGGATAGGATGGTGAAAGGGATCAGGAGGATGTTCAGATGGTTGCTCAGTCTTCAAAGCTGGGTGTTGGTACTGACATACGCTTTCCAAGCAGATGTGTCCTGGTGGAGTTATTGGTGTCCTCAGTTGAGTTGCTTTACACATTTTAATACTTTGGTCTCCCAGAACAATTCATACAAAGCTGTTTCAACAAATCAGAAGGAAGAAAAACAAAACAAAACAAAACAAAACAAAAACCCACAATAAATTGCTATACTCCATTACAAGAAAGGCAGAGAATTTACTCCTACTGTTTGGATGTCACATGCAAGGACCACTGGTCTCAGGAGATAAGGATGAAGCCCATAGTGATGAACACTCATAAATGTTTCATTCTGAGAGAATATTTAAAAATAAGTGATCCGGAAAGAAAAGCAAAGAATAAACAACTATTAGCATTTCTTTATGTGGGTGTAAGGAATGATATTGACAAAAGAAGAGTTGAATCCTTAAATAGAGAGAGTCTAAAATACAGGAGAAACATGCATGTGAGGGTACAAACACAAACACTTCTGAACAGGTCTTGGAGAAGCCAAAATATAGAACATTTCTGTTCACACAGGGGTAAAATTATTGGAAGACGAAGGAGTTGTAACGACCAGCAAATTCAACTGCATGTATTAATCTCCTGACTTGTTCCTGTGCCCTGTGTACCTGGTTTTCCCATGCTGTCAGTGGACAAAGCACAGAAATGCTGTTAATTTTGGAGTGAGAAAAGGGCAGCAGAAATATAACCCCAGCCTTTTCTGTGTAAATGCAGTCTATCAGCTCCTGTCCCAGGGCTGTGGATCCTCGCTGTAATGTACTGCAACATTTATATTGTTGCTCACTTCTAACCTCTTACTTAGTCATATACAGTCACTAAGGCACAGAGACATTGGGTAACTTGCCAAGAGACTGATGGTATGTGCTGATTTTCATATAAATTTACATGAATTTGCATACATCTCCATCTCAGTTTGCATTCATTCCCTGTGATACCATTAAGAACAAGTACAATATTGTCTAGTCTGAATGAGTCAAACTAGTTCTACTTCTCTTATGCTTCCTCTTTTGCTGATACTCATTTTTCAACTACTAGTTGATTTATTTTCTTCCTTTACTATCCACCTCTCTTCCACCCTTAGCTACTATAGTGATCTATTCTTTTTTTACACTGTATGAATATTTTTATCAAAAATTATTCTATCAGTTGTTCACAAAGTAGGTAGTATCCCAAACTGTGGCATTGACTATCCAATTTACACAGCACTGATTGTTCGCAGACTAATTTTAATATGCTCCTTCATTTTTCATTTCCTTTCCTGTATAAACAGGTTTCAAGTATGTGTCTGAAATTTGCTTGGTGAAAAGCTTCAGATAAGTAGAATTACACACACACAAAAAAAAAAAAAATTAAAGAAAAATGATCCTAATAGGTATTTGCTGCGCAGGTGAGAGAGCCATATGCAAGATCATAGACTGGGAATGTGCTGCGTTCTGCATGGAGCAGTGTGGGTCTGGGGAAAAGCAGATGTTTTGGGAAATGTCTTAGAGGTCACTGTGGGACCTGACTGAGCAAGAGCTAATGCTGTGTTGACATTTTTTCCTAATATCCTACCTGAACCTTTGTTGTTTCTGTGGCCTTTGTTTTATTGTTCAGTATCACTGAGAAGTGTTTGGCTTCATTCTCGTTGTAACTGCCCTTCAAGTATTTGTGGGCCATGATTACCAGCCCCTCAGCATCCTCTTTGTCTGACAACACAAACCAGCTCCTTCTACCTGTCCTCAGGCCATGTGTCTGAGACCTCTGACATCTCAGTCAACCTCTGCCAGACCTCCTCTGCTCTTTTTTTCCTATCCTTCTTGTTCTGGGTGGAAGGAGGGGGCTTGGGGGATGGACAAACACAAAGTATTCGAGATGCAACACCAGAAGCACTGAGTAGAGGGATATGGTAACTCCTCCCTGCTGGTCACAGTCCTAATGTAGCCCAGTTTGTGTTTTCCCTTATTTGCCATGAGAGTGCACTGTTGACTCATGTTCAATTTGTCCTCCTCCTGGTCCTTCTCAGCAGGGCTGATCGATTGCTTCCCAGCCTGCACTGATGCCCGGGCTTCTCCTGCCCTGCGTACAGAGCTTGGCTTTCCTAGCTGCTAACTTTGTGAGGTTCCTGTTGGCCCAGACCTGACGTTTGTTAAGGTCCCTCTGGACTGAAGCTCTGCCATTCATGTGCCAGCTACTTCCTCATATTTAGTGTTGTCTGCAAATTTGGTGAGGGTGCATGTAGTTCTCGTGCAGAAAGCATATGAAGATATTGAACTATATCAGTCCACTGCTTGGCCGTGGGATACTGTGATTGTTACTCGAAGCCAATCATACTTCAGTCTGATTGTACCCACTGATTACTGCCCTTTGATATGGGTGGTCCACCACTGCAGCCTTTAACTCAAGATTTATTTAATTATGTTGTCTCAGTGGTGTCCAGTCTTCCCTGAAATGAGTCTTCTATTCTACCGCCTTCATGCTACCTCCCATGCCTCCCATCTCACTCCCTCCACTTGCCACCTCAGCTAACTCCTAACCTGTGGGATGCACCTCTTGGCTTGAGTCTGACTCTTCCCATTCTGGGATCACTGCCACATTGTCTGCAGCTCCAGGATCACTGCCTCTTCCCATGATTTGTGATTGCTTGCCCTGGCAGGAGATGGGCTTGATAAGCATCCCCCATAGCCTTCCCTCCTAGGAGCCCCCAGATACAGCCAGGCTTGGTGAGACATGTGTTGCCCAGCCATTTTCTAGGGTGCGTAGCTGAGGTTTGGGAAGCCTGAATGCATTCCCATGTGGATCTGTTTTCTTTGGCCGGGCATTTGCCATCTCAGCACAGGGTAGCATGTGTCTTACACTGTGCCTGCACACTGATTCACGTGCTTCAGGGAAAAGGCAGGAGCCTTTACAAAGGTATCTGTACATGGCCTATTTAGTTAATCATGATAATAAGAGGGAAAATCTACTTCAGTGACCAGGAAGGGACTGTTTATAGTCAGTGGGACAGAGGAAAAGAGATGGTGATATTCTCAGACTTTCCCCTTTATATAAGATTGTTGTCATGCTAAGAGACAGTCTTTCCCTGTTTTTAAGTCACAGGTGAAATACATGCTTATTTGCACATATACTCACTATTAGCTATAAAGCACGAATCTAATCAGGTACATAAATTGTATAATTGAACCCCGAAGAAAAACCTAAAGATAACTCCAAGCTTGGCATATAAATAGATGCCAACAGAAAGAGGTGAGGCCCTCTAAGACAGGACTTCCTTCTGGTGCAGGGGACTTTGCACAGGGAGCTCTGCAAAAGGTGTCATTTGAGGAGTTCAGACTAGCAGAAGTCAAGTTATTCCATTGCCACAGAGGGAGGATGGATTGGGGATGATCCTGAAGGATGTAAAGCTGGAAGAGGATCTCTTTAGGCAACCTCCATGGAGGGGGGTGAGCAAGTGCATGTCGTCTGTGATTAAAGAATGAGGAGGATGTTCTCGAAGTTAAAATTCATTACTCTTACCCTCTTTCTTATGGGGTAAGATCCAAGCAAGGGGAACAGTGAAGTTTTACTGACAGTGCTAGCAAAGCACATGTTACAGCCAGGATGTGATGTTCAGGAAGCCCAGCATCAGCCACCTGCGTGATGAAGAAATATCTCTGACTTTAATTAAACCAACTGAATTGAGAAAGAAAAGCAGAGAAATTTCTGTTAGCAGGTAAATACAGCTATACTTAACTATGCAAGCTTTAGCTACAAACAATATTTAACAGATGTTTAGAGTTAGTTTTTCAAGCTATGTACCTTTTAATTACCAATTTGCTCAGCTGTTTTTAAAACTCTAGGAGGGCAAACTGTAAATGTGATCTCTATCTAAGAAAAACCCATTATTTATAGCCCTACTCACCCCTCAAAATCCGTTCCTCCTCCTTGTTTGGAATCAGACTTTTTTTGGTTTAGGTCAGTTCACTGCCTTTTTACCTGTTTCGCCTGCAGAACTGCTCAGGTTATTCGCAGTCTGGTGTCTTCCCTTGTGCATCTCACAGCAGGCAGTGTACCAAGAAGGGTTAAACAAGCCTGCAAGTGTGCAGGGAACGTGCCTGACTTTCATTACTGGTTATGGCACGTACGACAGAGAACCCAGCATGTCCTCTTTAAAGGAAAATTGTGTTCCCCTGCCTGCTTTAAGTGTGTCAGCAAACCGGTTGTGAAGGATGCAATTTACTTAGTCTTTCAAAAGCCTTTGTCAAAGTTCCTCACTAGAGCCACAGAGAACCGAAGACATCTCATGAAACTCAGTCATACAACAAACTCCAGCCAGCCAGGGGCTACAGTCAGGGGCTCTCCTGATGTAGTGCTGCGGACTCACATGTGAACCTAGAAAATGAGAGCCTGCTCTTCAAATTGAGTGCTTTCTTCCAAATGCCACCATCCATGGTATCCATCCTGGCTTCACTCACAGAATAATTGTATGAGTTGTCTTCAGGTAAGCGCAGGATGATTAAAAGGACATGACTGTCAACAGTAAAAGAGAAAAGTGTTGCTTGCACAAAGACCAACGGCTCAGGTGACTTGTCAGCAGAGAGCCTGTCCTCTGGCAGCTCTGGCAGCCATACACCACAATGTATGTGCCATTTCTCCTCCTGTTGTCCCAACAGACACCAGGTCCAGAAGAGGCCCAAAACAAGGAAACAAGGGCAACAGAAAGCAATCTCGCTTAAGTCTTACAGAGGGTGAAGCAAGTGAAATTCTAAAGCAAAAGATCACATTGCAATAAATGTTGACTCCTGGGTCAAAACTACTGTCCAAAAAACCCTTTTCCTCACCAATCAAGA
Organism: Theristicus caerulescens; assembly: GCA_020745775.1. Classification (NCBI taxonomy): domain Eukaryota; kingdom Metazoa; phylum Chordata; class Aves; order Pelecaniformes; family Threskiornithidae; genus Theristicus; species Theristicus caerulescens. The sequence continues at coordinate 181,599 of CM036574.1, forward strand.
GCATCCAGGGAGACATTGCAAGGACACAGTAGCTGACACTCTTTGTCCTCCGTGCTGCACGCAAGTGATCTTGTTGAAACCACCTGGGCATACACATCCTAGTGTTTGTAAATGTGCATGTGAGAACGCAGGTGGGCAGAATCAGTTTCCTCGGAAAGTTAAATTAAATCAAATCCTTTTCCGCTTCCTTACAATCTCTCACTGTTTTAGTACACTCACAACCTACAGTCAGTGTTGAGCTCCTTCCTGGCTCTGCATTAGCTTGCAGGACAGAGCCTTTCTTCTGCATTCCTGCAAAGGTATGATGCTCCTTGGGGCTAGTTTGCATGGCTGAATTGAGATATTTTCTCCACAAAGGGCTCTGTCCCTCTTCCCTGAACCACAGGGTGCTTGTTCCGGCTTGCATACAAATCTCAAGAAAGATGTATTTCTGCAGATGTTTTCTGTGAAAAGCCAAGAGGTGAGCAGGCCCAGTGCCTCCCAAGGGGTTAGAAAAAGGCCAGGCTGTCTAGTCTGAAGATAGCTGACAGCACAGGGTGAAGTACTATAGGGAAAAAATAAAGCCTCCTGCTTCCGAACACCTCTTTGCCTTTCTCTGCCTGTAGACAGGAAGCGTCTGATGGGAAAGATGAGAGGCAAGGACTTGGAGAGCAGGGAGAGAGACAGAGGGCTTGGGCAGGGTTGGAGACCCTGCCAAAAATCTGTTTCTCCAGGCAGCAGGAAGGGAGCAGTTTAGGCCTGAGCAGAGCACATATTTTTCCATTATAAGGTGGCAGATTGTCAGGGGGCCAAACACTGTAAGTCACAGACCCAGTGGTATTTAATTGCATTTCCCAAAGTGCCTGCAGTGCTCACGTCTTCAGAGAGCTTGGTCTGCTTATCCCAAGTCACCTAGCACTAGGGGTTTACACGTGCCCTTACCACAAGCTGCACACACAGTGTCCATCACTGGAGAAGACCTGTTCTTGGGATTCCATGAGGACTAACTGGGGCTGTGGGGATCCACACAGCCACTCCAACTGCAGCCTTGAGCACACGTCTCTGGATATTTGGACTCTCATTCCTGCAAGATCCTGCATGTTCTGCCTTTGTTTTACTCATACAGAAAGGGCATGGGACTTGTTAACATGGTAAGAAAAGTCAGCAGAAGTTATATTGTTAAATTCCTGGTCAGACCCAGGTTTGGTTCCTGCTCTCCTCTACCTTCCTTCAGAGCATCACATGCTTCAAGGCCAGAGGGAACCAATGAGTCAATTTAGGTCAGCTTTGTACTAGTACAGACTTCTGCATTTCACCCAAATGTCATGCCCAGAGGCTTCAACTATGCCTCATCTTCTCCAGACAGCAAACTTCCATGCACCACAGATGGTGAGGGGCAGAGACCAACGTGCAACCAACAGCCAGGCCTCATTACAGCAGAGCATAACTAAGAGAGACATTCCTGGCTGAACCCTGCGGCTGCGTGGCAAGAGGTAGCCCGTGAGGACATGGCAGGGAAAATGCCTTCCTCAGATCAGCACTGATTACGAGGAAGTCCTTCCCTCCCTCCCTCCCTGTGGTAGCACTGGCTTATGGAGTAAGCCCAGAAGCCAGAACAAGGTACACAGTGCTCTGTGAATGAGGAGCAAGCTGCTCTCCAAAGCCCCAAACACACCCCTCATAGGGGATGGTAGTTCAAGCAGCTGAGCCCCAGTTATCCCTTCAGACCCTCTGCCACTAAACCCTCCCATAGTTGTGCAAAGGATGCAGAGCACTGAGGAGGCTGGAGGAGATAATCAGAGACTGTCAGGCATTTTAGTTCTGGCTGCACCCCTGTGCAGTGAATGTCGCCTTGAGTGTCCCCCCTCATGCTTCAGCACAAAGATACGCCTTTTCTCATTGCTGGGTAATGTTGTCTTTGGCATACAGTGATGGTTGACCATAGTTGGCCACCAGCTGCTACCCCCGTTTACTGGGGAGTGAACACTGACATTTGTCTTCATGCTGAGCTTCACCACCGATGCAGGAAAGCGCCAGCTTTACCCTGTCATGTGGAGAACAGTGCTTTCATCTTGGCCTGAGGGAACTGGGAGCTGCATTTTCAGGACAGGTCAGAATACTCTGATAAAGGCCACTTCAGCCTTTCCCACTGACACAGATGCCCTTTAATGTGAAATACTTAACTCTTGCACAACACTGCAGACCCAGCCAAGATGATCCTGCAAGAGCCAGGGGAAAACAAAGAAAAAAAAGAAAGGGCGTAAATTAGTTTGTCTAAACAAGTTCCTATCACAAAATCCTGATTCTTCAATTCAGCACCAGTGAAAAAAACAAGATACAATTCCCTCCAGAGTGAAAACTGACATGGTAAGCTGCTGCAGCAGGGACAACAAATCCCTTTAGGGTGGAAGGAGAATGGTCAATGATCAAAATTCAGCAGTTACCAAAGACGAGGAGGCTCAGAACAATAACCTGCAATTCAGAACAGAGGCGCATCTTATCACCCTGCCATCACTGCTGCCAGAGAGGGCTCAGGAGCAGAGAACAGAGGAGAGAAATCATTCCTACACACAACAATAGAGAGCTCTGTGCTGAGAAAGGAAATGCATTCATCCACACCATGGGCTTATCCCAAATGCTCCACTTGGACCAGCTGATTGCTCAGGTACAGGCTATTTGCTTCCTAGCCAGCCCAGGGAAGGTGCTTGAAAACATTTTGACGTGTTCTCAATTACTTTTCAAGCAAGTCATTGAAGACCCTAGGTCAGCTCGAAACCTGTGTGAATTTTAACAGCACCACTAATGACATCAGTGGAGCTGCACTGATGTGCACCCGCAGAGTCTCCAGCATTTGTTAGTGCCTCTGCTCCTCCTGACCCCTTTCTGGTTCATTGTGAAGCTATGTTGTCTTTCCACAGGAACAGCTTTAGTTTGAGACACCCTTCCTCCTGTATAGGCTCTTTTTAACCTTTATTTAATCCTAAATACTCTTCCAGGCCTGACTCTGCTTCTTACATAGAGTCCATTTCACCCGGTTGTATACCTGTCCTGCATGAACACTAATATTCATCACAGAGCTTAGAAGTGCCTTATGGCTTAATAAAATCTGTCTCAGTCAAGGGAAAAGATTTAGACAGTCGTCAGCTCACACAGCAGAGGAAACTATTCCTCCAAAGCACCTAACAAACTCATCAAACCATTTCCCATAGGAAACCAGTTCCAAATGCACGTTTGCAAGCAGTAGACTAAGACAAAAGTAAATCAATTTGTTGGATATATTGCACACTGCAGACAGTAGGATGACATAATTCTGGGTTTTCTTCTTGTGACAGGCAAATTTAAGACCTAGGTTACCTTAGATCATATAAAATTATTTGTTAAGGAAATAAAGTTTTATCCTGGCTTACTGAGTCCTAAACAGCATGGAAAAGGGGAAGGATTCGGTGTCAGATGTCTCAGAGCTGTAAGGAGTTAATATATTTTAAAGCACACTCTCTAAAAGGTACTCAGTAAGGATGTGTAAGGTACCTCACAAATAATTCAACGTATATACAGAGCCTGAAGCTGCCCAACACATCCATTTCCCCCGAGAAGACAGTGAGGATGGAGGGGGTGGGGGAAGCGATGGTCTCACAGGGAATATTATAGAGCTGTGCTAGCTGAGAAGCAGAGATTTTGCCAGCACTGGACTTCAGCCCATATCCTTTGGTAGTTTGTAAAATGGTAATCAAAATTAGTGCTTACTGAAGCACCACTGCTTTCTGTGAGTGGAGAGACTGCTGAACCATCAGACCACCCTGTGGTCCTTCTCATGGCACTCTATAAAGGTCCTGGCTCTGCTCGGTTGGTGCAGAGACCAGTACTTCTCATAAATGATTTACTGTTCATTGGTGAAGCTCAGGACAATGCTGTATTTGTCGCCGATTATTTCTTTGGTTTTACTTTTGCAAGAAGTAAAAGGAATAGATTCACCTTGTTCATTCACAAAGGAGCACCAGTGAATGGGGCTGGCACCTGAAATAAACAGTTAACAGCACAATAACATGAACAAAAATGCAATAAATCCACGGAAGGTGAGTTTCATAAAATGGATTCCTTTTAATTGGTTCATGCAATTAATGCTCAATTTGATGAACCTGCCATTAACTCCTCAGTGTAACTCTGTGGCCAGTTGTGTTAACTCCTTGACTGGGACACACAATTCACCATGTGAGTGTAATAAGTCTCAGATCTGGCTCCCAAGTCGTGTGCAAGAAATAAAGTCAAACTTCACAATACCTTGTTTCCAGCCTTGCTGGCCTTCACATAATCAAACTGTAAGTTAAAGTCACTGCTAGAGGCATCACGGAAGGTCTGCATAAGTACCTGCAAATCAGGCACTGAACAAATTTCCCTTGTGGATTCCTGCTCCTGTTCTACCAGTGAAATCGTCTATGTCTGCATTTCTCTGAGATACTTGCATGCACAGCCCCTGCTACGCACCTTCCTCTAGAGATATGCCTGCAGGGCCTGGTCTTTCAGCCCAAAATGACTGAATAGGGGCGTTTTACTGGAGAGATGCACCTTACAGCCTTGGCTGTCACTGCTCCTGCTTGCTGCCCTGCTGCCAAGCCTGCTCGCACAGGCACCAGCGCCAGCCCCCGCTCAATGTGGCATTTTAGCAACTGAGTCACTAACAATGGCAGGGTCAGAAATGGTCACTGTAATTAACGTCTTTATTTTCCAACATGTTTCACTGTCAGGCATGCTCCTGAACTTTTGAACTTCCTTGTCATTGGGCTGGGACTCCTGGGGACGCCTTTCTGCTACGTTTGTATCCTGCTGTTATTTCCACTTATCCCCATCACCTCGGTGCTAATGGATACCCAAAACCCACAGCTCGCAGCTTTGGGTGGTGAGATGGAAGCTCCGACCCTGATGTCACAGATTCCTGGAGCTGACTGTGATTGGATCGCTGTGCCTATGACTTCATATTAGTGGGGCTACCCTCTGCCGTAGTACCTACATGATAAATGTTCAATCTAACACACCGTACTTCATCCATCAGTTCAAATAGCCCCATCACACAGATGGCAGAACTATCCCTGTGTACATCTGACATTTCTAAACATGATTTTTCACTGCCAGGGACAAGGATTTTGCACTTTTGACTGAACACTGGCACAGGTTGCCCAGAGAGGTTGTGGAGTCTCCATCCTTGGCGATATCCAAAAGTCATCTGGACATGGTCCTGGGCAACCAGCCCTAGGTGGCCTTGCTTGAGCAGAGGGGTTGGACAAGATGACCTCCAGAGATCCCTTCCAGCCTCAACCAGTCTGTGATGCTATGATTTTCTGATGGGTTCGCAGAAGATTTGCCAGCCCAGCGTGCAGATGTGCTAGTTGAGACATCAGTAAGCCTGAATGGCCCACTGCAACATGTAATTAAGCTGCAGAACTCATCACCACAGGGTGCCTTTGTTGCTGAAAGTTGTCAAGCGTTCAAAAAACAATTAGATGGGTTAATAAAAGAAAAAATACCACTTCTGTTTTTAAAAAATCCATAAGCTACAGACGCTGAGAGAACACACTGAGGAAGTTTGAAGAAGTTTTATTCTGTTCTTGCATCCACCCTAAGGCACCCACTGCTAGTCTTGGTGGGAGTTGTGTGGCCAGCTGGAGTGTTCCTGCAGGACAGCATGGTTGGAAGTCAAACTGAAGGGTAGCTGCATATATCATTCATCTTAAAATTAAACTCCTCAGGAAAGGCTAGAAAGAAGAGATTACCTTCCAAGTCAAGACTTCAGCTCCAGCAGAGCAAGCTGAAACCTGCAGGTTCTGTTGAGATAACCCAGCACTCCGCTCCTTGCCTAGGGATCTTTTTTGGACACTTCTGTTCTTTGACCAGGTCTCATGCTCGGAGCACTGCTCAAGCATGATGCTCTCAGTTCCTCTCATCTGTGTTCTGGATCTTCCACCAGCCCCCACTTTATAAGGTCAGTTGCACAGAGTTGCATGCAAAACCACCCAGGAATTGAAGCCCTTACTGGAAAATTATCTCTGCTGATTGAAGGTTTAAAGCAAGCATCAAGCAGTGCTTTCCCTTCATCCCAGATCCAAAACAAGATAGGAAACACCAGAATTTGCATGATGGTTTAGAACAGTAAGAAATACATCCAGGCAGTGGTCCAGAGGACGTGTCACCTGAATGGACAGTCAGACTGAGGCCCCATCCAGGTCTGCATGGCATCTTGGGGTTCACCTATTTTGTTTCAGGTGGAGTAACCTGCAGGTGACCTTCAATCTAGCACTGAGGTGGAATCCAAGAGCCAGTGTCCCAGAAATGGCTTCAGCTGTCCCTGACCCATGCCAGGAGAGGTGGTGGCCTTCCCCCATGTGGGAGCAGGTCATCATGGGGCGTGTCAAAGCTCATTGATTCCTGCAGTTTTCCCTATTCCTGGGATCACCCCCTTGCCACATAGCAGTGCAAGCTTCTGTGCTCACCTCCTGTTCTTAGTATACTGCATGCTCTTCTGTTGCCCTCTATCCCTGCTTGTTTCACAGCTGTGGCTGTGCCTGGAGACAGACCAGGATCAAGAGCTCTCCATGGGATCACCTGAGTTAAAAGCAGTGCCCAGCTTTGATGGTGGAGGTTGGGGGGTGCCACTGTATTTCCTGTTTGGCAGGGGCCATCAGCATGGTTCGAAGAGTGAGGATGAACTTGTGGGGTCTGGGGGTCTGAGTCAGCAGTGGGAGGAAGAGGAGCAACGATGGCAGGTCATGAGAGTGAGGTGGTGCGAGGGACCAGGGTGTGCTGTATGGGGATCAAGATCTGTCACTGTCCTCCAACCACTCCTGCCCTAGGGAGACTTCCCCTCCCTCCACTCCTGTAAAGCACACACTGCCACCCAAAGTAATCCTCATAAGGCTCACAGATCCCTCATCTGCTGGAATAAGCTGCCTCTAAGATTGCAATGAGATTAATCTGTGGCTGCCACAAGGCTCTCAGCTAATTTTGTATTGGGCTTGTGGAGACTGTCTTATCTGTCTAACTGGTACCTTCTCTCTGAGTGCTGGTTTCCTGCACCGTTAGCCTCTAGCAGAGTACGTGGTTAGTTTAGTCTTCAAAGATTCATAAGTGAGGACTCAAGCCAAGAAAAATGCTTTCCCAAATGGCCTTTGAGACATTTTGTCATGAACCCTTTGCTAGAAGGGTTGCATTTACTTTCTGGAAATGTTCCCACCTCTCATGTAGGTGAAGCTGTCACATATTCCTGCTGTGATATGTCAGAGCAAAGACTTCAGAGACTTTGTACATCTTCCCTAACTCTGTGCCCAGAGCTTATTGGAATAGTATGACCTGATGTATCAGAATGCATGCTGCTGATTCTGTATCACAGAATCACAGAATCAAGGAATCACAGAATCACAGAATCACAGACCAGTTGAGGTTGGCAGGGACCTCTAGAGGTCACCTTGTCCAACCCCTCTGCTCAAGCAAGGCCACCTAGGACTGGTTGCCCAGGACCATGTCCAGATGACTTTTGAATATCTCCAAGGAAGGAGACTCCACAACCTCTCTGGGCAACCTATTCCACTGTGCGGTAACCCTCACAGTGAAAAAGTATTTCCTGATGTTCAGATGGAGCCTCCTTGTTTCAGTTTTTGTCCATTGTCTCTTGTTCTGGCACTGGACACCACTGAGAAGAGCCTGGATATGTCCTCTTTGCAGCCTCCTTTCAGGTATTTATATACACTGATAAGTTTCCCCCCAAGCCCTCTCTTCTCCAGGCTGAACAGTCCCAGCTTTCTCAGCCTTTCTTCACAAGAGAGATGCTCTGGTCCCTTCATCATCTTCATGGCCCTTTATTGGACTCTCTCCAGCATGTCCACATCTCTTTTGGGTTTGCCTGTGAGTAGAGGGGCTGAGCTGATGTGAAGAAGGGACAGTGCTCACCATGGGATACGATAGTGACCTCTGTCATTCTTCCCACCCACCAGAGACCCCAGCCACGTGTTTCATACCACAGCCAGCACTGGTTTCAAGGGACCTGGGCACCACCTTTCAGGGCCCCAGTGTTCACCCACAGTGGGTTTCTGCCCTCTCGCTGCATGCAATGCACCCTATTGAGCAATGCATCTTGCAAGCCTGCAGGGCTCTGATGAAACAGGAGCATTCTCAGCTGCTCCATTAGTGGCAGCTCCATCATTAGTGGAGACAAGCAGTTCTTTGCCTCTCATGCACACCAGTAATCCCATCCTGCTTCCTGGCCAGAAACTTATGGCATGAAGAGGGGAGGTGACTCCTGCAGCTCTCTGCTCCTCATACACCTTGGTGTGCAGAGCAGGGGCTGCCATGCAGCGGCCTCTCCTCCAGCCCATCCTCCCCGCTTGCTCCAGGCCTCTGGCTGGATTGAATACCTGGATTTCATGCAGCCAGTCTGACACTGAGTGTCAGCAAAACCATGTTTGGACCTGGCACCTTCATGTGATTTCCACAGTCAGAGACCTGGCTTCAGTGCGACAAGTCCTGCTCTTCCCTTTCATCAGGACGTGCATGGGTCAGGACTGTTTCTCACTGCTCAGGTTTTTCAAAGGCTCTACATCAAAGCCAGCCCTTGGTTTCCTCTGTTTCTTTAATACATCCCACAATGGCCTTGTTAAATCACAGAAACCTTTTCAGCTTTTTTCCTTTCTTTTCTTCCTTTCTCTTTTTTTCTTTTTTTTTTAATAATCTTTTCATTTGGGGGGAAATTGATAAGGGAAAGTGGTTGTTGGGGAAGGAAATTTCTTCCATAACATTTCTTTAGTGTCTTGCTTATCAAAGCAATGGAAAAGAAGCACCAAGGAAAATGCAAGCGGATGGATGAAATGCTTTCCTTTCCTTTTTTCTTTTCTTTTTTTTTTTTTTAACGCAGCTTTGGAGATGTGCCTTTGATTTTCTCACTCTCCTGCTATTTGCCCCCACCTTCAATCTTCAAATCTGCAGCTGGGGAACTGGCCAGAATTACCCCAGTCAACCATGGAATATGCCTTTCATTTTTCTTGCCTCAAACTCCCAGTTTATAGGCTCAGAAAAAACTGCTAAAACCAAAAATTTCCCGCATTTGTGCTAAGTTCCCTTGAGCTCACAGTAACCGGACACAGCTCTAGGAAGGCAAAACTATCCTAGGGCTCACACTTCTGGTATGAAAGGTATGAGTAATTTGGCCCAAACTGGGAATGTTGGGTTGTGTTAAGTCATCTGGGTGCCTGTAGGTAAACCCTGCCAGCTCCCACCCACCCACGGCAATCCAGCAGAGGACATCTTCTCCAGGGTACTGCCCGCTTCCAGGCAGCTCTCCTCTGAATTTGCCATCCTTTTTCATTTGGCTTACCTCCTCTGAAGTGTCCTCCCCCCTGACATGAAACTGGAAGTTTTCTCCAGACTGCTGCTACCACTGCGCCTTATACCACTTTCAGTTTCCAGCCTAAACTTAGATGGCCTGAGAATTCATCCCTGTCTTTCCTTGAGCCACCATTATCCAATTACTTAAAACATCTCCTTCCCTGGTAGTCTGAGTCCCCCAAAATATTTCATGGAATCATAGAATCGCTTAGGTGGGAAAAGACCTTTAAGATCATCAAAGTCCAACCATTTACCCAGCACTGCCAAGTCCACCACTAAACCACGTCCTCAAGCACCACATCTACCCATCTTTTAAATACCTCCAGGGATGGGGACTCAACCACTTCCCTGGGCAGCCTGGTCCAGTGCTTGACAACTCCTTCGGTGAAGAAATTTTTCCTAATATCCAATCTAAACCTTCCCTGGTGCAGCTTGAGGCCATTTCCTCTCGTCCTATCGCTTGTTACTGGGGAGAAGAGACCGACCCCCACCTCTCTACAACCTCCTTTCAGGCAGTTGTAGGGGGCGATAAGGTCTCCCCTCAGCCCACTTTTCTCCAGGCTAAACACCCCCAGCTCCCTCATCTACTCCTCCCCAGCCTTGTGCTCCAGACCCTTCACCAGCCTCGCTGCCCTGCTCTGGCCATGCTCCAGCACCTCAATGTCCTTCTTGTAGTGAGGGGCCCAAATCTGAACACAAGATTTGAGATGCGGCCTCACCAGTGCCCAGTACAGGGGGACAATTGCTTCCCTGGTCCTGCTGGCCACACTATTTCTGACACAAGTCAGGATGAGGACATGGTTTAGTGGCGGACTTGGCGGTGGTAGGTTAACGGTTGGACCTGATGATCCTAAGGGTCTTTTCCAACCTTAACAATTCTATGATTCTATGATTCTATGATTCTATGTTATTGGCCCTCTTGGCCACCTGGGCACACTTCTGGCTCATATTCAGCTGGCTGTTGACAGATCGTGGTCCTATCTCCTCCAGACCATCATTTTGTTTCTGAGTGAAGCATGTCTTCTAGTCTGCCTTCCTAACAGTCAGTCCTTCTCCTGTGATAGCCTTTCTAAAGGCACATATCGTGGGTGGGACATGCAGTAGGTCTGCTGATGCACTGGGCAAGTGTCCTCACCACACACCAATGTAGATCAAAAACCAGATGGACATGCACCAAAGCTAACTCTGCCCCCTGTTCCCCAAATGGCAGCACATCCCCAGCACAGACAGGGCTGTATTAGCAAGAGCACAGCTGGAGGGATGGGGGACATGCATTATTACCATCTCCTCAGCACTCCTGGTGCTGCATCTGGAGAACTGTGGACAGTTTGGGGGCAGTCCAGTACAAGGGGGATGTCAAGAAAGCCTGCAGAGTCCAGTGGAGGGTCACTAAAATACCCAAGGGTATTGAGTGTGTGGTGTATGAGGGAACTGGGTCTGTTTGGCCTGGCTGGGGAAGGATCTATAGCAAAGGTGTGGTCAAAAATCTCCGGTCCTGGAGATTTTCAAAACTTGACTGGACAAGGCCATGAGCAATCTGGTTTGACTTTGAAGTTAGCCCTGGGGAGGGATCAGGAGGATAGGTTAGAGGCCCCCAGAGGGCTTTTCCACCTTTCTGTGACACCATGAACTTAAAACCCAAGGTGTAGGGCAGACTGCACTCATTAGCCCATGCAGATGCCATCTTCACAGCTCTTCTTCATAGCTGTTTCAGCTACATTCGTCACCGAGATCATGCCTGACTGGAGGCGTAACACAATACCGCTTGAAAGGTTTCTAGTTCATTACATTCATACTTCCCTGAGCTGGTAGGAAATGCTTTCTTTTACACCTTGTAAGGATTACACCAGTCTTTCATGGTCATTTCTCATACAAGTTCAGGCAAATGAAAGCACCAGGTGATCATCCTCTAGGAGCATGATTCCCATATTTCCTACAAGATGTGCAGTTTGTATTCCTCTCCTGAATAACACCCAGCTGTTCCTGCCAAGGATGCCAATGCTGTACCAGCAGGAACTGCCATATCATGCAGGGACCACCCCTAGTTCTGCCTACACACCTTATCTCTGCCAGGGGCTCTGCCTGACCCTGTTTTCCTGCCTGATAGAGGAGGCCATGCTGGGAAGTGCATCCATTTCTTCCCCTGGTAAAGGCAAGCCTTTATAGAAATGTAGTCCTAGAGAAGGAGCAGATGGAGTGAAGAGCAAAAGGTGAGATGACAAGAATTTACTCTCTTTCTATGCCACCTCAGCATTAGAGAACTATTTGTCAGATCAGGTTTTGGGTGTGCATGCATGAAGACAGCTGCTGGGAGTTTAGGGCTGTGGAGTTATCAGGATGGGTGGGGTCAAGGAGATCCTCAGCATAGTCTGTGTGAAGGGCCTGGGTTTAAATTCAAGAATCTCTCTCCAAAGCAGTGAGACATTGCTGGATGCAGAGTGATTAGAGCAGAACACTGTCCAGAAGCTTGAAGAGGATGGGGAGGGTGTTATTGCCTTTTCTGATCGTCCTGCCATCACAAACTGCCTCCAGCATGCAGGTGTTCTCATCTTCAGATGCACAGCCTCTGGCTCTCCAAGTCCAGCCCCAGAGACTGGCCCGAATCCAGAATGGCTCTGTTTGCTCAAACATGCCCTTGAGCAATTGCTCAAAACTTGTCTTGGACTGGGATCAAGCACTGTGACAGTACATCCTAACCTTGCATCTTATCACAGGTTAAACCGGTCCAGGCAGGAAAGATATCTCAGCATTAACAGTCTGCTTCCCTTCCCCATTCAACCCCTACCATAAAATCTGACAACTTCTCTTGGTAATCTTTTGGTATCAGAGAAGATCAAATGTTCTCAAATGTACACAAAGTATTTCAAAAGTAAGAAGCCACGAGAGAAGGGTTCAGCAGGAATTCCCCAGCCCACCCGGACCTTCCCTTCTCCAGGTGAGAAGCAAAGCACTGCTTCCCCAGTCCTGCCTTTGGCTGTTGCGGTCCCACGTTTGTTGCCATTTCGAGGTACTCTTACCCTATGTGTGCAGCTTACAATGTCCATGCAATTGTCAGCAAAGTGTTTCCTTAGGCTTAGGCTGAGCCCTGCAAGTGCTGAGGCTGCCAGGCACAGCATGGAGCAAGGACAGGCACTTTCCCATCCAGCACCTCAGAGAAAGCCGGTTGTGTGGGGTGGGATTCACAGTAGCCACATGATGAGTGTAGGGGTGGCACAGCCAGCCAGTTGTAAGCACAAACGTGTCTGAAATTCTTGCTTGCCTGGATTTACGACATCTCTCTGAAGCCAGAGCTCACAGACGCCAGGCTCTTGTGGGGTTGGCTCTGTGGCTCATTAAAGTTTAGCTGTAGGTGGGGGACAGCATCAGGGTCTCGTAGAAAAGCCTAATGGGCAGAACCTGCTCCTGTGAAAAGCCACCAAAAAGGCTGCTTGTGATTCCCAAATCCAGAGCTACTCTTCCTCAAGACAGTGCCCCAGCTGCTAGGAGGGTGCTCTGATGGGTGGGGGGGATGTAGCCAACCACTCTACTGTGAAGGTCGCCACAGCATTCCCAGGAATGTAAATGACATGAGTACAAAAAGGAGAAGAGGAAAGATGTGGCCAGACTGTATAACCCTGATTTTAGGGATTCCAGCTAGGAACTGGGGGAAACAGAGGTTTCTTTGCTGCCCACTGGTTGTCAGGTGTCAAGTAAATACTGAGCGGAGTTAGAGACACAGGGACCAGAAGTCAGAGCTAATCATGGGTCTGGCCAGCAGAGCTCCCTTGTAACTACTTTGCTGGCAGGCTGGGGAATTTGCAGTCCCACTCTGCAGGATGAGCCATCACTGATACAGGGATGGGTGAAATATGGGTAAAAGCCAGCATGGCATGAAACCTTTCAGAAGCAGAAAGAAGAGGAAAGAGCAGTGGGCTGCCAGCAGGATGAGAGGGTGGAGGGCATGCCTGAGAGTGAAGCTCATGTATAATTCCCTTCTCCAAAGCTGGAAAACAGGCTTCAGCCTTGTCTCTCCCCTGCTGGTTAAGCAGACACAACCAGAGAGCAGAGGAGGCTCTCCTGCCCTCAGACATCTTCCTGGTGAGAGCGCTATCAAAAGCATGAGATTTTTGTAGGGCTCAGATAGCATTTCCTATCAAAAAGGTTTCTATGATTATTTCCCAGCTAACTGAAAACCTTTGCAGTAGCCCAAACATCACAGGAGGAGACAGAGGGAATGGCTGTGAGGACAGCACAGGGCAGCCCCATCCCCTAGATGCTTAGCTTAAATTGTTCCTCTCCCAGCACCAGTCTTCTTGCTAGCCAAAGCTACCGCTGCGGCTGAGCATGGGCCAGAGTATGTGTGCTCTGCGGCGGCCGTATCAAGCACTTGCAAATTACCAGACATCTTCTACACTCCACCCATGGTCCCCCATCAGATCCAGTTCCTCCTGCTGCCACAGGCAGTGTGGACAACACATGCAGTGTGGGCAACACAGCAATATTTTATGCTATTGTTATGGTCACAGTGCCTCAGTTTCCCACTTTTTTGCATGCTGAGAAATAAATGGGGTAACATCCTTCTGCTCCAGAAGATAAAAAGAAGTCATTGCTTGGCACACAGGACTCAAAGTCTCCTAACAAGGCATAATCAAAAATGGTGTCTGGCATTGGTACTGTGCTCCAAACCAGGGAACATAAATTCTCCCCTGCCTTTCTGTCACCTGCTATAGGTTCTGTGCAGTTTACATCCTTTCTATGGAGGCCTCCCATGTAAGCAAGTATCAAATGAAGAGTAAACAGGAAATCTGATGAGGTCTTTTGAGGCATGTTGGAGAAAAGAAGACATTTCTAACAGCACAAACTCCAGATATTCCTTCCAGAATATCACTACCTTCCAGCGTGACTGCGTAAATCTCTGCCACTCACTCACTCTGTGACTGGCTTTTGAAACAGACCTCTGAAAATCTCCAGTGGGGACACATCATTAGGCAAATCAGCATTAACCATAGGTAGGAGTGCTGGAGAGACATCTGACATGCTGGGATAGAGCAGAAGAACCCATGGTGCTGTCATTAATAGCTATTGTGAAAGGCTGGGCAATGGCTGGAAACAAATTTATTCACTGTTATCACTTACCATATCTCCTGAAAATTTGCCTGACTAGGCACCTTGCCTGCTATTAAAACTCATTCTTTACCCTCATGATGTCCTGTGATGCTTCTGTTGGGTGTAAGGAGCCAGGGACAGAACCTGGTAGCTGTGTACAAAAACGCCAGTCCCATAACCTGGCAGGAATTAGAGAACTGGGACAGTGTGGGCAATGGATCAGCCAGTGGTGAAACACACATAGGAGCAGAGCAAAAGAATGCATAAGGCGAAGTCCCTAGGAAGAAATCCCTGGGAAGGAAGGCAAATCAGGAGACTGAGCTAGAAAACTTAATGTTTTCTGGTTCCCAGAAAACAAGGGAAGAAAAGGAATAATTGGACATGAAAGAAGGAAGGCTCAAAGTAAGGAAAGCTAGACACGTGCAGGGGATCAGAAATACAGAGAAATCATGTTAGGTAGGGTCAATATTTCACATACTCTCCTAATCACATCTGCCTAGATCTTTCAGCAGGAGCCCAGGCCAGAGCACTGAGAATTCAGCATTTCTGATTATAGAGGACCCCAGGCTCTTGCCCAGGTTTGGCTTTGCAGCTCATTAGCTGTGCAGGGAGAGAGGGAAGTGGAGGACGGACAGGAGTCAGGGAGGTGAGAGCCCCTCTCTTGGAGATGATACGACATGCACATCCATGTGGGGAGGAATTACCTTGGCCCAATAAGTGCAAGGTGTTTTCACACTTAATGCGTTTCCCCAAGGTCTCCAGCAAAGGTGTCAAGGTGAATATCAAGCAGACCTGAGAAGCCCCGGGAATTGGGCTAAGGAGGCAGTTGCCATGGTAACAGAGTGGCTTATGGTAGACGATATTAAATGATATGTCACATTCATAAACTCACTGCGCTGAGGCAGCGTCTCGGAGGAGCCATTAAAACAAACCTAAGATGGAGCAGAGAGTGAGCCGGGGCTGGGGCTGACCTCCTGCTGCCGGGCAGTGCCAGGTGTGCACACAGACACACGTGTTGCATCGGGGCGCGCCGGGGAGCGTGCGCAGATTTCCTGCATGTGGGCATGGTTGTGCTTGCAGGCAGGAGGGACACACAGGGCTGGGCTGTTGCTGTTCCTGGGGTTTGGTTCCCTCTGGATGCACATGACAGCTGGTGTGCTAGAAAACGCGTGGCCTGATGTTTTGTACTCTGGCAGGGGAGTGCGATTCTCACACATAAACACAAGTGATGTCCTGAGCTGCAACCAGAGCTCTGCCACCAAATCACACTGTGCCTGGGGCAGGTTGCAGCAGCAGCTAGCTTTTCATGTTTGGTGCATTCAAAACAGTACAAAAACTGTGATGAAGTCAACAAAGCATAATGATCTGATGTTATCAGGCAGTCATTTCCTTCATATTGGGGCAGAGACAGACCTCATGCTCATTTTGTGAATGGCACCCAAATCTCAGGGATCAGAGTGATGGAGAACGTGGACTTCTAATAATTCCCATGGACTTTGTCCTTCCACCGTGGGAGACTGTCTTTATATGATGTATGGTCCCATTTAAGGACCCTGCAGATGACAAGGGCCTAGTCCGTTTGACCTGGCCCCAGATGTCATGGTCCACGTTCCAGCCAGAGCCTGGCCGTGGCTGGAGCAGAGCAGCGTACATAGACGCACCAGGTTTGGATAAGGGTTTGAAGATGGTCGAACTGTTGCACAGGGGGAGCTTGTATAAGAATGACAAGGTCCTCTGTGCTTCTGGCTCTCATGATCTTTCTGCAAGTACGGAGTAGGCTCAGGGTTGGCCTTCATTTCCAAAGGCAAATGCCTCCAGCCCCATAAGACCTCACCTACTTGCAGGATTCAAGCAACTCTGCCCAGCCTCAGTTATCTCCCTCCCATAATCTCAATGGAAGCAAGTTTGAGCAAAATATTTTTTTAAAAAATCTGTTTATTAAAGACAAATTAAAGAGATTGCAATTTCCCCCTAACTCTCTGTGTATGCAAGGCAAAAACCATGGAATTATTTTACCTCAGCACTGTTTTCAGACGAGATTTGTTAAGTCAGCTTAGCAGAGGGTTTCACTCTTGTTCATTCACTAGCTTAGTAGAGCACCAGTTTCCAGTGGTGATGGAGCAGATCTCTCACCTGTCTGAAGGGACTTGACCCACACAGCTTTAACACTGTGGACTACTCATGATTTTGTGGTGAAGGATCTCTCAGATTGAAGCTGTTCCCTTTAGGGCATGGTGACAATGTGAGAAGAACCCTGTATCTCACTGATTGAGGCTTTATACCTATACAGCATTGTATGCCAGCAGTAAATGGAAAGAGCAAGAGAAACGTACTCTCTGCCCCTGGTAGCAGACAGCCTGTGGTGGGATATAGGTTCAGAGGCTCAGGCAGAAGACGGATATGAACCCAAGCTTCCCACAGTCTGCACCACTGTTGCCTGAGCAGGGTTTTGAATGGCTTCTCTTTTCTTTCCTAGTTTTTGTGGACAGTGTCTAAGTCTGATGGGAAAGAACCAACTGAGGGAGCAGGGAATGGTGCTGCTGACTGCGATGGTGCTTATTTCTGGGCAGAGGTGGCAACAGAGCTTCTGCAGAGAAGAGAAAATCGGCTCATTACACCTGAAAGTTCGCATTCTCCATTTTTATTCCACATGGTATGGGGAGAGGTAGGGAAGTTCAAAAGCCAACAGATGGATCCAAACCACAATGTTATATTTTAAATTCATGTCATGACCTAGCTCAAGATTAACCTTTAGGATAAGACTTACTAAAGATAGCTGAGCAGTGGCATTTCTTTCTGTTAGCAGAAGGTGATACCTTAATGTACTTACAATGTTTACGTTTCTCCTTCTCTCCCAGAGGGATCAGGTTTTGAGTTCCTTGAAGCCCACACCCTGGTATTGTTCATAGCACTTGCTGGACACAGCCAGTGATCTAGGGTCATTCTGTACTTCAGCAGCAGCCCAGCACTGAACAAGAGAGCAGCCACACAACAGAGACATACATAGAGATCTTATGGCATATATTCAAATCCCAGCTTCCCTAGGCCTGAACTGCGAAGTTGGTGCTGCTGGGCTCAGGTCTGGACTATGAAGAACATGTCTTGCTGTCATCCTACGGCACAGAACTGAGCCAAGATCATCCCAGAGGTATGCTGTCCAGTCCCTGCCCTTTGGACTTTTTTTTCCTTATCCAATAAATGTCAAATGTAAAATGCCGAAGCAATCGGAGCAAAACCTCAAGGCACAGTTTTTCCAGCAAGAGACTTCCTACCTGCTTGTTCCACACAGCTGTGGGTTTTATGCTCCTTTTCCAGTTTCAAAACAGACACAGTGAGTGAGGGTGGTGGTGGGAGGTACTTCTGTTCTCCCTTCTGCAAATAATTGCAGTTATACCTACAGATTTCAGTTGGGAGGTAGGATGCGGCCCTTTGTTTCTTGGGCAGGTGCTCTGATTGCAGGATACAACACAGCCGTAAGTGTTTTATAAGAAGACAGAGGTCTACGCGTCCAAACACAGGAATAAGTTGCATGCTCCAAATCCCAATTTCACAAGTTGCCTAAGTGCTGCTCTTGGATAGACACATGAACTCATGTGGAAGAAACTCCACACAACCTGTGTCATTGTCGTCTCCAATGTAGGGCTGCGGAGATTCCTGTGCTCAGCATCACCATTGTCACAGATCCTAGTCTCTGATCCTATTTTTTCAATATTCACTCTAGTGAATGCAAATCCCCCAAATTCAGCATTATAAATTCCATTCCTGGAACTAAGCTGTTACTCCTCATGTCTGGTAGTGCTGCACACCACAGAGCTAGAGTCCATCATGAATTTAGCCAGAAGGACATTGTCATGATGAGGGAGGAGTATGGAGTAAGAAGGTTGTTGAACGTTAGTAATAGTGGAGAAAACTCTTCTGCGTTGATGTTCTAGTACCAGAAAATCTAAACAATTTTAGACTGGACTTGGGAAAAATTGTGAATTGGGATAAACCCAGTGAACCTAAAAGAGCACCTTTATGTTTCTTTGTGCCCACAAAACAGCATTGCAGAAGCATAAAAAGGAACTTTTTTTCCCACTCCGATCCCAAGTCACTGTTTCAAAAGACGTAATCTCTTTTAATAGGTGTCTGTACTCGGTATTTGTGGCAAGGTTTTGGTGGCACAGGGGGACGCAGGGATGGACACTGTGGGAAAGATCAGGGGCTGCCCTGTGCTGGACACAGCAACAGATCCACTGTAGGCCAAAGCTGAGCCAATAACCTAAGCGTGTGGTGCCTCTGTGAAAACATATTTAAGAAAAGGCAGAAAATGTTGGATGGAGAGAGTAGAAGAACAAAAAGTGTGAGAAACAACAGAGGGAACATTAGGATCAGAGGAGGAGGTGCTCCATGGCAGAGCAGGCGTTCCCTGCAGCCTCTGGAGGACCTGCACTGGAGCAGATGGATGTTCCTGTCAGAACTACAGGCTGTGGAGGACCCACACTGGAGAAGAGGAAAAGAGTAAGAAAGGAGCCACTATGTACTGACTGCAAGCCCATCCTGTGCTGCCTGTTTTGCTAATGAAGGGGTTGGGTGTAACCTTTGGTGATAACAAAAGGGGGAGGACAGGTGCTTGGAGTCAAGTCAGCCCTGGGACTACCAGATGTGTAAGTCTGCCCACACCAAAAAATGCTTTTACCAGTCTTCCTTTGCCAAATGCTATATCCTCCTTTCTGCTAGTGTCTGCTCATCATTGCATCATTCCCACTCCAACCTGTGTTTCACCCACAGCAGGTCTCAGCTGTAATGCCAGACTTGGCTTCAGATCTCTGGTCCTAGAGCTGAGCCACATATACATCCAGTAGAAACTCTTACACATTCTTCATTGAAGAATTAAACATTGAAATGTCAACTAGGTTTAAATCTAATGTTATTTAGATTTTAGTAATATCACATGCTGTAGATTTTTCTACCACCTAGGATATTCATTCAAAATCAGTTCTCTAAGAACTCTGTATTAGATACACACAATTCTCTTTACCAACAAAACAGTAATCTCATATACAATACAGTGTTCATTAACCTGTTTTTCCCAAATATGCAACAAAACATACACACATACTTCTTGCATCATTATTTCTCAGTGAAGCAATACCCATCTCATGTTGGATCTCTGTCATTATTAGAATTTTGGTTTCTAATGTACTTGAAAAACTTCTCAACTCTATTGATTGCAACTGTGGATTTTTCTCTGCTGATCTTAACTCCCTTTATCAATTTTCTGTTCTCTTAAATGTCTGCTTTTCAGATATTGTTAGGTATCCTGCCTTTCCTACTGTTATTTACAGCTTTTCCTTTTTCAATAGTTCAGCCCCAGTCAACTGGGAGGTGGGGGGTCAAGCAGCAGGAGCTACTGTTGCTGAAAAGAAAAGATGGGCCCCGAGGAAAGAGGAATGTGGGACAGACAGATGGGTCAAGATGAAGGGGGGTGGTTTGACTAGGATACCTTGAGGGTCTGGGAAGAGAAGAAATGGATGGGTGCCTAAGAGATGAGATTGCTCTTGGCAGCATCACAGCCTACATACTGAAGAACTGCGACAAGCAGTTTAGAAATGTGAGTGACTGGTGGTCTCCCATTGGTCTGCAGCTGTGCTCCATAGCTATTCTGGCCACGCGAGAATCTCAGCAGGTTACGGTGTAAGTGACATGTTGCCACTTCACTGATCAAGGCAACGCTGTCCAGCCGTAGGGAAGGGAGGCAAGATGCAGGGAAGAAGCAGAGGCAATGGAGAAAGCTGCTCGGTCCTGTATACACACAAAGAGCAATAAAATCTGTGCTGGACACAAAGAGAGAAGACAGGAAGAAAGAAAACACTCATAAAAATGAGAAATATCCAACAGTTGAAGAACGTAAAGTGAAGGACAAGTGTCATGATGTGGTATGATAGCATCTAGGAGAAAGCACAGGTCCAGCAATGGTGTCCTTCCCACTCCCCAAAACTAATTCAAATTGAGAAGAATGAATGCTTCCAGCTGATGAAAGAATGAGGTGGGGGACTGCTGTACAACCCCCTTGTCCCCACTGTGTTTCTGGAGCACATTTCCTTTCTCTGCCTAACAGAGGAATCTTCTTTGGAGCCCATTGCAGAACATGAAAAGGCACAGCCCAAAGCCAGAGCAGCCATGTGCAAAATGTAGAAGACATCCCTGTAGTTCCCAGAGCTCCAATCCACCCTGTTCCCCTAGTGAAAGCTATTTTTTATGCTCTAAGGCCACTGACTGTCTTCTCCCCTAATGCCCTGCATTCTCCAACTTGTTCAGCTCCTCTCTCCTGCATAGCTCCTCTTCCTCGGTGGACCTGGCCAATCTCTTTGGCGATGTTGTACCCATAATCTGATATAAAGGCAATATGCCCCTTACCTTTTTCCACCACTGACTGCTACCACATACCCCTCTGCAATTTTCCTTACAAGAGATTATGAGAGGAAGACTAACATCTGTGACTGGCAGAGGGAGTGGTGAGCCTCTGCTCTAGCAGAGCAGCCTGTCGTAGACAGACACCTCTGGCCAGGAAACCCTGCTTGGGAAGCGGTATACGTGAAACTGAGCCAGAAACTGGAACTTGCAACCAAAAGCTGTGGGTTGGAAGTTGTTTTAGCTGAACATGCTGGCCATTGGGCTAGGTCCTGCACAGCTCCACACACAGCGAGTTATGCAGGTAATACCTTAAGCTACTTTTTTCATGTTTGCAGATTGTTTATACATAGCTGTAAGCATAAAAGTATTTGAATGCAAAGGGAGAAGTGTCATTTTGTTCACGTAAGGTCTGGGTGCTTCACATATTGCTCCAGTCTCCTTTCTTAAGTAGAGGAGGCACCATAAATTACAGAAGCCAGCAAATGCACAGGATGGGAATCCTTCCAAATGGGAAAACTGCACACAGAAAGCCACATCCCAAACACTGACTAGTTGGGTGTACAGTGGGTTAGGTCTACCTGGGCTTTTTGTAATTTCGTCCCACAAGCCCTGTGCATTTTGAAAAGTATAACTAGGAAGAGATGTCTGCTAACAAAAGCTGCAGCTGGAGATAAGGAGGGGAAGACAAACATATAAAAGACAGTCGCCCAGTCTATAGAAAGAATAATACAAAAAGTAATTGTACTTTGCAAGCAGAAGCCCTTTTTTTTTTTTTTAGGGGGGGCGGGGACAGGGGGCTTTGTGTTGCTTGTTTTTTTATTTGTTTTGTTTTGGTTTTTTTTCAGAAAAGAAGATTATGGCCTTGAAAGAAATTGAAATCATTAAAAACAAAGCTACGGAGCTGTTAGAGGAGATAGCTAACCAGGGCCAAAAGATATTTCTGCACAGGTTTTACAGGAGTTCCTGAGGCTGGTTTTTTAATGTCTTCAGTGGACTTTCCATCAGTCCTTACATCCGTACTAACAGCAATTACCAAGAAGATTAGAAAGTTGCCCATTGGTGTCAGGAACACTAGTCCCAGAGAAACAGTCTAATTAAGAATCAAATAATACAGCATTTAGATAAACGCAGTGTAGCTTGATTGGGTCAAACCATCACAGCTTCTGAAGGGGAAAGTATGCCTTGTTAACCTGAAAAAGTTAATAAAATCGGAGAGCAAGGTGACCTAAGTGCATGTAATTTACTTGGATTTTTGAAACACTCTTTATAAGGTTCCTCATAAAAGACTGTTAAGGAAAATAAATAGGTATAGGATAAAGGAAAATGATTCATTGGATTAATAACCGATTTCATTAAAAGATACAAAACAAAGAAATGTAATGGAAGTTTTTTCCCTAGAGTAGCAGAGGTAAGAAAAGGGTTTTCTCAGGGAGCCAGTGTTGTTTTTTATATCCTTTAATTAAATATTAAAAAAAAATAGGAAATACCAGGCTTTCAGCTGTCTCTTGTGACAGGACTCTGAACTGTGCATAACTTTCAGATGGATTTCTTGGTCCTCTTCCATAAATAGCCAAAGAAACTGTTCTTAAACACAAAAAACTCCCAGATCTTATCTGAAAAAAATACAAGAACAAGGAGAACTTTTTTTTCCAGTCTGCCTTCCGGATCCAACGTCCTGCTGATATTCTGGGCGGGAATATCTCTGTTCAGTCACTATTTCATGGAATCATAGGAACATAGAATCGTTTAGGTTGGAAAAGACAATCATCAAGTCCAACTGTTAACCTAACACTGCCAAGTCCACCACTAGACCATGTCCCTAAGCACCACATCTACACATCTTTTAAATACTGCCAGGGATGGGGACTCAACCACTTCCCTGGGCAGCCTGTGCCAGTGCTTGACAACTCTTTTGGTGAAGAAATTTTTCCTAATATCCAATCTAAACCTCCCCTGGTGCAACATGAGGCCATTTCCTCTCGTCCCATCGCTTGTTACCTGGCAAAAGAGACCGACACTCACCTGGCTCCAACCTCCTTTCAGGCAGTTGTAGAGAGTGATAAGGTCTCCCCTCAGCCTCCTCTTCTCCAAACTAAACAACCCCAGCTCCCCCAGCCGCTCCTCACCAGCCTTGTGCTCTAGACCCTTCACCAACCTCGTTGCCCTTCTCTGGCCACGCTCCAGCACCTCCATGTCCTTCTTGTAGTGAGGGGCCCAAAACTGAACACAGTATTTGAGGTGCAGCCTCACCAGTGCCAAGTACAGGGGGGACGATCACTTCTCTAGGCCTGCTGGCCACACTATTTCTGATACAAGCCAGGATGCTGTTGGCCTTCTTGGCCATGTGAGAACACTGCCAGCTGGCTGTCAATCAACACCCCCAGGTCCTTTTCCACCAGGCAGCTCTTCAGCCGCTCTTCCTCAAGCCTGTAGCATTGCATGGGGTTGTTGTGACCCAAATGCAGGACGCGGCACTGAGCCTTGTTGACCCTCACACAGTGGCCTTGGCCCATTCATCCAGCCTGTCCAGAACCCTCTGCAAAGCCTTCCTACCCTCCAGCGGATCAACACTCCTGCCCCACTTGGTGTCGTCTGCAAACTGACTGAGGGTGCACTCAATCACCTTGTCCAGATCATTGAGAAAGACATTAAACAGGACCAGTCCCACCACTGAGCCCTGGGGAACACCACTTGTGACTGGCCACCAATTGGATTTAACTCCATTCACCGCAACTCTTTGGACCCAGCCATCCAGCCAGTATTTTACCCAGCCAAGAGTACGCCCATCCAAGCCATGAGCAGCCAGTTACTCCAGGAGAATGCTGTGGGAAATGGTGTCAAAGGCTTTACTAAAGTCTGGGTAGACAACATCCACAGCCTTTCCCTCATCCACTAAGTGGGTCACCTTGTCGTAAAAGCAGATCAGGTTAGTGAAGCAGGACCTGCCTTTCATAAACCCATGATGACTGGGCCTGATGACCTGGTTGTCCTGTACGTGCTGCATGATGGCACTCAAGATGATGTGCTCCATAACCTTCCCTGGCACCGGGTCAGGCTGACAGGCCTGTAGTTCCCCGGATCCTCCTTCTGGCCGTTCTTGTAGATGGGTGTCACATTTGGTAACTTCCAGTCAACTGGGACCTCTCTGGTTAGCCAGGACTGCTGATAGATGATTGAAAGTGTCTTGGTGAGCTCTTCCACCAGCTCCCTCAGTACCCTTGGGTGGATCTCATCTGGCCCCATAGGCTTGCATGTGTCTAAATGGCACAGCAGTTCGCTAACCATTTCACTTTGGATTATGGGGGCTTCATTCTGCTCCAGGTCCCTGTCTTCCAGCTCAGGGGGTTGGGTACCCAGAGAACAACTGGTCTGACTGTTAAAGACTGAGGCAAAGAAGGCATTAAGTATCTCAGCCTTTTCCTCATCTTTCGTCACTATGTTTCTCCCCTATCCAATAAAGGATGGAGATTCTCCTTAGCCTTCCTTTTGTTGCTAATGTATTTATAGAAACATTTTTATTGTCTTTTACAGCAGCAGCCAGATTAAGTTCTTGCTGGGCTTTGGCCCTTCTAATTTTCTCCCTGCATAACCTCACAACATCCTTGCAGTCCTCCTGAGTTGCCTTCCCCTTCTTCCAAAGATCATAAACTCTCCTTTTTTTCCTGAGTTCCAGCCAAAACTCTCTGTTCAGCCAGGCCAATCTTCTCCCCCGCCAGCTCGTCTTTCGGCACATGAGGATGGCCAGCTCCTGCGCCTTTAAGATTTCCTTCTTGAAGAATGTCCAGCATTTCTGGACTCCTTTGCCCTTCAGAACTGCCTCCCAAGGGACTCTGTCAACCAGTCTCCTAACCAGGCCAAAGTCTGTCCTTCGGAAGTCCAAGGTAGTAGTTCTGCTGACCCCGCTCCTTACTTCTCCAAGAATCGAAAACTCTGCCATTTCATGATTGCTATGCCCAAGAGGGCCTCCAGACAACACGTCACCCACAAGTCCTTCTCTGTTTGCAAACAACAGGTCCAGCGGGCACCTTCCCTAGTTGGCTCCCTCACCAGCTGTGTCAGAAAGTTATCATCTTCCACACATTCCAGGAATCTGCTAGGCTGTTTCCTCTCTGTTGTGTTGTATTTCCAGCAGACATCTGCTAAGCTGAAGTCCCCCATGAGAACAAGGGCTAGCGATTGTGAGACTTCTTACAGCTGCTTATAGAATATTTCGTCCACCTCTTTATCCTGGTTGGGTGGTCTATAACAGATTCCCACCATGATATTTGCCTTGTTGGCCTTCCCCTGATTCTTACCCCTAAACACTCAACCCTATTGTCACCATTGTTAAGTTCTAGACAAGCAAAATATTCCCTAATATCTTTTCTGATGTTCCCTTGCCTGCCACATGCCTTGTTCACATGCCTGCCACACTGACCATGATCTCTTGTGATTCAGGCCAGTACCAATGCTGCCACATCATGTCGCTCCTCCTCAAAGCTCCAGGAAGACTTCACCAATATACCGGCCTCTGGCATGTCCGTAACCCCTCTGGAGGAAAGACGACTTGGAGGAGAAATGCTCCTTGGAGCCTGACATCTCAGATAGCTGGAAGGGAGGCTTATGAAGAAGTTAGTCACTGTCAGAGCATCCAAGGCACTTCAGCTGAGGTCAGATGTGTTATATTGATTCTGAGGGTTTCACACAGGTATTGTGATGCATAGATGGCCACCACAGACTGCAAAAGTCTTCATGGCAGAGATTCAGGTGTACCACCAGTTGCTTTTGGATGGTCAGTTTGGTCTTGCTGCCCACTCTCAGCAAACCACCAACACTGGGTCTGTGATAGAAACCCGATGTGGTCCAGTTCTGGACCCAGAACTGATTTGTGTGTGTGTGTATATAAGGCATTGCTCTATATACTCTCCAGAGTATTGAGAAACTGTCCCAACAGCTTGGAGCACCAACTGCCTGAGGCAGGAAAGTGCCATTGGTGGTGCCAATGGTGCAATAGTGACCCAGGCCCTGAGAGAGGCAGTGACATTTGTGATATTTTCAGGAACAAATCCTCCTTCTGTCTATAGGAGGTTCACTGAGGTTGTGTAGCACCCATATACAGGGAGAAACAGGCAGTGATGCTCTTGGGGAACCATAAAAGAGGTACTATACAGGCTGGGCTTGAGGATGTAGCATGCTGGTGAGCTCTCTGCAGCCTGTTTTTCCAGCTCCTGTGCAGTCATAAGAGTCAGAGAAAAACATTGTCTCCTCTCTGCACCTGCTCTTGGTCTCCCACGTATCTCATGGCCTCTGCCCCTCCTGTTCCCTCATGCAGATTTTGCCCTAACTGAGCTCAGACCAACCTAGTCTGCTCCTAGTCCTCCTGCTTCATCCTCCTCTTCAAACTGCCAGCCTACTCCTGCCATCAGGTCCTTTCTAGTCTACTGAAAATTTGTTAAAATCTGTTCTGTTTTATGCTAGCTAGGGTTCCCCCAAGAAAAGTAGTCGTCTTCTGCCTCATGTACCTCTCCTCACAGTGTTTGGTCCTCAAGCACAGGGACAAATCCTGGTGGGAGTAGTCCTCTTATTCTGTTGCAAGATGTTATTGCCAGTTGGAGAGATCTGGCCAGCTGTGCACTGCTAAAATCGTGTGGAAAGCAAAAATGGGATTTACCTTTGGCAAGCTGAACGTGTAACATAGCAGAGTTTGGGCACTGGTGTAGATGGCATGCGCTTTGTGGCACAAGAGTCACCCAAAACATCTAGGCATATTTGAGTACCCACTCATGTAAATGCCTACCCGAAATCTGGTGGAAAAGACCCCACTGAGCAAGATTTAGCTGCATAAAGTGGCCCAGGGTGACACACCTGGGGCAGTGTCAGAGACAGGCAAGGTTCTCACATCTTCTGAGTAGCCTCCACGAGCTGTGCAGTTTGTTTTCCAATCCTTTCGAATTTCAAGCAAAACACTGGGGCCCTCAACAGCCTCTCTGGTGCGACAGCTCAGATTTTTTAATTGAGTATCACTCATCGTGTGCTCTGCATGGCAAAGGTTCCTATGGGGAAACAGCACAAGCAGGCAATTACAAAGTCCATGTCATAAGAGAATGACTTAGCAACATGACCACATTTCATGTAGCACTGGGGAATGAAGACTGTCCATGATTTCATGTTTTAAAAAAGCTGAAAGACACACAAACCCAAATGTCCTCAGTGTTGCAATTTCATGCAGTTCACTTAAGCTAACAGAAAATTCAGAATATTGGGAAAAGAGGAAAGGAGACATTTTTAATTATCTGCACCCTAGACACTCATGAAGAAAAGCAGGATTCACTGAGGAGCTTGTACACGAGTGTTTCCTTTTACCTTCACTAGAGATGGGGAGATGTTAAAGTACAGCATCTTTTATGGCAAATGATGAAAGCCTAATGCGACTGTTTTATTCCATGTGTCCCATTCAGACAAGTATTGTGCAACTTAATGAATTCTTGGGGAAAAAAAAAGCAACATATATGATAAATGCTTTGGTAGAAATGTGCAATGGTGTAAATACGGGGGCTCCTGCCTTCTTCCTGAAGGCTGTCAGCACTGTAATAACCATTACCCAGGTGTCACAGTTATTTGCTGACACAGGAATAATGCAAAAGAGTCAATCCATTGCAAGTGATATAACAGAAAAATTTAAGGTTGGAAAGGACCTCTGGAGATCTCTCGATCACCCCCATACCCCAAGCAGGTCTGTCTTTAAAGACCCATCATATTGCTCAGGGACTTGTTCAGTCAAGTTTTGAACATCCCCAGTGATGGAGATCCCATGGCCTCATTGAGCCACTGTGCTGGTGCCTGGACGGAGTTTGCTTCCCTGTTGGTCCTGGTGGGCTGAAATGACATAGATTTTGAGAAAACAGATTATCTGACTGAATGAAGTACCTCCTGTTCCTGCTCCTTTGCAACAGTGTTTTTACTTCAAGTCTCACATCTGAAATTCATCAGGGACTTCAGCCTGGCACACAGCATAACTGATACAAGACACATCACAATATTAGGCGATAAAGAGGACAGATTAACAACTTGCTGAGAAGCCCTCAAGAGAAGTAATACAATTGCAGAACGAAAGACATTCCAAACTAAGCTTAAACTGAGAGGAAACCCAAAGAACAGAGCAATCTGGAAACCAATAATCAGGGAATGAAGCCTCCTAAAGGTGGTAGATTTTCATCTTCTCCTTGTATTGGGCAGCTTGTGATCTGACCTTATTGTTGATCCAGACACAGCTTTGACGTTGAGCATCTTGCTTTGCCACTGCATTAGCCCCTGCTTTTCTCATGTATGGTAAACGTTCTGCTCTTGTGGGATGGACCTAGGAGACATATGCGTTGTGTCTCATGATGCTTGGATAGCAGCTAACTATGCAGCAATATGGGGCTACAACCTGTGAAAAGATGAAAGGTCTCAGTACTTTCTGCACAGAGCAACGGATGCCTGCCATCATGTTTCTAATCAAGAAACATGAAGGAGGGATTTTGCTAGACTGCCAGTGACAGTGAAGGAAGCCACAGTTGACATATCAGACTGATTAAAAGGTTATTTTTCTCAGGGCATGGCTAATGATGTAGAGCTAGAGTAGTTTGACTACTGTAATTATACTCACTATCATTGTTATTTGTTTGTAGGATGGTAATGCCTAGGGGTCCTGCTGGAGCCTGGAACCATGTTGTGCTGGATGCTGCATGGACACATATCAAAAGCAATTTGAGAGATAGTAATATAAATGGATGAGACAAGAGAGTGGGAGGAGAAACAGAAGCACAGAGATAAGAAGAGTTTCCTGTAGATCGTTTAGGGTATCAGCCATGAGTTGAAGCCATCCAGGTCTCCAGTGGTCTGCCCACCCAGCTGGGTGAATGAAGAACATCCCAGCTTTGAAAAAATGGCGTTTCTCCTAATTCTTTGGTCACAATTCTGACATTTTAAGGCTTAGATCTTTTTTCCTAGTTATGACTGGAAAAGGTGAACATTTTTTTCTATCCATTCTACATCAAAATATCATTTTCATTGTCATGTTTCTCATTTTTTGACACTATTCACAATGACTCCTACCCTACAGTGGAAGCAAAAATGTAGCATATCATGAAATTGCAAAGATCACAGAAGACTTCAGAGCTTTTGTAGAAAACTGGGGAAAACCCGCCCCTGTTCCAAGCAAGAAGAGTCAGAAAAGACAAAAACTCTCTAATTTTATACTACGTTATAAAGCCAGACAATTGTGGTTTAGGATATGCAAGCTGCCTTTCAGGGAGGAAGGCAGGCTGCTTTCCAGAAAGGTGAATGGGCGGGACAATGCCTCATCACTTCAGACGATGACCAGCTATATGGACTGAGAAGATATTGCACTACCAGCACAAGAGACCAGGCCAAGAAGCTAAACCAATACCCAATGTCTATTAAAAGTGACAGAGACTCAACACTCGGTGACAATGTGAGAAAGACCGAACTGTCAAGCAAACTGAGATGCTCATGTACAGGACCTGAAACTGTTAGGACATGTGGAAGGGTGAAACAGAGGCATGAAAGTCACACAGGTACTGAGAAACCTCAGGGATGCTGGAAACCAGTGCAGATGGATGGAATGAGCTGGTGCTTTGTATTAGCAAGAAGTAGAGGGTAGAGAAATGAAATGATATGGCAGGGGCAGAAGAGTGTTTTGGTGCAAACCACTGCCAGGAGGGATGGCTGGAGAGAGAAAGAAAGTCTCACTAGCCTCCTCTGTGCCCCCAGCTCCAATCATGATTGGTCTCTGCACAGATATCAAATGCATAAGCATTAACAGGAATTATGGGAGACTTTATTATCTCAAAAATAGATTGAAAGATAATTACCGCTTATGTTAGCCCAGATATTTTAGGTGATGGATTTCTTCAAAAAGTAAGCATAAGACTCTTTTAGACCTAGCTCCTGTATGGGTTTAAATGTAGTAAAATTTGAATAAAGTGCAATCGTGAGCTGACTTTTCTCACTTTAAATTTCAAAATGGACAAAAGTAGGTCTAGAATGAAGGTCTAGAAGCTTAGAAAGGCAAACTTTGAAATCTGAGGAAATGAATTATTGAGTCTGACTTAGCAGCTCTGGGGTCTGTGTGCAGAGAAGGCATAGGTACTTAAAATTCAAAATTCAAAAGGGAGTGAGAGCAATGAGAAGAGGTATGTTTGAGAGGTTACAAACTGCAAAAAGAAAGTAAGAATGACTGAAAACCTACCTCACATAGGAAATTAAAATTAATAATAGTAAATGGTACTTAAGCCACAGAAACCAAGGGGAACAAAGAGAAAATTAGGACAGTTGCACACTTGAGGCAAAAATAGATCGAAAGTTACTTATTGCTAAGACTGAAAATCTTATTTCCTGCAGTTAACAGCAGCAACAATGTGATATCAAGGGCATTAAGAGGCCTCCCAGTGTAAATGAGGGTAGGGCACTAGGCATGACATCATCTGAGGTGAAGCCACTATCTAGCCTGATTCAAGTGAAAAATGAAAAGCTGATTTCTACCTAGACCATTAAGAGCATTGGCACACAGAACGACAAATCAAATAGGGATGATGTATAACAATTATGCAAATCAGGGATAGTCCCCATAATGGGAGGGTAACAAATATAACACTTCTGTCCAGAAGAGGATGAAGAATGATCCAGACAAGTGTAGGCCTGTTAGTTTGACATCAAAGTTTTGGAACAAGAATAGATAAACCCAAGGAAGTAGGGAGAAATGTATAAATTACAAGACAATTTACCAAAACTAAATTGTTTCAGGATAATTTAGCAGCAATTCTTGGTAGGACCAGTGCTTTCTTACACGAGACATACATGAGCTAAGTCCATCTCACTTTCTGTGAGCTTCTGATAAATTAGCCATGGATTTGGGCTCTGGAGCTGAAAGTGAATAAAGGGAGTCTGCAACTGTTCACACTGAAGAAGTAACTACCAGAAAAGGAGAGGTTACCTATGGTGATGCTCAGAAACAGTTCTGAAACCACTGGTACGACAGAAGCATAGACTTGCGGAGAAAAGCAGGCTGGAAGGGATCTCTGAAGATCCAGCCTCCTGCTTAGAACAGAGCTGACTTCAAAGTTAGATCTGTTCAGTATGGGCATGGTGGCCAAAGACTAAAAATTAGGTATGAGCTTCATGGTTTGCAGGTGACACAAAACTGGGAAGTACTACCAAGCCTGACAGAAGAATTGGATAACCCTGTTGATTGAAATGGTTCAGATGAGGAGA
Organism: Theristicus caerulescens; assembly: GCA_020745775.1. Classification (NCBI taxonomy): domain Eukaryota; kingdom Metazoa; phylum Chordata; class Aves; order Pelecaniformes; family Threskiornithidae; genus Theristicus; species Theristicus caerulescens. The sequence goes on from CM036574.1 coordinate 212,679, forward strand.
CATTTGATAACACAAAGCAGAGTCATGCCTTTAGAGATTCTCAACAAAAGCTGACTTTTTTCGTGCTTTCTATAAAACAGGGGTCCAGGTGTTCAGAAATAAAAATGCATGAACTCTTAGCAGAAGGAGGGTGGAAAATGTTTTAAGTGCTTATGGGATGCATATGGCTATTTATTTTTTCCACTATGAATACAATGGACAGCCCTGACACTCATTTGAGACATGTTGCACAGTTCTGCCACTTGTGTTCATAATTACTTTAGGAGGAAACGTTCATGTGACAGAAGGAATGTATTTCATGTGTAAATATCAAGGAGAAACAGGAACTGAGTGAGTTGGGAGATAGGTCTGTAATGATGGCTGAAAGTGGATCATGAGCAAGTTTGAACTGGAAATTAGTAGAAACTTTCCATTTCAAGAGTAAAGTGCACCATGTGTATCAAGTCAGCACTCACCTAAAAACCAGTGGCCAACTCATCACATCCCACACAGGCAAGCAGAGGACAAGCGATAACAGTGGCAAACATGTTGGGGTCTAGAGTCACAGAGAAGTGCCTAACTCTCCCAGCACCTGCAGGTGGTCTGGCAGACAAGACCAGAATAATAGCAACCTGTCAGTCGAGTACGTGGATATTCTTGCACCAGAGTCTTCATTATTTTGGCTAAAACTTCTTTATAAGGTCCTCTTTTAGGGAACCTGGCAGTAAACCTGAAGTCACCGTGTCTTGTGGAGTATAGATGGTTTGGTTGCCGCATTCATCTGCATCCTTCTGCCCCATCTGCATTGTGTGGAACAATTAGCAGCTTTTTTATGTAGAAGAGTCCTGTGGCTAAGTAGTCATCTGTGATACACATGATGCAAAGTTTCAGCCAGGGAAGTAGAGCTATTGGTGAAGCTGCTGACAGAGATGGTATAAAAAAATATTGGTATTGATACTGGAGCACTTTCTGAAGCCTTAAAAATCCACTATCCCAATAAAACTACACTGGACCTGCAGAAAATGCATTCCCACCTTCCTTCAGTTACATTTAGTGTCACAAAGCAGGAGCAAATGTTTCAGTGAAAATGCTCACAATAATAGAGAGGTATTTTATCTACTAGAAAGAGGTAAAATGTGGTTAAGTCATTATCAACTCTTCAATGTAAAAAATGCTTTACATAGAGGTAAACTGGTAAAAATCGGAAAATTGTTTTTTAAAGTACTAAGATTATGAAATGCTTTCCATTTCCTGGATCCAACGAATGTTCCTTGTTCTACACAATCTAATAGATTGTAAGGAAGATTTCTTCTAAAGCTAATAAAACCATTTTTGAAATATTCACTCTTTGCTCATTTGCATTTGCTTACAGAAAATTGTCTACTGTAAAGACAGCAAAGCAGTAATTATTTAAATTAGTTTGATAGATGTTTAGTAATGCTTTGATTAAAATATCAATTTTAGATACCAGTAAGTTTGTGAAAAGCAGAGTGTTTAAATGATAATGATTTTTTTTTCAAGAAAAAGTTTCATTTGCACAAATGATTTTGAATGAAAAGCCCTTTTCATGTAAAAATTTCAGACACTCACTCAAACAATGCAGCCAGTGCAGAACTGAGGTCAATATGGTGACCCAAATGCATCATTATAAGATAGAAAAGGGGCACGTCTCTGTCAGATGAAATATGGATGAATCCACCTCCACAAGAGAACAATTTTATTATGTGGGGCATGCCCAAGTAGCTCCAACTTGCCTGGAAAATTGTCCTGTAGGACTGACAAAACTTTGGTCAGGAATGAAGCTGAAGGTCATTGGCAAAAGGCAATGCCAACCTAACAAATCCATATGAACAACAAAGCTCAAAGCCAGCCCCGGGGTTCCTCATTTCAGCCTCCAAGGTAGCACACATTGTTCCACCTCTACACATGAGAAATTACACATTTATCACTCCTGATAAAAGTCGTCTAATCTGTACTTCAGAATATTTCATAGTCTCCCTGGTGACTCTGACCTAAATCTTGTCATGAATATTAAACCCAGTAGTTTCTAGCCTATTCGTAATGGATATGGAAGCAAGGCTATTCCCTAATTCTTTTCATAGAATTGTAGAATCATAGAATGCTTTGGGATGGAAGGGACCTTTAAAGCCCATCCAGTCCATCCCCCCTGCAATTGGCAGGGACATCTCCAACCAGATCAGGTTGCTCAGAGCCCCATCCAGCCTGGCCTTGAATGTTTCCAAGGATGGGGCATCTACCACCGCTCTGGGCAACCTGTTCCAGTGTTTCACTACCCTCATTGTAAAAAATTTCTTCCTTCTATCTAGTCTGAATCTCCCCTCTTTTAGTTTAAAACCATCACCCCTTGTCCTATCGCTATTGGGCCTGCTAAAAAGTCTGTCTCCATCTTTCTTATAAGCCCCCTTTAAGTATTGAAAGGCCACAATAAGGTCTCCCCGCAGCCTTCTCTTCTCCAGGCTGAACAACCCCAGCTCTTTCAGCTTTTCCTCATAGCAGAGGTGCTCCAGCCCTCTGATCATTTCTGTGGCCTCCTCTGGCCCTGCTCCAACAGGTCCCTGTCCTTCCCGTGCTGAGGACCCCAGAGCTGGATGCAATACTGCAGGTGGGGTCTCCCCAGAGCAGAGTAGAGCGGCAGCATCCCCTCCCTCGCCCCGCTGGCCACGCTTCTTTTGATGCAGCCCAGGATACGGTTGGCCTTCTGGGCTGCAAGAGCACATTGCATATGTCCCCTAAATCAGCTCTTCCTCCAGACAAGCATCTCAAATCCTTTTTTCCCTCAGAGGTCTCTATCCAGTTGGTCTACCTTCTTTCTCAAAATGTAGTTCTCTAAACTGGCAACAGTACTCCCACTATGACCCTGCCCATTCTGGGTACAACAAAATGATTACTGCACGTGCTTTTTTTGTTTTTTTCTATTTTCTCTTTCAACAGCAATGTATTATGCCTGACTCATGCTCACCTTGTGACCCATTACTGCCTCCCAGGTCCTCTTCTACAGTATTATTGCCAAGCTAGACTTTTCCTGCCCAACACTTGCTGGAATTATTCTTACCTGGAAGGAACAGCATGTTGCATTGGTGTGTATCAAACTCTACTGAATTTCTTCAGTGCATTTCTCCACATTGTCAGGATTATGCTGAATTTTAAGCTTTTGTCCTTATGACTCTCCCCCTCAAATGGAGTGGACAGAGGAAGAAGATATGGTGAAATTTGTTAGATGAAAATAGCAGCAGCAAGAAATCCTTATTTGCAAGATGTGAGGCTTTGGTGGGAGTTGTGAACTGCAAACATTAAAATGGGCATCCAGAGGTAGATTTGGTCTTCAGGTCAAAACGATAAGATTTGTAGTTCAGGAATGCTGTGAATGACTAACCATGACTAACCTGCTCCTTCTACCTGGCAATTACTGTAATGTAGGGAGGACATGAGACGCATAACCTATTTCAACATTAGCGGTCAACTTGGAAGATATATATTAGATGTGGAGCTGGCCAGAAAAACAGGATTTCTATCTTTTCTCACTAAAACTGTGCTTCTGAGACAATAAATTTCTGTGAGAATAGCAACAGTAAAGGTGACGTAGGTGTCTGCTTCACTGATGCACAACATCCCAGGCTCTGTGCCACCACCACGAACCCAGGCAGGAGTGCACCACATCTTCACTGTAGATTTAGTGTATCAAGCCTCATATCCTTAAAAAAACGAAACAAAAATCCAAAATGAAAATATTTTGAGCTCAGTAAAAGCATTTTTGCTAACAAGACTTCACTTAATTAGCAAATCTGTGAGCAGGGCTGATCTGCTATGAGAAAATCCTGTTCAGCTCTTGCTGTGCCGATACTTGCTATTAGCTAGGAACACATGGGAAGTGAAGCAAACCCACAGCCAAGCTGCCATAGTCGCTGGGAAATGTCTGAAAAATATTCTTCACTGAATTTCATTTCCTCATCTTTTTCTCAGGAAATCACTCACACCAATTTTCGAGTGAGGGCTGAGTAATTGTCCACTGTTTGATCCTCAGCAACCAGTATGTTCAGTATTTCTTTCATGGCACAACTAAAAGTAAACTTGTTGCATGCAGTTTGCACCAAATAATAATATAACTGGAGGAACACAGAGGAACAGATGGATGCCAAAATGAAAATAATTCAGCAAAGGCAGCAACAGCAGAGGCGTGTCTTCTTAGCAAAGCCATTCACATTGTCATGAGCTCATCTCTAACCATTAGAAACTTCTCTGCCAGAGGCCTGTCCCAGCAGCTCATATCTACACAGTCCCAAATACAGCAGTGTGAAATGTCAGTGCTATATTGTCATTATGAATGGCATCATGGAAAGCAATAAGAGAACAATCACTAGTGGGTGTCTTAGAGAACAATTGCCTCTGAGGATTTTTTTCTAGTGAACATTGCATGCCCCAAAAAGATCTGCGTAGATACTCGTATGACTAAATGCATAGTCTTTTTTATTTTCGCTGTTGTTTGGAAGAGGCAAACAGGTTTTAATGGGCTCATTATCACAGCTAAGGACAGGAAAGAAGGTACAGCTGCTAATGTTGGAACAGACAACATATCTCATCTTGACCTTCAACCCCCTTCACCCCTCCACCCTCTGTCCCTGGAAAAATCCCCACCCCATCGTGCCATGGTGTGAGTCAGCACCTTTCTCTGGAGCTCTCCAATTAAGATTCAGCAGTGCTTGGAGAGCAGCAGTCGGCCCACACTGGACTAATTAATTTTTCCTGCCTGAGTAATTACAGTCCAGAGGTGACCATGAAAGCCAAGCAAATCAATTTGTGTTTTACTGAGATCCTCATCAGTCACGGAGCACTAACCAAGAAGAAAAAAAACTGACCAGAGATAGAGCTGGCCCCTGAACAACAAGCAACAAAGGTGGCTCTAAAACTGCTAAATTTCTATGCTGGAGATAGCAAACACAGTTCACAAAATCTTTTTTTTTTTTGGGCCCAATCAGTCAGTTGCCACAGTCACCCTCTTGAAAACTTAAACTTCATCTCCTTCACTGGCACTCACATCCCATGCAACTGATTCATATTCTAGCCAAAAACACTTCAGAGTTCAGTTTATAAAGACGAGCACGATCATTTTGCAAATGTCTCAGCAAGTGCTGGGAGTGACTTTCCCACTTTCCAAACAGAGGCAATCTGCTGCGCTGCTGAACCAGTGCATTGCTGTCAGCAGCTCAACCTATTTTCCAGGAAAATTTTTTCCAAATGTGCCATGAATCGAAGCAGACAACTGTCTCCACATACCACTTGTTGATACACCCATGAAATGTCTCTCTCAGCCTTAACAGAGAGCATCCTAGAGAAATATTGTCTCCTGAAATCCAAAGTTTTCTTCCTTCCCCATCTAATTTTTCATGGAGTTCATGCAATCCTAGATGAAGAAGCAAGAGCTTTTGGCTGGTGGTCTGATGGAGAAGATAAAGTTTTCCAACAGGGCAAACAACTGGGACATGTGCTTCTCCCAGAAGTGGGTGCGAGGATTTGTGGACGGGAGCTGTCTCATTTGGAAGGGTGCAGGTGGGATGGATCTCACTGTAGAAGTGCCATGACATTGTGTCCAGCTAGAAGTGAGTCTTCTGCCTAAGTCAAACCAGGTGGAGCAATCCAATGGGGTGCATGTGTCCCAGAGTCACTAATAAGCATGCATTCAATCTGAATTTTGGTGGCTAACTGTAGTAAGGACAATCCTGCTAGCATCATGTGTTTGAGCTTTCCTGAAGTCTGTCTCAGCATGCCTCATCTCTTAATGGAGTCAAGGAGGGAATAACACCAACTTGGGTAGGGGCAGTCACTGTAGAAGTCAGATGTTCCAGCTCTTCTCCAAGAGATGCAGCACCAGAAAACATAGAAGCAACATCCTACATACCACCTTTTTTATCCTGAAACACCTGGATACCAACAGCTACAGACTGTCCACGGGACATTCTTGCAAAAAGATTAGGGGGAGCCATGAAGACTCCTGAGGAGCACAGGGTCTCTGACCAGTCACACATGTGCCCATACTTCAGCCTACAACCTGTGCCAGAACCAAGTGCAACCCTAGAGTACAGCAAGGATTATGAGGGTAGTCTAAGGCACATCACAAAGAGCATAAATATAGAGAAGAGTGCAGGGAGCCACTCTTTGCACTGGAGAAGATGTGGGTCTACCGGGCTGCAGAGATGTTCTTTATCTTTCCAGGAAGGACTGTGAGCTGATAGGAAGTATGTAGCCCACACAACATTCATGTTGCTGTGATCTTAGTGTCCCTTGAATGAACGTTACTGTCACTGAATGAGGGTTGGTTTGCACATACTACGACCTGGAAGTTCTTGTAGAAATTTAGAAATGTGTTATCTCTAAGCAATTGTGCTGTCTGTTCCTGTGCAGACAAGAATGCTCACAGTAGGGAGAATGAGTTAAACTACCACAAGGAAGCTGTTGACTTCCCAATCAGAACACCTGTGACAGAAAGATGTGGGTGACATTGTAGACAGCTGAATAGAAAACACTATTTCCAGTGCAGCTGCTAAGGCATGTTTACTCTGGGTCTGGAGTGTACTGCTAGTACATTAAAGAAGATCTGATTGGAAAAATGGGTCACAGGCTGCGGAGACAGAAAGGTTAGAGAAACTACCAGGTCTGGATATCTGCGTAGGATTGCGTCTGGGTAGTTAGAAAGAGGAGTGCAAAAGAGAAGATATGATGAAATGGTAAATTGGGTAAAAATGTGGCATTATTGAGTCTTCAGGGACAAAGAGGTGGTCAACAGAATGGGAGTCAAACTGTTAGAAGTGAGTGGTAGGACAAGGGGATGCTTTGTCACACCAGGTCTTACTATCCCTATCTATGAGCAGTCAAGGAAAGCTTTTTATGGTCAAATAAAAGTCTTTGGTTGTCATGGGGTAATGTGACTCCCCATCTGAAGTGCAATTAAATGAGCTGTCACAGAGCTGCACTTCTGCTGATGTCCAAACTGAATCACCTAATCAGCAATTTTTGTCTATTGCCCCATGTTATATTGCATAACACTCAGAATTCGGGCTCCATCCTCTTTGTAACCGCCTTCAAGTAGCTGCAGCTACTATTAGATCCTCCTTCAAGTCCCTCTTCACCTAGATAACCCAGCCCAACTCTCTTCATGCCTGCTTGTGGGCCTGGAACCTGGGTCTGACCGTTTTTGTCACCATCTGGTGGCCTTTCTCCTCTTTCTCCATATCCCTCTTGAAGCAGGAGAGAGGGTTCCTGAAACTGGCCACAATAAGTCATGTTTTTCCTCACCAGCACTGACCGGAGAGGAAACTACATTCCCTTAATCTGCTTTCCACAATCCTCCTGATGTTGCCCAGGACATGATTTGCCTTACCTGCAATGAGAGAAAGCTCTTGGCAGACATTCAACCTCACATCCACAATTTCCTCCAGCAGGACCTGTGACTTTTCAACAAGACTGAAAGCATCCAGTGCTGTCAGACAAGGGATCTGGGCTGATTCAGAGCGACTCTGGGATTTTACGGTGCATGGTCAGACGGCATCTCACTAAACCCTTCACTTTAAAATATACGTATATGCATATGAACACATGCATGTCTGTATACATACACATGAGCATGTGTGCACGTGTCTGTGATGATATGGGGATAAGTCTCACTCCCAGCTGCTTGCTGCAAGGGCAGATGGTTGTCTCTATAAGTTAGTTCCAGGCTTTGAGACTCTTCAGAAGGATGCGTTAGCCACATGTTTTCTGTGCACAGGAAGCAGAGTGGCTTTGGCTCTGTTGTGCACACAGCACAATGCAATTGCTGCCAAGAGCTTTCCAGGATGCTCCTGTCATGTACACAATCCTGCTGCCAGCCATTTCAGTCAGGACTCATAAAAAGTCAGTGGCAGGAGCCACAAAGCCGGGATCAGCCAGGAGGAGAACAGGATGGAGTGAGAAGGGCACTTCTGCCCCACCATTGACCCCCACATTTCCTTGTTCAACAGGTGCTCCACACTGGGACAATGTTCCCCTGACAGATACCATTGGTTGAAAACACAGTGCTACACCCTGAACACGGACTGATTCATGGAGAAAATGCCGTTCTCTGATGAGGAGCCTGCTGAGGTTTGTTTGACTTTTCTGCCCCTGAGGTCCCATAACCGTGCTAAGGAAAGGCTGTGTGATGATCAAGGTGGCCATCAGTGGTTCTCTGCCCAGTAGCTCAGCAACCTGATGCTCCATTTAAGTCCATGGCCTATCATCCAGAGAAGCCATTTACTATAAAAAGCTGTTCTTATTAACTATAGTGAAGTTGGGGTTTGGGGTTTGGGTTTTTTTTTCCCCCATGCACGGAAGCTGGTTAGGTTTTTCTTGGCCACCCAAAATGATGGCCCTTTTCCAGAATGGACTTTTCTTGCCAACACATTTATTTTTAGATTTAATTGCCTTTCACGTTCCTCCAGATGAGCGTGCTTTGAAGAAACATCTCATTTGGAAAGGCCCAAGCCCTGAGTTCAGCAAGAATTTGTGGAGAGGGATGAAATTGTTGGGATTTTTTGCTTTGCTGTTTCACCATATTTCCTTCCCATCGTTCCCTTGCTGTCAAGTGAAAGACCTTGGGTTTTTGACTCTACCAACCTCAGCGAAGCGGAGACTGAAGGTACCCTGAGGCGCTATTACCGCAATGAATGGCACGCCAAGAGCTTTTTGTCCTTCAATGTAAGCAGCTCGCAGCATGGCAAACCCACTCCGTTGGGTCACAGAGGTTAATAAAAACACAACAAATAATTTATCAACATGGTGGTTTGAAAGCCAATGTTGGTGAGAATTACCAAATTTACATCCCAGAGTAATTATCTTTTACTACAAGATAAAAACCCTCCCCAAAATTCTCCCGCCCCTCGCGCAATGGCGCCAAGAAGATGATTTCTCTTGACGCGCTGAACTTTTGAACCCGATGAAAAAATCTTTTTTTTAGTTACACAAGAGAGTCATTGAAAGTTCATTGCCCTTTCTCACATTTGCACCACCAAAGGGACATAAGGAAAAACATCAAGTGTAATATCCGTCAATGTTAGTGAGGCATTCAGAATACATCACCGATGCATAAATAACCCAAATGAAACTCTGGTGGCAGGAGGAGGTTCTGGAAGAACGGAGATACACAACAATATTTAATTATAAATTGCATCGAAATGATTGACTTTGCTCATCAAAGGACTTCTCACAATCATTCCTTTGGTTATGATGTGAGTCTGAAATCCTGGGTGCCCCCATCCAAAAATTCTGGATTTTTCTTGGTTCACTGGCTACTTTTTCCTGCCAAAGCTCATAAAAATCCAGACACCAATTTACTTAACACGAGGGGTGTGAAATCCCCACTTAGGGAAGGTGAAGTTAATTGGAAAAGAAAAAAATGATAAATCCAGGCCACTGAGCAGTTTGAATTGGCAAGCTCTCCTGTGACCTAGATTTGTTGTGTTTTTATTTTCCTGAAATATTTTTCCCAACACAAGTTGGATGGAAAAATCTTTCCACTGGAATCACCAAGCATTGGCTTTTCCTATCCTTTAAACAGAACAGCAGGTGTGTACGCTTTCTGTAAGGCAAATGCTGATGAAAAAAGCCACCTGATAGGACTAGCAGAAGAAAGCAGGCATCCAGCTTGCGCAGGTAGCCCATCTCATGGGAACCCAGAGCCGCCGAGCAGCTGCCTTTACCAATGCTTATGCAAATAAAATCCTCTGGAGCACCTTCGTTTCTGTTAGCAGAAATTTGACCAGGGATCACCCACAACATGTGCTATGAAGAAGGTCTGGCTACACAGTCACAAAGTTGCCTTTTGGTGGGAGACTCTCTGAAGACTCTCAGACAAAAACGCTGCAGCGATATGGCCCATAAGGACATAGACGCCCCAGCCTGGTAGAAATCCCAGTTACCAGAGGCAACGCCAGTGAGGCTGAAGAAAGCAGAGGGGGATGTAGACCATGGACTGGTCTTGCACTAAGGAAGAGATGATCTTGACAGCCTCAAGTCCAAATGGACTGTGGGAGATGTTAATTTGAAGAAAAATAAACGTTTCCTAGTCTGTAATCCCTAGAAAGGCTCTTATGTTCCTTTCTAACATATGTCCATTAATTAATGAGAGTAAGGCACTGTCACATGAAACTCAAAGAAAGCTAAACTTACTGCATTCCCTCCTTTTTGTACCACTACTTTGACTGTTTGGTGAGGGATCCCTTCACTATTTCTATTTACTCACTGCATAATATTGCCAATCAATAGCTTCTCCTCTTGCTGGTGAAGACGCACATTTCCTCTTTGTACATCAACTTTCCTCACGTTAACCTGCGCGGAAATACAGGTGGAGAGGAAAGAGACTGTCACAGTTGGTGAAAGCACCCATTGGTGCTAACGTACACCTTGTTGTCAGACGCAACTCTAAGTGTTGTCAACTTAGGGGAATGGAAAAGACAGCATGCCTGTGGAAATCTTACCCACAAGGTATGAAAATTCCACTCTCGGTGAGTCACAAACATTTCTATGGCTTTCAGTGGGACAGTATCTGTAAAGGAGGCGGGGAATAGCTACCGGCACTATTGCCTGCAGGAGTATCAACGTGTTGATTTGAGGATGTGATCAGAAATAATGTTGGGTCATTGAGAGATTCTCTTTAGCCTGAGCATTTTGTCAGTAATGCTAGACCAGGCAGCTACTACAATAAGCTGCTGTGGGAGAAGGGCAAATAGCATGTTCATGAAATCAGCCTGTGATACCCAGCTGACATTCGGAGAATCATAATAATGATAGATAATGAAAAAGAGGGAATTATAAGAGGATACAAATACAGGAGAAAGAAAACTGAGGCTCAGTGTGGAAAACTAAATTATTTGAGAATTATTTGACAGATATTCAACAAGCAAGGTAACCAAATGGAGATGCTGTACTTATAGAGTCTGAAATAGGGATATATGGTGCATGACACAGGAGAGGGCAGGGAGAGAGATCATTGAATAAACTTAATATTGGTGTATGGTATAAGGAGCAAGGGTGCTGAAGATAGCTTAAAGCATTATGCCTGATTGAAAGTGGCAAAACAATTGAACAGGAGATTTCCAAGAGAGGAAAATCAGTTCCTTTCTGAGCGATATAGAATGAGACACCTTTTTTTGGTGTTTTGAACAGTTGCAGAGTTGAAGTCAGGGAGGAAATAAAGCCAGAGCAGTATCTCCTCCAGCCACTGGTTCAGCAGGAAAGAAGAGGAGAAAATGTGTACAAATAATTATTTTCTATCTTCAGGTATTTTAGACATCTTTTGTTTATTGAAAACCAAGTGCAAATGCAAACTTTCTTTCTATGTACCAGTGAAACAAATGAATGAAGTTTACATCTTTCCAGTGAAAGAAATTAATTATTGATTAATCTTCCTTCTCTCCCCCCGCCCCCCGATAAATATTGAAAAAGAAATTTCAACCCGTACAAAAGGGTTTTTCAATCTTGGTTCATCCTCCCATTTTCACTCCACTAGCCTGTGCTGTCCATATGTATTTATTGTCATGGTGCAGCTCACTGAGACTTGCTGGTTGCTACCAGGGTTCTGAGCATGTTTTCTCTGTAATAATCCATTGCAATTTCCTAAAACATACCTAGATTTATGATGTTATTTATTCTCTATAAATTCACATTGCTTTTTTTCTAATTGCAATTTTATCCTTTGTATTCCTCCAACAGTCACTCACAATTGCGAGCTGTTGGGTGTACGTTTACTGAGTGCTAATGCCAGTGGAACTGAACAGCTGTATACACACATACACGCACAAGCGTACACGCATACATGTATGTGTATATTTGTTGCTAAGAACAAATTTGCAAAGAAGGAAGAGTTCAGGAAGGATGGAAATGAGTAAAAAATCATGTTGTGTTTGGCAAATCTTTTCAACCAGAAAGAATGGGATTTTTTTTGAAGTCCAAACATTTCTCCTTAGACCCTTGCATAGAGAATCATTTGCCTGAACAGTCAGACTGTTCACATATGACATTTTCAAAATGAAACAATCCTACCTTTGGTTCAGAATAACATCTGTAAACATTTACCTTTGTAAAACAAAAAGAAGAAACGACACTTGGAGAGTTTGTGAAACCAAAGAGGAAGCAAACCCTGTCATTTCCAGTCTCATGAAATTCCTCAGGGTTTATTTGTGTGTGTGTGTTTTTATTTAATGAAAACAACAAAACACAACAGAAATCATTTCCTTTTGATTTGAGCATGCTGCTCTCTTTCCTTGGTTTGGTAAATTAACAATTGATTATTCAGCTTCCGCTGTAAGACTACTGACACCGCATTTATCTACCTCTCCGCAAATCTTCCCATTCAGAGCATTCACGGCTCCATAACTTCTCATGAATAATGTACTAACTAGCATAAATGTGACACTTTCATATATGTGTCCTGATCTGATTAATCGAGACCCACAACATCCTATGATCTATGTTATCTCATCCTGGCAGTTTATATATATTAGACTGACCTGAAATACACTTTTAATTGATTTTTACCAACATATCCAAGGAGCTACAGTTTGATTTTTTACTGTGCTTGTAGTCAGCTTGGATCTTCACTTAAGTTACACTGCATTTTGCACTAATTTCTCCATTAAGATCACAACAAAGCACCTTATGTATATATTAAAATGTTAAACAAACTATGGCATAAAAGAATAAGAGCAAAATGCAAAACCACACTGCTTAAAGTCTTATTAAAATAGATGTATGTCAACAATGACAAGAAGAAGTTTGATACACCAAAAAAAATTAATAATCCAGTACTCAGAACTGGGAAACAGCTTGGATATGAATTAAAAAAAAAAATCCAAATTCAGTGCTAATTATCAGTGAAAGTTTGGAAAGAAGAGGGTTAATATAACACTATAATTCTTCATTTGAGTCTTTCTAAAGAAAGATATGTATCTTCTTCTGAAGGCCTGTGACAAAGGAAGTTGGAGCCTCAGAGGCTCTGGTTGGACATTAGGAAAAGCTCCTTTCCCAGGAGGGTGGTGCAGCCCTGGCCCAGGCCATCAGCGAGGTGGGGGATATCTGCCATTTGGGTCTCCAAAACTCATCTAGATAAAGCCATGGTTGCCCTGATCTAATGTGGGGACAGTTCTGCTGTGAGTGGGAGGTTGGACCAGAGACACCTGAGGTTCCTTCCACGATCTCCACTGAGATCTCTAAATAACAGGATGACATGGAAGATGAGGGGACAGCAGAGCAAAGACCCACCTCACTTGCTGGATGGCTTTCCACTGAAGGCTTCTTCTCCTTATCTGTCACCCCAGGCAGCCCAAGAACTTGTGCATGGCAAGACATTTTCTGGCATAGTCTCATCATTGCTGTATGCACAGAAAGCACCACTTCCAGGGTCCTTGTAGTATTCCCCCAGAAATAAACTCAGGCAACCTTGGGCTGCTTGATAGCGTCCTTGATGGGGGAACCACTCCTCTGAGTCCAGCATCAGCTCAGTCCTTGGTCCCCATTCCTATTCCAGTGTTTCTCAGGATACTGAGATGCCTGGGAACATATGGGAATCTGCATTGCAAATGTGCCTGGGAAGACCTGAAGAGTCAAAGCTTTCATCATGTTCTGCTACTAACAGTGCATCAGAAAGGAGTTACAGATCCTAAAGCTATTGCAGGACGCAAAATAGAAACTACAAGTGTGCACTAGATCCTGTTCCTGAGCAGATGAACGCAAAACCATAGCAGTGCAAAAGGGGGAGCTCTCAGTGGAACTGGCCCAACAACGAGCTAGGATGCTCATTGTATTTGGTTTGGCTACTAAATGTCCTGACGACAGTTATATAAAGGTTAAAGGATAAAAAAGCCTTGATGAGAACAACCAAGGGCCTCACTTATTTCTCTTGCTGGCAGAGGTATGAACAGAACTGGTAAGCACAAGATAAACAAAGTGGGGCAGACCCAGAGGTAAGTGGAGAAAGCATAAAAATATGAGGCAAAAATGTGTCAAAACCGTGAAAAGCAAATAAAGAAATATAGAAGAGGGGAGATAAATATGCAAAGGAGGAATAGTGCAGACAATGGATAAAATGCCTTAAGAAAAATGCCTCACAATGGGCTTGTATCTAATAATCATAGGAAGATCAACCATTATGTAAGAATCTGCAGACCAGAAAAAGCCAAGGAAAGAAAGCACGATACCTGGGATACAAGCAGTGGCTCAAAATATCAGATTTTATACATTTATGACACTAGCACATTCCAAAATGGCAGATTTTTTTTTATTTAAAGCTCTGACTAGCACCAGATAAGGGAAAAACCTGGCAGAGGCACACAAACAAACAGGAAATTGCATGGGAAGTAGACATCAATGCTTCTGCGAATGAGCAAAGCTACAAAGACTTCCACTGCATTGTGCCAAGGGAGAAAGCAAACCCAGAGCTAAGCAAAGAGAAATGAAAATTTCATGCAGCCTCTAAGGCAGTGTAAGACACGAACATACTAGAAAGGATATTCATCGGCCAAAGAACACAGGAATCATTGCTTTCAGCAGTAAATTAAAGGAATCCTGACATGAAATCAGAGAGAAATAATCCATACAAAACCACAGGAGTGAAACGGGTAAGCAAACATAAAATATTCAGAGCAGACAGTATGATGCATCTGCTAGCAAGAGAGAAATCCTTTCTGATAACCCAGCACTGCAGATATTGTTGCAACTTCAGAGCGAGCAGTGCTGAGCTTGAGACACAACTGACCTCCTACGCACTTTCTTTTGCACAGAGAAGACACAACTCGGAACGAGACTTGACCTGACAGAAATTGATATTGCAGAAAGCATCAACCACATAAGGTGTGGCATGGGTGTAAGGGCAGCCTAAGAAGCCCGCAAGGTACCATGTCTGTGATCTTTTCAGGGAACCATGCCTCAGACTATCACAAATATGAAGACACGCTGAGGGTTCGTTACTAGCATTGCAGATGAAAGCAGACAGATCACTAGAACCTGATGTCTGGGAAGAGAAACTCAGTTAGGACCACAGGGAAACCATTCTGAAGCTGGAGGCTGTCCTTCAAGGTGGACTTGATTAGGAAAGGTAAAATCAGCTCCACAAATGGGTCCCTGGCCATCATCCTTCATACTTGGTGGAGAAGCTGAAGTCAAGCCTTCCTTCCAACTGAGTCTGGAGGGAATTTAAAGCTGCGCATCCTGTGACTCTGCTCTACCTGGTATGAAGGCATTTAGCATACAAATAGGTGGTGCTGTCATACTGCTCCAGAAGCTGCAGACAAAGGGAGGTGAGGCAAGTAGACAGGGTTTGAGCTGTGCTGCAGCTCCGGTGCAGTCCAGCAAATCACAGAGATATCTGCATCTCCTAGGGCAGAAATGCAGGTGCTTAAATGATTACGCACAGTTTTAGAGACCGTGATTTAGCCATCTGGGGCCTGATCTCATGTGTGGGTCTCAACCAGATGGCATCTGCAGGGAGAGCTGAGACACAGAGATAGATCTCCAATGTCACTCTTTAGGTCTCTATGCTTTTGGAAATTGCAAGCCTACACACCCATGATAGATTCTGATTACACAGCAGTTTCCCATCAGTGTTTTTCCACTGATGCCCACTGAGTTATGCCTGACTTGCATCAGTGTGATGGGAGAGAAATCTAAACCGCTCATCAATCACTAGTGTGTCTCCATGGAGTGTGGCAGAGAAGCTTTCAGGGAGATTTTGGGCTGTTGTTTGCTTACCAGCTGGCTTTCAAAGTAGCAAGCAGACCAGTTACTTGGGGAATGGATGACAGAGGACAGAAACAGCATTATGCTGTAGACTTCGCTTCCTGGGTCAGAAAAGGAAAAGGTTACAGCTTGGGAAGATCAAGTTTTTACATGAGACCTATACAGCTGAGATTCCTTCTTAATGGTTTGCTCTGAAAGCAAGGAAGCAAGCTGGAAGCAGCCCAGGTAAGACCAGTTTCATATTTGGACAGCAGCATCATTCCCCTCCCCAGTGTTCCCCTATAGCATCAGATATTTTGCCTGTTGCTATATGAAAGACACATTGCTCTTATTTATTACCAGCTTCAAGTACAAATGTTCCACCTCCCAGCGTATTCTGCAAAATGGCACCTCTGTCATGTTTGTCAAGGGGTTATGGGCTCAGGAGCTTCCCTTAGTTTTTTGCAGGTGCTTCACATACACAGTGCAGATGGAAAAACCGAGATGACCAGGGCCTCGCAGCACTGGACATTACAAAGTTACTTTGGGAGAATGGGTGACCTGATGCAGAAGGTAGGGCTGGGAGGAGAAATGGAGTGCTGAGAGGGCTCATGGTACAATAATCAGTCATGGGAGACCCAGGAGGAGAATGTCTGGCCCTGACTAATGCACCAACCAGGCACCAATATTGCTGAAAACGTGGCTTACTTGGGAAGAATTTCAGGTGTGCCCAAAGAGCTTCTTGGGAGCTGATGCTGGCCCCATCATTTGTTCAATAGGTTTCCAACAGAGATCAGGTCTTGCCCCAGATGGAGACAACACAAGAGTGTTGTAAACTGAAGTGGCCAGTGGGGTGGGAGGTGAGCTTTCCATACAGCAAAGACGGTTAATGCCTTTGCTGCCTTGCCACAACCCACCTCTGTGCTTGTTCTGCACGTGGGCTGAGGGTCACTGTCGGGGTGGGCGAGCATCAGCTGCACCCACTTCCCTATGGGTCAGAACTACTTGATCCCTCTCAGGGATCCCGTTTTTTACAGTCCTCCTTCTCCTGTGGCTTGTCCCCCTTGCTGCTCATCAGTCCCAGGCTCTTGCGAAGAGCTGTCACTGCAGGAAACAAGGCTCTCGTACCCAAGCACCTTTAGGGGCTTTCCAGGACCCCATGAAAAAGGGGCCAACTTATGCCCTGTTTGGCTACTTCCAGATTTGTAGTGCCAGAAGGAATGATGCTGATTAACAAGCCAAATGAAAGACTTGCTAGGTTCATTGGTTTCAGTCTGATGTTTTCCATCAGTATTTCTCGTTGACAAGACATTTCAGAACTGTTGTGCATTGATCATGTGCAGAGATTGGAGTTGTCAGGTTCAGGTTTCAACCCAAAGATTGAGATGTACATCCAGCTCCCACTTCCTAAATGCAGCTGTACAGAAGTGTCTTAGGTATACAGAAATATTTACCTCGGTTACAAACACGCAAACCTAAGCTTCTCCTGAAAAATGCATGCAGAGATTTCTTTTTCCTTTGGAAAGGAAGTAGGAGGGTGACAGAATCAGACATCATAGATCTGTGATTATGAACTAAATTATTGATGTTCTTATTATGAGTCAAACTCTTTATTGCGGCTGAATGTTAGATTATGACAGCTAATGGTCTATACAGTCTATTTGCTATATTATTTATATCAATCATCTAAACTACCCCTAGTTCTCTCAATGTGCATGACTTCAGGGGTTGAAAGATTACTGCAGAGAAGAATTTGTGGATAGCAATTAAAATAAAAGCATTGAGTTCATTTCCATAGAACTTGATCCTTTCACTGATTTACAATGATCATTTACATATGTGATTTTCCCTTTTTTTTTTTTTTTTTTTATGCAGGGTTGTCAAGGGAGCAAGATTCTCATGAAAACAGCTATGATTTTCTTCCAACATGGGGTTCAAGCTGGGAGGTAGTTGCTTAGACACTGAATTGCCTTGAGTTTCCTCCTCCTTTTTACAACTGTTTGTTAATGCATTGGGCAGTTGAAATGTCATAGGACTAAGAGATCCCCTCTTGCTCCATGAATAATGAAGACCAAGCAAAATCATCACTGAAGTCATAAGTTCAAATACTCAAATATAGGCACATATAAATTTGTAGCATCTTTTAACTAAAGAACAAGTTAATGACAAACAAAGTGTTCTTCTGGATAATTTATAAGTGGAGCAAATGGCTACATTTGTCAATTAATTATTCAGACTAAATGGTTTAAGCAGGGTAACAGTGGTATCTGTTTATCTTGAAGTCATTTCCAAGGCACTAAACAAGTTCTGGGCATGTTTTCCTCTCGCTAAGAGATCAATATCCCTCCTGTTTGTCTACCATAATATTTACACCTGAGCAGGATTATTGGGAAGGGCAAAAGTTGGACAAAGCACCTAGAAAAGAAAGCCACAAGCAAATGCTTCAAACTTTACAATTCACATTTATTTTGAAAAAATGTTTTGTTAAAAATACTCCTACAAAGGCATTGGAGCAGCGGGTTTCTGTTTCCTTTATAAATACATCTGATTTATTTCTTTCTTTATTTTTCTCAGTAACATCGAAAGACATCTGATGAAGCCAGGGGAAGCCCTGGTCTGAATGGAAGACACATCCCTGTGTAACAAGGACCTGCACACTATCTCCCCATTCACAATTAAAAAAATACAAATACTGTCATGAAAATTGTTGCATTGTCCACAGGGCCACGGCCAACATACAGGATGACGAAGAGTAGGGAACCAGGGTTGGGGACGTCCCTGGAGCCCAGCTGATGTATCCTTGGACTAGTGTTAGGGGGATGACAAGATGTAGCGTTGACTAGACACACTCATCTTTGGGCAGTTGAAGGATACGCATAACTTCCCCATCCTATGCTGCCAGCTCCTTCCAAAGCCGTGACAAGGAGGTCAGAGCCCAGCAAGATCTCCTCTCCCTACAAACCTTCCCTACGACATAGGCAGCTCCTCCACAAATCTTCCAGTGAAGGCTGACGGCTTCACACCTTGTCACATTGGCGAAGCCATATGAGCAAACCACAGTAATCCAATGCCCTGACAGGGAAGTGGATTTGTTGCCACAGTGCTCAACCACCCTCTTCCCTGCTACATTACTGCCACCTCCCCATTGCACCTTTCAGCCCTCAGTATAAGGCTTCCTTCCCTCCAGGACCTTCTTGCTTTCTCCCTTGCCTTACTGACTTGGGCTTTAGTCTCTAAGCTAGGACAGATTCTCCCTGCAAGGACTCTTTTAAAATGGAAACATGGAGAGCTATGTTGGCTCCTCAGTTCCTCAGAAGTCCATTGATATGCGGCATCTGGGGGTGCCGAGGGCAGTTTGACTCTCTGTGCCCAGCTCACCCAGAATGAAGGTCTTCTTTGAGCTCCCAGTTGCAACTCACCTGTGTCCTGTACCCCACCACTTCTCAGGCCATAGCTTGGCTGAGTGAGTGGGGATCACAGCTGTACTTGGGACAGTGCTTTGAATCACCGGGCTCATTCCTCCTGCAGGCACGGCTACTGCTTGGCTCTGGCTTCAACCACTTGAACACTCCCACAAAACTTAAAATGGGGCCTCCGAGCACACCCTGGGTAGATTGACTTCACAGTCCATCCCAAACAGACAGCATGGCAGGGAGCGACACAAGGCTAGCAGAGCCTTTCCAAAGCAGACCTGGGAATAGAAATCATGTCCTCAGACTGATGGGCTCATTTACCCATGGATAAGAGGCGGGGTTGGACCCTTTTCCCTGAACTATTCCATGGGAACATTGACCAAGGATTCTGGCACACCTGCCCCGGTTTCATACAACTTTCTACTTCTTTATCCAGGAAGATCTGGGATGCAAGGTGGCTGATGTTTCCAGGAAGGAAGACAGATAGGCAGAGGGGGGATTTTTTCATGGGAAGAAATGTAGATAAAAACAGGTTCCCTGCAGAGACGTGCTGAGCCAGCTCCAAGGAAGGGAATCCTTGGCGATGGCCCAAACCTAAACAAACAATGCAGCCATCGTATACTGAGGAAGGGACAGAGGGCAAAGAAACAATGCGGGAAGAGACAGCTGATGATGGAGGGCAAGCAATAAAAAAGAAAAGGGTGCAAGGGTCACAGGCTGAAAAGTGGATGGAGAAGTCACTGGAGGAGGGCATCCAACAGGACGCCCTCTGATGCAGGGGTCTATGCTTGGATCCATGAGTGAAGGAACAGATGCAAACTCCCAGTCCCTGATTTCTCCCCCTCCAGCTCCAGCAGGACGGCAAGAAGTGTGCTGTGATGTGTGGTCTTGGTTCAGGAGGGCCATTATGAAGAGGGGAGAAGTGAAGCCAGGACCTCAGCAGGAGAATCTGGATGATCTAGGAGAAGGGCCACAGCCTGGCACACTGGAGATGTGTGCACCAGGGATTGCTGTCCTTGCAGCAGGAGTACCTGTGACGGCACCCATGAACTGCAGTTGTCTGAGACCCCAAGCTCATGTTTACTCTCTTCAACTCCCTCACCCTCCAGGGAGTCTTTCCTTCTACCCCTGCTCAAGCCAGGTTTTTCGCTGCCCAGACCTTCTCACTGTTTGATGGGACAGAGGTGACCAGACTTCTCTGTCCACTCTGCACACAGCTGATCCTGTGTAGGGTGAGCTGGGGTTTCTCACTTCCTTCCACTGTTGAACAGCTTGGAAGAAAACTGGAGCTTGAAGGCAAGATGGTCAGTGCTTCTCCTGGCCTGAGGGACCTAGTCACAACCTGACCGTGTGACCCTGAGCAAGTTCTTACTCTAGAAGCACTGCAGTATTTTGGGAAGTCCTGCAATTTGAACTCAGCTGTTCAAAGAGGAATTGTACCCTGACTTCTTTGTGGTTGTCAGTCTTTATTTCTCTGTACCTCAGTCCTGTGGAAAGCCTTGGCTTGCCTCTAGGACATGTGCTTTACAGACTGTGAGGTGCTCAGGTACAGTGGGAACAGATACAGTGGCCACTAGAAGCTGGGCTGGCCAACACGAAACCCATAGCCTTGCAACTTGGTTTCCTGACATGAGGGCTGGGCTGTCCTACAATAAAGGCTGCGATTCTCATATGACCCCAGTGCTCCTGGGATCCTAAACACAGGAGCCGGGATTTTCAGAGAAAAAAAGAACCATCAGAGAGTTTATAAAATCATCAGCTAGAGACACACTGGTCCTTTCCCTTCCAGTCCCTACTGGAGATCAGAGCCCCAGAGGGGGCCAAGCAAGAAGCACAAGTACACCAAATGTTGTATCCCTTCCCTGCTCTCCTACAGCTTACAAGGGTTTGCAGGGGGCCAGGACTCCACAGAAGGACCCCTTCTGCCCCAGAAAGGCCCTTCTCCCACATTCCTGGGCTGCTCTGCAGAGGGAAATGAGTCACTGCCCATGTCAAATAGCTTTTCACTTATGCCATCAAGGTAGCCTAAGCAACAGAGGGTTTTTTTTGTCTGGATCTGACTTGTCCCCAGGACATAAAGAACAAATTCAGCTTCAGAGCTGGGCCAGCACTCACAGCTGAACCTTGCACTTAATATCTGTCCGTATCTTGTTCTGGAGCCCCCAACACTCAATGCCTGCTCTGGGGGTGCCTCTGGGATTTCACTGCATGCACCCAGCCCAGCCCTGAATCACCCCATTGCACCAAGACCTCTTTGCTCATTTTAGAAGCTTGTCCCAGTCTCCTTTCCTGCATTTTCATCCTTGAGGCAGCTCTCATGGGTCCATTTGGACTCACGGTTAGATACCCAAGCAACCAGCAGCGACTGCTCACGCAGGCTGAGCCAACCTCCAATGCGGAGGGGCAACAGTCTCACTGTCAGAAACCAAACCATAGCGGAGGAAGGAAAGAAGGGACGGGACCTCTCCTTACCCCAGCAGCCCCCTCTGTGCACAAGGTTCTCTGAATCACAAAAGAAGGTCTGAGGCAAGGATAGAGAGCTTCCACATCCAGAGCATGATGGGCCACCAAGACAGTCCCCCTTTTTGTGCCATTACTGCTGTCTGAGGCACTGATGACATGTGCAGCTCTGAGCCCCAGGGATGCCTTGTGTTACACAAGGAACTGGGAGGAGGAAGCAAGTGGTTTCCTCTGACACGGGAAGCCCTCTGGCTCCACACAGAAATCCTTCACCAGAAAGAGTGAAGAATGGAAAATCAATGATGCTTGACAGAGTGTTTGGGCTTTTAAGAGATTTAAAACATGTCCATCCCAAGAATACAACAGTATGAAAGAAGTGCTGTAAGAATGCTGTTATACACCCCATGCCCCCAGGCATCCGTGACCCAGAAAAACTGGAAGAGGTATTTTTGTGGTGAGGAGATTATTCTTTCACAAATTTGTCCAGTCATCTTTTGAATCCATCTAGTGCTTGGTATCACTGTCCTCCAGCAATGAGTTCCACCCTTCAATCATTGTGCTTTGTGCCAAAGAATATTCTGCTTCACCTGCCTTAGTGCTTTTATTGTGCTTATTCATCTTACTCACATCTTTCCTGATTTAATGGCATGAATTTTTTTTGTCATCATGGTTTACCTCTGCCAGACCAAGAATCAAAATCTATTTATCTTTTATACCTCCTAAAGATTTCTGGCTGTTCCTGAGGCCCATATCTGTATATTTTCTAGTTTCTGCATATCCCTTTTGAGTTGAGGAAAACAAAAGTATTGCCAGCATTTGAGCAGCCAGCACATCAGAGATTTACTGGCTCACAACAACATTCTTGTGTGAAGGCTACTGAGTGCTAATATTTGTTAGCAAGGAGAGACTTCACATTTATTCTCCACTAGCAAAGGACAAGCAAGGGTGTGGATTTGCCACACCATCTGTCTCAGGCTGGTGTCCACAACGCCTGCGAGGCACTGTTCAGTTGGGGTCTGGTGCTTTTGTCAACCTCCATCTCCCAGACTCATGAACCAGCTCACTCACCACAAACTGGAGTCAGTGAGCTGGAAGGGCAGAAGAAAGGCAATTTGGCAGAAAAAGGTGATTTGACTGTCAGCTTAAACCTCAGGTTAGAATAACATGCTTCCCCCTAGTCCTCCTTGAACTCCTTCCATTAGTTTTTGCTAACATAGCTGTTCGGCTATTAAAGACTCGACAAAGTTGAATCCTTTCCTCCTAGACTTAGTAGGAATCATCAAAGGATAGAGCATGACATCTGTGCAGGAACTGACGGCTGACCTTAGAGGTAGAAGTAGAAGCTACAGTTGAGACAACTGAAAAATTCCTGAAATTTACTGGAATGAAAGAACTGGAAAAGGACCAACCAAACATTTGTTATTCTTTCTTCATGAAGGCAAAATGGAGTTCCTGAAAAAAACGAGGCACGCAAGGTCAAGTCTTGTGGCTTGTTTGCAGGAATGGCAATCAGGGGCACTATGAACATCTAACAGTCTGTGGTTGGAGTGAGCAAGTCAGTGATCAGACGGTGCTACGGAAGTGGGACTGCTGCTGCACTCCTACAAAGCACAGGACTGCAGAGAAATTTCTTACAGAATGGAAAAAAAATAGGGGAGAGAAACTGTTGAATCAATTTTAAGACAGCTGAGAATGCAGATTAAGACAAAGAAAGATTTGTAGGGAGAGAGGACTTCTTGCTTCCAGTCCCAAATGTCTACAAATACCATGTGTCAGTGGAGTTGGCAGGAATAGCAGAGGGAAAGCAATAAGGTAAATTCCAGGAAATATTTGCACAGTGCAGGAAGTTTTCTAGGAGAACTACGGAAGATTGCAACACATATGGAAGCACAGACCAAAGTTGCGTCCTGTCTTTGGGAAGGGCTCAATAGTTACAAGAAGCAAAGTCATCCTGGAGAATTCTAAAGACAAGGCCAAAATGTGACTGAAGACAAAAAAAACTTGTATATTCTGCATAGTAGGAGGACTCTAGCAGCTCTCAGCAATGACAAGATGAAATCACTAATACAGAAAGAGAATTTTTTGGTGGGAATTGCTCGTGAGACAGCCAGTGGCAGAACTGCACTGAATTGTGAACATGGGAACCAACACCATGAGCAGATGGGACCAGTGCTCAAGTCACAAACTACAGCTCCAGGGCAGAATGTGGTTGTGTTGACTGCAAGCAGGTACAGCTCAGCTCATGCAACTCTGAGGACGTCATTTGGCTTAATTGATTGATATAAAGGACTATTGGCCCTAGAGCTGAAAGCATGTCAAACACCAGCTCACTAAGAGACTGCAGTGTAAAAGGAGGGGAACACAGCAAAGAAGATAATTTTTAGGAAGCCTTTAATGGCATGGGATAACTGCCAGCAGAATATAAAAATGAAGTTGGTACTACATTAGTTGTTCATATCACTTTGAAGGAGGAAATGCTGAATCCTATATGTGAAGAACTTGCAAGTATGTAAAATTTTTGAAGATGGAAAAAGACCTACATTAAATCAGCCTCAAGTTAGACACACAGAAAGGAAGATGAAATACATTAAAAAATAGACTCCACTAAAACAAACCAGACAACAGTGACACTTCCAGACACTTTGGATTCATACATCCAAGGCAGCCACAGATTTATTGTATTATCGGAGGATACAACTGTCAATGATGCAGCAGAGTTCAAGCCCTGACTCCAGGTTTCATATAAATCCAGCCTGGAAAATATAACAAGAAGTTTTCTCAACTGCTCAAACCCACCAAGAGGTTTTCTCTACAGGCCACTGCTAATCTGCAGCCTGTGTGATGATTACTGGGAAAGAACCTTTCCTTTAACACCAATTCAAAGAACAACTTCAAGGGGTGTGGGAGAAGCATTATTAGTATAGCCAGCACCTATCAAACAGCCTCTCTCCTTAGCTCATGAAATGCCAGACCAGGAGGGAACTCTGCACTGGATAGCGCTTAAGCGGCCAGTGAAGAGAGCAGGATCCTGCTGTCGTGGCTGGCCAACAGTCCCTTTATGGCAGATCTTCCAAGCCAGAGCCACATGAAGATGTAGCACTGCTTTCTCCCCAGCCTTGCACGGGGTACCATTTCATATGCTTCCCTGCACATGGTTCTCTTCTTGCTAACACTGGTGCATACTGGTCCAATGATGCTAACAAGATAACTCTGCTATATAATGACTGGCATGGAGTTGTGGGATAAAACTCTACATTTGAATTATAATATTGAATTAATACTGCATAACTGGGAAACCCTGCGGCAGCCACATTCACCCAGATCACACGGGAGCCCTGTGTATGGATTACTGCCATTGAAAGCTACTGCTCGGTAGTGAGGATGCTAAGGAGAGGAGAAGCCAGACTGGAGCAAGCAGCTCCTCAGCTGCTGAACACTACAAATCTCCATTAAGTTTATGAAAGGTAGTTCTGAGATTTTACTGGGGAGGGGGGAAGATAATTTGGGGAGGGGGTGCAGTTCATAGTGCCCTGTTTCTGTGTCCCCACAGGCGGCAAGGGCAAGTGATTCCTCATGGCAGCGCTGGAGCTTACGAGTTTGTTTTTCCTTTCGCCTGGCACATCCCTTTGCTGTTAAATTTCAGGTAAAGGGCTGGGGGCAACAGTTGAAAATGACCCACTAAATATATTATCATGGAGACTCTTTTAACTTTTTACTACCCACATATGCTTTGCTTTCTCCACTCTGCCCCATGATGCTCTACATGATTTGAACTTCTCACTGGCCAACCAGCTCAGTATTTCCAACCTAGCATCCTGCTCAGCTCCCCTGCTGGCTGCCATCACCAGATACGGGTGACCCTCAGCAGCCGATGGCAGTGGGAAACAGAGGAGGAGAAGGGCAGGTCTGGGAGGTAGCTTGAAAGGTGGAGGGGAAATGTGAAAATTGCAACAAACTGCCTGAAAATCTCATTGTGATAATTTTTGTTAAGTATTCACACATGCACACATGCACATGCACAACAGTATTTCACAGTGTCAATGTTAGCAAGTGCCTTTTTTTCCCCTTGTTACATGTTCTCTCCGTGAAGTTGAATTTTGCCATTAGACTCATATTTCAGAGCAGCACATTTGATACCCATGAAATAAATATCTTAAAGTCACTTCAGTGACTCTGCCCTCCACTGGAGCCTGCGCCAGAGGCATTTACAACCAAAGTACTTGGTTCCTCATGCTCCCAGGAGAGCTGGAGGGATGCAGAAAATCGCAGTGTTTGATGGATCATTTCTGTCTTAGGTCCAGTTCTCCATTAGTCCTACACAGTCAAATACAGACAGATGTCACAGCGATGCCTGGTTTAAACAGATGGGAATGTGTTACTTTTAGTACCAACACCATGTGATTTTTGGTCAGAAGAAGAGACAAGGATGTGCTTTCTCTGTCCTGCAGACAGCTGCCACGGCTTTGGCGAGTTGTGACACTGAGCTCGGTATGGTCCCATCCTTCACAGTGGGTTGGGTCTAGTAGGTAGATGTGTATAATGCTAGCCAGCGAGGAGATTCAGTGCATTAAGACAAAATGTCTCCAAATGAAGAAGACCTGAAGTGCCCTTCCAAGCCCTATCTAATAATGACTGGCTCTGAAGGATGCTGCCTGGCCATTGCTCCTCCTTAGCGTCTGCAGGAATGTAAGGGATGGCAGAGAACAGTCAAGAATTGTCTGGGAAGGACGACTGAAGGGCATCATGTGCTCCTTCCACATGGCTGCCCCACAGGAATTTGCTGGTGAGTTTTCTAGACAGACAGCTCTCCTTGCAAAGCCCCCTTGTACGTAAAGTAGCCGGTTGGCTGCGGCTAGACAACTTGGCAGAGCACCATGCTTCCCTCACCCTGGACTGCCACCAAACGGCTTCAGACACGCCTTTGGGAAAGACTGACAACTGTTGCTTGTTAAAATACAGCAGCTACAAAGTGAGACGGAGACGCACCACGTGAGCAGTTCTCACTGCTGCTCCGCACTTCTGCAGGACAGGGTGCACTGAGAAGCTCCTTGTTTCCCTGTGTGCCCTCTGCAAGCACTTCGTGCGGTTTAGTTGACACCATGGATTTTTGCATGCTGCTCTTTAAATATTGGGTCCATTGCCATGAGCGGTGCTCTTTAAATGCAAGGCCATTAAAAGCATCCCTTCGCTAGATACATAGGTTAAAACGGGCTGGATATAGGACAGGCAGCTGGTTATGTCCAGGCACCACCTGCATACAGCACGCCTAGAGCCCACTCACCCCTCGCTCTCTCTGCATCATGTTCTGCCATCTGAAAGAGATGTAGGGCAATGGCATTGCTGTCAGAGGACGTGCGCTGTGGACGCTGAGAACAGAATATGTCCCTGTGTACCCAGCACACACCTGCTACTGATGTATTTGCACTTGCACTTGCCTTTGCACTTGCACTTTTGGATGCAAGAACAGGGAAGTACTGTATACAAATGAAAATACAGTCCTGCATGGGAGATTTCAGGTGAATAGGGGCTGGAGAGAAAGTTCCCCCAGTTAAGGCCCCTGCTGCTGAAGCTGTGCACCAAACATTGGGACAGTGCAAGAGCTAAGCCGAGAAGTAACTCCCCTTTGTAGGGAATGGTCTGCTGCCACTCATAGACGCTTTGTCATCAGATCTGGTCTGAAAGCAGAAAATGCTAGGTATTTTATAAATGGCCTCATATTTTACAAGCAGTCTAGGGAGATGTCTGGCCACAGAGGTCTAGACAGCTTGGGATTTTCACACACAGCAGACGCACTTCCTCTTGGATTCAGCTCCTGGAAAATACAGCAAACCAGCTCCCAGTGAACATGCCTTCAACACCCCGTGCTGCTGAAAACGAGTGGAGGACCCTACGAATGACATGGCAATGGCAGACAAGGGCTTGTAAACACAAGTTATGCTGGCCATGGCCAGGAGCTGTGTGGAAATATGCCACGCGTGGCCAGAGGTGGGTGTTGGTAGGCATGTTTAAAAGGATACGAGGTGGTGCTGAACAGGGAGAACAAGCCAGATTCTCATTTGTATCACCCCTGCACTTGGTTGGTGGTATTTACACATACCAAAGACCTGGTCAGTAACTAAAGCATTTATTTCAGTTATTCATAAATCCACTGATTCAGCTTCAACCACAGCATTTTGCCTCCAGAGATCCGGGCTACTGGATCAGAGTTTTTGCCTTTGCTGTCCCATGCTCTCCTCGAGGCGACTGCCTGAGACTGAAGCTGCCTCAGAGCCCCCGATGCATCGTCTAACGAAGGGACCGGGACCCCAAAGGGCGCAGAGCACATCCGCAGAGTTCAGTTACGGTAGTGAACCATCCACAACCTGACAGCTAACACAATTCAGACTCCGAGAAACCACGTGCCGCGAGCTCCTCTTAGAGGACCAGGCCTACCCTGCCTTTCTGTGGTACGGCCACCAACCTGACACCTTTCTAAGCAGTCAGACATTTCCAAAGGGCTCTGACAGCCAGCTGTGGAGTTGTCATTCCCTCCCCACAACCCATCCGCCCTCCCCTGTCTTTCCCTCCCCCCTGCAAAGCCCCCTCCCCAACCCCTCTGTGATGCTGCTCACCCCTGCACCAGCAACCCTGAATTGAGCAGGCGGTCATTTCATCTTGGCGAACAACTGGAAACCCAACAGTTAGAAACATCTGTCGGGCCATGACAAATTGCAAAATAACAAACAAGCAAACGGGAGGAAATGTGCATATAAAAAAATTTTTCTCCTGGCATATTGTCAATAAGCTGCAATTTTTCCTTCCACAGGGAAGGGATTTAAGTTCTTGAATGATATGGTGCTTGGAGATGTCATTTCTTTTTCATTAAAAAAAACCCCAACCAACCAAAAATTTCCAACCCCAAACTCACAAACTGGTATTAACAAAACAAGGTAAAAGGACAAATCTCCCAACAATGACAACCGAAAAATAAAGGTACACGTCAGCATTTGTAATCAAAAACTACTACATACTGTACTTGGGAAGTCTTCTGGGAAAAGATCATTGGCATCTAGTGAGGACATCACTAAAAGTCTTGTGCATATGATATGTATGAGACAATGATGCCATCGGAGGGTGGATGGACGGACCCTTAGGAAACTGTCACTCACAAAACTGTTCCATGACAAGAGAAAATAAGAGATGTAAAAAGGACTGGTTTTCCCCATCCCCACCCCCCAAGCGTTACAGATTCCTTCTCATTTGTTGGAAACAGCCTCTTCTAGTCTCAGTTTATTTGTTTTAAAAAAAAGAAGTCTTCAGCTTTTGAAGAAGTCCATCAATTTCTGAGATGCACTTGGTTCCACAGCACCAAAGAGCTTCAGCTCTCTCTCCGCTTTGATTTGCTAAGAGGGGCTTTTGGGAAGGACTGCTGGCTGCAGGACATTCCCAGAGCCGGTGTCCCACGTGAGAAAGAGAAGTGCTTCTCGTGACCTTTCTTTGCATTCATCTTCTTGAAAAAGTCTCATTGCTCCAGCGGTGTCTGGACCCAGCTGCAGCAGCCTTGTGCAAGAGGAAATAGATGAAGCTGCTCTTTTCTCTTCCTTTGGAGACTCCCATTGGTCTTGGAGCCCTTTTCAAGAATGCAATTGCTTTATTATTATTTAAAAATATTTCATAGGGTTTTTTTTTTTTTTTTCTCAAAATAGTTGTCTTTTTTGTTCCCTTTTTCCATTGCTTAAATTCTAGAAGCTCTTGGCGACTTCTCATTATTGATGACAGGGCATTTCTTCCTGTTGCCATGATCCTCAGAGCAGCTGCCTGTCTCTGGTCCATGCAGAACACTCAAGAACTGGAGCTCGGACATACAGGGGCAAAGGGGAGCAGGGCCTCGAGGAAGAGGAGTAGGAGGACACGTAGCTATCAAACCTCCACAGACTGAATTTGGTTCATCTGTGCTCTCATCACCTGGATACTGTTCAGAATTTTCTTCTGGTGTCCTGCTAAAGTGACCCCAACTCGCAGAATGTCCCTTTGGGAGGAAAAGAAACAAACACCGCATAAATATCAGAAGACATTTTCTCACAGCAGAACCAGCCCATATATGAGCCTGGTGTGTAGGGAGCTGAAGTCTCCACAGATTTATTCCATAAATGCAACAAATGCCCGCAAACCTGGTGAAATCTTTACTCCTTCTCTTTGACTCTTCCTGACTTATCCTCCCAATCTTTGCATTTGCTACCTACCTGCAGCACCCCCAGAGTACTGGAAGCCTCAATAGAGAGAATGAAACCAAATACCACAGCCTCTGCCCACTGCTTGTAGGTGAATTTGCCTTAAGTTTTCTACCCCTGCATCATTTTGTTTCTTTCTTTGCGTGTTTGGATTGTCTCTGTCATTTTGTGACACAGTAACCCATTTTTTCCATCCCTGGAGACACACGAACAGGACGTGCTACACCCTCATCAGTGTGAATCTCACTCCCCCTGTTCTTGCTACTTTTGCTTTGATCTGATGAGGCCATGAAGTGATAAACTTTTGCTAGTTATCTTCTTTGCTAAATCACGACAATCTAATTTTTGCATCGCTTCTATTTTTTATAGATATTAGGCACCTGGGAAAAATAAAGGTCATTCCAAGAGCATCAGTGCAACTCTGTGTTGGTCCTATCTCTGATCAATCCAGCTGAGTTTGCTACTCTGCTCCCTCTTGGTGGATAAATCTCAGTCACGAATTCTTCTGATCAGGGAACGGATGGCATTCATGAGACGTGACCCATACCTGATTGTAAGGATTTTCAGTTGCCTTTTCTCCTTCCTTGAGTGTTAGTAACAGACTTTTAAGAGGAACTATGGCAAAACCAGTGGCTGTTTTAGACTGGAAGGCAGTGGGCAAAGAAGGCTAAACAGAAGCTCCAAGGAAAGGTGGAAAAAAATCCTCTAGCACGAGTGGCACATGAGCCTGTATGTTTGCTTTAGAGCTTGCTTTAGACCTTGTCTCTTTGGTCAAACAAAAGGAGTATGAAGAAGGAAAGCTGGGCATGGGGCTATGCCACAGATTTACACATTCTGGCTGGTGGTAACTGACTGGAGAACACCACTGGAGCATGCTTCAGCCCATGCCTTCCGAGATCAGTGTGACAGTGAACATCCAAGCCACAGCTTTGCTGCCACCCAGACTCCTCCTAAGCAAAGCAACTGGAAACCTGCTAGCACACTACACAACTCTGGCACCCAGGATGGCGTCCTTCGCAGTGACTGTTTTTCTGACTTTCCATTCCCCCCTCTGCCCCAGCCAGATGTGCTGAGCTAGGGAATTTTCCTCCTTGGATGAATTTGGCACTTTGACTTCTGCTTTTGTTTTGATTGGGAACAAAGCCCAGAGTCTTCACTCATGTCTGTAAACCAGAATTAGACTGTGGCCCTGCGCAGCCCTGTGCTTCCTAAGCTTTCTGCCCTGGGCATAGACCCTTTGCTGGCCCAGGTGTCCCAGCCTGCAGACAAACCAGTGAGAAACCTTTCAAGTAGGTCAGTGTTGAAACCATGTGGATCTGGTGAACTGAAGCAGTCTTCAGTAAACATTTACACTTTGTTGGTTATTCAAATTTGAAGAAAACCGTGTCTCATGGCAATTCAGCTCCGCTTACATGATTATTACTTCTGCAAAGACCAGCGAACATTAGAAGGTGGTTTCAAGTAATGTTGCAGCATGATTTCCCGAGGAAAAAGGACTTGGAGTGTCCTTCTCTCTATTATTATGTCCAGCCAAGCAAGTGAGAAATGTGGAAGGGAGGTTTGTCAAAACTGGTGGGGACATGAGCTGAGGATACCCTTGTGATTGTGATGAAGGCACTCAGAGAGGACTTGGAAGATGCTAAGGAACTGGGAGAAGTGGCATTTAAGGGACACTGAGCACGTCTGAGAAAAAACAGACTTCATTCGCTGGACTGCCTGCAGAACTGTTTGCTGTTATATTGCAAATAGCACAACGTAGGCAGGGTCGGGTTGTGGTGCAGGTGTGATGTCCCAGTTTGGTCTAAGTTTCTTCCCTGTCCTTCAGATTTTATGGACCCTCCTTCTGTTGTATGAACACAGCCTATAGTGTGCCAAAATCATCCCCAGGGCCTTGGGGTTGTACCACAGATGTACTGAAACAGTCAGAATTGCCATGTGAATTTCCTGGCAGCAAATAAGAACAAAAAGCCAGAAAAGGTCAGTAGGGCTGTGTGTGTGAACAGATTCTGATTCACTGGTAGATCTAAAGCGTGGAATTAGGCACCAAATCCCAAAACCTTCCTGGTTACCAGGCACAGAGACATCATAGCACTTACAGATGGCTTTAATGCTTGGCGCTTTCTTAGGCAGGGTTTCTAAAGCTAACTGCAACCAACCACAAATCTTTCACCAGAGGCATCAAAGCCCCAGCTAGCCCCAAGGGATTTCAAAAACCACCACGAATGGATTTCAGCTGCCTGCTTCCTCTGAAGAACTTGCTAAGATTTTGCCACTGAGGGATGTTTTTAGTGGATGCAGGACAGTTCAGAACAAACTTGAAACCATCTGGACTTTCAGAGGCCTTTCTTAGGCAGAAATTTGTTTGCAGCGTGCTTGTCTCCATCGCCAATAAGCCATACATCCAAGAGGACTGAGGAGTCTAAAAGTGCTCTCGAGTGGCTGGAGAATTGCCTGATGCCGGCCTGAAATCTCCATTTGTTCCATGTTGGGGTTTTGGAGATCCTTGTGGAGGTTTTTGTTTTCACAGTGGGGACATGCAGCGTGATAGTGTGGAAATGGATTCTGCAAATAGGGAGCGACAGACAGACACATGGTCTGGAGACAAGACAGAGCCTGCAGAACAGAGTAGTTCTGCAGAAACTGAATAGACTAGAAGTGGGTCCACAAATCAACAAATTCTATAAAAGTAAAACCACATCATGTGAAAATAAAAACTAATTCAATAACGACCAACTGGTGTTACGCTACTGAGACTTTTCCTTGTGCTTTGGGACTAGAAGCCTGGGCACTTACTCTACAGTCATCTGAGATACTACGTCAAAGGTGGTGAAGCCAGCACTGGCAAAGCTCTCCTTGTACTGGCTCATCTTGATGGCATCCAGCCATTCATCCACAGTGTTGAAGCTGGTATAATCCGGGATTGTGCGGTCAAGTAGGGGGAGGTTCATCCTGAAACACAGAAGCGGGGAATGAGCAGAACAAACAGCAGCAAGCATGTGTATTTCTGCAGCCTCCATCAGCCGGAGGGACCTGGACCAGCATCATTCTTCACCCCAGTAACAAGCGACAGGACGAGAGGAAATGGCCTCAAGCTGCGCCAGGGCAGGGTTAGGTTGGGTATTGGGAAAAACTTCTTCACTGAAAGAGTGGTCAGGCCCTGGCACAGGCTGCCCAGGGCAGGGGCTGAGTCCCCATCCCTGGAGGGATTTAAAAGACGGGTAGATGTGGTGCTTGAGGACATGGTTTAGTGGCGGACTTGGCGGTGGTAGGTTAATGGTTGGACTTGATGATCTTAAGGGTCTTTTCCAACCTTAACAATTCTATGATTCTATGATTCACAGTGCCTGCACTGCACCGTATTAAGAAGTACCACCCAAGACACTCTGTTCAACTGAGGGAAGGATTGTGTAGAGCATCAGAGAAGTCTTTCTGGATCAGTTTGTACAGGAGAGGTGGGAGCCATCAAAGATGATGGGACGCAGCTCTAAAATCCTGGCTGCACAAGGGGAGACAGCACATTCTCATAAAGGGGCCAGTGCTTCCCACAAGTTGGTGTATCCCCACCCAGTTCAGGGAAACATCATACTGCCTGACGAGCCTTTATTTGCCTCCACTGCATGTGCGATTGGACTACCAAAGCAACCACACCCACCCATCACGTGTACATGAAACCAAGATCCTCCTCTAACTGTGCCGAGTACACTGTCCAACTCAATGAGTTGGCTGTGTTCACCAGATCTAACCTGTCCAAGAAGAAGGACCAGAGCGACCTTGATGTCTTTTAATGCCCTTCCTATAAAGGACCAAAGAACACAGGCCAAGCTGCCTCTAAAAGAGCTAGCCTAGAGAGGTGCAAGGGTGGTGCCCACTGGGACACAAAGGACAGCAGATCTGCAAATAGAAGCCAAAGGACAAGAGGAAGACAGAGAGACATACCCAGAGGAAAGAGGTGCCATGGCTTTCAGGCTGTTAGGATTTCGGATCATTTTATCTAAGGTGTTGACAATTTGCCCAAATTTGGGTCTGTGGTTTCGATCCTTCTGCCAACAGTCAAGCATTAGCTGGTGCAGGGCATTTGGACAATCCATAGGTGGTGGCAGCCGATAGTCCTGCTCAATAGCATTTATCACCTGCGAGAGGAGAAAAAGAGATCAATACAGTGGCAATAAAACCTATTTAATTCATAATGTTCCTTTTCTTGGATCCTGAGGGTGACTGGCATGGTCAACCATACTGCAGCAGGGCTGCTCTGCCTATGCTTACTGCTGCCTATCATCTCAGCCACTGATTCTTGTAGCAACGCACTACTCTGTAACTCCCAGCCCTCTGCATGTCATGTCGTCCTGTGAGCTGATGCCAGCCTTGCTCAGCCGACATGCAGCCTCGCTCACTACTTGTGATGAGCCAATGCCATCAGTCTCCTAATCTGGGGGAAGAGAGCATCCCTGCTACCTTGACTAGGATGTGTGAGCCCACAGCTCCAGGCATGAGAAAGGTGAGTTAGAGAGAAAGGTTCATGTTTTTGGACAGGTACACAGCACAACGTAACAGCTCACTGGGAGGAGAAGATCCCCGTCCAGTGAAGGGTCTGCTCGTGAGTTACAGACAGGGGAAGCTGCCCCTGTGTTTTCCTTCCTCCAGTGGTGCTTTCTACTCCTTTTCTACTCCTGCACTGAGCCGGCAGTAAGGGCTGGATCTCCCCACAGTCCTGGGTACATGCAAACTGAAGCACACAGCGGGGAGGACCAAGACCTTGGTCAGCAGAGCCAGACACAGAAGAACTTTGCTACAGCATGCAGAGAAGGGTTGCAGCACACCTTGCCTAAGCCACGCTGCAGCTCTGTGGGCCAACGCAAGAAGGCTTTGGCTGCTGCCTGTTTGGTCTCTCCTTACTGCACCACATGACCTGGGAAAATGCCTGGTCTTGCAGCGTTCAGTGGAAACAGCACATGCACAAGGGCTGGAGGATCTTCTTCAACGGGAACCCCATCTCCCTGTCACTCTGCACCTGTAGCCCTCCATCCTCTCCTGGGTAATCATGGATCATGGAGCTGCACAGCTTCTTCCAGGAGCATACGTTCCTCTGACAGAGGCATGTGACAGGCAGGCTTCTCCTGCCTTCTCGGCCTTATGCATCCTATGGTCATACACAGCACAGGCGATAAAAGGCGAGCAGAAGGAGCCATGGACACGAGAAACAGGCTTGTGCATGGCACCAAAAACCAGAAGTGAAAATAAAAGCCAGATACTGCAGTAACTGAAATCAGGGGCGGCATTTTGAAATGACCAACTCTCCACAGAGATGATAAAAAAGGGAAGGAAGATTGACAGAACCTCCTTCAGGGATCCAGAGGAAGGACCTCGATGTCTCTGGTTATTCTCACCATGTGATCAAGGCTGCCATGGCTTTGTCCAGCCGTGTCTTGCATACTTCCAAGGACAGAAATCTGTCTGGTGGGCTACCCCAGGGCTGTACCACCCTCTGGGGAAGGACCAGCCATACCCATACAGCAGCATGATGGTTGTTGAGCAGGAAGGCTGCATAGAGAAAGCTGAGGATACTGCAGTTGGGATTGGGAGAGCATCAGGGAAGAGTTGGTAGAGAGGTGACACTGGAGGTGCTGTGGCAGTAGAAGGCTGCTGCTCCAAGGGAGGGTAGGTGGCAGATCCATGACAAGCAATCCAGGGTGTGAGGTGGAGCATCTGGCAAGGTTTAAGGTGAACTGTGGCTTCAGGCAGAGAATGGATTGGGAGGGTGCTCCAGACACTGATGTGTGTGGCCAAGGTGCTGGTCAGGCTGACCAGAGACAGATGGGGGCTGGCACCGCTGCTGCCAAAATGTGCCAGTTGGAAGGAGTCCTCCCTCCCCTCTGCCCCCCTGGCTGGACATGGCAGTGCCCCACTGGGCCTGCAAAGGTCCAACCTGAGGCATCGCTGGTGTGCTTTGTGCAGCTCTCGGCTCCCGTTCAGGGATTCGCCCGAGAGGTGCGAGCTGTCCCCTCTCCCAGCTCTCTGGATGGCAGACTTATCCGAGACAGAGGGGAGGGGAAGCACGGGGGGAGCAGGGCTGGGGAGGGCCATCACGCAATCATCAAGCGCTCGTCTCCAGCACGGACCGAACGGTTTCCCAACAAGCCGTGCGCCAAGCTGCCAGCAGAGGCATCCAGTGAGGGGGCACAGGCTGCACTCCCTGTCTCCTCTCCCCCCGCCAGCCCCTTCAGGCGCTCACACCCCGGGGTCAGGAGGCTAATCTGCAGCGAGTATCTGCCATGTGCTCATCTGCAGGGAGGACCAGCTGCAATTAAGTGGTGACAGCTTCTGGGGCGCAATGTCCTGCAGCAGAAGGGGAAGAAGATGGTGGGGACAGGCGCCACGCAGTAGGCGGTGCCGAGGAGACGGGCACAGGCTCTGCCATCCCCGCCAGCTGAATTGGTGCTGCCGCAGCACAGGGGTTGTGGCAGGAGAAACCATTGAGGAAAGAGGTCCAGGGGAGGAGGACAAGGGAGGGCTGCACGTACAGAGGGATGCCGAGGCAGAGAGAAGGGCAGCGACACCTGGCTGCAGGAAATGCTTGAAACTGCAGGCGATAATGAAGCTTTAATGGGAAGGGAATTGTCCTTTTTGAGAAGGGCATACCACTACCTGCCTTCCCTTTGGCTTAAATAATTGATGCAAAGACTTTTCTCGTATGCCAGGGGCTGGGGCAAGGCCATGAACAGCCAAAGGTGCTAAGATATCATGTATCTGCCCCAGGCATTGGGGACTCACTTGAATAAATTCCCCACCAGGCACTAGGGAGGAAATTGTCCCACTCTGGAGAAACCTGACGTGGCATGGATGGACTTATATTGACTTGAAAAAGGTCTGATTTGCCATCGGGGTGGGAGGAGTTGCAGGAGTCAGGTGGGAGCTTGGCTCTCACTCTCTCCCTGTAACACAGGTTTTTTCAGGAGCCCACAGGATGATGGAGATGGAGGTGGCAGTCTGAAGGCTTTCAATGGACTGCCCAGAGGCAGCTCTGAAACAAGCTGGAAGCCAGGCAGATGCTGTAACATGCACATTTGCAAGACCCAGGCTTGCAGCAGAGGGGGAGGACAAGCCTTCTGTGCACCAAGGGTCTACCCAGGACCTTGGTGTTAGATCCTGAGGGTTCACGAGGTGAAGAGCACATGGAGAAGGGCAGCTCTCCAGAGAGACAATGTTACAAGAGACCTGGGAGCCCCACACCAAAGGGGTCTTCTGGACACACACGTGCAGGTGTAGTACTCTGCATGGCACTCACTGCCACTGGACGGATGGGCTTTGACTGCCCAGGTATCAGGTCAAGAGAAACAGGGAGAATGGCATTGCTACGGTGAAGGTGTGGACTGCAGCCACAGATCATCCTTGCATGGAGGCAAGGACTCATGGAAACTGCCTGGGTCCCAGGGAGCAAGGATTGCTCGTAACAGTTCCACCTGAATTAGAGAAGAGTCATAAAGTATTTAAAATTAAGTGTGTTCTGAAATACCTTGTGGTTTTGGCTTCTAGCTGCGTACAAGTTGCTTGGCTTCTTACACATCATAGTCCAAGCTTGCCATGGGAGATTTAATGACCATCTAGTGGAAGATGTCCTTGACCATGGCAGGGGGGTTGGGCTAGATGATCTTTAAAGGTCCCTTCCAACCCAAACCATTCTATGACTCTGTTACAGACTTTCACCAAATGCCTGTGGTCTCCTGCAGCTGAAGATCTGCCTGCTGCTCCAGGAGCTCTCAGGGCAGTGGCAGCATTTTGTTTTCCACCCGCCTGCTCCCTTTCCTTGTGGGCATCTGTCTACCACCGCTGAGGGTGCTCACCTTAACCCTGTCCTACTGCAGTGCGTGTTGTACAGTCCCTAATCTCTGCCACAGCAGCACAATGGGACCAGAACAAAAGCCAAAGTTATCCCCATTACTTCTTCCAAAGGTGTTGACCTTGGACTCATCTCCCACGACAGAGAAGGCTCCAGACATGCCACAGGCTGGGTCTAGCTGCAGCCATGCTTTGGCCTTGCAATGCTCCCAATTTCAGTGTTTCTGCTCCTTGTTTCTTAACAACTCACATCTTGATTGGTCATATCCCAGTAAGGCCGCTCGCCATACGACATCACCTCCCACATGACTATTCCGTAGCTCCACACATCACTGGCTGATGTGAATTTTCGGTACTGAATTGCCTCAGGTGCTGTCCACCGTATTGGGATCTTCCCACCCTGCAGGAAAAAAACAGAGAGGATGGTAACAGAAAGAGCAAGAGTAGCTGAAAAAGATGAGCATCCAAAATATTTGCCTCCAATATGCTGGTAAAATCCTAGAAGGAAGGGACCACAGGATATCCCTAACACTAGATCGGGGTGGCTGTGGTTTGTCTAGCCAAGTCCAGGAAACCTTCAAGGATGATGATTCCCCCCATTTGTCTGGTGACCTGTCCCAGGGCTGCACCACCCTCTTGGAGAAGAAGATTTCCCCGTTATTCACCTTGAACCTCCCAAGCCTGTTGCCCTGTTGTCTGTTGCCCCCCTGATTACATCATCTGGTACCACTGCAAAGAGTTTGGTTCTTTCTTCTTTGTAACTGCCCTTCAAGTACTGCAGGTCACTTGTAGGTGTCCCCTTAGCCTCCTCTTCATCATATTAAACAAGCCCAGCTCCTTCCACCTGCCTAGTGCTATAGCAATCTTTGGCATGACAAAATGCCCATTGTGCCAGTAAGGTCTTTTGTAGAAAAATGAATGGCTATGAATGTAGAAAAATCAAAACTGATCCCCTTTGAATCTCCCTCCATCCTTTTGCTGTCACCTAGCTATTTCCAGAGCAGAATAAAAGGAATTAGAACACCATCCTCTTCAGCTTTCTACATCTGTAGACTCTTTGAAGTCAGTGATATATCATCCTCTTGGGCTGAAGTCCTCGTGTGTCAGTCTGTTTGTTCATATATACATGATCCATCAGTTTTTGATCCTTCCTATTTCTGGACACAGAGATGGAGCGAGCATCTTCTTTAGAATGGCATGCTTGGTCACTGGTGGGAAATGGGATGGACTGGGTGGGCAATGGGGTCTTCTGTGATCCTGCTGGGCAACAGCAGCTCTGGAGAAATCAGAAGGACTCTCCACTCCCATAGAGGAGTTATGCACAGAAGTGCACAAGAGTGGTGTACACAGCACGGGGCCACAGGGATTGCAATGCTCTGCTTAAGCCTTTGCAGCCTCCTGATTTTCCACCAGGGTCTTTGGACTTGAGCCATTCACAACTCAAGGGACCTTCTGAAGGGAAAATCTTCCCCTATGCTGGAAAATAAGCAAAATTGTCTCTGTTTTGTGGCTGTGAGAAGATTAAGGAACATTATATTTTGTCACTGAACAACTACCATGTCTTATGAAGGGTCTCCTAGGACTTAATAGGACTCAGACCCTATACACACTAGAATAATGAAAGAACCATAATGTTCCTTAATCTTCTCACAGCCACAAACCTCAGACCTCACAAACAAAATATTTTGTTTTCCACAAGAGGGAGAGACCAAGCATTCCATACCAAACATGATGTCCTCTCCATCAGACATGCTCAGAACAGAGCTCTTGACAAGCAGTGGATTTAAAAATTGGCTAAAAAAGAAGTCCTAAAGTAGAAATTAGAGACTGGGTATATTTGGAGGGTCCTCATGGGAACTTACTTCAGTGAGACCTCCCACCTCTCTGGTGATCTGACCCACAGCTTCACCACCCTCTTGGAGAAGGAGATTTTCCTAAGGTCCAGCAGGAACCTCCCAAGCCAAAGCTTGTGGCTGTTGCCCATCCATGGACACAAGGTCTCTGGGATAATTCTAATAAAAACCGCTCACGCATTGTGGGATGCTTGAGGATGGTGTACTTTGAAGAGGAAGATACTATTACTTCTGGTACTCAATAGTGGGTGCACATATTCCATCATTATAGATAATATATGTCCTGCTACAGTGCCCACAGTTCAAGAAGAATAAATCAGAAATGACAGAGAGAAAAGCTACAGGCACAATAACAGGAATAGAAAACAGTAGTAAACACCAGAAGCTCCCATGTATTTAGCTTAACAAAGGGAACG
This sequence comes from Theristicus caerulescens, assembly GCA_020745775.1. NCBI lineage: Eukaryota > Metazoa > Chordata > Aves > Pelecaniformes > Threskiornithidae > Theristicus > Theristicus caerulescens. The sequence goes on from CM036574.1 coordinate 252,581, forward strand.
GTAATTGGATGTAAAGATCATGTTGTGAAAAATAAATGTTGCTAGCGTTACTATAAGCCGTAGGATGACCGTATAAGATCGAATGGTTGATGCTTGAAGCTACACAAGTTCAGATGCACACATTTTAGGTGTTTGTTAGGTATTCAACTACTGTTACAATTCACTAAGAGCTATGTCAGACATCTCATCACTGGCAGCTTCAAGAGATCTGAGAGAGATGATTTCCTACCGATCATGCCCCAGCTCTATCAACACTTATTTCCAAGAAGTCCTGTCCTAGGCTTTGTACGCAGGCATTGATCCTGTAGATCATCACTGTAGAGAGATGCTGCGTGCCTTCGCAAACAATGGTATTTATGAGAACTCCTGGCTGCAATCTTACTGACCAACAACAAAGTCTCCAAATTATCCTTTGGTCCCTGTGCACATTCTGTAGCCTGAGACAGGCCATGAGTCCTCGGTGGCGCTTATGGCACTGGCACTGTGGCGTTCCTGGGAAGCTGTTATGTGATCACGAAGCCATTTCTGGGAATGTTTCTCTAATTCAGAAGGACTCTCTGGAAGATCAGTATCTGGTACTGCAGGGCTTCACGCAGCACACATCCACACTTCAGGCTGTCATTCCTGGGGCTGAGTCAGTGATATGACATGAAAAAGGATCACGGCCTCCCAGACAGCAGGGCAGCACGATAGGACAGCAATGGTAAACAAAACCCAGACTTGCTGCTCTGGCAACAAATCTGTCAGGGCAGCATCTCCGAAGACCCCCAGCTGGTCCATGCTGGACGGATATAATGCATCATCCCAACTAAGGGCTTTATCAGGGACATGTATATGTTTGCAGACATGTTTGAAGAGGCTCAGTTATTCACAGGAATGACTATAGGGCCCATCAACAGCCACTGGACAACTGGACAGGACCTTGCAAGAGAAAATCTTCCTTGTTTCATTTCATTGGTCTTTCCCATCTGGCACCTAATTTCTATTGTTGGCATCCTGAAAAAGCGCTCCCCACGTCAAGGGGGGACCTCCCCCTTTCCCCCTCTTGCCCGGACTCCTTCCTTCACCGCCCATCCCTCCCCCTCTGGAAGAGCAGCGTTACCAGTGCACTGGTGTAGGTGGGATCAGAGGTGTCATCCTCCAGAAAACGGGAGAGGCCGAAGTCGGACACTTTGCAGACCAGGTTGCTGTTCACCAGGATGTTGCGGGCAGCCAGGTCCCGGTGCACGTAGTTCATGTCAGCCAGGTACTTCATGCCTGCCGCGATGCCCCGCAGCATGCCCACCAGCTGGATCACTGTGAACTGCCCGTCGTTTTGCTTAGGGGAAGAGAGGGAAAGAGTCCACATGAGAGGAGCGAATTCACAGCCCGCCATGGTCTGGCAAACAGCCAGTAGCCTCTGTCTACACTGCATGTCAAGAGACAGCTATGCCACAAGTACGTAAGTTCCTCTCAGAACAAGAGGGTGGAGAGTGGAGAGCTCACGGGGGCTGGAAGTCACCCTCATGCACCCTATGGGCATCACTGCCAATGGCTGCTGTCATCTAGAGGTGGCAGATCCACCACACCTTGCACGGGAGTGTTCAGAAGGGGCAATCTATTCCTATTAAGCAGGTTATCTCCCTTCAACACAATGAATTATCCATTTCAAACTCAGACCTATAAATATTTAGACAGAGCAGGTGGAGGTAAAGTCCTGCTGTGTTAAAGCTACATCAGACTGTCCCTCCACGTCCACAGAGGCAGTTTGTAAATGCATCTGTGGGCATGCGTACAGGCAGGCACAGCCTTTTGCTAGTATGAGTGGACACGCACACGTAACAGGTGACAGCCTTGGTGCCACCTCCACCTCTGTTCCTGAGACACAGACCTCTGGACTACGCAGCAGCTGCCCCAGTGGCAGGGGATGCTGGGCACTGAAGGGCATGGTTATACTGGCACAGGGGAGGGAACCTTCCCCTCCAGCCCTCCTCTGGCCCAACACAATCTCTGGGGCTGCACGCTCCTGGGATCTCATACCCGCAAGAAGGAGTCCAGTGAGCCATTCTCCATGAACTCAGTAATGATCATGACTGGTGAACTCTTGGTCACCACCCCCTCCAGGTGGATGACGTTGGGGTGGTCGAACTGCCCCATGATGCTGGCTTCACTCAAGAAGTCCCGTCTCTGCTTCTCCGTGTAACCAGACTTCAGGGTCTTGATGGCCACAAAGATCTCTCTTTTGCCAGGAAGCTTGAGATGCCCACTGCACACCTCACCAAACTCCCCTGTGAACAGAGGGAAACAGGCAGGGCTTGTCAGCCTCCCAGACCTCCGCCTTTCTCCCCGAGGGACCCCACTCCCACGGGCTCCAGCCGTGCCTGCCCTGCACACCCCCACGCCGACCACCCACCATCTCCTCTGTGCTTCCTCCCTCACCCCACACTAGGGACCTCCCTCCAGGTGGACTCATCACTGGCGGGGCGCACTGGACACTATATACACATGGGAATTCCTTGTCTCCAGCACTGGATGGACTTGTTCCTCCAGCACTGGACCACCTTGCCCCTGCTAGTCCAGGCTGGGGCTAAGCGTAAGACCTTACTGACGCTAGTCTTCCCAGTAGGCTAAATCCTCACCAAAGCCTGAGACCACAAAGGGGACTGTGCTGCTGAGGGCCAGCCAGACATTCACAATTCACCTACCTGCCCCAATCACCTGCTCGATCTTGACACAAGAGATATCGATTTCTTTTGCAAATTCCCTGACAGCCTCATTGGGATCTTCATAGGTGAACGGATCAATATAAATCTTCATCCCTGGAGTCACTGCATAAAGGTGAGGGTGAGAGTCAGACAGACAGATGCAAATGGAACGACTGATGGCGGGCAGCAAGGAAAAGAGAAACCTGTTTGTGTGAGGGTCTTTTTTACTTCAGCAAGTCGCATAATCAAGGGCACGAAGCAGACACAGCAAAGCGGTTTGAGAAAAAACATGCAGAGCCATGTTTGCACAGGACTATTAAAGCTGGATTCTAATGAATATTGGCCCATAAGTCATCGTCGGGGCAGTGGAGGGCTGCATCATTAGCTAGGCCTGCAAACTGTGACCACAGAAAACCACACATCCTCTGCAGCAGGACTCAGCTTTAGCAGATCCAGAGGAAAAGCAAGAGAAGCATTCGCTCTCAGGAGACAGTGCATAGGCAAACCAATGTCACACCACGCTCATCATGCTGCAACACTGCAAGAGGACCATTTGTAGAGACTGCAGCTCTGCCCCACTGCCCTCCTCTGCATGCTGCTTCCACCTCAGCACACCATCCCATCAGAGGCACGGGAAAGGGGAGGAGGAGACCTGGGCTCAGCACTCAAGACAGGAGATGATGAAGGTCTGCCTTGGGATGTCAACTGAGGCACATGCTGCTCTTGGTTCTCTACATGGAGATCTGTAGGGGAGGTAGCTCTAGGTGCTTGGTATTACTGACACAGCCACCAAGCCAGATCGGCTCCTCCACAGGGCTGTCTGTCACCTTCCAGGGGCAGTGCAAGCAGGACAGATAGTCCGGTCTGCTCCCTGTTCTCCTGACACGTAGACCTGCCTGAGGCTGGGTTCCCTCTTGGTAGCCTCAACACAGCCAAGACAAGCTGTAGAGGACACTAGGGAAATTGCAAAAGCCAAGCTCTTCCTGCGAGGCAGATGAGAAGACGCAGCGATATGCTTATGTGGAAGGCAATGGCCATGGGACCTGGTAAGGTTGGACTGCTGATGCCACATCGCACGCTACCTGCACCGTGGAACAGCCCTTACCTGCAGGCCTGCAGTTCTCCCCTTTCTATACTCATTTTGCTGGCCTCTGGCTTGCTCCAAAATTGGGGGTATTTGGAGAGCAGAGCTCACAGCTCACTAAATAAGCCAACACAGAACCAGAAGCACGACTCCCAGCTCCACAGGTAGGATGCTGGTAGGATTCAGGGGAGTTGCTGAGATGCTTACAGGCTCCCCACGCCTTGGCAATTTGCTAACCATAAGCTGTAGCCTCTCCACAGCAATCACTGCTGGGGAGCCGAGCAGGGACTGTGCCTTGGACTGGTGTCTTGAGTGACAATGTGGCTAAAAGGCACCCCAGGCCCGTTATCCGTTCATCTGCAGCCGGTGGCATCGAGCCCGTTCCAACAGTCGCGAAGGCACAGCTATTAATGCCATCCCAGCCTGAAGCTGTCACGTTACACACCAGCCCCGGGGAGAAAGTGTGAATGCATGTTTACACATGCAGCACGGACTGACAAACAACTGAGAGCTGCATTTCCATAATCCTTCTCGAAGAGTGTCATTTTTCCTGGGAAGTTATAGCAATGCAGCCAGCACGCTGCTGCTCTGGCACAGAGCTGCAGGTCAGTGCCCTGCCTTTTGGGAAACGTTTCCCAGGTAAATGCAGAAGCAATAGTGAGTCCTGTGCTGAAACACTACTGATGTTTTCCATTTTCTGAACAAGGCTGAGGTCTGTGCAGGAACAAGGTATAAAAAGGACAGGAATCCTGAAGCTGCAAGTATAACACGAGGTAAGTAACAACTGAGATTTGAACAAAGCAGGATTATAGCGACAGGTCTCTCGTGAGGGAGGAGAAAGGTGTTTCGGAGGGCATGCAGCCAGGATTAAGGAGGGGAAGGAGGATGCACTGGGGTGAGGCAGGGTGCGCAGCGAGGTCTCGAGCAGGAACGCTGGATGTGAGGGCGTGCCTTGCAGTACAAGGGATGTTGGAAGAGAGAGGCTGCAAGAGAGGGCATGTTATGTATTGTATTATATACCTCTATGTATAGATAGAGCTGATCTACTAGGCTTCTGGGAGCACTGGGATGGGCTCTAGCAAAGGCACCACGAGGTATGTGGGTTCGTGCAGAAGGACAGCACTCTGCAGGACATGGGTAGGCTGGGAAAGGGGTCTCGCCGCTGCCCACGAGCTGGGCAAAGCTCAGGAGCTGGAGCAGCAAAACAAGGTGTGGTGGCAGGGGCTGCACCGCAGAAGAGGGAGCAGGGGCACGTGGAGGGGTGGGTGTTGAGCACAGGGGTTTGTTGAGCACGCACAGGGGTTCACTGCAGGGTTGCTTGCACGCAGGTCTGGAGAGCACGGACTGTATGAGGCAGGGCAGGGACCTCAGTCATAGGGGACTGGTGGGGAATCTAGACAGCACGGAGGTCCTCCTGTCTACACATGCACACGCCTGCCCGGCTCGGTGGCCTGAGCCCTCCCCGCACGCCGCAAGGAATGAGTGAACAGGAACACAAACCGAAGAGAGAGCGGACCCCCAGGCCTGGCGGGGGGCCGCGGTACGTACTGTGGCCACTGGTATAGTGCTGCAGCTTGTCGGTGTACTCAGAGTCAGCACGCTCAAAGCCCCGTCTTCTGGAAAGAAAGGGAGTCCTGAGCACTAGCAAGGGTCCATCAGGGCTGAGAAACACACCATGGGGGCATCTCTTTCCCCCTTCAGCCTCCTGTCTCCGTCCTCCCCTACCCCTGCCACCCTCCGTCCCCAGTCTCCATCCCCTTGCACAGTCCCAGCCCCGGGTCGTGTGCTCAGACTGACCTACCTGTTGCACACAATAATGATGACGACTACAGCAATGAGGAACACCAGTCCTGCGGCGGAGGAGCCGATGATAAGCGGCAGCTTCTCCTGGACACTGGTCTGGTACTCGGCTGGCATGCAAGGAAGAGGGAACGGGTTAATGTGGCACAGGATGGGTCTACACTAACAAATTCATCGAGGTCAGAGCACGGCCCTGAGCGCTGCCCACATTTGCATGGCTATTGCTGATGGGCTTCCCGGCATGGTTTTGGTCCGGGACAGCTAGCGCTGTCCCAGGCATGGCTCAGGTTGGCTATGCCAGCGGATATAGGAAGGCTGGATGGAGCCATCTCTTTTGGGTGGGAAAGTTTAGTCCCACGGATGCATGCATGCTGTGCCTTGCTCCTTGGCCTCAGGGACAGAAAACTGGCTTGGCCTGTTTTATTTAGCAGCGCAAATTTAGAAAATATAGGCCCAGGTCTGCATTTGTCATCAACAGCTGTGCACATGAAAATCATAAATTTTGTTTCCTGTAAATCCAACTGAGTGAACGCATCCCCATGCCAGAAAAGCTTGGCAGAAATTGGCCTAGATTATGTGATTCCCTGCATGGGCCACCAAGTGCCCATGCCTCTCTCCAGGTCTTGCCAGGTTGAATAAATGCATGTGACTTGCCAATGCACCCTTGAAGGGACTAACAGCAAGGGGACCAGCACTGCTGCCAGGTCTCCACCTTGTTCAAGTCTCTCTAGACCCTGTGACACCTTTATGCAGAGGCAGCTGAAGACTCACCTTCAGTCATGGTCTGGAAATACATCTTGCCACTATACCGGCCGTACCCGGCCACAGTACGCGCCCGCACCTGGAAGACGTAGATGGTGCCAGCTTTGAGGTTTTGCACTGCCACAGTGTTGGTGGGGCTCTTCACTGTTGTCGAATTTAACTCACTCAGATCCTGCCAAGAAAATACAAATCTGTCATTAGAAAAATGAGTCCAGAATCAGGCACTGCATTTCCAGAAGGAGGAAGCACAGGAGACCAGGGTAGCATGGGTGGAGAGACCACCGTGGGGGGACCATGGGCCTGAACAAACAGGTCATTCCTCCGAGTCTGCCTCCCAGCAGGGCAGACCTGCCCTGGGCTACCCACCACCTCTCAGGAAAGGCTCTGATGAAGGTGTTAGCTACAAACCTCAGGTCCCCTCTCCAAGCCTTGAGCTCGATGGGGATGGGAACTGCTTCTCTCTTCTGTGCCCACTTTCTCTCAGCACTGTCCTTCTTCCTCACCCCCTCCTCCTGTGCCTGATCCAGCCTCCGCACCCTCTCCATTTGCTCCTTCCCATCTCCCTTTGCCTGCGCTGGAGGTGAAGGCCACCTGAACACAGAGTTTTGGACCTCAGGAGAAGTACTGCTACCATCCCCCTGCCCAGGGCCTGCTTCACCAGGGACCATGGCTAGGTTTTCAAAGCTGGGGAACCAAAGAGCATATTCAAAGGTGACAATGAGACTACTGCCAAGTTTCTGTCCCACCCCTTGTGTGCAGTTTTCCTAGCTGAGGACTTGAGCAGTCATATCGTAACAGTATAGATGGTATTGCACTTATGTAGGTGATGGAGCCGTCACTGCTCTTAGTAATTATACCCTTAGCTGAGCATCCAGAAGCCCTGGTGGATGGGCCCTGTGCTAGCCACTGTACAAGAGAACACACAGTCCCTGTCCTCCCCAGGGAGATCGAGAAACAGCTCAACAGAAGAGGATGAAAGATGGTACTGAATGTGGTGCTTCCTATGATCAGGGCAAGGTGGCCAGGTGCCTGGCAGCCACGAAGTCCTGAAAGTCAGTGCAAAGCAGCAATATATGCGAACAGCACGATGTTTCTGGAAAACAGAAAAGTCTTAGGAAAGCCAAGCTGTGAGTACGAGCCCCCATAAAAGCAGACACAGGCAGTGATTTTTGAATCAAATTTCTGTAGCTATGTTGAAAGTGCTCATCCTTTCTGGTAACACCTCCGATCTGGCAGGTCAGGCTGCCTTGGCAGGATCACTGCTTGGAACAGATCAGCAGCTGACAGCTCAAAATCTGAGCTGGCAAGTTTACAAGCGAGTTCCTGAGATCTGCTAACTTCAAGTCACTGCAAAGGGCTCAGCAAGCCCAAGAACTCCCACCCCGCACAGACTCACCAGAGAGGTGAGAGAACCTCACGAGAAGTAGGCAGGGACTGGCAGAAAGAAGTCAGACACATAGTTTGTGCAATCCCATCAAGTGGGACCGAGGGTGTGATCAAGGGACTGGGCTTTTGTCTCAGCTGTGAAACTCCAGCGGAGGGGCACGGAGGGATTGCTTCTGGTACCGTGCTACCATGAGATCAGAGGGAAACTCCCAGCGAGGAGCAAAGCATCCACTCCTCCTCACCAGCTTCTTCTGCAGTGGACTCCTGAAGGACAGAGGGTGTCAAAGAGGCAATCAGGCAGAAGGTCCCACCTTGTGATGAACTAAGGTTTCCTCAGACAAAGGTGCAAGTTGCGCAGGTTGTTGCTATCCTGTGCCGCTTTGGCTGCCTGCAGGCAACAGTGAAGCAGAAGTCAATGGAGAATCTTGCACCCAACTTTGCACACCCTTTGCCTAGAGGGGGCTATGTCCTCAGCCTCCTCAGCTGCTGGACCACAGGATGAATCAGAGGTTGTCTTGCCCAGCAGTAAATGATGGAGTTTGCCTTTGGGGGCTGCTGATCTGTTTTCTTTTCCACTCTCCACACTGCTAGCCATCTGGTGACATTGCTTGCACGTTCATTCACTTCTGAGAACAGCACTGGTGCCTTCACTCAGAAGATCTTCTGCACAGCCAGAAGCTGTGGTACCAGCAACATTAGAGGCCCACAAAGAACAGTCATTCACTGCGGGGTTCCATACAGCAGACCATGTTGAACCAATGTTCTCCTCATGTTCCTGGGAGAGCCTGGTGCTTTCTCAATGAGTCATCGTGCTGGAGCAGAATTGCAAGTGCACTGGCATTTGCAAGATGGATTATACTCATGACCCAGGTTTGTGCAGACTATTTGCCTCACAGCTGCAAAGCAGCTGAAAGACAACATTCACAGAGTTAATTTCTTCTTGTATTAAGCTTTTGATTGAGCAGCGCTCTGGTGTGGATGGCTGGTAAGAGAGTGGGCTGGAAGGAATGTGTTTCTCCAAGTACGCAGTCAAACTCGTAGGCTTGGAAATGCCGATGGCACATCATTCTGCAGGGTAATGCAGAGCAGCTCTGCAAATGCCTGGGAGATCTCTGCTATTAACAGCGTTCAGGAACAGTTTTCTCCTCTAAAATCTACATCAGTTTTATCCATCTGGACCTGGCGCTGAAGGTGCCTGGGTATCACAGGGGTGTTTGGGAATTCAATTAATGACAATGAAAAGCTCTAGTACAGATACACAGACAAGAAACATCAAGAAAAGAAGAGCACACAGAAAACGGATTGCCTTGTTTGTCTGATCAGGCCTCAGCACTCCCTTGGACCTTTCCCAGGCAGGCCAGGAGAGAAATAGGTCAGGAAATGTTTACAGTTTTAGTGCTCAAGGGCTTGGATGAATCCTCCCAGGCCCTCGGATGGCACTAACAACACAGTTGCTTTAAAATCATTTGTCCAACTGTTTGAGGGAACCTCATCCCTGCTCCTGAAGGACTTTAAATTGAATACAATGGGCATGCTTACAAGATGGTTTATAGCCTGGGAAATTCATGTCTGTTTATCTCAGAAAGGTGTGCTCATGCCAGTGCTCTCCTTTAATCCCAGACCACAAGGCAAGAGCATTTACACCTGGCCACCCTCCCTTATCAGACCTATTCCTTCCCCCTGGCATATTGCTCAGCCATCACCTCTCCAGCAATTCACTTCAAACACTTCTCCCCTTTCACCCCTCTGGGCTTCTCCAGCAGGTCCAGGGCATCCCTGGTGGTTTAAAGTCCAAATCCCTTTGCTGTTTCTCCTGGCTTGTTTTTTGCAGAGGTTTGGTGGTTGGGTTCTCCCCCCCCCCGATTTTGGTTTGAGTTTGGAAATCTTAATTCAAAATAACACACTTCTTATTTCCTCATAGGTTTGATATTGAGTCCTCATCTGGTTCCCCTTCCCCTGAGCCAAATTTAAGCTGAAAACAAAGTCTGATCAACAAAGAAACCGAAGTCTGATCAACAAAGAAAGAGTTTCTTGAAACACGGATAGTCTGTGAAATGCTCGAAGGATTTGCAAAAATAGTTTCTAAAAAGTCATGTTTTATCAGCCAAAAAAAAAAACCAGCCAAAGAAAAATGTCAACTGACTTAATTTGGCAGACAGCTCCTCTGTGCGTCTGCACAGCGGCAATCTGCTGTGGTTCCTGAAGCAAATAGGGCCACGCGTACAAAGCCAGTCCAAGGCTGTGTGTCAAATCATCACACACAACTGAATTTTGGCCTCCATGGGATCGAGTACGTTAGGAGAGATGCTCAGATGCGGTAACAGGGTCCTGGCAGCCACTCTAGGGGTGGATCCGTGGGGTCCACAGCTCCTGGACTCTCATGGGGAGCACCACTTGCGGGGAGACCTCAAGAGCATTTGTCCTCCCAGCGCGGTATCCGATCAAGTGCGTTGTGGTAAGAGTGTCTGGATGCCTCTCACAAGAAAACTGAGCCCTGGACAGAAGTAACGTGGACCCTGGGAAGGGACTCGGACTGCAGGAAAGCTATCGCAGGGCTCCCTGGCAAGGTTTCCTCTTAATCTGCTTGATCTCACAGTTTTCCCCAGACAGAGCCCCTTCCAAGGGTCTGGGCAGCACGGGGGGAAGGGACATCCCAGCTCTTGCTCCATCCTGGGGACCGTTGGGAAACACCAGGCAGCAGCTTTGGCCCCAGGCTCGGGGATGCTGATGTCCAACACTGCAGGCTGGAGACCAGGGAAGTCCTCTGAGCCAGCCCGGGAGCAGTGCTTCCAGCCGACCTTGGTACAAGCCCTGGTGACACCCAGTTCTGGGGATGCTGGGCTCCTGCCAGAAGCTCCTGGGCACCACAAAGGCTACAGCCAGCTCTACTCCCACCTCCACCTCCACCATCAGCTGCCACAGGTCGCCTCTCCCCCACCCTTCAGCCCCCCAGCCAACCCATGCCCTTTCCCCAGCATTGGCTGGAGACATCAAAGGGCTCCTGTGCCTCCTGAAACATTTGCATTGGTGACTGAACCGGGCATGAGGGATGGGCTGAATGTCTTCAAACAGTTACAAAAATGGGTAACTTACAGCATACCCTAAGCCCAATCATTTTGCATAACAAGGAGAGCTAATTATTCTTTGCAGTGCTTGACACTGCAGTGGGTCTCCAGTTCCCACACTCCGGGATGAATTTGGCAACTTTGGACAAAAACTACTACGCCCTTTCTAAATGAAGACAACACTCACTTTTTTAATAAGAAAAACATTGCCAGGTGCCTCTTGGAGGTAAGAAAAAAATACATTAAGGAGAGGACCATAGAGAGCAGACACGTCATTCAGTGTTTGCGTAACAGTCTGCACTGATTTGCTCTAACTACATGTGAAAGAAAATCATCACGTTGCCTCTGTACAGACATTTTTAATAGCATCTAATAATAGCAATGTTATAAATAATCTGTGAAATGGAAACAAAAATACACCTTTGTTTCAGGTATTGTGAACAGCTCTTTTCTGTTCACGCTAAAACATTCCTTTTTTTTATTTAATTTATGTCTTTATATAGAAGAGAATCAATTCAAAATGAAGAGCCAAAACACTTTTTACACAAGATGCATATACTGCTATTCTTACATTTGAACTGTTTTCATGCTAATAAAATATAATTTTCTACTGGGGAAAAAAAATTCCACTAGAAACAACTTAACTAGCTCCAGAGATATTTTCTGAGCATTCAGAAGCACATGGGACAGTTTGCAATGAAAATTTTGGAAGAAAATCACCTCTGTACAGACTGGCAGTCGAGTGAGAACACACCTGGGATGTGTCACACACCCCATCCAAATTGCAGTATTGATGGGAAGCGGGGGAAGAGCACGGCGTATCCAAAGCTATGCATTTTGGGACTGTTCCCAGGGATCAAGTCAATGGCTTCCAATTGGAAAACTCAGCACTGCAACGGCTAGACTAACATGCGATTCAGCTCTGCCAAGCAGGCAGAGGAGGATGTAGTGTCATTGCATTGTTGAAAATGCAGAGGGTTCTTGACTGACCTGCCGAAGCATTGGCTTCACTACTGACGGATCAGACCTTGAGTGTGCAACTGGGACCTCGGAGTAAAGGCTAACACACACAGAGGAGTTTGGGGACAGGCAAATCCACCACCATTGGCCAGGCCCTGCCTCTAGCTCTTGCTTATTCCACTTCTTTTTTAACCTGTTTCCAAATCCTCTGAGGTTTGTTTGCTGTGGGACTAAGCTTTGACCCAATGATCCCTTTCTGAGAATGGCATACAACTTGGTGGGGGAGGAGATAAAGACATGCCTTTCTTCTTCAACCAAAGCACCAGCAAAAAAACATACCAAGAGGTTCAAATGATTCTGCCCCTCTGCTCCACTCTGGGGAGACCCCCCTGGAGCACTGTGTCCAGCTCTAGGGCCCCCAGCACAGGAAGGACAGGGAGCTGTTGGAGCAGGTCTAGAGGAGGGACACAAAAATGATCAGAGGGATGGAGCACCTCTGCTATGGTGAAAGGCTGAAAGAGCTGGGGTTGTTCAGCCTGGAGAAGAGAAGGCTCTGAGTAGATCTTATTGTGGCCTTTCAATACTTAAAGGGGGCTTATAAGAAAGATATAAAGGAGACAGACTTTTTAGTAGGGCCTGTAGCAATAGGACAAGGGGTGATGGTTTTAAATTAAAGGAGGGTAGATTTAGACTAGATATAAGGAAGAAATTTTTTATGATGAGGGTGGTGAAACACTGGAAGGGGTTGCCCAGAGAGGCTGTGGATGCCCCATCCTTGGAAACATTCAAGCTCAAGTTGGACGGGGCTCTGAGCAACCTGATCTGGTTGGAGATGTCCCTGTTCATGGCAGGGGGTTGGACTAGATGACCTTTAAAGGTCCCTTCCAACCCAAACTATCCTGTGACTCTACGGTTCTATGATCCCTTTCTGAGAATGTTATACATCTTGGTTGAGGAGGAGGTAAAGACTTGCCTTTCTTCTTCAACCAAAGCACCAGCAAAATTATACCAAGAGTTTCAAATACCAGGACAGAGAGCGCCTCAGCACCAGCGCGTGGGGCTTTTTGTGTTGTCCTCTCTGCCAGGGCTAGTGCTCCACCTGAGAGCCTGCTGCCATGAAATGCATTGCTTGAGTGTGGCTTGGGCCACTTGTCCCCATGATCAGGGACATGCTGTGCCCTAAGCTCTGATGATGGGGCAAGCAGATGCTCACCTTGCGGTTGGCTGCGAAGACCGGCCACAAACAGCAGCTTCCCCTTTAGACAAAAATTCCCTTTATTTACAGCCTCCCCCAGAAAACAGAGGGGAGGGGGAAGAAAGAAAGAGGGGGAGAGATTAAGAGACAGTAAGAGGAGGAGAATGAACTCCCTGAGATCTTCTGTCTCTATTTCAAGGGTCCGCAGGGAAAGGACCCCTCTTGTTTTCCAGATCTGTCTTGTTACGTACTCATCCATCTTGCCACATATTCTGGGATCATTTCCAAGGGTCAAATAAATGGCTGTGATTTATGCAATATAGGTCAGGACCTATTTAACAGCTTACAAAGAAGCTCCCCCCCTCCCTGTTCTCCCTCTGGCTCTTGGTGATGAGAAAATAGGTCACAGGCAGGCAGTGGGGGGGATTAATCATTTCTTCCGGCAGCTGCTGGGAAAAATATTTTCAGTTCCATTTAATCATAAAGCTTTTTAATTAGTTAGTTTGCAATTTTTAATGTATAGTTTATAAGCTCTTGTGTAAGGGGGCAGATTCCTGGAAGGAGAAATCTCCAGCTCCCCACCTCCCCCTAGAAGCACAGATGAAGTTCACCAGCCAGGCAGAGCTTGGCAGGCCCTGGAACCAACATCAACGTGGTCTTCAGGTCTCTCACAACTCCGGCCCCATGGGATGGACACCCCGACACAGCCCTGGCTTGCAGTCCCTCTGCTTGCCTGGGTATCGGGGAGGTGGAAGGGGCACGTTCCTCAGGGATGAAAGAGCCGGAGCTGTGGGACGCCTTCACATCAGCCTCCCCCAACTCCCTAGCGCAGTGTGTACCCTCCATGGGAGTATGGGACAGCTTCTCTCTTGTACAACTCCTGGGTAAAGCGGTTCAGGCTGCTGCATGCAGACACCAAACTCACCTTTGATGTAGCATTACACAAAATCTCAGAGACTGGACACTCAGCTAGCGTGGGCCAGCCTGGGACTGGATGCTCTGTGACATCCCTACTGTCCCCATTCCCCACTAATGCCCCAGAAGGGGAAAGGGAAAAATGAGACCCTGGACCCTGGCTACCCAGCTCTCCCTGCAATGGGTCCACCTGCCACTCGTGCTGGAGAGGTGAAGGGAGCAGAAGCTCCTCCTGAAAGACCAGCAGATTTTCCACACTTGTGGTGTTTACGCAGGGTCACTGGAACCACTACTGGGCTCCAAAGGGTTGACAGCCACTGCCACCCACATGGCCAACCGCAGCAAGAGAAGTAACCTATCGATCAGTCAACTGCTGCAGCCGGTCTTACGCCCTTACGTGAAGCTTTGCACCACCTCCTCTCCCAAAAACCTGCAGCTGAACCCTGCCAAGGTCCCGCGGTACCTTCTCATAATATTGCAGCTCATAATCCAGGATGACTCCGTTGGGTTGGTCAGGCTGAGACCATGAGAGGGTAATGCTGTCCACGGTGCGGCTGACCTGGTGCATGATGGACACAGCTGAAGGAGCTGGAAGAGAGAGCGAGAGAGAGGCCTCAGTCAGATGCCTGCAGGGGCAGGACCCGCATCCCCTGGCTGGAGGCAGGCAGGTCTATTATTGCTATTTGGAGCTACTGAGTTCGCTTCCAGCAGTGGCAGGGCTGTCCAGGGGTCAGGAGATCCTGGCTTTAGCTGTTTGTAGAGAGCAGTTAGGGGAGAACAAAATATTTCCACTGCTCACTAAGAGTTTGTAATTAGAAAACATGTAGGGCAGCGTCTTGGGGAGGAAAACAGATCATTCCCAGGCAAAACGAGCCCAGGGTTGGAGCAAACACAGCCTCGTTCCCCTGGAAAAAGCACTACCAGCCCAGCAACATGCAATCCTCCCTGCTTGCCATGGGGAAATAGGGGGTTTTGTACTTTGACATTTGCATAGAGAAGCTTTACAAGGCACAGGCAGACGCAGGAAGCAAGCAGCTCCTCTCCGCCTTGGTGTGCTGGGTCTGCAAGTTGCACATGCCAATCAAGGGAGGTGCATACAGCAGCCTGAGCATGCAACGCAAACCTGACCTGACATGCTGACAATGGTGAGTCGCCCGCCTCGTCAGAGTGCCCTGGAAATAGCACACCCACAGACGCCACTTGTCCCACTGAGCACAATGGGACCTTCCAGCAGCTCCTCAGACAGCCCAGCCAGCTGTCCACCCCTTGCGCTGCCCTGCGTTGCCTACGTGGCTTGACACATGGCCAGGTAGGAACAGTGCGGCCTCAGTTGGTGCCACGCCATGGGAAAACTGTCCTCCAGGGACCTGTGCTAACAAGTCCATGGGGCAGGGACCACGGTGCAGAGCTGCCATCTCCCTGGGAAACTCCGACCAGCTCTGATCCTGCTTGCTGTGGACCAGGGCAGGTGAGCAAGCAGGCTGGACTGCTTTTAACCCGGTTGGCTCAGGTATTGATAGCAGAGATGCCACAGCACTGCAGGTATCAGCCTACAGCCCCCCACCCCTGCCACACACAGATGCCCACGCTGCCTCCTCTTCACTGCGTCCGAGCACATGTCCTCGCCCACCCTGCGCCCAGCCTGCTGACGGCACTGCCAACGCAGCCTCCACGGACGTCTGTCCAGAGGCCATCTCAGACCTCACCCAGCGCCAGCCCAGCCTTGGAGTGCTAACCCCAGCGCAGCGTTAGCCCTGGCAGGCCTGCCAGCACAGACTCACTGCTTCAGCAGCTTCAGGGCAGAGGGGAAGCCTCAGGGGTGGGAGAGAACTGGAAAGTGGTAGCGAGAAAGCTTCCCCATCACTTGCATGCCAGGCCTGGTTACAAATGGATGCAGAGAGGCTTGCACTCAGAAGGGCTTTTACCAGGTCCAACCCTTTCAATATTTCATGGAAGAACAACTCATTTGACAGCTCTGAGAAACAGCTTGGAGGAGCGGCGCACAAAGCAAAGCACCTCTCACCCATCTCCAGTCTGGTTTCCCTTGGCATCACAAGCAGCACCAGAAACCGTGCCAGCTGAGGATTGCAGACACGGCAGCGGTAGGACTGCGCTACTTGGACCAGTGTGGCTGCAGCATGTTCTTGCACATCACCGTAATGAATTACAGCTGAGCAACTCCTCTCAAAGTATACCAACAAAAGCCATTTTTCCGATCCACCATCTTTGCCTCTTCACTTCATGACTGGTTTTCTGGATTCAGAGCACTATAGCTCCCAGGATGTTCCACGCCTGTGTGCCAAGGGGAGCAGGGGCCGGGTATGGGTAAAGCAAAATCTGCCACCACACCGCTGCACCATTTCCCTTCATCTCCCTGGGTTTCCCCACTCTTGAAGGAAGGTGCAATGTGAGTTAGCCTCAGCAAAGTGGTGGCGATCTCTGATTTTGTCAAGCGCTTACTAAAATTGAACGAGGGCAGAGAACTTCCATCATTGGAATTGTCCAAGGTCAGGTTGGACGGGGCTTTGAGCAACCCATCTAGTGAAAGGTGTCCCTGTGCACGGCAGAGGGGTTGGACTAGACGATCTTTAATGGTCCCTTCTGACCCAAACCGTTCTGTGATTCTAACAGATCCTGAGACCAAAGCCTCAGCTCCTCCCAAACACCAACCCCTCCATCCATTTCTGGTTAAGCAAAGGCCCATTACCCACCAGTCTGAAACTCTCTGTATCATCTCAGACCTTCCCTTGCTCTGCAGCGTACAGCACTGCTTCCCTCCCGCCCTAATGTCCCAGTACCACCGTTTCAGGGCCCATATTTACAAACTCCTGGGATTAGTTTCCCATGCTGGTGTTAAGATAAAACACAGGTAACATTTCTGGAGCCTGTCAGCTCCTGCCAGAGCTTGCTGCTTCCTCGTCAACACAGATTTCATAGGACATCTGCAATCTCCAAGACAAACATTTCTCTCTCTGTAGAGAAATGCCTTGGAAGGAAGATGTGACCAAGCTACAGATGGCCCCACAGCCCGGGTTGGGACTGGACTGAGATGAGTACGCAGCCCGTGGTCTCTCTGGCACATCTGAGCTGCTCGCACGCTGGGAACCGATCCCACATTCATACAGGCTATTCCAGGTCAGGGGCTGCATACACCCAGACCAATCCCACCACAAAACTGGGATGTGGCAACATCCCATGATTCAGACACAGGTTCAGTGGCTGACCTTGCAGCTGAAAGAAGCTCCTCAGCTCCAGGTCCCTCCAGGTAGGAGTGAGGTCCCTGGGATGCTCTTCTCCCACTTCCATGCATGTGTGAATCATTTGTGACCAGCCATGGCCCAGGCAGCTGTGTACCTGGTGAACCTGCCCTTGCCTGGCTCAGAAAAAAGAACCAAATGGATGAGGTGGGGCTCATCTAATGAGACTTAATGAGGCAAATACTCTGCATGTTGGGGAGGAGGCAGGTGAGATGAATGACTACAGCAACTTCAGCGCTTTTCCTGCACCTGGGGCAAAGGAGTGTCCCTGGAACCTCCACCATTGCGTCTTCTCAGTAACTGCTCTTGTTATCACAGACATCAGGGAAATGCACAATAATAAAATCACAGAAAGCTTTAGGTCAGAAGTGACCTCTGGAGGTTTCTAGTCCAACTGGCTTGCAGAGTAATTTCAAAGTCAGATCACTTTGCTCAGGACCGCGTCCAGTTGAGATAGGAATATGTTCAGGGATGGGGATCCCACAGGCTCTTGGAGCACCAGTACCCAGCTGCCTTGCTCTTGTGGGGAAGAAGCTTTTCCTTGCATCCCATTGGAACTTCCCTCATTGCACCTTGTGGCCATTACTACCGTCCTCCCACCATGCACCTCTGGGAAGAGCCTGTGGAAGACTGTAGCTAGGTGCCCCTCAGCCTCCTCCTCTCCAGGCTGGCCAAACCCAGCTCTCTCAGCTGTCCTCCTCTCTGGTGCTCCAGCCCCTGGCCCATCCTAGTGATCCTCCTGTCAGACCTGCTCCAGTTTGTTGATGATGGGGAGCCCCAAAGTGGACACAGTGCCCCAGATGTGGCCTCACGAGTGCCGAGCAGATGGGAACAATCACTCCCCTCAATTTTTTGCCTGTGCTCTTGCTAATAGAGCGCAGCACGCTGTAATGCTACAAAACATGGTCCTCAGCGCACATCTCCACTACAGGTGAGGGCAACAGCTTGCGTAGAAGGAGGCTCCCAACTCTGTGAAGAAGGGGTGGGCTGGGACTGGATGTCTGAATTTGAAAGCAGTTTAGTGGAGTCAGCCAGACCTCAGAGTGACTTTCTGAAGTCTAGGCAGGAGGAAAACCTTCTAGCCAGATAGCGACACAAACGCTCAGGCAGCTGGTATCTGGCAGCTCTTGTCCCCTGGAGCAAACGGTTCCTTCACAGTCAGCTGCAAAGCTAGCGAAGACCCATGAGTTTCTGACTCTTCATCACTTCCAAGGCTGGAAGGTCCTGGTTGCAGTTCTCTGCTCTGCCCCTAAGTCTACATGGGAGACCTTGTACAAATCCACATTATCCCTCTGCACCGCCATTTTCTACCTGGAAAATGAGGCTAGCCATCCTGTCTCGTTTTCACTCCCTGCCTGTCTTGTCTAATTTTACTGAGCACTTTCAGAGGCAGAGACTGTGCTTAGGAGCCTGGTCCCCCAGCAGTATTTAATGCTTGTAATATAATAGCTAAAAAGGGAGGAGATGAAAGGAGTTGAAGTGAACACAAAGAGCATCCAATCTGGGATAGTGCTACCTGGTGATGCTCTCATCACAAGGTGTGCTCCAGCTCTGACAGAAGCATCAAGCACTTTGTGACCAGCCTGAACTACGTTGTAGAAAGAGCTTTTCTGCCACGGGACATGGTGAAGTGACAAACACAACAGAAAAGACTGTGAGAGATATACACTTTCTGACACAGGATGAACTCAGCTGAGCAAAGATGGGAAAAGTCTCAAAATACCTAAGCTGAGTTTCCTGAACTGTTGTTTCTGAACAAACTATACATAGGTTCCCTCCATTGGGTTTCTGAGTATTTCAAAGCAAAGATTTAACAAACTGCAAAAAGGACCAAAATAAAAAAAAAAGGCTTTGTTCTTCCAGCCTGCTTTGTGCCAAGCCCTTTCCAGGACCAGCCAGAGTACAGCTGGGCTGCTAACACCAAAGATTCGCTGGCAGCATTTAACCTGGCCCTGTGGGATCGGTCACCTTGTTCCACGAACCGTGACTCCTCTTTGTTCCCTTGTGACAAAAGAAACAGAGCTTTAGGGACTGTTTCCAGATTGGAAAAATGGTCTTTTTTTCATTTCCAGGTTGGATATGGTCACTAAATTGGTGATGATTGCCCAATGGCACAAATTGCCCAGTGCCAAAGACATTCCCTCAGCTGTTGGCTCGCCTGCTTGTCCCTTACTCATGGAAGGTGTCTGAATTACTGCGCATGGGGAAAGTGGATGCTGGAAAAGGGACCTGCCCTGTGACACACAAAGGAGATCAGATTTGGAACATCCCAGCTCTCAGAGCCACTGTCACTTTGAGATGTCACCTCCATGAATGTGTAAGCAGAGGCAGATTTATCCTGATGGGGTCTCCAGGTGCATGTGTGCAGCAACAATGCAAAAAATAAAACAGAGCTTCATTTCCACAGCGGACAGAAACTTACTTTTCATGACTGAAACCCCTGAGCCCCACGTCACTTGGAGGCAAAACGAATCATTTGAGTCCTTGAAAGGCACTTTTCTACATCCTCTTTATCTGGGACGGCCTCAGATTCTTTGGATTCCTCTTAGTGGAGCCCTGTGGCTTCTCCAAATTGCTGGAGAAATAAACCAAGCCAAAACCACCACTGGAGTGTAAAACAAGCTTAATGAAAATCCACTGATGTAAAAAGGCAGATGACCTGTCCCCTGCTGCAACAAAACCTGCAGCGCCCGGGGAGGGGAGGCAGCCGACATCTCTCACGTGATGACCCGTCTGGGGCAGAAGCACCCGGGGGACGTGAGGGATGCTTCCACGGTCATCACCCCAAGCCTCCGCACGGCCACACGACACTGATCACAGCCAGACCCTTGTCTAGGCTGGCGCTTGGGGCTTCAGCAGTTTACCTTAATCCACCAGGAGTGAGCAGACTTCCCTGGCTCGGGGGCAGCTCTGCAGGATAAATCTCTGGGGGTGTTGACAGCTCTTCTTGTCTGGCTTTTCTGCAGCTCACACAGGGTGCAAGAAGCTGCCTGAGCTCAGCTACGGGAGACACATGGGAAGGATGGGGCTCAAGATGTACCCCATCCTCAGGTCTTGCCAGCAGAGCCGCATTCCCATAACCTCCCCGAAGGACACACGGGTACAACCACCGAGTTTTGCCAAGGCTGTAATGACAGCTAAACCAGCAGTGTCCTCACAGACCACGCTGGTTCAGTGCCACAAGGTGGACGTGTCCAGGCAAGAAGGTCTCAAATCCCACCGCACAGCATATTCAGGCGACTTCATGGAAAGACTGGGATCTTATGTCCTGCTTGACTGACTGTCTCCCAGCAAAACCCAAACATCTACTGGGCCAGAAACATAAAGTCACAACGGGCTTTGGCAAGAGAAGCACCAGAGCCACAACGCTTTTCAGCCCGTTGAGTATTTAACCTTCCCAAAAGCAGTGCAGCAGCTTCAACAGCACAGAGGACAATGCTTCACGCGTACCCCGAGGTTGGTCTTGCCAGTGTCAAGGTGGGTCTGATAGACATCCTGAATGAATGCTCTCATCTAGCAGAACAGTTACGGGCAAGGAAAGGCATCTTGTCCTCTTCTTGTCTGTGCTTTGTACCAGAACCCTGTTGTGGGCTAAGTCTACCATATAGACATAACCTAAGCACCACGGTGCTCCGGCCTCCAGTCAGTGTTTCTGGCCTAGGTAATCAGCTTAGGCACCTTATTCATGTCTACCTGAAGCTCAATGGACCATAGTGGGGAAAGGGATGAGCCAAGAGGCTCAGGTGCCTGCACACCAAGCACCGAGCAGAGCCAGGAAGGCTGGTGGGGGTGACGTTCACCTGCTGATTGAGCTCTCTTCTCCCACTGCACGCTTCAGTTCCCAATAGCACCAAATCCCAGAAGTGCTGGCGGGATGGGACCCCCTCCCTCTGTTCCAACCCATCTGCCACACGATGATCCCCAACACCAGATCAGGGAAGGTGGAGCTTTGTTATCTGAATCTTTAAACCTCCAAGGATGGGGCTTCCCTAGTTATCAGTTTCTCTGTATTAATACCCTTTAGTCTTTTTTGATTAGCTCCAGAAATAAAATGACAATTTTTGGTCATAAAGCACAATCTTTCTCTGCCACGTTACTGTAAATGAGCCCCACCATGTCCTGCCTCCCAGCCTCTCCAGCTGAGGCACGTTCAGCATTTTAAAAAGCATGTCTTCTAAAGAAAAAAAACACAAAACCAAGAAGAGACCAAAACTTTTGGTCTGGGCCCTGATTAGGAAACTGAAGTTACTCCAGCTTTTGCTAACGATCCCTAACGGGCACACCAGCAAAGCCTCCCTGTTTTACAGAACAGCATCTGGAGCACGTGACGGTGCTTTGGCTCTGCTTCCCGACCTGCAGTTACTGCTGACGGACGTGTGAACAGGGAAAAAATCTCCCTGCCAGCCCCCGAGGACGGTGAACGGGGCAGAGCCTCTCTCTCAGCTCTGCACCAAGCGTGCAGCCGGGTGGATGGAGGCAGGGCAGCTACTCCCGAGGACAAGAGGCGGCAGCTTCTCATAGCTCAGCATATACTTCCAGATAATTAAGAAATGATGATTTGTTCAGGAAAGGGATTCTATTTTAACCCACTTGTGACTGTGAATCTCTCTGTACAGGCTTACATCCTTGCCCAAAAGCATGTCCAGGTTTCCCTCTGACGGAGTCGCTCCGTGCGGACGCTGTGAGATGCAGGCTAATACATCTGCGGGCAAGGAACCAGAGCGCTCCATGCCCACCAGCCTCAAGGGCTACCTAAGCAGTCTCCACTAAGAGAAACTGAAACCCCAGGTGGCACGGATCCATCACAGCAGAAGCAGTTTAACCATTGCTGATCCCTCCACAAGAGGCTTCAGATCCTTTAATTAAGGATTTGGCTGATCTCAGGTATGGACAAAGCGGCACGTTGGTAGCATTGCTAAGCCTCAGGCTTGCTGTAGCCATACCAAATAGCTACTTCTTTTTGGCTTGCCTGCTGAAAATGATACAAAAGATTAAGGGAAAGAAGGAAAAAGAAGAAAAGAAAGAAATCTGAGTTTTCCAGGAGAAATAGGCACTTTCTAATCGCAGCAACACCTGAAAGAAGGTCACACCAACCGCAAAACCCAGGGCAGCTTGATGAGACAGCGCAAGAAATGTCGATTTTGCAGAAAATTGGGTAAAGCTACTGTAACAACCAGGTCTGAACATCTGCACGAGACTGGCACAGAACCCAGGCAGTGAGTTAAATATAGCTGAAATGCTTGTGGTTGACCCTGTGCATATGTTACAGACAGACATCCAGTTTTCTTTGAGGACTGCAAATTATGACGAGCCCACCGTGCCTCTTGGGAGGCTTTCTTCATGGTTACTTGCTCTGTTCTAAAATGCACATATTATTTTCAGGTTGAAATTTATGGACTTCAGCTTCCAACTGCTGGAACTTTTCTGCTTTTGCTAGCTAAATTAAGGAGGAGTCTAGAAACAGAATTTTGTCCTCGTGGAAGAACTGAAAGATCATGAAAATATTATCTTTTCATCTTCTATTATCTAAGTAGACTGAGTTTCTTGAGCGCTTCACAGATTTATCAGCCCACATATCAATCTGATGACTCTCTTCTGAACCTTTTCCAATTTTTTGTTAACCTCCTTTTCAAATATAAACCTCAAAAGTAATCTCAGTAGCCAGTAACCGTCTCTCTTAACTACAGAGACAGCATCCACCTCCTCGCTCAGGTTTGATATTCCTCCGAGCGTGTCCAACACGACACTTCTCTGACTCAGCCCGGTCCTCAGGCAGCTTGTGCAGAGCCGCTCTTCCCTCTCCGTTGTGCACCTTCACTGGTTTTTTAAACCATGCTCCCCAGCTCAGGGAAGGGGGGAGATAACCGCTGCTTCCTTCACTCCTTGCACCTCCCTGCTGATGCAGGGCAGACCAAACACCTGGGGACCCAGGCTGCTTCTGCATTTCCTATAACCCCCGTGTCCTGCTGGGAGCGGGGTGAGAGATCTGAGATGCAGCTGAAATTAGTGTAATTGGTGAGACTGCTATGTAAAGCTTAGGGCAATTCATTACGATAAAACTGACAAAAAGCAGCAGGGGGGCATCACACAATGAAGAATTGTGTGGGGTGGATGAGAAATAAATAGGCCCATTTTCCTCATTGGTTTTATGTCTCTTGAGTTGTCTCTCTGTTGTAGAGGCATTCTTAGGAAGCTCATGTGTTTCCCTCCCCAACCTATCTGCACAACACCAGGTTTTCTCAATCTGGCCGAACAAGGCCAGGAGACCTCAGGACATCTGCTGAGGCACCTTCCTCTTCTATTCAGACAGCAAGAGCTTCCATCTGGGAGCTGTTACCTTTCCCCCAGCCCTGCTTTTTCAATATCCTAAGGTGACCTCCTTCCTATCCCACCTCTACCTTTTCAGTACCAAGAATAAAGACACAAGAGTGTATCAGGACTCACTTGACAGGAGAACAAGCAGGCATCTTCCTTGCAAACACTGAGCAACACAACCCGACACCCTGTGACGCCGTCTGGTCCCTCATGTGCGCTGGTTCATCCCATCCCAAGGGACCCATCGGGGCTACAAGCATCCTATTTCTAATAGGCTTTGATAGCAGAGGCCAATTTTCTGTGTCAGGTCCTGACTCTTGGGCCACCACAACTGCCAGGGTCTGACTCCAAGCCCACCTCCAGCTACACACCAGATGATGTCCACAGCACTTCAAGGCCACTTCAGAGCCTCTAGAGCCATGGTGCTGCTGTGAAGCCGTGGAAGGTCACACCACGCAGGCTGGGAAGCTGGACTGCTGCTGTAAATGGAATAAAATTGGACAAGACACTCCCACCAGCCAGAGCAACACTACAAGGAGCAGCCCAGGGTCTCGGACTCCCCAGGCAGCATCTTCTGCATCGCGCCCTGGCCGTTTGATGGGAGTGTTCGGTAGGACTGCATGGCTCCAGCCTTTGGACCACCTGCCAGGGGACACCGGGATCTTTCTCCAGCTTCTGTTTCATGATCTTTATACCCATTTGAAACGCTACCAATTGCAATCTGCCCCCCATTTTGCAGCTAGCCCCCCCGCCTCCTTCACCTGCCAGTCCTGCAAGGCTCAGCCTTTCACTCCTTGCCTGCCAGTGGGTCAGTGCTATTGAGAGCCGGGTATAATCAAAGCGTCTCCATTCCTCTGCTGGCTTAGCTGGAAGAGTCAGGTTACAGGCAGCAAAACCCCTATCTCTGATCACTTTAATACCACTAACCCATGTCATGTCAGACAGAGTCAACATTTGCTCTGGAAAACACTCACGACAGAGAGAGAGCAAAGCCAACCCAGCCCCTGGCCTCTCCCCAGCAACACTTTGAAATTACCCAGGGGGAAAAAAAAAGAGGTGAACAGCTGGGAGTTTTCCAGCATCTCCTCGGAGCCCTCCTGACAGATCTCGGTCCCTGGCGTGTCAGGTTACGGACGGGGGGAACTGCTTTTATTATAGGAGGGTCAGCAGGGAATTCTGGCATTTTCAATTACCCGCATGCAGAAGCGGCTGTGATCCGGGGTCAGGATTAACTGCGTGACCCCCGGCTGAAGACAGAGTGGCAGGGAAATGCACCATGATGCTGCAAGGCACCAGCTAGTCCAGAGGCCACGGGACAGGGCAGTAAATGGGGAGATGTGGGGGAGAAAGTTGCTGACAGAGCATCTGGCATTGGGTACCTGCAACCGTGGCAAAGAGAGAGACCTGGAAAACCTTGGGACAAGTGGCCAAGCTTCTCTCCCACTGCCTTTACCCAGGGACTCAGCCTCACTGGGTGACCCAGGTAGCTCCAACACGTGGGAACTACATGGGGAACAGGATCCCCTGCGGGACCAGAGCAGGGCGTTCCTCAGTACAGGGCTCCCAGGAGGTCCCAGAGCTCCTTCCGCACTTCAAGCCCTGCACGCCACCAGCAGCTCGCTCCAGCAGGACTAAAGGGTGATGCCGTGCAGCAGCGAGGACGGTGCTGTGATCAGTCATGGAGCAAGGGCTTCCCTGACCTTGAAGCCACAGGGCCTGGAGACATCTAGGCTGCGATCCAGGCTCCAGCAGCGCCCAAAAACCAGTGTTTGAAATGGCAGGAGCACACAGGGCCTCCGTGCAAGGCTGCAGGCAGGTGAAATAGGCACGCGGGGCTTAGGTGACCTCTGTTTCCCAAGCACGGGCAGAGTGGAAAGCTAGGACAACTCACGCTGCACTTCCCCGCAGACCTGGATGTCTTGCACCGGTATCTCACCCAAGGGACACCTAATCCACATCAGCCCTCCCTCCTTGACACAAGGCATCCCAGTCCCACACGGTCCCCAGCAGGTGGCTGTCACAGTGCAATGGTCCAGCTGTCCCCAGTCGAGGTCCCATCACTGACCTCAAGGCCCCAGTTCTTCATGCTCTTACTCAGCTCAGAGTCCAAATGCATCTAGGTATCCACCTGAAAATTGACTTCTTTGGCTAAAACCTTCTCCATTTTTCACTTCTCCAGGTAAAGCTCTCTCCTGCCATTTAAGCATCGCAGGCTTTCACGCCACGGGCCCTCCTGAAGAATGGTTTGAGCTTGGGGATGCCTTCCTCCAACGTGAGCACTGAAAGCACCACCGTAAGGAACACCTGGATGAGGAAGGGAGGAAGGGAAGCTTTTCCTGACCTGCCCTCAGTGGCGATCCCGGTGACCCTGCTCTGCATGGGAGGTTGGGCTGGAGACCTCCTGAAGCCCCTCCACCAGCACTTCTCTGTGTGTGACTCTCTCCTGCTAAAACGGTTCACGATTGCTTGGACTATGAAAACATTTGCCCACCCAATTTCTTTCCCAGTGTCCTCCCCTGTGATGGCATGTTCAGGAGCCACGTACTTTTGAAATCAATTACCTCCAGCAGAAGCTGAGGAACGTCACAGGGGTGACAGCACTAGGGCTCTTTAATAAAAAACACTTGTCCTCAAAGCAGCAAAAGCCTCAGGTCTGGGGTGTTCACCAGACTTCCTAGAGCTCTACAAGCCTGGTACTTCACAGCCTGTGAGGTTTTTGTTTCCGAGGTTCCTGGCAAGGTGGCCCCACCAGGCTGGTACCCATGCTGCTTGTGTGTGTCGAGTGCCTGGAAAATTTCCCAGAGGACCCAGCCTCCAGCCCCTTGAGTTTGTAACTACAAACGCTGGAAAATCTTAAAAACACGGCAAAGCGGTCCAAAGCTGATCCTGGCTCCGGCCCCATTTGAATCAACGAAGGCTTTGGTGTAGATTACAGCCTTTAAAGCAGTTCCTAATGCCACAAGCCCAGTGGCTTGGCCCAGGCAGATGAAGGCTTTTGGCTGTCTTTATGCTCTTTGTTTAATTGAGTTTGCAGCCTTCATTTGCATGCTGCCATCCTGCCCGCGGAGGAGGGCAGGACTTTGTTCTCAGCGCTGAGAGGAGGTGCTCCAGGGGATCCCGGCATCGCATCACGCAGCCCGCTGGAGCGGGTTTGGGGTCGCTCGGCGCCAAGGTCGTCCCCACCTCCTGGCTCCCTCTCCACGTGAAAACCTCATCTGCTCCAGATCAAGGCGATGTCATCGGCAAAAGGCCGGCGGAAAGCAGGAACGCTGGCAGGAGCAAGCCCTCCGTCCCTCCAACTTGCCCCCCAGATTTGCAATAAAACGGTACTTTCCCAGAAAGTGCTAATTAATCGCAACCAAGACTGTTCTTAGGAACATACTGATTTTGAAATTTCAAACACAGAAAACTTAGACCAGAGAAGTATTTCTTGGAAGAAAGACGCCTGCTGCAGGGCGTCCCCTTGGACCCACTGGGTCTTGCTAATTTGAGACTGAACTTGTTCCCTTGCTCTCTTTCATGGCAGACTCCACCAGGCCGGCCTCCCTCTGTGTGGGGGGAAATTTTGGAAATACCAGGGTTTTTTCTTGGAAAGAGCATTTTCTGCCCAGCCCCACCAATGCAGCAGCCTCCTGCACACTGGCCATCCGTACGGATGAACATGGCCCGGGCTGCAGTGGGACAGGCACAGAAAGGATCTTCCTGCCTGAACCGAGTCAGAGACTTATCATTTTACACACAGAGAGAGGGGACTACGAAATCACAGGGACTCCAAGATGGATCAAGGGACAACTGCCCAGCTGGCTGCATTAACCCCATTTGCTACATCCATCTATTATGGTCCACGGAAGCGCACCGGTGAGCAGCATCACCCCCGCAGTGTATGCTTGGCTGTTCAAGCACTGTGACCCTGAAACTGGTCTCCCGTGTGCCCGCAGCCTTGCCTACCTGCCTCCAGCATCTCCACCTGCCCGAGTGCTGGCACTCAGCGCCTCGTGCGCAAGCAAGGCAATTAGCACTGCAGGCTGTGTTTGCCAAGTGCAGCAGTAAAGATAAATCACCTTTCCTGAACACATGAGCGAAAGGTGAGCTCCTGAGCCACTCCATCAGCGCCCAGCACTCGCACGCAGCAGGGACGGTGGCACGTTGTGTGGAGAGGGGGAGGCGCTGGTTCACCAGGAGGGACTTTCCACCCCATCCATCACGGATGGGCTTTTGTTTTCTGCCCAAAGTCAGGTCCAGATGCTTTGGAACAGGTTTGTGAAGCCCCAGGCAGGTGTGGGAAAAAATGATCCTCAAACTCACGGAGTAATTTATGCAACAGGGAAGCCTGGGAGTCAGCAGGTGGAGGAGCCCACAGAGCTGGTAGTGGGCGGAGAAGAGCATCTGCTAGGAAAGCTCTAGCAGTGCAGCCCATACCCTGCTCTGCCAACACCCCCCCAGCTGCCCACCGCAGGAGCGGGAAGAGGAGTCCTGAAGAGCCAGCAGCTGGCAAAGCTCCTACCATCTGGGAGCCCTGGCTGCGGATGGTCTCAGTGGGCAGAGAAGGAGGCGCTTGGGCATGGCAGGGTCCCTCCTGGGCACTCACCACCGGCTGCTGCAAGTGGGGGAGATGCAGCAAAGGCAACAGGCTGGGCCACCAAGTGAGAGGAGGAGGGCGGCAAATGTCAAGCCGCATCAGGTTTTGGTGGCAACGGCCCTGTGTATGAGGCGGCCAGGGTGAAGGTGGGAGCTGGGGATGAAGGAAAGAGGAGAAGGGAGAGAAGAAGGGCTGCAGAGCCAGGATGGTTACGTGGGTTACTACAGGTGGTTATATGGGTCTGTGTGGAGGGTAAGGTCTGGCTGTTAATGCCGGGTAAGAGAAGCAGCCATGGGGATGTCAAGATTTCAGGAGGTTTTGGAGCCTGGGAGCAGGCGAAATTGTCACAGAAACACATCCAGTGAAGTCCCCAAAAGAAGAAACCTGGGATTTAAGGGACCTCAGGAACAGTCCTACAGTAGCTCAGCAGACGCACTGCTGCTTGCTCTGTCACACAGGCAAACAGGCTTTGCCCCGGCTCCTCCACGTGGGAGACAGCTCCACAGCTGAGAAAATTTCTGCTTTTCCACCTAAATGCTGTCACCATCCACTCCGTACCATCTGCTCCTGTCCTTCTGCTTTAATAACTCCTCTCCCTTTCTGGTGCCCCTCCAGCCCAGCACGTCACTACAGGCAGCAAATAAATCCCCTTCACCAAGGCTGAACACACAGTGCGTTTTTGGTCTCCTCGCTGTAACATGGGCTCTCCTGTGTTCTGCTCACCTTATCAGCCTTCCTCTCTACCTGCTGCCACCACAGTTCAGCTCTCTTGAACGGGGGTAACCAGCTGTGCACTCAATGGCTGTACAAAGCTCCACCCAAGCTTTGTGCAATGGTAGTGAGCCTTTGCTACAGCTGGTGAACATACTTTGCTTGATACAGCACAGTATTGCACGTGTTGTTTTTCCACAAGGTTTTATACTGGAGAGTTGTCCCCTTCCCGTGGTGGGCCACCAGGCCCTCCTCAGCTGCCTTCCGTTGCTGAATTTCAGCCTGGTTCTGTTATTCCACCTCTCAGTGTCTTCCTGAAGGTATCAAAGTCCTCCTCTGTCCTAACAATGTTTGTGTCAGTTTTCTGCACAAGAAATACCCTACCAGATTTTGAAACATCAGGAAGTAGGAGACTACTTCTCATGGACCTCAGTCACCTCAGTTTAGCCTCATGCTTCCCCATTTGGGTGGTAGTGGTCTCCCACTGAGGCAGTTCCTGGACAGACTTCCAGCTTTACTAGTAGTTTTCCAAATCAAATGTTTTACTGGTGTCCAGAGAGGCAGGGTCTACTGCATTTCCTTAGAAAATCAGTGATCTCATTTGAAAAAAAAGCAAGAACAAGCTACACAGACTCGTGTGCAGGGGCTTCATGGGCCCTCTGTCTCTTGATGTCTCAAGTCAAGACTGGTTGCCTTTCTGAAAGATGCTTTAGCCAAAGACAGGACTGAATGTGAGGATAATTGATATGCAGGCTGATCCAAAACATCTCTTGGCTTGAACCTTTGAAACATAGTACAACAAAGAGCAATGGCCATAAATCATAGCTAAGGCGGTTCAGGCTGGACTTCGGGAAAAGTTCCCTCACCAGGGGGGTGGTGCAGCTCTGGGACAAGTCACCAGGATAGGAGGAGATCTCTGCCTTTGGAGATTACCAACAACCGTCTACCCAAAGCCATGGCTGCTCCGATGTAGTGCTGGCAGCAGGCCTGCCATAGGTGGGAGGCTGGATGAGAGATCCGAGATGCTGGGATGCTACAATCTCCTGCCTTTTACTATTATACCGGAAGGCAACAAGAAACATTCATAGCTTTTAAGGTCTGGAAAGCTCATTCCAGCTCTTGGAGGTGATTTCTGCGTACACTTTCCCAGGTTGTTGCTTCACAAACAAGTAATTCCTGACTGTAGCCAGGTCAGGGCAAGGTTGAGAGCAGCACGAGAGAGAAGAGGAGATGCCATGACTCCCTGCTTGTGTCCAGAGGAGCGCAGGCCACTGCTGTGCATCCCTCTGAAGGAGGAATCTCTGAATCAGAAGATCTGGCTGGCTTCACAAGGAAAGTGAGAAGATAAAAGCGAGAGTCCACGTGCCCCAGGCGATACAGTTCTCCTCTCTCTGTCTAGCCTGCAGCATAACTAATGTGACAAGCAAACAGCAACCTGGAAGGCTGGTGAGAAGTGCTAGTCCCTACCAACCTTATACCTTCACGTGTCTGCTACCCTGGCTCCACTCCTCTCTCTCCTCACCCTTCCTCCCCTGAGCCCTCCACGCTCCCTGTTGCATTTGGCAGTAAAGCTCATGGACCGTGGCTGCAAGGGCTTTTTTTTTGGTTGAAAGTGAGGGAAAAATCCTCCCTTCTGGTGCTCTGCATTTCCCAGGATTTGTCTTGCTCGTGCTTCATCACTCACGGCTGAACTCCTCAGCCTTTGCGTAAGGACCAGACCAGACTCAGTCCAGTCATAGGACATTCGCAGCGGAGCAGAGCCATGGCCCACGTGCTTGCTTTGGTCCATCGAAAGATTCAGCTGTCCTTGAGCCCACAGGCACCTCTGAGTCTCGTCAGGACAGCCCTGTCCAGAAGGCATTGCCTGGCGGGATGCAAGCACCTGGGCTGTGATAGCCCCCGCGAAGCAGAAATTCAAACGCTAATGACATCTGGCATGAACCTGGTGCACAGGTGTGAGCTGCACATCTCCCCAGCCAAAGGACCCCTGTCGCGACATACTGCTGTAAAATGCCACCCAGAATAATAATGCAAATAATCATAACAAGTTATCTGGATCCACAGAGAGGGAGAAATTGTGCCAGTAAACTCCGCTGCTGCGGATGCTGCTCCTGAGGGGTTTATCAGGAAAGCGTATCGGTTTCCTCTGCCACACACTAGCCGGTATTCACACTCTTTATGGCTCTTTTTGGCTCTGTTTGCAGCCAAGAGCCTCTGACATCCAAGTTAATCCTCCCTTCTTATCCCGGGCGACACAAGAGTCGCTCATGAAAGGGGCACATTCCCAAAAAATCTGGATGTTCCCTTTCCCCCATCACTGGCAGGTCTTGAATTTGTCTCTGGATACTCCAGAGCCCAGGGCTTTCTCCTCCCTTCTCAGAGCACAGAAGCCACAGTCTGTTATCAGAGGTGCCCCTCCCATGTGCTATTTAAGTCATCACTGCCCAAGGAGCCCTTTCCCTCGGCGGCTTTCCCAGGGCACTCAGCCTGCCCGCGGTGCTGATGGAGCCTCCAAATCCTCGCAGCACCAAGGCTCCCCACCCTCCCCGATCCTCCCCAAAGAATGGCCACAAATCAGCAAGCAGGGATTGCATGTTGTCACCAGCAAGAGGGTTGATGCCTGGCATGGCTTTCAATTACTGAAGTGTCATTATCCCGAGCACTGGGCCACACTCAGCTCCTTGACCCCTGGCTTCCCTCCTGTGCCTTCCCTCTTGGGATGCTGGCATGGCTCTCAACCACCCTCTTGGCACAGATCTTTTGTTCTGGCGTGGCTGAGAAAAGGCTTTTGGTGGCACCCGGTCTCTGCACGATGGGCTTGTTTTCTCTGGCTACATCACAGTCCCTTAAGACAGGACTGGCTGTGTTGGACGGCCAGTCCTGGATCTCCCTCCTTGGAGAGATGCTGACCTTTGGGGAGAGATGCCACTCAGCTGCGGGGTGCGATAGGCAGGCGAGTGGAGGGTGCACTGGGAGATGTACAGCATGGAGCTGGGGGTCAAGAAGAAGCCTGCTGAGAAGAGCAGAGAGAAAACACAACCTGGCCTCAGAGGTGACAGAAGATATTTCCTAGGAAGGCAGTGGGGATCATGCAGAGTTTGATGGATGGGGTAAATTCGTGTTGGCTGAAGACCGCCCAGGGAGCAAGGAGGTGGTGGGAAGGGGCTGTTCATTCCAAGGTCTTTTTATTTCTGTTCTGCTGGTCCTGGTCCTTTCTAATTTTCTATACTTTGAAAAGGGAAGCATCACACCTCCCATTCTAACAAAACCTGCCCTTCTGGAGGTTAAACACCTCTGGTCTTTTTAGGACACTCACTGCAAGAGAAAGGTCCAGGACACCGCCTCTGAGCACAGGCTGGCGCTGGCCGCTCTCTTTTGACCAACCTTCTCCTAAGATGAGAGGTGGCCTGTCCCTCGGGGCTCCTCTCTGCACTACGGTGTCTGGACTGCTGATCGCTTTGTTGGTGGGACTGAAAAGATGACAACGTTACAGTGAAATGCAAAGGGTAAACCTGGGTAGTCTAAGGTCAGCATCAACCTGGGAAGCCTAAGGCCAACATCAACTTGACCAATGCAGAACACAAGGCCATGGGTCCCGGAGGAACTGCAGGGGATCCAGCCAAGGCTGACCGAGCCAGCCTGGGGCACAGAGCTTATGAAACATGGAGAGAGCTGGGCTGGCTGAGCCTGCTAATGAAGACATTAAGCCGAATTTAATCACAGCTACAACTGCTCGGAGCTCCGTTAAAAGAGGGTGGAAACTCACTCTTCCCAGCAGGGGTAGGTGATGCAAGAAGGGACACAAGCCACAAATCGGGCTGGAAATTATGAAAAGTATCTTTCCCAGGAGGGTGACTTAGTCCTGGGACAGGTTAGCAGAGAGGTGGAGTTTTCCAAGACTCAGCTAGAAAAAGTCACAGCAGACCTACTCGTGGTGACAGTCCCGCTGCAAACAGGAGGGTGAATCAGAGACACCGGACGTCCCTTCCACAAACCCTGATGGGATCCTATGGCCTGAATCAGGCACGGCAGCATGACTTTGTGGAAGTAGCTCTTGTCAAACTGTCTTGGATTTTTTTCCTGAACTCAGGAGTTTAGCAGCGTGCACAGGAGTTTAGCAGCTGGACAGGCTGGATCGTTGGGCTGGGGCCAACTGTATGAGATTCAACAAGGCCAAGTGCTGGGTCCTGCACTTTGGTCACAACAACCCCAGGCAACGCTACCGGCTTGGGGAGGAGCGTCTGGAGAGCTGCCTGGCTGAAAAGGACCTGGGGGTGATGGTCGACAGCCACCTGAACATGAGCCAGCAGTGTGCCCAGGTGGCCAAGAGGGCCAATGGCATCCTGGCTTGTATCAGGAATGGTGTGGCCAGCAGGACCAGGGAGGTGATGGTGCCCCTGTATTCGGCACTGGTGAGGCCGCACCTCGAATCCTGTGTCCAGTGTTGGGCCACTCACTTCAAGAAGGACATCGAGGTGCTGGAGAGTGGCCAGAGCAGGGCAACGAGGTTGGTGAAGGGTCTAGAGCACAAGTCTTACGAGGAGCGGCTGAGGGAGCTGGGGGTGTTTAGTTTGGAGAAGAGGAGGCTGAGGGGAGACCTTATTGCTCTCTACAACTGCCTGAAAGGAGGCTGTAGTGAGGTGGGGGTCGGTCTCTTCACTCCAGTAACAAGTGATAGGACGAGAGGGAACGGCCTCAAGCTGCACCAGGGCAGGGTTAGGTTGGATATTAGGAAAAACTTCTTCACTGAAAGAGTGGTCAGGCCCTGGCACAGGCTGCCCAGGGCAGGGGCTGAGTCCCCATCCCTGGAGGGATTTAAAAGCCGGGGAGATGTGGTGCTTGAGGACATGGTTCAGTGGTGGCCTTGGCGGTGGTAGGTTAACAGTTGGACTCGATGATCTTAAGCGTCTTTTCCAACCTTAACGATTCTATGATTCTATGATTCTATGATTCTATGACTTAAAGTGCATGAGACGCTGGGCTCAGCATCAGCATCTGCAATACATGAAATGAGTTTTAAACAAGGCTGGCACTCAACAGGGCCTCACACTGTGTCCAGCACAGTCGAGGCAGCACCTCTGCTCAAAATTACGAGAGGTCTGGGAGATGGTATAAAAACATTGGTGGCAAATCGTTCATCAAGTGTCCAAAGGGGCAGTGTTGGGAATGACTTCTGTGCAGAGCAGTGATCATGGCTTGATGGCTGAGCCCATGAAAATGATTATAAGGTTGTGCTTGGGTCTGGAAACCAAACTTCAGGTCCTGCTTGCAGAATGGGAGACTGCATCAAGGGAAGCAGCATCTGAAGGGACCAAGACAGAAGCCACCAGGGAGGTAAGAGCTGCCCGCATGGCTGAGTGAGGTAGCGCTTTACACTTGGATTCGTAAAGGGAACAGCGAGACCAGCAAGGAAAGTAGTGGGTACAATATCTAGTTCAAAAAATTATGATGAAGAATGTAGAAGTGTCCACAAAGAACTATAGGAAGACCCACATTCTGGAAAGCCACCTCATAGCAAGAAAGGGTGGTTCAGCTTGGTCTAATTACCTCTTATTTTTCCTTCAGAGAAGCTACCTGCCACCTGTGTCTACATGAGGAGAAACGTCCTACTGCCACAACACAACAGCAAAATAAGTTATGTTGATGTAATGGCGAATGTTAGTGAAATGCAGACCTCGTGGAGAGGGGTACAATATTAATGGCCACAGCCATCTTTCTCTAGGAGAACACGAAGGTGAATGGTGTGTCACCTTCTTTGATCTCAAGTTTCCCTTTGGGGTGACGACCACCATACCATCACACCCCTCAGTGCCACTCCTCCGGCCACACTCGGTACCTGCCCTCTGGCTGCTCTACTGG
This sequence comes from Theristicus caerulescens, assembly GCA_020745775.1. Lineage (NCBI taxonomy): Eukaryota > Metazoa > Chordata > Aves > Pelecaniformes > Threskiornithidae > Theristicus > Theristicus caerulescens. The sequence continues at coordinate 287,153 of CM036574.1, forward strand.
GATCATTTTCTTGCTCTCTCACAGCAGCTTTTTCCTGGGATGCTGAAGAATTCATGATACATGGAGGTTAAAGATGCTGCTGGTGACGTGGCGTCTCTCCTCAGTCCTGAAAGCACCAAGCACAGCTGGCCCCCCAGCAGTGGTCCATTTATCCCTGGGGAACCAGGGCGATTTTGCCTTGCTTTCTTCAGGGCTGGGAGGTCCCCAAAGGCCAGCGTAGTGGGCGCTTTGCAGGGAGGCCATTGCCCAGATGGGGCAGGAGCACGACCCCATCACGTATTCGGTCCTCTGCTCTGCCCGAGATGGAGCCCCAGCTGGCTGCTCGACCCAGAGCAAAGGCAGAGGGAGGCTGTAATCCTGCTTCCCCAGGCTCATCCCTCTGCATGCTCTCCTCTCCCTACAGCACCCTCCATTCTCCTGTCCCAGCTCTGCCTTTGTGTCTGCAGCTTCTGTTACCAACTGCTAATGATCTACATCAAGGCTGCCAGGCGGTGCCGAGTGTAAGCAGAAGAATTCAGAGCCTCTAATTACAGAAGAATTAGCAAGCAGACAGTTACTGTTTAGTGCTAATGAATAGATACATTAAGAGAGACATCACACAGGCTGAGAAGTGTGAGCCCTGATAATAAAGGAGTGTCAAACAAGGAAAACACAAGGAGGAGGATGCAGGGGACTGAAAAGGATTTGCCTGCAACTCAGCTCTCTGGTTTTGCTAAGGTGGAAGTAGCCACAGGCAGCATATGAAGGCAACAAGCACACCATATAACTGCAAAGTGCAAAACCTGAGCATTAAACAACTCATCTATAGCGCGGAACCGTGCTGGGGGTGTGCAGAGCCCCTTCCCAGCCCCAGGTAGCATCGCACCCACACCGTCTCCATCAGCCTCCTCTGTAAAGGAGGCTGCAACAGGTCACCGTCCCAGAGCAGCTCCTCTCTCCTCATCCTGTGCGGACGTGTTCCTGCTCACAGTCAAACCACGGTTCAATGCTACGCTAAATCTGCCTTCAGGGCTTCTGATACAGTATTGAAAACACGGGTATTGAAAACGCGGTGACCCCCAGCTCCCAAGCTAACTTAAGATCAGAGGTCACTCTGCTGGTTCATGGGCGACCAAGACATTTTCGCAGGTTACCTCTGTCTCGGCGCCCTGCATGCCCAACCAAGTGATGCCCATCTACTCCAGACCAAACACCTCCTGTCCCCAGCAGCCAGGACACACCACGGTCTCCACGCAATTCAGTGGAAATGCAATCACCCGCGACTGACAAATTCAGTCTTGAAGATCACATAGTGTCCAAGGCAGCCTGGGACATGTTCGCACAGCCCCACACATTTGCTGCAGCGCTCAGAGGGACCACAGAAACTCGCTTGCTCCCACGCATGCTTGTGCCTTACTGGCGTGCTTCCACCCTGCAATTGGATTAAGCAAAGCCCCAGCCCCAGTGTGTGCTCCAGCTCCAGATGGCTTCCAGGTGGGCTGGGGAGAGCAGCCCCTGGCCAGCAGCTCTGTGGGCCGTCCTGCCACCAGCACAGCTGCTGCCTGGGGGCTGCTGGTGCCTCTCCCCGCAGCAGCGCTACCAGCCACCCCGACACGTCCCTTCCCCCAGCAAAACCACCCTGCACAGGGGGAGCGTAGCAACCCCCCAGGCCAGCACAGAGCTGGAGACCCCGAATGAAACCCTGCCAGCTCTGCTGCTTGGTCTTCTTCACTAAGGTGACTCTGCAGCAGCACAGGGCCTGGAGCAGCTTTCCAGATGGTCATCCCATATATCCATCTCCCAGCCCCTCTTCCGTGCAGCTTTCTCTCCCTTCACAGCCTGTCCTGGCTCTCTCTGCAGTCAGAGCAGAGATTGCAGCTTGTGTCAAACTGCTGGAGCTAATCTTACCTTCCCTCCCCAGGAGCAGCAGCAGGGGCTGCAGCGAGGCTGCCAGCAGCGGTGAGCACTGCTGCTCTGCCTGCAACACACCAACGCCGCGTGCAACTGATGCTCCGAGGCAACAGCCTCAGGAATAGTCACGTGCCCAGCGCCGGAGAGGGATGCTGAGACACCAGGGGACAGTGGCACGAGCTGTTCTGCTGCGGTGACAGGGAGGGCAGCTCTGCCTTGGGGCACACTCCAGCTTTTCACTGAAATAAGGGATATTTTGCACCCCCAAGGCTTGGGATTCATCCAGGAATTGCCAGGCCCGTTCACTTTGGCCGTCACCAGCATTACGGAGCAACACCATGCCACATCTCACCCCACCCCTTTTCCCCTTCAAGCCCTGTTCACCGCACAGGGTTTCACCCAGCACCTCTTGACCAGGAGACCTCTGCCCACCACCTCCCCATCCTGCAGAGGTCTGCTGGGAGACACGGCTCCACGTCTTACCAGCCTGGTTGGTGGTGATGTTCACTGATGCAAACTGCGGGGAGAAGGGGCTCTGGTCGGTGACACCGTTCACCGCCTGTATCTCGAAGGTGTACTGGGTGTGGGCCAGCAGGTCGCTGATGTAGATGCGGGGCTCCGTCAGGCCCAGCTGGCGCGGGGCGAACTGCACGTTGTCCCCGCAGCGCGTGCACGCCCCGCGGCCGGAGCCGCAGCTCTTGCAGATGATGTTGTACACCAGGTCCTCCCGGCCCCCCGAGTCCCGCGGCGGCGTCCACTCCAGCATCAGAGAGGTCTCATTCACGCTGGAGATGACGGCCTGGGGGGCAGACGGGATGGCTGTAAAGGGAACAGACAGAAAGGTGTAAGAGCCAGAGCCCTGCTCATGGCTACAGGACCAGCTGCACCCCATTCCCTGTCCCCAGGCAGGACTCTGCGGCAGGCACGCGCTGAGCCGGGTGCTTCCCTTGGTGTCAGGGCTGTGCGGAGCAAGCTGGACAGCCAGAGGCAGGAGCAGGAACAAAGCCTGTCCCCTGAACCCAGGCTCACTTGATTGCGTGGCATCCCTGGCAAAATTCACCAGTTGTTTTTTGTATTGTTTCTGATCCCTGGCCTTTGCACTAATCTCCCACGTGCCAACACGCAGGTCTTCTCGTCTGGGTGCAGCCCCAGAGTGAAGCCATCCCACTGCCTAGAACAGCACAGAGCAACCCAAATTTCTGTCCTCTCTGCACATGCAACGCTTGCAAGCGCAGACTGGCCCAAGACAGACCCACGCCTGCAAGGATGAGGTGCTCTGAGCCCCCGGCTTCCTCCCAAACCCCACTGGGACAGATGCCTTTGTTAAGCATCCCTCGGTGCTTTGACTGATGTGTGTCTCCTTCCTCAGCCCCACGCAGTCCCTCCCCAGTTGCCCAGAGCCCACATACTGGTGCACGGCATGTCGACAGGATCGGCATCTGCCCGGTAATATCCATTTCGGCACACGCAGTTCGTGGCCCCTTCCGAAGTCGTCCGGCTGTTAATCGGGCAGTGCACGCATCCCTCATCCCCTTGGCTGGCCTTGAACGTCCCCGACGGGCAGCCTGGAAGAGAACCAAGAGCAGCGGTAAATGGCGAGGACAGGGGCTGGCGGGGAGGCCCGGAGCCTGGCAGCGCTGCCAGAAAACACCCTTCGGGGCGCTGCAGAGTCTGAAGCCAAAATGTGACAATTTGAAGCAAACAAATTGGAGAAGGAGCAGCCAGTTGGATGGTGCTGAGGAGGCAGGCGCTGCTGCTCGCGCTGCCGGTAGCGATGGGGTCCCCGTGCAGACGTCTCTGCCCCATAGTCCCCAAGCACGAGCGCAGAACAGGGTCCGTGCAGAGAGTCTTACAAATGCAAAGGGGATTTTTAGCTGCCGTCATGTAAGAAGATGCGAGCAGCTGTACCAAGTCAGACCAAAGGTCCACATGGTCACCAGGATCCTCTCCCCAAGAGCAGCCACCCAAGGAGCTGGGCACACACTGCCCACACCACCTTCCCACCCTCCAACAATTTATAGCTCAGGGACTTGCTGAGAGGCAGGCTCTTTGCATCTGTGCATCTTTCTGGGGTGTTTCTTCCACTAAGTTACCCAGTCATTTTTTGATTCCATGCAAACGTTTTACACCCATTTTACCCTGCAGCACAGAGCCCCACGGTGTAATTGCACGCTGCATGAAGAAACTGCTGCCCTCTGCTTTGAAGCTGCCCGCTGCCATTTCATTTGGTGCAACCCCAGACTTGCATTGGCAATGAACACTCGAGCGCCTTCCACCTTCTCCGTGACCCCTAGGGTGGCACAAACCTCTGTTGTGCCCCAAGCAAGTTGCATAAAGACATTCACTGTTTTATTCTCTACTCTTTTCCCATAATTAGCAATGTCCAAATTACTTTTTAACCACCAATGTACCAACTGGACTACCTATTATAGCCCCAAGGTCTCATTCCTGAGAGACAGCGGGCCAACTCACAGCCTATCTCTGTGCTTGTGTGTGTGAAGCTGGGGTTGTTTTCTCCCATTTACGTCGCCTCAAGTCTATTGAATTCCAGTTGCCTTCTCATTCCCCAGTCACACCGTCTCAGAAGGCCCTTTTACAACTCTCCACAGCCGGTCCTTGTCTTCACTACCCAGTACCATAAGCAAATTGTCACTTCTGCCACAACCAGCAGCGTGCTGGGGTCTACCTCCACCGGGGCCCAGACCTCTAAGCGGCTCACAGATGAAGAAGGTGCTCCAACAGCAACAGCCGCTCAAAAAACCGCATGTTCGGGCAGGCAGGGTGGGCGAGGGTGGCACGGGGGGTGCATGGTGCCTACAGCAGATGGGTGGCGAAGGCCGGACCCCAGTGTGTAACACAGCATTAACAGATACGGCACAGGTGGCTAAAAATATCAACGCAAAGCTTTAAACACCAGAAAGTCCCTTCCAAGTCAGGGGATCACCAATGCCAAAGCAAAAGCGTGGCTTTAAGCATTTACCGGCACGGCTCTCGGTGATTACTCTTGGTTGCGACTTTCCGCCACCGTTAATTTCTCGTGCAGCACGAAGAGCCTGGGGGTGGCAGGTGGCTTCTGCGCTGAAACCAGTTAAACAAACTTCTACTTCAGTTCGCTGCCAAGGCTTTCAGGAATGAGGCAGATTAGAAAAACAGCCGGGGAAAAACATACGCTCGGGGTTGCTGTAAGCAAGAGCTATTACTGAGAAGTAACTATTTTTTTCTTTAAAAAAAAGGAGGGGTTTTTTTTTCAATTTTCATCTCTCTTCCTTAAAAATTATCTTGAGTTTCCAATGAGAAAAGCTCTACAGAAAAACACCATCAGCCTTGCAAAGTCCCTCCTGCCTCCTACAGTCAAAGGATCTGTTGAAAATCTGGCTTCTCCTCATGTTCCTGGATCTTTCCACCCTCGCTGTCCCCTATCCCCCACGCGTTTGACTCCATTTCTGCCCCTATTCCCAGCATGTCCCTTGGTACAAACCCACCTCAGAGGGTGTTAAGCTGTTGGGAGAGGTGATGGCTGCGTAGTTCTCCGTTACAGAGAAGTGATGGCGGCTCAGTAGCTGAAACGATAACAGGGTCCCCGTACTAATACCAATTTTTGAAACACGATAAGACCAACACACAAAATTGCTCTAGTCTGACATCCAGCGTGAAATATAGGGTCATTTGATCAAAGACATTTTCAGACATGGGCCCCTCTCACCTTCCCGAGGCTTATTTTAAAAATAACAACTTTCCTATAAGGCTTCTTCTGCATCAAGATAGAGATACATCAAAAAAATGCCTCTGCTGCTGCGATTTAGCGACTGGCCCCGAGAGACAAAAAACATTCCCCAGGTTTGGCCGGGCAGAGGCTGACGGCTGCAATTAATACTGCGTGCGCTGCTCTCAGAGCGGGGCAAAAATTGGGGGCTGAATCATTGTTCACCAAAAATACCAAGCTGGGATGCTAAAACTCTTTGTGCGTGCCATCAAAACACGGCCAGAAGTTTTGGCAACCGTCTTCCTCCCCGGGAGGTCCCGCACACCGACATGGGATAAAATAATCCTGGAAAATCAGAACTTCTCCACAGATAAATGTTCTGAACTCACGCTGAAAGACAGGAAAATCGCTGAAATTTGATGCAAAGTCCTTTTTTATTTTTCTTTTCTCACATAATGACAACCTCCAGAAGTAAAATAAATGAACATTGTGTTCAAAACTGTTTTGTTCCCTCCAGGTCTTCCTCTGGGTGAGAAAACAGCTTTTCATTTGGAATCCACCCAATTTCTTGTTTCCAGAGGAAACAGCAAATCAGAACTGAAATCTTCACACAGGGGCAAAACCCCCTCCTGTTCGGACAGCGGGGATGTTCCCACCACTTGCTGGAAGACACGGGGACACCCCCGTTTTCTGCCCCGGGTGGTGACAGCAGCTTTGGGACAGGCTGCTTCCCCTTAGGCTGGCAGCGAGGGCAGGGGCAGAGCATCCCTAGAAACTCCTGCTTAGAAAGAGGGAATTGAACCAGCGAAAGATCAGAAATTTCTACTTTATCAGAGCATCCTTCATCCCAGGAGGGCGATTACCGTGACAGCGGCTCCGGCCCCATCACTGGAGCAGAGGCGTGGTGGGTTCCCGCATCTCCAGCGCCGAGCGGAGGATGCTAATAGGGGTTCACGGGAAACATATGGACCTTTAATTGCCTCACTGCTGCACGTAGGCATGGATGGCTGCCTTGCGAGGGTACGACTCGGAGACAGCAGCGGGTTTGCTAAGAGCACTGGCTGTAGCTCTCTCAAACAAGGCTGGGAATGCCTGAGCAGCACCGGGTGTCCTCGTTTCCCATCCACCCATTCCCAGGGCACAGAAAGGTGGTTGTGCCTGGGAAAGCACACGTTCTGGGAAGGGAATGTCATAGAGAAGGACCCATGAGGGGTCCTCTGCAGGAGGGCCATGCCAGGGATCGGGGAGGGAAGGCTGCTTCTGCAGCATCTGCTGCAGGAGGCAGCGCTGGCGCGAGGCTTCCAGCCCTCCTTCCCGGTAGCGCTGCCTGCCCGGGGCAGCTCGGCGGAGACAGGCACCCCGTGGCTCAGCCTGAAGGAAAAGCCTTTGGCCAAACGTGCGGGAGAGGCCGCACAGGGGTTCCCTGTTCGCTGGCCCCATGTCCCACTGCTTCTCTCTAACCAACTTTTTAATTAATCCAGTGTGAGCTGAGCAGGCTCCAAAGAGGCTCCTCTCCATCCAAAACTGCCCTGACCATCAGAGCCCACCCCAGAGCACTTCTGCCAACAGGTCAGAGCGAGCAGCTTTGTCTTGCAATAAAAGTTTCCAAAATGGCACCTTCAGTCCGTGCTAACGCCTCTGAGGAAGGGTCCTCCTCGGCTGCATTTGCCTGCCTTTGTTTCTGCTGGCAGCAAGGCTCCTTCCACTCGAGCAAGGCGTTTTTAACGGCTGATGGAAAACAGGCAGCCCTGGCTCTGTCAGTTAGGATCCACCAAGAGTCTTAAATCCCCAGCCTTATCTCCCAGCTGCCTCTCCTCTCCCCCCCGGGCCGGAGGCAGGGGGCAGGTAGGCTGGCTCTGCAGCCCGACATCGTCAGCATCCCTGGTGCTGCAGGACCCCGGAGCTGCAGGACCCCGGAGCTGCAGGACCCCGGAGCTGCAGGACCCCGGAGCCGGTCGCCTCGGCCGCATCCTGCCTCTCACCCTCCCCCGTGCCTTTGGGAGCCCTCTCCCATGGCCCTCCCTGCTCCTGCTGGCATCCTGCTCATCCCGCAAACCCTACGCAAGCCTCTGGCTCCCTTGGCCACGCACCACGGGACTGCCCCCACATCAACCCCACGTCGAACGGGTGCCAGCAGTTTGCTCTTTTGGAGAATAAAGAAAACAATGCTCTGGGCCATGCCAGGAGGAGCGTGGCCAGCACATCGAGGGAGGCGTTTCCCCCGCCAGGCACTGGGGATGCTGCCATGGCTAGTTTGGGGTTGCCCAGTTCAAGGGTAAAATGGAGGAACAGGAGAGTCCAGTGGAGGGTCACCCAGATGGCCAGCCCTGGGGCACAGGGCATGCGAGGAGAGGTGGGAAGCGCTGGGATGGGGTAACTGGGGTAAGGGAAGCTGGAAATCTAACCACAGCTGGAGCTATTTGGGGGCAGATGCAAAGAAGACAGACCCAAACCCTTCTCAGGGTGCCAGACTCTGTAACAAGGGACAAGGACCACAAGTTCAGACTGGACATTGGGAAAGGCTCCTTCTCCAAAGGACGGTGCAGCCCTGGGACGGGCCACAGGGGGCTGGTGGATCGCCTTCCTTGGGGAGATTCAGCCGCATGCCATGGCTGCCCCGAGCTAATGCTGGTGGCAGCCCCGCTACAAGCGGGAGGCTGGACCCCAGACCCCAGAGCCTCCTCCACCACCACTTCTAGGTCTCTGCTGCTCATTCTGTGTGTGGGGGTATTATGATGTTGTCCTGTGCAGAAGACTATTATGTCTGACCACCTCTGAATTTACCCCTTTTTCCTTTCATCAACTGTTGCAAGACGAAGTGGGTGTTGTAACGACATTGTCACTTTTCCCATATGCTTGCCCATTCTGCCCCTTGCGCCTTCACCTTTGTTTTCAGTTCTGCATGCAAATGGTCTCACTTTGTCTCACCTACAGAAGTTGCCCATTCTCTGCTTGTTACTGTCCCCAGGCCCTCACACAACTGTTGTCACCTTAGCAAAAGGTTGGCCTCTGGGCAACCCGAAGGAGCAATGCTGCCCATTGCCTTTGGATCCGCTTACGCTCCTGCCATGGCCTCTCCAGCCTGGACGTTTTAGCGCTGGAGGGAAGAGGACTCAGGCCTGCCTTGCAGGGCTGCGGTGCAGGAGGCAGGCGGTAACACCCAAGCCCCTTGGACTTGGCATTGGAGTTGGCTGCTAGCTCTGAAAGAGAGAGGATCTTGGACCTCGAGGTGCCAGCTCTCTGCACTCATCCTTCCTGGGGCCGCACAGCTCCTCCAGTCTCCCTCCTGATAAATTTAATTAGCAGCCTACACTGTTACCTCATACTTGAGATAAGCAATTAATCCCATTGCCAGGTGCTGTCACTGCCAACAACTCTGACAGCATTTGGAGAGCAGAGGATAGAAATACAGAAGGGAAAAGAGGGTTAAATGAGATTAACTGAAGGGGAACGTGGTGCTCAGCCGACTTCTGTGATGTGGATTAAAGGGTTGTCGATAAAGGAAGAAGTCACAATGCAAACGTTCCTGTTTAACCCCCTCGTTCTCCACAGGACAGAAATAGAAGCAGGCGGTACAGGCCTGCAAAAGCATCCTCCCGTCGCTAGCGGCTTTTAGATAGGTCCCCGTGCCATTGGCGGGACCAGCATCCTGCACCTCACCAGCAGCTCCGGGAGATGAACGGGGTCACATCATCTCCCCAGCACATAGGCACCGCTGCTCCGGCCTCACAGCTTAGGCAGGGAGCACCCTCATCCAAACCCTCGCAGCTCTCGCCCCGTGCCCACGCACCAGCAGCAGGGCTGAGCCCTCGCCTGGGAGAGGCTTCGTGCCGAGGGCTTGCCAGCAAATCCCTACTGCAGCCTCCGCGGGGTTCGCAAGGTCACCTCCCCGCCAGCACCGCTCAGGAGTTCAAGCATCTGGCGGGACCGCCGCACCTGCGGGCACGCACACCTGCAAGCCCCCCGCCGACCTGCTCTGGGCGGCACATCCATCAGCGGTGACGGGGTTCGGCTGTCAGGGAGAAACGCCTGGAATTTCTTACCTGCCCGGTCAGCCTGGTTCAGCCTCCCCAACCCGTCACCGGGGTTCTTAAAGAGAAATGGAAACCTTTCTGTCCCTGCCTGAGCATGGGGGCCTGGGGTGCTGCCAGCAGCCTGGAGTACGGACATCGAGGACCACAATCCAGCATTTCTCCTGCTGGAGCCGTTCAGCGGACACCCGAGGGGAGAGGACTTCCCTATCCAAAGGAGATAGAGAGCTGCACGTGCATCACGCTGCTGCAGAGCACAGGTGACTGCAGCCCCAGAGGCACGGCTCACAGCTCGCTTCCAGAGGCCAGCGTCCCTGGGTGAAGCCAAAACCAGATGGCGAGTTTACAGGTCAGGAGCACAGCTCTGGTCGCAGCAGATGCTTCGGACCTCCCTGCTCCTGCAGACTCCCGAAGAGCACTCCAGGACGTAGCTCCAAGACCAAGCTCAGCAGCCAGCGGTGCTCTCCTGAAGCGTGACACCCACCACCCTGGGCACGGTGGGTGCTGCCGGTCCAGGAGCAATCCCAGTCCTGGCACACGGGGCGAGCAGGACGCTGCCAGCACCTGCGCAGTTTCAACCCCAAAACCTTGTCTCGGCGGCTTGGCACTCACGTAAGGACCTAAAGCCTCAGGTGCTGGAAAGCAGCATCGCCCCAGGAGCCCGGGGCGACTCGCGTGGAGCGATGCCAGCCTGCGCCAGGCGAGGTGCCGAGCCGTGAGGTTATTTCTGCGGAGTGAAGCGCCAGCAGATACACCAAATGTCACGCTCGCGTTATTCACCCTCTCGTTTTCTTCCGGTGCAGAGCACGGACTGATGTGTTTTCCAGCCTCCGACTACAAGACCGCAGGGGTGTTTTTGTTTTTGCTTTAGATTCCTTACAATATAGTAATTTATTTTGTTTTGATATTTTAAAAAATGCTTTTCAGGCAAGCAGCATGTACTTTTTCAAGAGATGTAAACACTGCAGCGCTACACACTAAAAGAGCGGTTGTTTAAATGGTAAGCCAGCTTTCTCCAAGCGGTCTCCAGAAGAATTTAGGACTTTCACATTTTGTTACTTTGTTTGGTCTTGTTTAAATGTTTCCCAAAGCTTCTGCCTGGGAGAGCCATGCCTCCGGAGGGTGGTACGTTAACCATTACGGGAACAGCTCCCAACCTTTTAACGCAGGGAAAGAAGCAAACCGAGCAAGCAAGTGGTGACATCAAAGTTGCACTGATGGAAAACCCCTAATCCTATAAACCCTTCCTGCTTTAATTGGTGTTAAAACAAAGATAATCTTATCTCAGCCCTATAAAAGAAGGGATAGGATGTACTCTCTAAAAGCCTCTCTAAAAGCCCTCATAAACTTGACAAACATTCCATGTTTTGAGCCCGAGAAGAATGGCTTTAATCCTAAAGGAAACATGAAAGTAGAAAGGGAGCTTTTCTTGGACGAGAGCCCTTCAAGGGGACTGCCTGCCAGCCCTCTGGGTCCGGTGCAAATCCGGAGTCACGCCGCCAGCACCACGGGGCTGCTGGGGACCGGCACGCGTGTCCACCAAGACCAGAGGGGACCAGAGCGGCCAGGGACCATCTGATGTCTGCACATCTCCAGGTGCGAGCGGAGCCAGGATCAGGCCCCCGAGCGGACTTGTGCCTCCACCTCCGGGGACTCCGAGTGCATCTGTGGCTGCTCAATGTTTTTATCTGCAAATCGCCTGTCTCTACCCAACCCCCTTATCCCAGATGTTGGAGGAGCAGGTTTCAGGGTCGGGGCTGCAGAGTCTGAGATCGGGTCTCTGAAGGACATCCCTACCTGACCCAGCGGCCCCAGCCCCCGCAGCCAGCACGCAGAAGTGTTGATGGCACGATTCCCACACCGCTCTGCCTTGACTGCCCGCAGCATGAGGACCAGCGCCCTCCCACCCCTTGCTCTCCTCTCCATCTCCAGCGGGCACTCTGCAGACCCCCTCTGGGTGCAGCTCCCAGGGGAGCCTTTCCAGGGCAGAAGCAGCTTTTCCAGGTGGAGGTGGCCAAGAAAACTTGGAGTGGGCATGTTTAATCATTACATTTTAATGCTGCTTAGCACCCAGTTTAGACAAGTTTAAAACACGCCAGCTGGTTAAGTGCCAGCAGCCGCTTTCCAGATGACAACATTGTTCTTTGTCAGCACTAGGTGCTGAGTGGAGCTGGCATAAGGGCTGATTAAAAATGGTTAGTTATGGTGTTTTAAATCACTGGGGGTGTAGTTGCACGGTAACTTTCCTTCCCAGCCTGCAGTGAGCAGAGAAGCTGTAGGCAGGCAGGACCGCATGGGAAGGGAGGTCACACACCGCCCAGGGCGGCTGCACGGTGTCCACCTCCACTTTCCAAAACACCTGAAGTCTGCTTACGTACTTATGAAGAGCAAAACCCAAGGAGAACCAGCCTTCCTCCAAAACAAGCTCCCAAGCGCTCTGGCACTTGGGAGATCTGCATGGAGCACGTGTCCAGTTTGGGGCTCTCCAGTGCAAGGAAGACACTGGAGCGACTCCAGAGGAGGCCACCGGGATGGCTGGAGGCTGGAGCTCATGGGGATGAGGAGAGGCTGAGGGTCGGACGTGAGCCTAGAGAAGAGAAGGCAAAGGAGAGACCCTACTGCTGCCTTCAGCAACCCAACGAGAGGGTGTAGGGAAGATGGAGCCAGGCCCTCAGAGGCAGGACAAGGCTCAAGGTGGCACATGGGAAATTCCAGCTTGACACAAGGAGAATGTTTTTCATCACGAGGGAGGTCAAGTACTGGCAGGAGGGCTCAGAGAGGTGCAGGGATCTGCATCCTCAGAGACAGTCAAAGCCTCTCCCAAGGGCCTGGCGTGCACTCCGGTCACTCTAGCCGCCCAGCACCAACAGAGCTTCACTTCTCAAGCTTTTGGATGCCCAGCCTGCCCCCCGCTCGATGGACCACTGCTTCCCGGCTGCGGGGGTACAAGCACAGCGAACGGGGTTACGCAAACGCACTGCTGGCCTGAAGGCAAAAAAGAGCTACTTAGACCAGGAGAGCAGAGGTCAAGCAGTTGTTTGTCGGAGCAGCCTGGGGAAAAAGCCTCACTGTTTTACTTTGCTTAAATTCACCAGCTTTGCTAAATCAAGCAATCACCCTTGAAAGCGACAGTCCCCTTCCCCAAAGCAGAGTCCCTCGGTGCTGTCACCACGCACACCGCACGGACCACGGCGCCGGCCTGCGACTCCAGCTCCATTTTGGAAGTCCATCTGTCCCTGCCACCTCTGATTCACTCACGTCCGAACAGGCACACTTCTGGCCCTTGAACGTCTTCAAGGCTTCCCAAACGACCTGAGCTGAAGCAGCTTCATCTGGCAACGAGCTGCCGCAGCAACGTGGTGCGATGGACTTTGAACCACCAGGTTTTGAACCTGCAAAGGGAACTGCAAGAAACCGAAATCCCTGTGCCTCCAGGCAGCCGATCTGCCGAAAAGCTGGGGCTCCTCTGAAACGCCCCGCTCCAGAGGAGAGGAGGACGTACAGATGCCCTCGGAGAAGTCCATCCCTGCAGGGGCAACATCAGCTTTAAGCCAGGGTTGGAGAAGGAGTGCTGGGACAGCAGGGCTGACCGCGAGCCATGTTTCCTACCCTAGAGAGGGCACAGCTGGAGCACTGGTGTCTGTCACTGCACCCGGCCTCACTTATGTGGTCTGTCTGTCTGCAGCATTATTTAGGCGCAGCCAGCTTGCTATCTCAGCACTGCCGATGAAATGAAACACACAAAATATTGTAACCAGAAGGATTCGCGATGGGGAGAGAAGTTTTCTTTAAGCATGCTGGCCTGAGTGCTAGAAATGTTGGAAATGGCAGCAATAAAGCCATCCGAGCACCCCCCACAAGCTCTTGTGTGTGTGTGTGTGCATGATCACGGCATTCGCAGTGTGCAACCGCGTGCCATTTCCCCCCCGCATAGGACAGACAGGACTTGGGAGCAGGCTGGCTTCTGCAGTAAGGGGCAGCTGGGCGCACAGGGGCCATCACCGGGCGCACCATCAGCAGGAAGAAAGATAAAAGCAAGGCAAATGAAACCTCTCAAAGAGCTCGTCTTGCCCCATATGTGATAGACTTTTTGGAAAATGCGGATGGCTGTGTGGTACAGTCATCCCTTGCTGGCATTGCCACCGCATTCAGGGTCCCTGGATGCCCCGGACCTGATTTGGACATCCAGGCTGCTGCGCATCCACAGCCTCATCTGAGGTCAACCTGTCCAGGGGACAGTTAGACCTTCACGGTCACCAGTGGTGTTCCCCAGGGCTCAGTATTGGGGCCAGTCCTGTTTAATATCTTAATTGATGATCTGGATGAGAGGATCGAGGGCACCCTCAGTCAGTTTGCAGATGACACCAAGTTGGGTGGGAGTGTCGATCTGCTGGAGGGCAGGGAGGCCCTGCAGAGGGACCTGGCCAGGCCGGGTCGATGGGCCCAGGCCACGGTGTGAGGGGCAACAAGGCCAAGTGCCGGGTCCTGCACTTCAGTCACAACAACCCCAGGCAACGCTGCAGGCGTGGGGAGGAGCGGCTGGGAGCTGCCCGGTGGGAAAGGACCTGGGGGTGATGGTTGACAGCCACCTGAACATGAGCCAGCAGTGTGCCCAGGTGGCCAAGAGGGCCAATGGCATCCTGGCTTGTATCAGGAATGGTGTGGCCAGCAGGACCAGGGAGGTGATGGTGCCCCTGTATTCGGCACTGGTGAGGCCGCACCTCGAATCCTGTGTTCAGTGTTGGGTCCCTCACTTCAAGAAGGACATGGAGGTGCTGGAGCGTGGCCAGAGCAGGGCAACGAGGTTGGTGAAGGGTCTAGAGCACAAGTCTTACGAGGAGCGGCTGAGGGAGCTGGGGGTGTTTAGTTTGGAGAAGAGGAGGCTGAGGGGAGACCTTATTGCTCTCTACAACTGCCTGAAAGGAGGCTGTAGTGAGGTGGGGGTCGGTCTCTTCACCCCAGTAACAAGTGACAGGACGAGAGGAAACAGCCTCAAGCTGCGCCAGGAAAGTTTAGGTTGGATATTGGGAAAAACTTCTTCACTGAAAGAGTGGTCAGGCCCTGGCACAGGCTGCCCAGGGCAGGGGCTGAGTCCCCATCCCTGGAGGTATTTAAAAGCCGGGGAGATGCGGTGCTTGAGGACATGTTTTAGTGGTGGCCTTGGCAGTGACAGGTTAACAGTTGGACTTGATGATCTTAAGGGTCTTTTCCAACCTTAACAATTCCATGGTTCTATGATTCTATCTTAATCCGACTCTGCTCGGCTTCACATCAGACATGTTCAATCTTTCTTTCGACTGACACGAACCAGGCACTTGGAGGCTGGGCAGAGAGCACAGAAGTCCAAGGAAGGAAGCCTTGGCTCTGTAATCAACACAGGTATTTTTGACAGAGAGCGGGAAATGTGCTGCAGGGCTGCACGATGAACTCTGAGTACAGAAAACTACCAAAACCCCCAACTCCTTCTAAACAGGTCTGACCATCCTGCACACTGAGAACAAGCAGCGTGGCCATGCCAAGATCACCGTGGGCCAGGGATGTGCATGTAAGGAGAGTTAAAGTAGGGATTTTATATGTTATTTTCTAGGAAATCTTTTATAAAGCCTCCCTATTTTGCACAACTGTAACGACTTCTGCAGCTCGTGGCTGAATAAATACCCAGGAGCAACTTCCACCGTCGGCATTCCCTCTACACTCAATGCATCAATTTGGTAGTGGTGTTTGTGCAGTATCAAGGGTTGCGAGGGATCAACATCAGAAGGAGAAGGTTGAACCCTAGGTCCCCTGGTTCTCATTTCACTGATAACTTTCTCTGAAAGGATGCTCTGCCGAGGGAAAAGCAGCAGCAAATAATTATCTGTCTATATCCATCAGGAGCAGTGTTGTATGGCAGGACCTGAGAGCCAAGCAGGCACTGTCAGAAAACACAGATGGGAAGAGGCAATTTTCAACAGCTCGTAATTCCCCTTCTTTGGGCGGGTTTTGCCTGCATCCATCCAAATGCACCTTCCACACCTGAAAGCTTTCTTCCACCAGATTTCATACTTCCACACTCCCAGATTTTCATCCTCCCACTGGAAAGCAGAGAGGCCTTGGAAAAGCGTCGCAAGCAACTTGAGATGGAAAAAATGTGAGGTTGCTCAAACGCAAGGTTGGGAGTACGCTGGCTGGCTTCAGCTGCATGAAAGTTGAACTCGGTGCCTGCCTCTCTGCATTTAAAAGTAACTCTCAGTAAATCAGGGGTATTCCCCAGCTTCCCAGATTGCCGGGGCTCTCCCGCCGCGCTCGAGGGCTTACTGCCAGCGCCGGGCATGCGGCATGAGCGCTGAACAGGTTCCCAGAGATGCCAGCAAAGGCATCAAGGACAGAAAGTACAAATAAAACACCGTGAATAATAATAACCAAAAATTGCCTCAGAAAATGTTATTGTTGCCCCCAGGAAAACGCAATTCATACTTTTCAGTAAGAATTCATTCTGGCCAAGGAATTACAGTGAAGGAGTAAAAATGCATCTTAAAAAGTCACGAACTGGCAGCAGTGACTTTCAATTAGCAAGCACAAAATACAAGCAGTTGATAAGAGCAGCTAAACTGGGCAGTGGAAAACACAGGGCCCATAAGATTAACAGCAAAAAGATGGAAATCAAGCATGCAAGAAAAATGAAGCCATAGTAAAGATATGGAGCCCTGCGTCCAGCTCTGGGGTCCTCAGCATGGGAAGGACACGGACCTGTTGGAGCAGGGCCAGAGGAGGCCACAGAAATGATCAGAGGGATGGAGCACCTCTGCTGTGAGGAAAGGCTGAGAGAGCTGGGGGTGTTCAGCCTGGAGAAGAGAAGGCTGCGGGGAGATCTTATTGCAGCCTTTCAATACTTAAAGGGGGTTATAAGAAAGATGGGGACAGACTTTTTAGCAGGGCCAATAGCGATAGGACAAGGGGTGATGGTTTTAAACTAAAAGAGGGGAGATTCAGAGTAGATAGAAGGAAGAAATTTTTCACCATGAGGGTGGTCAAACACTGGAAGGGGTTGCCCAGAGAGGTGGTGGATGCCCCATCCTTGGAAACATTCAAGGCCAGGCTGGATGGGGCTCTGAGCAACCTGATCTGGTTGGAGATGTCCCTGCCCATGGCAGGGGGATGGACTGGATGGGCTTTAAAGGTCCCTTCCATCCCAAAGCATTCTATGATTCTATGATATGTGCCGGAGCCCAAAATATGGCAAAATTGTCCATTGTGACACAGAAAGAAAGGGATATATAATAACATAGCATATGCATAGAGAGGGATTGTTTCATAGCCAACACTTCCTTAAAATTTTCCGTTCCCCCTGAAAGTCAGAAGAATATTGGCAATCGGCTCCCAACGCCAGGCGGTACTAGATAAGTTGTACCCAAGAGCTTTAAGAGTCAGCCAAGGAAAACTCTGTGATGTGAGTGCTGGTGTTTATGAAATCAGCTGCTGTGAGACCATTTCAGGGGACCAGACGCACAGATAACACGGCGGCGCATGATTTTCAAGGGTAAGAGATGCTTAGCTCTCTTGGCCGAGATGATGGCACCGCTGCCAGGCGTAAAGAGTGGAACAAGTGACATCAAATAAAGTCTGCTGATATATTTTCTGTTGTGAGGTTTCATTGGTTTACTGGTCACTGAGTGGGATCAGAGACACTCGGTGCGCTGGTGAGGCTGAGCATCCTCCCAGGCCCATTCTGCAAAAAGTGGTCCTCAGCACCACATGCCAAATAGAAGAAAACAGGCTTAAAAAGAGAGAGGTTGCTGCAGAGAATGGGCTGAGCGTGACAGCCCGGCATGAAGCTGCAGGAATGGATCAGCAAGATCCTCAGATGGAGAAGGCAAAAAGTGCCCAACACGTTGGGTCAGACTTGGACGTGATGTGAGAACCCACAATTTCCTGCTCCCTCAGCAGCCGTATAAAAATATAGATAGATCTGGGCTTCTTAATCCACAGACTGCCCAACCACCGAGCTCATTTGGCTGCACGAGGTCCCAAAAGTCCTTCTCCAGGGACCTTCACTGCATTTCCCCAAGGTTAGCTGCTCCCAAAGCCCACAGCATGGCTGCGGCTGACACAAGGATTTCCTCTGCCTGCTGAGGAGATGGGGAAAGCAACCACGCTTGCCTAGGTGGGAAGCAGCTGGGTTATTCGGAGCAGGGGCCGCGGTCGGAGAAAGGTTTTCTTCAAAGCGCGAGGCACCTGGAGCAGTTCCAGCCAGGGCTGGGAGCAGGACAGATGGCAGAGCCCCGCTAATCCAGACGGGCGAGCCAAGCCCAGGACTGCGCAGCTCCCTGGGACGCTGCCAAGCATGAACTCCCACTTTAAAGGCCCCACTTGCTCTTACAGATTAACACAGCCCCCCGAGCAGGTCCCGTGGGGAGATGCTCGTGTTTGAGTAGATTTGTGCCCTGCCTGATGAAGGACGCCGTACTGGAGCAGAGAGGGGAAAGCAGAACGGGGCTGGAGCACGGGGTCCATGTCCCAGCCCGCTCCTGCTGCAATCCTCACCAGTGGAGTGCAAAACCCCAAACTTTCCACCCCGACACATCTGCATCCCTCATCCCAGCAGGGCGCACGCTGCAGCGTAGGAATGGTAACAAGGAATTGCCTTATTATTAGGGCCGCGTGAGCAAAACTCGAGCTGCCATGCTCATCGAGGTGAGGTCTATGTCTTCTCCTCTCTCCTGCTCCTTTTGGCTCTGTCTGAGATACAGAGCCTGGTTTTCCATGGAAAGGTAATGTCAGGGGCAAGAGCACGCAGACTGACTGTGGTCGGCTTGCAGGGCAGAGCTCTGCTTGGCAGGACAAGGACCAGTAGACCCTCATGGGCAAACAGCAACTCTGTCGGGACTAAACACAAGCTCCTCACAGCATCTCTAGGTCGCTAAGGCTCTTCCTGCCTGCTGACTTCATAGAATCATAGAATCGTTAAGGTTGGAAAAGACCCTTAAGTTCATCAAGTCCAACTGTTAACCCAGCACCACCAAGGCCACCACTAAACCATGTCCTCAAGCACTGCATCTCCCTGGCTTTTAAATACCTCCAGGGATGGGGACTCAGCCCCTGCCCTGGGCAGCCTGTTCCAATGCCTGACCACTCTTTCAGTGAAGAAGTTTTTCCTAATACCCAACCTAACCCTGCCCTGGCGCAGCTTGAGGCTGTTTCCTCTCGTCCTATCACTTGTTACTGGGGAGAAGAGACCGACCCCCACCTCTCTACAGCCTCCTTTCAGGCAGTTGTAGAGAGCAATAAGGTCTCCCCTCAGCCTCCTCTTCTCCAAACTAAACAACCCCAGCTCCCTCAGCCGCTCCTCATAAGACTTGTTCTCTAGACCCTTCACCAACCTCGTTGCCCTTCTCTGGACACGCTCCAGCACCTCCATGTCCTTCTTGAAGGGAGGGACCCAACACTGGACACAGGATTCGAGGTGCGGCCTCACCAGTGCCAAATACAGGGGCACCATCACCTCCCTGGTCCTGCTGGCCACACCATTCCTGACACAAGCCAGGATGCCATTGGCCCTCTTGGCCACCTGGGCACACTGCTGGCTCATGTTTAGGCAGCTGTCAACCAACAACCTTCTCCTCCTCCTCTCTCTCTGGGGTACCTCTCCCTGCTGCTTTTGTTCCTGTGATTCCATCTGCTCCCATAGGAAACCATCGCTAAGTGTCTCCCCAGCTTGTTCTCTGCACATCCTCCCACACAAGGATCTCAGCAACCCTCACGCTCATCACAACGGGACGTGGAGCCCGCTGTCCCCTCGTCCTGGCCCCCAGCGCTCTCCTGCTGGCCCTGCGGCCCAGATCTTGGGTCTCTGGCTGGTCTAACACAAGGTGCAGGGGATGTCCCCCACAGAAAGCAGGTACCAAACAAGTGATGAGGAGGAAAGTGTTCAGTGGCTGCTCTGCACCGGGAGCTCTTGGTACAGAAATGCCTGAAGCCAAATGAAGAGGTACCCAGCAGCATGAGGGCCATGGGCCCTCCAAACCTGCTGGCCAAGCAAGGAGCAGTGACCAGCTTCTTGTGTCCTTGTCTCGAGACCTCGCACAACGCAGCGCGTCCCTGGTTAGGGACTCCTCCAGGCAATGAACGGTACGCCCGAGCAGGCACAGACATCACGGGCAACGCCATGCTCTTCCCCCGCACCAAAGCAGGGAAGGGATGGCAGCTCGCTGTGTCAGAAAACATGGTTGATGGAGGCAAAGCAGCAGTATGAAAGAGCATGGGGGGAGCTAACGACGTGACCCTCAGCTCGTCTGCGGTCCCCTGTCCAGCCAACACAGCTGCTTTGGAGGTGGCCACATGCCTGGGGACCGGTGGGGCTGGGGTCATGCAGCGGTGGTTACTCATCCCTGGGAAAGCACATGCAGACGGTGCACAGCAGCCTGGCTTCTCCCCTGTGCCAGGATGCCCAGCTGGCCACCACTGCCCCACCAGTCTGTCCCAGTACAGACAGTGCCATGGTACTGGAACCCAGATGCTCACAGGACTGCTCTCTCTGGTCTAGAGCTGAAAATTAAATTAAAACCGCGACAGGGACAGTTAATTAAAGCAGATTAGTGCGAGACTAATTAGGGACACTGACACTGCAACCATCAAGCCCTGCGATGTTAATTAGCTGTTCATTAATGTCAGCTCCCTGTTCAGTACAGAAATATGAACTGCCTATCTCCTGGGTTTCATGCACAGCAGAGCACACAGCACCACTCGGTCACCTCCTCCGAGGGCACACACAGCCTCCCCTCACCTCCCAGCAGAGACACCATCACCACCACCAGCAAGATCTGCGCCACCACCAACAGTGAGATCTTCACCATCACCCAGCACAGAGGCACGGCCACCACTGGCAGCAAAATGCTGTCACCATCCTGAACCACTACAGCCACCGACAGCCAGGAGGTCCCCATCCCCACCCAGCAGCAAGACCATGACCAGCATGACACCTGTGAGCATCTGCCATGTCCCTCATTACTGTGCCACCATCCGAAAGCTGAGGGTTGTCCAGGACTCACCCCAGGACTCCCTAAAACTGGCACCCACTGTCTTCCACATCCATAACGTGCCAGGGGACATGCAGGACCATCCTTCTTTCCTCTCACTCTTGGCCTTCAAAAGGTACTAGGATGGTGCTGCCCCATCCCACCATCATGCTCATAGTTGGGGCACAAAAAAGAAGGCTGGAGGACTCTGAAGAGACAAAAGCAAAAGAAAGGAAATCCACCAAGCTCCTTGGTGTGACTTTCCATCACCACAAGGACCTCCGTCCTGCCTGGTCTGGGAAAGGCAAAGAAAAAACAAACAGCTCTTCCCCGGGAGGAGGAGAGCACACACGGGTGTGTAGCGAGCACACAGCGATTGTAGGAAGGACACAGGGCTGTAGGGAGCACAAATGGGCTGTAGGGAGCATACCCGGGGATGCAAGGAGCATGGATGGGCTATAGGGAGCTCAAGGGGGCTGTAGGGAGCACACACAAGGCTGAAGGGAGCACACGCCGGCTGTAGGCCGCACACAGCAGCTGTATGGACCACACATGGGGTTGTAGGCATCACACATGGTGCTCTAGGGAGCAAACACAGGCTGCAAGGAGCACACACAGGCTGCAGGCAGCACGGATGGGCTATAGAGAGCTGACGGGGCTGCAGGGAGCACACATGGGCTGTAGGGAACATGCACAGCGGCTGTTGGGAGAACACACAGGCTGTAGGGAGCACGCAAGGGCTGTATGGACCACACATGGGGTTGTAGGCATCACACATGGTGCTCTAGGGAGCAAACACAGGGCTGCAGGCAGCACGGATGGGCTATAGGGAGCTGACGGCGGCTGTAGGGAGCACACGTGGGCTGTAGGGAACATGCACAGCGGCTGTTGGGAGAACACACAGGCTGTAGGGAGCACGCAAGGGCTGTAGGGAGGAACACATGGATGGTGGAAGCAGACCCAGGGTTATACAGAGCACACACAGAGCTACTTGGGGCACGAACAAAGGTTGGAGGGAGCGCACACGGGGGTTGCAGGGAGCACACAGGCACCGTAGAGAGCACACACGTGGTTGTAGGGAGCCCAAACAGCAACTCATAGGGAGGGCAGACAGGGTTACACGGGGCAGGTTGCAGGGAGCGCAGACAGGGTGTAGGGAGAACACACAGGGGCTGTAGGGTGCACACACCAGTTTAGGGAGCACACAGAGGGACATCAGGGTGTACAGACGGGGCTGTAGAGGGAACAAAAGGGGTTGTAGGGAGCACACGCCGGGCAGCTGGGAGAACACAGGCTGCAGAGAGCACACAGGGGCTGTAGGGAGCACAAATGGGCTGCAGGGTGCACACACAGCCTGCAGGGAGCACACACAGGGATGCAGGGAGCACGCAGGGCTGTACGGATAACATGCTGGCTGTAGGGAGAACACACAGGCCTGTAGGGAGCACAAATTAACTGTATGGAGACAAACGGGCTGTAGGGAGCACACACACGCTGTACGAGAACACATGGGTGGTAGGGAGCACGCAGAGGCTGTAGGGACTACACGGGGGGCTGCGGAATGAACACACAGGGCTGTAGTCAGCACGCACAGGCTGAAGGGAGCACACACCGGCTGTATGGTCCACACACAGGGCTGTGGGGAGCACAGACAGGCTGTGGGGAACACATGGGGCTGTAGGGAGCACGGACAGGCTGAAGGGAGCACACACCGGCTGTATGGTCCACACACAGGGCTGTAGGGAGCACAGACAGGCTGTGGGGAACACACACCGGCTGTATGGTCCACACACGGGGCTGTGGGGAACACACATGGGGCTGTAGGGAGCACAGACAGGGTGTAGGGAACACACATGGGGCTGTAGGGAGCACGGACAGGCTGTAGGGAGCACGGACAGGCTGTATAAACCACACATGGGGCTGTAGGGAGCACGGACAGGCTGTATAAACCACACATGGGGCTGTAGGGAGCACGGACAGGCTGTAGGGAGCACGGACAGGCTGTATAAACCACACATGGGGCTGTAGGGAGCACGGACAGGGTGTAGGGAGCACACGCGTGGGCTGTAGGGAGCACAGACAGGGTGTAGGGAACACACATAGGGCTGTAGGGAGCACGGACAGGGTGTAGGGAACACACATGGGGCTGTAGGGAGCACGGACAGGGTGTAGGGAACACACATGGGGCTGTAGGGAGCACACATGGGGCTGTAGGGAGCACAGACAGGGTGTAGGGAGCACACATGGGGCTGTAGGGAGCACAGACAGGGTGTAGGGAGCACACACGTGGGCTGTAGGGAGCACGGACAGGGTGCAGGGAACACACATGGGGCTGTAGGGAGCACAGACAGGGTGTAGGGAACACACATGGGGCTGTAGGGAGCACGGACAGGGTGTAGGGAACACACATGGGGCTGTAGGGAGCACACATGGGGCTGTAGGGAGCACGGACAGGCTGTGGGGAACACACATGGGGCTGTAGGGAGCACAGACAGGGTGTAGGGAACACACATGGGGCTGTAGGGAGCACAGACAGGCTGTAGGGAGCACGGACAGGCTGTATAAACCACACATGGGGCTGTAGGGAGCACAGACAGGCTGTAGGGAGCACGGACAGGGTGTAGGGACCACAGACAGGCTGTAGGAAGCACACAGATGGAGCTGTAGGGCACACACATGGATGTAGGGAGTAAACACAGGCTGCAGGGAGTACAGCCTGTAAGGAGCACACACTGGCTGTAGGGAGCACACACCAGCTATATGGACCACACGTGGGTTGTAGGCAGCACACACGGCGTTGTAGGGAGCACATAGACAGGCTGCAGGGAACACACGCGTGGCTGTAGGGAGCACAGACATGGGCTGTGCGGAGTACACACACAGGGGCCGTAAGGAGTACACACAGGCTGTATAAACCACACATGGGGCTGTAGGGAGCACACACGGGACTGAAGGGAGCAGACATGGGCTGTAGGGAGCACGCACCGGCTGTATGGAGCACACACACGGGGTGTAGGGAGCACAGAGGGGGTTGCAGACAGCACACACAGAGACCGTAGGGAGCACATAAAGGGCCGTGGGGAGCACACATGGGGTATATGGAGCACACGCTAGGGTACAGGCTAAACAAACAAGCTGCAGGGTGAATATGGGCTGTAGGGACTACACACAGGTGGTAGGAACCACACTCAGGGGCTGTAGAGAGAACACAGAGGTGTAGGGCGCACACACAGGGCTGTAAGGCATACACACATAGGGCTGTAGGGAGCACACACATGGGGCTGTAGGGAGCACACACGGACCATATAGAGTAAATACAAGCTGTAGGGAGTAAATACAGGTTGTAGGGCACACACATAGTGGGGTAGAGAGCACAGATGGGCTGTACAGAGTACACACATGGGGGCTGTAGGGACCACAGATGGGGGCTGTAGGAAGCCCATTAGTGGCTCTCGGGCTGGTCCCATTCAGTAGCAAGGCACGAGCCACTGGTACCGTGCACGGGCCCCCACCTTGATCCTCAGACAACGCTCGTCCCAGCTCACACCCAGTCCACCTGTGAGCCCTACAGATGCCTGGCTTCAGCCCAACCACAGGACCTTCCTGCCCCACACATCCCCCAGCGGGGCCTTGGGGACATGACAGTCCTCCTGTGTTCGGTGGCGGTCACAGCACTGAGTTTCTTCACCCAGAGGAAACGCTCCTGCAATGGAGCATCTCCCAAATGCATCGCAGCTGCTAGGCTGAACCAGCCCAAAAACCCATGCATGCTCTTCAGACACAGCCACGCTTTCCGCCACGCAAACCTGCCCTGATTCCCTCCAGAACCGAGCTGCGTTTTCACATCCCACCCTGGAAAACCAGCAAGGATGCTCACACCTTCTCCTCTAACCCGCATCCTGCTCCAGCACTGCAAAAGCCTCTTTGTATAATGCATCCACCGCCTTCACCCAGCTCTGGAGAAAAAGAAGTGTCTCGTGTCTGGTGCAAACTGGTGATGGGGTGGGAGCTAAGTGAGGACGTCCTAATGGGAAGCAATCAGACTCCACTGCTTCTCCTCCCCCAGAGCATATTTAGAGCTTTCAGAAGGAAACAAAACTTGTTTATCTTAACGCTAATCAATTTATAGCAATCAAAATAAAACCCATTAGGAGCCATTCCCCATTTGAGTTTCAAAGAGGCTTCTGACCCCAGGAGGCTCTGAGCTGATTGATTAGAAATTTCTGACACTAATGTGTGTCTTCGAAGGGTCCAGTGTGGCTTTAATTCCTCTCTCCTGAGACACTGATCGTGTGTTAACATCTGTCAGCCCCTTCCTGCACTTAGGGGAGGGGAAATTCATGAGCATACTGAGTTGCATGTCACAGCTGGGGAGAAGGCAGCGTTTGCTGGCTTAAACAGCTTCCAGAAATCCCTTGGGGCAAATCATTTGCATGATCCTTTTCTCCTTGGGCAAAAAGCTGGAGTGCACCAAGAAATAAAAAGCACTGATGCAGAGCCGAGGCAGCAGGTGGAGAGGTTAGAGCTCAGGGCTGGGATTTGGGCTTTTGCATCCCAACTTTGTCCCTGACTCCTTGTGTCCCTGGGCAAGCGCGCTCCCCCTCCACGTACGGGTAACAGCGGGGCGCAGATGGCAAAGAAACATATAGGAAAGATTATTTTTATGTGCTTGGAGACAGATACAGGGAGGAGCCTTCATCCTTCAAGATGGAGCACGCTTGGTCCATCAGTGTTTTGTATCATGGTGAAGACTACATCTGTCTCCACCGGTCCTGGCACGGGGTCCTGCACGGCCCGGGGAAAGGAGCTGTGCGTGCAGGCACAGGCGATGCCCTGCCGAGACATGTTGCCTTGCGGGCATCACCTCTGGTGACCACAGACCCATTTGCTGGAGCTGGACAAAGGCAGCCGGGCTAGAAAGTGCATTTTTTGGCAGGGAGGTTGAAACTATGGATGGAGGGATTCTAGCCATTTGCTGCCACGTTTCTTTGTCCGATGAAAAAAAGCTGAGGGTGGCCATACGTGGATGCAAATGCGTTTAGGCTAAGGGTATAGGCATGGTCACGTGCACCTGCACGGGGGCGATCGATGAGGGGACAGCACGGGAACAGCGTGATCCCTCCCATGCTCTTCCATCCGTACAAAGAAAAGGGGTGGAGAAGGGGTGGGAGGAGAGGGGGTAAATCCGTCCATGCAAAAGGGACGCAGCAAAGACCGGCTGGCAGCGGGCTCCCTGCTGCCTCCACCTCCCCCCTGCAGCTTGCCCTCCCCAGTAACAGCCCCCTCTGCGGCATTCCCAAGCGGGACCAACTGCCTCTCACTTTCAGCAGATTAAAGCAACTAATCTAGTTAATGAAAGCAAATCAGCCCAAACGAGCCACTCTCCCCTGCAGCAGGGCAGCGGGTCACCGGGAGCGCAGCTCTCCGCCCCTGCCCGGTGCCTGGAGCTCCCGGTGAGGATGCTGAGCCGCTGTTGCTGCAGCAACCCGGCGTGCAAGGCCGGGCCTTTCGCCTCCCCGGTGGGCGTGCAAGGCAAGCAGGCGTGCGAGAGGGCACCTGGGACTCAGTGGGAGCCTTCGGCCTCTGCCCTCACTTCATCTGGGAGGCAATCAGCCAGGTTCGTCACGCCGGCCCCGGGTGTAGGATGCTGAACCTGTGGGACATGGAAAATTGGTCTGGGGGCGGCAGGGTCAGCTGGGGCGAAGGTCCCCAGGAGGGAGCGGGATGCAGAGGGGGGGCTCGGTGGGGGCAGAGATGGGTGTCCTGGGGTGCTCCGGTGGATGCTGTGGGCTCAGCTTGGGGCAACCCATTACAGACAGCACATCCAAAGGACGCTGCGACAGAGACCTGCTATCCTTCAGGCCCTTCTGCAACCCAGGAGGCAGGGGAAGAGGAGTCTCTCCGCTGCTGACACCGGAGGGAGGAACCTGCCAGCCAAGCAGCTGGACTCAGCCGTTGAATGAGTTTCACGCCCCTTTGAACACCTCCCTCCTTCACCACCAGTATCTCCAGCCGGGCAGCCCAGGGGCCGCAGGTCTGGCATCCAATGCCCACGATGCTGGCAAGGGATGGGAAGCACGGGAAGGGCTGTTGGCAACACCTGCACGACGGTCCCCTCGATGGGTGCTGCCTGCGGGGACGGGGGTCCAGCTGCCGAGCCGACACCGGCCACCGCTCTCTCGGGCACTGCTGGGCCTCCTCAGCCCCCCTGGGCTGGCTGGTCCCTCCACAGCCTTGCACAGATCTGGGGGCTCTGGACCCCAGGGTCCCATGCTTCACCCAGGCACCCTTCGATGAACCTGATGGCTGGTCCTCAGCTAAAGCCCAACGCCCAGCAACGATCCATCTTGTTTTACATACTCCAAAACGTGAAGTCCCTCTTTTCTCATTAGCTTGCTCTAGGGGTTACTCACTCAGAAACACATGCCTAATTTTTTTTAATTTGTCTAGCTTCAGTTTAACCCTACCGGTTCTTGTTATCCCTTTCTTTGCCAGATTAAAAAGCCCTTTAGAGGCTGGTGTTTCCTCTTGGTACTCATCTCACCTCTTAATCTTCTTTTTAAGAAGCTATTGAGCTCTTTCAGTCCCTCGTGGAAGGGCATTTTCCATGGCTCTTGGGACCATGTTTGTGTTTCTCTGCAGCACCCTCCAGGTTTATTTTTCACATCCCTCTTGAACCATGGAAAGCAGGGCGGTCTGCTCACACGGAGGCATTTTTCTGACCTCAGTCTACAGGACAGTCAAATCTTGCATTTAACTTCTTCGTATGAGATGCGGCTTAGCAGGACTTCCCAGACCTCCTCACCCCTGGTTTCACAGGTTCTCTCAGCAGAGATTTCCCACTCCCTGCTGGATGCAGTTACAGCAGGCCTGGCTCTGAGCGCTGCCGACCCATGGTGGTGCCTCCTGTCCCCCTGCCACGCTACCACCTGAGGAACCTCTTTAGACCCCAAGCTGGCTTCAGCACCGAGCCAAGGTTCCTCCATCCATCTCCAGTGCACAGGTGGTGCTCGGGTCAAGCTGGCTCCATGGTCCTGGTACGTGATTTTTCACGGCATCCCAGCAGGGCTGGTGGGAAGAGCCCTCTGGGGTCTCCAGGCCAGTCTCCAGCTCACAGAAGGGCTGAGTCCAGCCCAGTCCAACGACTGAGTCCAGCTGTAAATCAGGGCAGCTGCGGCTGCGTGTAGCCAAGCCTTGGAAATCCCTGAGGACGGTGATGCTCGACCTCCCTTGGGAACAGTCTCAGCTTTTCCAAAGCCCATCCTGAGCTGCTGCAGCTGGTGGCTGCTGTCCTTCCTCTACGATCTGGCACCGCTGATGGGGGCTTGGATCCATCCTCTTTTAGTTGCCCCACACAGAGCTGTAGCTGTGCTTAGATCCCTTCTCGGGTTCTTCTTCACCGGATTCCCTCCACCTCGCTGAAATCTCCTTGGGCCAAGCTCCAGCCGAGGGCGGAGCAGCCCAGCTACTCAAAGCTGCATCCCTCCGCCATTCTGCACAGCATGTGACGCAGTCCCCCTCTGACACTGGGAAAGAGCCTCCTGAGACAAGAGATAAAGTGGCTCTGCTAGCCTAATAGCGGTTGAAGAAACCGCACTGAGATCTGGAACAGAGCTCAACTTGTCCAAAAAAACACCATGCAGACAGAAAATCCTGGCAACGTGACGCATTCCCCAGTGGCATCCAGAGCTCAGGCCCACCAAGGTGACCAGCCGCTGCATAACGCATGAATACCATCCCTGCAAGCGCACAGATTCATGCAGACGCTGAGGATGGCGGTCGTCGTGGTGCCGGAACGAGGAGCCACCCTGAGCACCCAGCTGCAGGCCGGAGCAGGGGGTGACGAGTGACACAGCGTAGCCTCCCGACGTCCCCAACTTAGGCGGGTTTACCAGAGCTAAAGCCACTCGCAGAGAGTGACAGCAAGATCTCAGGGTGCTGAGTGACTGGGCAATAACGCGGCAAATGAAATTCAGTGGTGACAAAAGGAAACTAATGCACTTGGGGGAAAAGAGCCCTAATTATACAAACACAATGATGGGCACTAAATTAGCTATTAACATGCAGGGAGGAGATCTCGGCAGCACTAGAGATAATTCTCTGAAAACATCAGTTCAAAGCTCATCCATCATCAAAAAAAATGAGAAAATGTAAGGAATTATTAAGAAAGGAACCCAGTGCAAAACAGGAATGTTATTAAGCCATTGCACGGAGCCACGTTTTGAACAGTGTTTGCAGCGGTGGTCACCCTTAGACAAGGTCACGAGGCAGATGATAAAAATGATTAGGGATACAGAGCAGCTTCCATATGGAGAGTCAATCAACTCGGGACCTTCCATCTGAAACGAGACCACTCAGGGAGGTACATAAAGCCATCAGGAATATAGGAGACATGAACGGGAATAGATTGCTGGCAATTTCTTACAGTATACAAGGACATATCTTTTAACACGGCGCATAATTAAATTGCATAACTTCCTGCCACAAGGCACTGTGGGCACTGAAAATATGAGCAGCACGCCAGAAGACAGGAGGAATCAGCACTCTATCCACTCTTATTTCTCCCACTATCTAGCCAGTACAGACATTTGCAAACCAATAAACACCAAGGTGTTGCAGAAAAGGTCATTTTTTTTCCCATCACACACGCAGTCATGCTCAGCACATGGGAAGCTCTCTCTTGGCCACCTCCTGGATGTGTTTCTGGGTCTGCCCGGACCAACTGGTCAGCATCCATGGGACCTCCAGCCACCAAGAGCTGCAGCCAGCAGTTTCCCAGGGGAAAACCTGGAGGATGTCCATTTCTAAAGCACACCCCAGCCCCAAATACCTACCTCTTGGCAAGCCAAGTTAACAATGCCAACACCTGGAACAGAAGCTGGAGGGGCTGCCAAACAAAGGCACCTTGCTCTGCTGAGCTGTGTGCGAGCAGAGTGCCCCAGTCGATGGGCTAAGGACAGTCATGGTCTCACACGAGAGCAGCAGGACCTGCAGCACGATGTCACCCTAAGGACCATAGACTGCATCCCCAAAGCCCCAGCACCCCATGATGTTGCACTAAGGACCATGGGCTCTGTCCCCAGAGCCCCAGCATCCCATGATGTTGCACCAAGGACCACAGTCTGTGTCCCCAAAGCCCCAGCACCCCATGATGTTGCATTAAGGACCATGGGCTCTGTCCCCAAAGCCCCAGCATCCCATGATGTTGCACTAAGGACCATGGACTGTGTCCCCAAAGCCCCAGCATCCCATGATGTTGCATTAAGGACCACAGTCTGTGTCCCCAAAGCCCCAGCATCCCATGATGTCGCACTAAGGACCGTGGACTTTGTACCCAGCGCCCCACAGACACGAACGCTGCAGCAACAGGGTCTCTGGAGCCTTGGTCTTTGCCCTTGCAACGGGTGTCCGACCCTGCCCATCCGCCGCCCGTCCTAAATCCATAGCACAGCCCCTGCGCGTGCATTTAAACCTGTTCTAGGAGGCTGCTCCAACTCTTCTGCTGGCCTCCAAGAGCCTTCTGTGGAATAAGAAACCACCCCAAAACAGATCAAAGATGTCCACAGAGATGCTGTTTAAGGGGAAAGAGCTTCTGGGCTTCCCATTTGAGGGGTATGTTTCCCTTCATGCTCAGCCCAGTGATTAGTGCTCGCCAGGGAATCAGAGCTGCAAAATGAATTTGAGAAGACAGAGCAGTGTCAGGCTGTTAGTAGCTCAAAAAGGATCTTGGCTCCCCTGAGCCTGAAGGCTGAGCACTTACCATTCAGGCCCCCGCGATAGATTTAACAACCAAACGCTTCCAAGGCAGGCGGTGGCCTGCCTGCTAGCCTCTCCCGCCCCGACTCCTCCCCGAGGAGACCATTAGCACCTGAAAACGGAGAAGCCACGGCCTTGGCCGCAGCATCTGGGGTTGGACACGGCACTGCAGAGTCGGGCTGGATCCATACGAGAGCCAGGGCTATGAGACAGCTTCACGTGCTGCTGCTGCGCTGGGGCTCGTATTTTTGGAAAGAGCATCCCAGAGGGCCGCAGTGGATGCTGCTTGTTCTCGCGCCAGCCCTGACTGTTTTGGAAAGTTTGGTTAAGCTCCATTTGGCTGCCTCCGAGTTATTCAAGCACAGAAAGGGGGTTATTGGTTACAGGATGTTTCAGATTTTTTTTTTCTGAGCACGGTTCGGTTGAGAAAGCACAAATTTGGCCTGCCTGGTGCAGCTCCTGCGGCGAGGCGAAGCAGCCTCTTTACACAGGCATGCAAAGTCACGGCTAACTCAGCAGAGCGTTATTTAAAAGGACACATTCAGAGCTCGCAGCCCACGTCTGCTCAGTCCTGTCTCCGCAGCCGGGGCCAGAGCCACCTCCTCTGCAGCCCAAATGCCTCCGTGACCATTCTCCCCCTTCGTCTCCCTTCACGCCCCCAGCAAAAGCCTCCTTCCCCGAGCAGCGCAGCACCGGGCGTTGCTTCACCGTGCAGAAGGTTTGGCAGGAGAGGCTGGACACGAGCAGGCCGAGTCGCTCCAGGCCGCCCTGCAGAGCCAGCGCTGCACCTCCAAACGCCCGGGGAGCCCGGGACGCCCCCTCCTCCTCCTCCGCTGCTCGCTCGCCGTAATGCTGATAATAAAGAAACCTCTGTGTGTCTCCAGGGAAGCGGGACTCGGAGAGGGGCACAAAGACTCCCGCAGCTGTGTGTTTGCAAACAACCCAGCTGAGCTGTGAAGAGGGGCTGAAAGCAGTAATTGTCTTTAATTAAAGGAGGTTGGAGGCATCTCAAGCTTTGACAAAAGACATTTCCAGTCTGCTAGCAGCTCCGGCACTCATCGCTGCTGCAGCCGCAACCTGGCCCGCAGGTTCGCCGGCGGCGCGCGGCAGCGGGGACGCGGGGACGCCAGCCCAAGGGTGCAGATGCACCGGTGCCGGGGCACTGCCATGCACCCGCGGGGCACGAGAGACGTGCACACCTGCACTCCAAGGAGGATCCAGCAAGTCAGCTCACAGCAGGACAAAATACCTGGGAGCCCTGCAAGCCTCGCGCTTTGCACCAGATCGGAGCCAGATGTGCCTGTGTTGGGACCCAGCAGCTGTCTGAGGGCATCCCACCCTCCTGCTTGACGTGGCTGCATGTGTCTCTGTCCAGGGGTGTCACCTCCACCCTGGCTGCTGTCTCACCCCTGTCCTGATCTGCCCTCGTCCCCCTCCTGCAGTGGTACCCGCACCCCGCGGTGCCTCGCCAGGGAAATTGCAACGCACAGAGGTGATGCACACAGGCAGAGGCTGCAGACCGAATGTCAAGAGCGCTATTGCTGCAGCTCCTCCTGGGCTAATTAATTAATCCTGCTCGTTAGCGAGCTACCTGGGCTGGTGTGGAGCTCTGTCATGATGCTGCATCCTTGCAAGCTCATGTTGGGCTTAGCAGACCTCGCCGCAGCAGGAGCCCACGCCGTGCCGGACCCCCACACATATGGATGCTGCCCCCCCCAGAGCCCCCCCCAGGGCTGGCCCTTGCTCCCAGCCACGCTCTGAGCTTCAGGGAGATGATAAGCAAGCTCAGGGTACCGAAATGTCCTCCCTCCCTCCTCTCCTCTGTGCTCAGGGATGAAGGTCCCTGGGGAGGGCGTATTGCCCACCACACACTGCTTCCTTCCTCCCGCCCGCGCTTGCTTTTGGCCTTCCAGCACATCAGCGTGCAGCAAATCACGGCTCTGGTTTCCATGGAAACCCCATCTCGGCCCCCCCCCCCCAAGCATATGCAACACGGTTGGGCTGGCGCGGCAGCGGTGGGCCCACATGTCCTGCTACCCCACCCCGGATCAGGAACCTTCTCCTGGTTTCCACCAAGGCCTTTCCGACCCATTCTCACGGCAGCGGCCAAGGCAGCCCTGGTGTCGGGCACCCACTCTGGAGAGAGGACTTCTGCTGCCAGAGAAATGTGTCGCGCTAACCTCTCTTCTTTAGGCAGGACTGAGCAGCAAAACTGCACTTGCGTCCAGTCTGAACCCTCCACTCAGCTTTGCACATTATGCTTTTACTGCTTTCCCACGCGTAACCCCTCTTCCCGCGCTCCACTCGCTATCTGCCTTGCAGCTGGAAGCGCCAGAAAATCAGCCCGTGCACACGGGCAAATCCCCGCCGTGGCCCTGCAGAGGTGCAGGGAGCCAAACGCACCCAAAGTCATTAACGGTGTGGAGCGCGCACAGGCTGCGTGTGAGGTGCACGTGCGTTGGGCTCGTCGTGTCCTAGAGGAACCGCCGTGCCCACTGGGCAGGTCCCCATGTGCGTATTTTTGCCTGGGAAATCCTGGAAAGAGCAGCCGCGCTCTAATTCAAGAGAAACAAAAACAAACTGGGATCGCTTCCATCTGAGCCAGACAGCAAAAACCTTTCCAGAAGCAAAAAAAGACCAGTTCTAATTATAGGGTATCCTGAAGATACACACGCTTAGATTTGTCACTCTATTTGCAAATTAACCATACCCATGGTGGCAACGCGAGTAAGCAGTGGGCATGATAAAGTTTCTCTTCTGGCTTCCTAATCCTCTTTAGAAGGCAGAACCAGCAGCATAAGCGGTAACCGGGGGTGAACCGGTGCACTCTGCCATTTCCAGCGCTGCAGACCTTTTGCTGGGATTTGCACGGCCGCAGCTGGAAGACTGAGCTTGAGAAAGCCTGGAGATCATTTTCCCTACAACAGCTACCCCATCTCTTATTCTTCAGTCAGTGCCACAGCTCCACTCCCAGGGTGTAAATTGAGAGTAAAACACCAACATTATTGCCTGGATCAATGTCCAAGCTGACGCAGGTGACGGTAACGGCATAACCACTGTACTTGTGAAGGTGACTGAAAATTACAGCATCGCTCGCCTCCTCCAAACGAGAGGACGGCTGGCGAGGCACCACGCGCCGGGCAGCGCGCTGTGGGCTGCTAGTGGCAATGCGACGGCAAATGCAGGCAATTTTTAATCCATCATTGGGGTGCACAGCAGGGAAAGTGAACGAGAAGCTTCTCTGGGTGTGAGTCATTCCCTGAATGTTTCTCCTAATCTTGTTTTCCCCGTTTTTACTCTTTCTGTTTTATTAACGAGGGCTGTGCGTATACACGGAAAGGCGCAGAATTAATTTTGCTCGCCGTGTTGCAAGGAAAGGCCTGCAGTAGTAGCGTTTCCACTGCGGTAAACCCTCCCGAGCTTCATGCCTTCAGCTACGGGAATCCTCTGGGTGACGGCTGGCAGGAGAGAGCAGCTCCAGCATCCGCTGCCTGGGCAGCCCGAGGCATCGCCGCCTCCTCCTCCTCCTCCTCCTCACGGCTCCCTGCAAGCCAAAGACGCTGCTGTAGGATCCTGAGCCACTCAGGTGGGGATGAATGGGGAAGTTATCTGCCAAAATAATGCTCTTGATCATGGTTACAGCAATACAGACATCTGGAGAATTGTCACCAGCACATGAGACTGGAGGGATAAGGAAAAAGGGGGGGAAAGGGGCAGAGGAAGGCTCATAAAAAATGTTGGTTTCCACTGCTATGCCTCGAGAGGGACCAGCACGTTAGAAATCCCCGGCTAAGGGTCTGATGCCCAGCAATGTCCCGCATCCCGTCTGTCCCTTGATGCTCCGTGCGTGTGGGCGCTTTGGGCCGCTGCACGGGGCACCAGCCCGCAGCCATCTGCGCTGCACAGCCCAGGAGCGTGCAGGCGCCGTGCTCAGGAGGGGCTCTCCTGAAAGGCGGGGAGAAAGGTGGAACGGCGTGATGGAAACCACCCGCTGATGTCTGAGAGCAAGCATGCCCCTGATGCTGCACAGACCCTTCCCGCGTCTCCGCAGAAAGCCTCCTGGAGAGGCGATGCCGTAAAAAGGCAGATATCGTGCATTTAATGGAGTGTGCTGTTTGACAAATATTATCTGTTACTACAGGCGCTTCAGAAGTCGCTACAATCTTTTCAAAAGCCATCCAGGCTGGGAGAAATGCCATTTGGAGCAAAGCATCCGCCTTACTCTACTTTATGGGCTCCACTTCAGGCTGCACTTTAATTCTTACTAATCTTGAGGGTTTGGGCATTTTGATAGTTTGAAATGAATAAAGCCTTTATCACGTGCCCATTTATTGTTCACTCTGCTCCTGTCTCCTGTCACAGCTGCAGGTGTAACAACCGTGGTACTCCTGGGATCATAATGTTTTGAAAGGAAATTGCTAGCTTTGGTTTCAGACTTAAAAATTGTCTTCTTGAACACAGGGTCTCCATGAGCTCTGAATGTGACAATAGTCTGAAAGTGCAAAAAGACTTTGCAAGTAGGAGCTTGTCGTCCTTGAAAATTGTCAGCGCCCAAATACTGAAGAACCAGATATTCCCTCAAAATGCATTTTGAATTTGCCCCATTAGCCACAGGAGTCATTTCAAGCCATCGCCCACCAAACCTGTGGACCTCCAAGGGGACCCTCATCGTGGTCATGCCCGTCACCTCCCCAGCTGCTGCTGCGGTACCCACAGCCCACCGCGGAGGGGTGAGCCAGCCCAAGTGCTTGGGATATGCTTGAGCACAGCATCGTACGCTCAAGCATCAAGAGCCCTGTTGGCCAAATGAAACCATGAGATGGGTTTTTGCAAAGGTGTCTCTAATTTCTGACACAAGGAGCAAAGCCAATATCCCCAGTTTACCTCCAAGGACTCCGGGAACCACCTGCAGTACTGTGTCCAGCTCTGGGGTCCTCAGCATGGGAAGGACACGGACCTGTTGGAGCGGGGCCAGAGGAGGCCACAGAAATGATCAGAGGGATGGAGCACCTCTGCTGTGAGGAAAGGCTGAGAGAGCTGGGGGTGTTCAGCCTGGAGAAGAGAAGGCTGCGGGGAGACCTTATTGCAGCCTTTCAGTACTTACAGAGGGCTTATAAGGTGGGGACGGACTTTTTAGCAGGGCCAGTAGCAATCGGACAAGGGGGAATGGTTTTAAACTAAAAGAGGGGAGATTCAGAGTAGATAGAAGGAAGAAATTTTTCACCATGAGGGTGGTCAAACACTGGAAGGGGTTGCCCAGAGAGGTGGTGGATGCCCCATCCTTGGAAACATTCAAGGCCAGGCTGGATGGGGCTCTGAGCAACCTGATCTGGTTGGAGATGTCCCTGCCATTGCAGGGGGGATGGACTGGATGGGCTTTAAAGGTCCCTTCCATCCCAAAGCATTCTATGATTCTATGAAGATGCCAACCCTTGGCAGGTGTCATTTCAACCCGCTAAAGTGCAGAAGAGCTCTCTGTCCTTGAAGACCTTGCTTCAGAGACCTGGAAAGGCTCCACAGGAGTCACCTACCTGCAGAACACATTGTGTTTCAGGTGCCTTTCAAAGAAAAGGATGCAGGAGGAGCAATGCACTGAGTCGGTAGCTCCGGGTCTCAGTAGGACTTTTTTCTGTCGCCCCTTAACAGGGTGCTTTCCAAGATCCAGTGGCTTACAGTTTCCTGCTCACACTGTACCTCGTTCCCCATTTGCCAGCCTGTAAGACCTGCCATTACTAGTTTCTCATGTACTACAACCAGTTTCCCTGCTTCATGGGCAGATGCTGGACTCCAGCGAAGGCATCCAAGCTGGGCGGGCACGGGGCTGCCGCTCACTCGGAAGGAGACTCCTGCTGAAGCTCGCTGGCAGGGAGGAAGGCAAGGATGCTGCTTCAGAGCCTCTTCGGCTTGTAAATGTATTTCCAGTGTGGCCACAGCCCACCCAAAGCACAGCAGCGCTCTGCAACCAGCTGCTGGCCCCGTCCCACAGCCTGCCGGGCTGCGCCCCTTCTTTCATGTCTCTTCTCTTTTTAATACCTAGCAACATTTTTGGTTTGGGTTTTTTTTTAATTTTCTTTTCTTAGACACCACTTCCCCAAATGCCAAGAAATGAAGGCAACAAGGGGATGCCTCAGAGTCACCGGGCGGCGCTCACCGCGCTTCTGCCCGGTTTTGCTCCGCATCCTTCACGCCGCTCCTTCCTTACGGTGTTTAAGTTAGAGCACCCGCCCACGCAAGGACCGGGTATCGCGGATCGGTGTCACCTCACTTCAGGTCTCCTTCAAAATGTGAAAACGTTGTGTATTTTGCTTGGCCAAACCTAATTTAACGTTGTTTGAAGTTTGGGCTATGTAAACACAGCCATCGTGTGAGCTATGAACACTTTGATTCCATTTCCTAACCTTTATGGGGACTTTTATGTATACTTTCCAGTGATATACTATGTTTCTAAGGCATATGGGGAACAATAAAGAGTTTCCCTGGAGCTAATTAAGCTAATCATGGCTCCTAGATTAAATTTTCTGTAAGAATTTTACCTTGTATTGCTAAAATGAAATAACTGTGCTCTTACAAGTGATCATCAGACAACAGAGTAACTTTAAATCAGCGCAGAGAATGTCTGAGGGTATTTCCCAAAACTAAACATTCAAAATAATCTCTTGGCTTTGGCCCGACGCACAGAAAAATCTCAAATGAAAAAAAAAAAATCCTCAAAAGCAGCATTTGCTCCAGTTTTCCTCCAGTTACATACGACGAAGAATATTCTCCTCTTGCCCCATAAAGATGCAGAACTCTGATGCATTCAGGGAAAACCCTCCTTGCCTCCCAGATCTCTGAGCACTTTGATTCAAAGGAAAAACTAATGGTAAGAAACACGTTCCCTTCATTTTATGGCAATAATGACTTAAAATCCTGGAAGCCTGGGCCTGGATCCCAGCTATTCATTCCAGTTCCTATTAATGTTTACCACTTTTCTCAGAACAAAAAAAAAAAAAAAAGGGAAAAAAAAACCCAGGGAGGCCTATGAAGGAGAGAGAGGAAAAGCAGGAATAAATGCTGCTCTCCCGCCGGCGTCGGCACGGGATGCTGCCGGGGCCGCTATTCCCCCCTCGCATGGGCGCAGCACGACCAGGAATGTGGTATTTGATCCAAAATGCTGCTTCATCTGCAAAAATAAGTCAGGGGGGATTTTCTTATCGGTACAGATGTCAGCTCCATGAAAGCACCCGTGTTACAACGGGGCTCCCATCCCTGCCCCCAGGGCACAGTCAGTGCACGTGGAGGGTCAGAGGGGACATCACTCTTTCTCCGGTGGACGCTCTCCGGCTCTGCTCTCACCCACCTCCTCCCATCTTCTCGCTGATCCCAGCACAACAAAACGCCTGGGGAGTCAGGATGGGGGGAGCAACTGTGCCAAAGCGGGAAGGGGAGCAGAGACCTTCCTGCAGCTCTGCGGGGGAAGACCTTGAGCAGAGAGAAGAAAGGGCTCATGCGAAAGGACTGGGAAGCACCAGCTATGGCAGATAGTGACAATGCAAAACGCCACCATGGCCCTCTGAGAAATCCTGGGGATGGCCATCATTTCCATCAGGAAAATCCCAATGGGTTTTGCTGGGCCTGAGATCTCCGTCCCTTCCTCCAACCCAAGGGACTCATGAGCTGCTCATACTAATAAATGAGAATATGCTGCTGCCCTCCAAGCTTCCAGCGGGCTGCTCCGGGTTATCTTCTGCAGCCTGCTGGGGTCTTTCCTACACCTCCACAACAAGGCTGGGAGTGCTCTGCAACAGTCCTGCTGTTCGAAAACCACACTCGTGTCCTGGCAAACCTCATCTCCTCCCTTTCTCTATAGAGAAGACACTTGTGTGGAAGGACTTAGCCCATCCCTTGTCTTGAAAGCAAAATGAGAAAGCAGTTCTCATTTCCTCTGCCTCCGTTTGGCCATGAAGGTCTGCTCCCTCAGAAGCAGCATTTCCTATTCTGAGGGGAGTCATCCAGCTCCCTCCTTCAGCAGCAGATGGCTTGCCCCATTCCTGGACCACCTGTGACACCTCCTTGAGAGGTCGGCATCTCCTAGGGCTTCGGACTGCCAGAAAATAAATGCCTCACCCCCATCTGACACCCCCTTGCTCTGCTAGGCTCCCCCTGGTCCTACTCCAACCTTCAGAAGCCCAAACACTACCCAGCAACGTGCAGAGGACAAGCTGGCACCTCCTCCGACTCCAGGGTGCACTGAGCAGGCTTGGAGTGGTTAATACCGAGCAGCTGCAATCCCCACCACAGCCCTAATTGGATTCACAACATGGAGAGGTCAGCAAGAAGCAGGAGGGAGAAGAATTAAAGCAATGGAAAGAAAGACACTGTATTCTTGCTTCCCAGACGGAGAGGGAGGAGAGGGAGAAGCCCAAAGAGCAGTATCCACAATGACATCGAGCCACGGCCGGTTGGGAGCATTCAAATTGTCAACAACCCTGTAGAAAAGGCAGACAAATTCCTGTTTTGTACTTGGGAAGAAGCCAGGTGATGTAATCATCTTATAGGATGATGGTGAAATACTTTCCATTCCAGCAGTAACTCAAGATGTTAAATAGCAGCTACTAAAGTTAAACATTGCTAAATCAGTATGTCAGGATAGCATCTACCTACGAGTTTTTAAAGAGATGGCTGATGAACCAGCGGACAGTTAATGTTCACTTTCCACACGCTGTGAAGTAGCAAGATGTTTCAGACATGTAGGAAAAAGCTATTTGTTAAATGAGGCAGTCTTGGCTATTTTAGGACTGCCTCTGCAACATCAGTACCGTCAAATAAGGATGTGCCAGCTACAGGATTCGGTCAGTGAGGGATTAAAGGAAGGTAGTAATAGTAGTGCCAACCTACGTACATTTATGGAAAACAGATTAAGGCAAATTAGCCTCGTGTGGGTTTTTTGATGCAATTACAAGACTGGCTGGGAGAGGCAACAGCGTTAATGCAATGCACCCAAACTTCTGCAGAGCATTTCCCCTGGTAACACACGATATTTTGATTCAGAAATTAGAGGGTCCACCGACACTGTGGGACATGTTCAATGCATTAAAACTTGGCGAGCTGATACCGCTATGGTCTGAGATCTAAGCAGGGAATGTGCAGAGAGCAGGTCTGTTTCTACTAGAGCCAACAAATTTAGTTCGTGCCTCTGGGCTATTTAACATTTTTATCAATGACCCAGGAGAAAGCCCAAAGCATTCCCAATAAAGTTAGCTGATGACATGGAAGTTGTAGTGTGGTAAATACTGGAGATGATGGGTTCCTGATACGCAGCAATCCGGATGCCTCGGTGAGCTGGGCACAAGCAAGGAATGTGTGTTTCAGTACAAACACGTCAAGTCACACCTCCGGGGACAAGGATGCGGGCCACAGCGGTTATCTGCTCCCAGTCCCACCAGGAAGGACAACGATCCTTCAAAAGCACCCAGAGAAATGCCATTGCCAAAATAGTTAAAGCAAAGGGGGGGGCTATAGGAAGAGGGAAATCTCAGCATCCCCTCTGGCACCCAGCTGATCGCTACGACCATCCTATACGTGGGACGGTGGATCTGCCAACAGAAAGGCTAAAGCAGTGCCAAGGGCCGGGAAGAGCCAAAAAAAACTGGCTGGAAACCTTGCCAGAGGACCAGGGGCCAAGGATTACTCTTAAACAGGCACATGGAAAGCAGAGGTGTGGTGATGGACAAAGTTCACCGAGGTCCAAGTGCCAGGTGTAGCCGGGTTAAGAAGGCAGGAGCAACCGCTGGAAGCATTTAACGGGCAATTCTCCATCTCTGGAAACATTTACATCACGATTGGCTGTATCTGCTCCGGCTCAACTCGGAATGCTTCCTGTAAGAACTTAATTACCCCTAGGGCCTTACAATTTATTGGCTGAGTCCAACATTATCAGTGGAGGCCCAGACCCGAAACAGGCTTGGAGCCATAAATAGCCTCTTATCTTCAAAACATCACGTACTTATGGGACGTGACTGTATGACAGCTAGGACATACCCTTCTCCAGCACATCAGAAAGCTGCTCGCCCCTCCAAGCCCTTAGCACACGCTTGCTCCTCTCCGAAACCCAAGCACAGCACAACTGGGACAGACCCCCACTGCTTCCTACACCTCTGGGTCCTCGACACACGTGTACGTGCACATCACTGCCTCTGCACCCGCATCCCCAGCACACGGTGGGGTGGTGGCAGATCTGCTGTGTTGGACCTCAAAACAATATGTAAGCATAGGCAGGGAAGCCCATCATGGAGCCCACCTGTAGGACACGTCTGCAAGGGCACAGCCCTACCAAAACGTACCAGCCAGCCCTATACGGCCCCAGACTGGGACACCCCACGGACCAGCCCACTACAGCAATAACCCCGGCGGTCATGCTTCTCCCTTTAGAGCTGGAATTGGGCTGAGTCAGTGCTGGAGCTGACCTGGGAGTATCCAGCTGGGTGGGTGGTGGAACTGGGCTGTGGGGTTGGTAGGGCTGGACAGGACCGGCAGCAGGCTGGGTGCTGGAGCTGGGTCAGGACCCCACCTCCTCCCTCCTGGCTCTGCCCCCCAGGGAAGGAGCCGGGGAAAGCAGTGCAGGCTCTGAAGGGGACACACTGTTAAGCCTGCAGGCTCCCCACAGGGGTGGCCCAGCTCCACCTTGAGCTGGAGAAGACAGGTGGCAGCCTGGATCTTCTACAGGCCGCCTAGGTGACCAGGTTTCTCCTCCTCCCAGCACCAACTCCTCTCCTCCTCAGAACCGCCTGTGACCCCAAGGGACGACACCACATGTCTCTGATAGCAAGAGAGTGTCACCACCAGCTTCTGCAGGGCAAAACCATCCCTTGTTACCATGGCAAGACCAGGACTCCCCGCGCTCGGCGCTGTACGAGTGCAACAAAGAAGAGGCTGCCCGCCGCGAATGCAGTGATCAGACACATGGGCAGATGTCCTCCAAAGCCGGAGAGGAGCCGGAGATGGGCGCAGGGTTCAACAGCTCGGACCAGCAGCCAGCGGCTGCCATCCCTGAGCAGGCAGAGACCCTTGCAGGCAGCGTTCGTCTACTGTCCAGTCCAAACAGAGAGAGCAGGCAGCACAATAGCTCTGCCTCCGTCGTTGCAGAGGGGAGCCAATGAATAAGGGAGGCAGAGAGAGAAATGCGCTTAATATGCTGCATGGGAGGGACGGGCGGGGGAGAAGGGGGGAGGCGGCAGACAAAGAACAGGGAGATGGAGAAAAAAGACGCAGGCAGGGAGCAGGAGAAGGTGAAGCGGGGAGGACGGGGCTGGGCGTACCGGGCTGGGGGAGGCGGTGCGGGGAGGCGCGTGCACGGAGCCCCTCGCCAGCGCGGCGGAAAGGAGCCGGGGAGCGAGCGGAGGAGCGGAGCGAAGAGGAGTGGGCAGGCAGCCCCTCGCAGGGCCCTGCGGGATTGGCGAGCAAGGCCCAGCAAAATGAAAATCTCTTAACCACACAGAATTGTTAACTGCCCCCAAATCCTTTTGTGCTGGGGCTGCAAGCTTAGAAGAGCTTAAGCTGTTAGATGCATGAACTTCCTCCATAAATATCCCTTGTGTACAGCGCCGTGAGCAGGCTTGCGCTGCACTAGCCAGATGAAAAGCCCAGCGGAGAAAATGAGCAACTCCTTCCAGCGCCTTGCAGCTGCACCAAGGGGCCGTCCATTGCTTGGGATGCCCTTTTCCACCGGGAGCCCTTGGCGGGGCAGGAGCAGTGAGCCATGTCCCCCACGCTCCCCGCCACGTCCCGTTTGGGCGACCGAGCCGTGTGAGAGCACTTCACCCTGAAAGCCAGCTCGGATTTGCTTTTGTTTTACTTTTGGAAAAGGGCCCAGATTCCCTCCCACCCCTCAAAACACGAGAAAACCTGCCGGCCACATGTACGAGTGAGTCCCCCAGTTTGGGCGGCTCATACACTGCCTCCGCGGGGACCTGGGGCAAGGACACGACGGGAGGTGGGCAGGGCTGCAGCACCGCATCCCGCAGGTCCTTCCTGAGCTGAGCTGGGGAGGAGAGCCCGTTCTCTGCCCGACCGAGCCGGGGTGACCAGCCCCTTCCCCAGTCCTCTGTGGGGCTCACTGGGGGTACTGGGAGAGGATGGGGATGCTACGGCTGTCCTGCCAACTCCATGGCTGGCTCTCCTCCCAGTCCCCACTCTTCTTCTCTGGGGGCTACTGGGGGAAAACGGAGGATGTGTCCCAGTCTGGCACAGCCCTGGGGTCCCATCCAGCCCCGATCACGCAGCCCCACATAAGGGGAAGGGGAAGGGGAAGGGGAAGGGGAAGGGGAAGGGGAAGGGGAAGGGGAAGGGGAAGGGGAAGGCAGCCCGCAGCCAGCTGCCCCACGGAGACGGCAGGCTGCCGGCCACCGCGTGATTAATGACGGTGGGGAGCACGGGGCCGGGCGCACGCCAGCACCGGCTGGAGAAACAGCTGCTGAGGTACCGGACCTCCCAAAATCCTGCTGCTGCGCAGACAAAGAGGAGACTCGGTCTCTCCCTCCTGCTCGCTCCCTCCACCTTGGCCCCCGGCTCCTGCTTGCTCAGCCTCCCCTCCCAGCCCCGCCGGGCCAGGCTGCAGGGACAGGGCTCTGCATAACGAGGTCCTGGGAGCCCTGGGGCATGCGAAGGGTCCGACCCTTGGCTGGGCTGGCAGCGGGACCGGGGAGACCCGAGAAACCGTAGCTGCATCAGAGCAAAGCACTGTGCAGGGCTGGGTCTGCTCAGGCAAAAAAAAAAGGCTGAGATGGAAAAGCTGACATGAATCATTTTGGCTTTCTGGTGTTGCTACGAATGCTTCACTTGGGTGTCGTAAAACACCCGTCTTCCCTTCGAGGCTGGGATTAGCCAGGCTCCCTTTCCATACTGCGTTGCAGCAGTACTTCTCTGCTGTCCCCATCCCCAGCACCGTCCCCGCTACAGCTGGAGGACACTTGGTCACCCCGAGCTCAGTGGGAAGAGATGTTCAGTGGCTCGGTGAGGAGTAGCTCAAAGCACGGATATTAAATAACAGCCCCAGCACATCAGGATGCTCGACGTGTGAGCAGCCCAGCCACCAGCAGAAGACACGGTGCCCCCTCCAAGGGGACCTGCAGTCCCAACCAAGCATGGCCGGAGACTGTCCGTCCCCCTCTCCGGTGTGTCCATCTCCCCACTTACCAGCACCTTCCCCATGCCTGCTCGGTGCTACCCAGCCACCCTTTCCCACAACAAGACGAGAGGAGACACAGCTTCTTCCTTGCACTCTGCCCACCGACATATCTATAGTTGATCTCAGAGAAGCCCCAGCTCTGCTCGGAGTGTGCCAAGGCCATCGAAACCGTTAGGGGATTTTGATGTTCAGTGGGGACACGGGGCAGAGGAGTCCACTTGCCAAACGCCACAGTTTGCTCTGTGCATGGTACAGCCACAGATGCCCATTAAACATGCAGCTCTCAGGTCCCCATCTCTCTCCCGACAAGCCCAGCAGCTCCTACCCTCCCCAAGCCCACGCGTGACTGCAGAGGAGCATGGAGATGGGTTTGGGCATGGTGCTTTCAGGGAGGGTGCCGCAGAGCCTCTCGCTTGCCCAGGACCACGCTGGCTCCATGGTGCTTAGCTGAGCTGAGCAGGTGCTCCCAGAGTCTGCATTGAACATCCACAGGGCAGGAGACCATCTACAGGGCAGGAGAACATCTACAGGGGCAAGAGACCACCTACAGGGCAGGAGGCCTCTGGGAGCTCAGGGGCCAGGCTCAGAGGTGCCCAGGCTGGAGAGGTGAGCCTGGCCTGAACAGCCCGTGACCATGCCCCACCCTGGGCCATCTGCACCTCACCAGCAGAATGCTGCAGACAGCTTGCTCCCTCCCACCACATCACCTTTGGGTGCCTGCCCTCCCACCCCCCTCACCCCAGAAGTGTTTCAGCACACGCCAAGGCACAAGGTGCAAACCGAAGTGCAAACAGCCCCAGCTTTTTGGGAGGTGACTGCAGGTTGGTGGCATGCACCATGGCTACACACACGTGTCCCTCCAAGACCTGGAGAGCACGGGGGGCACCAGCAACAGGCCAGCACCCCTGGATCCAGTGGCTCTGAGGACCCAGAGGGAATGCAGAGCCTCTGTAATGGATGGATGAGCCCGGGGCAGGCACTGAGGAGCTGGGGAAGGAGCCAGCGTCCACACGCATGCTCCTCTCCCACCCCTGCCGAAGGAGGTCACTCCCAGGCGGCTCGCGCAGATCCCAGCTGCAAATCCCGACTGCCACCATCAGCACGTCCCACCGGCAGCGAGGCGAGCACGCAGAGCGAGACCGAAGGCAAGCGGTTACCTCTGCAGACGGTCCCGTTTTCCACCGACTCATAGCCCGCCCGGCACATGCAGCGGCCGATGGGCACCAGCCA
The DNA here is from genome assembly GCA_020745775.1 of Theristicus caerulescens. Classification (NCBI taxonomy): domain Eukaryota; kingdom Metazoa; phylum Chordata; class Aves; order Pelecaniformes; family Threskiornithidae; genus Theristicus; species Theristicus caerulescens. The sequence goes on from CM036574.1 coordinate 331,922, forward strand.
CTCGCCGTCCCCGTTGCAGTACAGCTTGATCGGCACGTCCACCTCCTCTGCGTTGGTGATGCACGTCCCCCGGGCTGCCACCAGTGAGGTGCTCTCTGCTCCTGAGAGGGTTTCTTGGAAGACAGCCCCGTTCTGGATCACACGGGGACACTTGCGGTAGAAGACACGGACGGCAATCAAGGACATGCAGCCTCCGTAGTCCTGGAAGGCCAGGTAGAAACCATTCTTGGAGACTGGCCCAAAACTGCGCACCTCGGTGTTAATCTTCATCACCCGTCCACCTAGGTCCACCTGCGAGAAGCTCTCGTCGGCAGCAATCGTGTCCACCTTCATCCAAGGATTCTCCATCCAGTTAGGAAAAGTCTTGGTGGCCGAGTCAAAGTCCGACTCGAAATAGTAGAGGTTAAAAGTCTCCTTACAGGAGCCTGGGACATTAGGGATGCTGCTGCAGTCCCGGACAGAAAATTTCATCTCCACGTGGATGCGGTGCGCTCCTCGCCTCCGGATGTACTTGGTCCGGAGCCAGTTGTTTTGGCTGGATTCAAAGACGTTGCACACCTGGTAGGTGCGAATCGTGTTCATGTTCTCGTCGTACCCGCTCACCTCTTCCCACTGCGGACAGGACACAGAAAGTCAAGGGGCTGCACCAAACTGATGTTCCCCACCCGCCTCGCCTCTTCGCAACCCCACCGTGTGCCAAGAGGGCCGGTACCAGCTACACCACACCGTGCCCACCCCACCCGCAGGCAGTCCCATCAGTGCCCAGCACCTCACCCCGGTACAGCGCCAGTGCCACCCTGCAAGCACCCCGTACCTACGCGGCTCCGTCCTGTTCCAGCAGGATTTGACCCGCACTGAATGCTGGGCAGGCTCCGTGCCATGGGGACAAGGTGGCCCAAGCCCTCAGCAGAGCTCGGGGCCATCTCACTGCCAGCAGCACCGTGCTCCATGCCCGGATTTATGGTAAAGCATCTCTGCCGGGTGGCGGGGCATGGTGGGGCCAAGCACCTCCTCTGCCGGCAGTAATGTCTTTAGCAGGGGCTCTCGCCCGTGGGCTGCACTGTACGGCAGAGCCTCCCGGCAAAGTAACACGATGCCTTTAGCAGATGTATTCCCACCGGTGCCGCTACGGTTACAGACGTGGCAGACAGGACCCGCTTTCTCAGGAGTGCGTAACGCAGCCGTAAAACCTCCCCGCCGGCTGCAGCCCGAGCACCGGTGCGGGCGGCCGGCTGCACGATGGGCCAGTAGCCAGCGGCCTCTCCCCAGGGGCAGGAGGGAAGGTTTATGGGAGCCTGGCTGACCCCGCTGCATACCCAGAAAGGGAGATGCTGGGCTAGATCCCGCTGGTAGCCCTCATCCCTGCCCCTTCAAGGGCCAACATGCTTTGGTGTGCACAGGACTCAGCCCCAGCTGTCCTAAACTGGACCTATGGGATGTCCTACGAGCCGTGGCATGACAGTAACATCCTTCCTGGCCAGACAGCTCAGAGCTGACATATTTCCCCATGGGCAGCTCAGCCGAGCTCCCCCCAGCTGACTAACGGCTGACTCTGCCAGCTCTGGAGGAGCCTTCGCAGAGCTCAGGGCTGCTGTGACATCTCCTGGCCCTGTCCAGCTCCCTGCCCTTTCCCCAGGCTGTTTTTTCCCAAATCATTCAACGCTTGGTGTTGTCTCCATCCTTTGTAGGACGGGGAGACTTCAGGGTGGGTGATGCACCAGGCAAGGGCAGAGCTGCAGCCTGCAACCGGCGACCACTCCTCTGCGGTGTGCAAAGATGGGAAAGGGTCTTTGTGGGAGGAGAACCTTACATTTGGCTCAGCAGAGCATCTCCCCCAGCCCAGACCTTGCCGGGGGGCAGAGCATCTCCCCATGCTGCCCCCTCCCCACCCGCTGCATCCTCGTGATGCTGGCAGGAGGGACCAGGGTCCAGCTCACGTGTGACACAGTCCCAGCCAGCTGGAACGGCTGCTCATGAACTTGTTCATAAACCTGCTCAAGTGGAAGCTGAGCTGTTTCCCACGGACGTAAAACCCTGAGCACAACCCTGCCCTGGATGCGGGATCGTGACACCCAGGGCAGGGCGGCAGCACAGCCAGCGCTTCCAGCCCAGATCCGGCACCACTGCCCGGACCGAGGTCCGCGGGGAAAACCCTGCAGGAGCAGAGCACCCCCAGCCCCTCGGCCTGCAAACGGCCTCACAAGGGCATCCAGGACTGCAGAGGCAGGCTCACGAGATGGGAGACAGATTGCTCCTCGCACATCAAGGCTAACAGCCCAACAGAAGGCCGTCAGGGAAGATCCCCAAACAGCTCCAGCCACTTCTGACTGGCAGCGGCTGCAAATCTGCTGCCATTGTTGGGGGAGGAGGAGAGCATCCTCGCAAAACGCAGGGGGAGCATTTGCTTTATTTTCCAGAAATAAATTTGGCGTGGTAGTGGAAAATTGCAGGATCTCCCCGTTTTTTAGGGCACCGGTTGGCAGGGGGGTGAAGGAATCAAGGACAAGGCACAGGGAAGCAATTCCTTCCCCTGCCCTGCCTCTGCTGTGGCTCTCCCTCGCCTGGACCACTCCTGACACCCTCTCTGAAGCAGCATGTCAGCCACCAAGACCCAGGGGTGCCCAGTACCTGCCCCGTCCCCATCCACACCTGCACAGCGCCCAGGGAGGGCTCGGGACACGAGCCTGAAGAGCTCAGCCTGGCCAGGCACGTGGCGGGTGAGCAGTAGACGGTGGAGACAGGGCATGGGGACACCTACGAGCGGCACAGGAGCTCCACAGCCAGCGAAAAAGCAACTCTTTGGGCTTTCAGCTCATTAATAATCACCAAAGAGACAATAAACAGGAGAAGCGCCCAGCAGCTTTTGTCTTCCAGGTGATGCTGGCTGCACCCAACCTTGCCCAAGCCAAGCCACCCATGGGTAAGATGCCCTGCCTTGTCCTGGCAGCGGGCACGAGGCCGCACTGGGAGAAGCCATGAAGGCACCGCAGCATCGGCACCCGTGACATGCAGAGTGCAGGGCACGACGTGTGCCACGTCCCCTCAGGGACCTGCCCGGAGATGGGGACGGGAAGCGATTCCCACCAGCAACGGCGGGGCTGCACCGGGCTTTCCAGACGGGCATCTCCATCCCGCTGGGGACAGGGGACCTGGGAGCATCCCGGGGGCCAGGCTGCCTGCTCAGGACCCCCAGCATCCTCCCGCATCCCTGCAGCAGCGAGCGGGGGGGCTCCTGAGCTCCCTTTTCTCAGCTGGGAGAGAAAGTCACCTCTGTGCACCAGCCCCTGCGCTTCCTCGATGCTTAGTTAGAAGCCTCTCCCTTTCTCCTCGCTCTCTAATTAACATGCCGGGAGCTCAAAAGAAGAAGGCAGCACAATAATACGGGGAGACGGCTTCCAGCAGGCCCAGGCCTCATTACCGTAGGGCTGGGGAGCCGGGAGCAAGGCATGCTTTACATATGGAAACACCGCAAACAAGAAAGGCTGGGCAAGGAGAGAAAAAGACTTGACCTTTGCTCCCGCCTATTGTGCACCCGTCATCCCCCTTCGGCGGCCAGGCCGGCGCTGGCGGGGCGGCCGGGCTCGCGGGCGGGCGTGGGGCTTTATCATGGTGATGGGGGACCGCTGCCGCGAGCGCCCGCACCCCAGCACCGTGGGGCAGCCAGGCTGCTCAGGAGCTGGGTTTAATCTCCCCAACAGAGGTTTTTCTTGGCTGTTTCTTTTCTTCTGCCAAGTCAGCTCAGGGAGGGGGTTTGCTGTCAGTCCTGGGGTGAGGTCCACAGAAACGTCTTCATCCAGCCCCCACGGAGAGTGGATGGAGGGCAGGACGGAGCCGGAGCTACCACCTCTGCGCATGGGGACGGGAAGCACCTCCAGGCTTCAGCCAGGCTGGATTGGGCCACCCGAGCCTGAGGCAGCAGGTCGGGGGTATCGGGCACTGGGGCTCCATGCTGCTGCCGGCCACCGCAGCCAGAGCAGGGCGAGATGCTCTGAAGCACCTCGATGCCCCACGCAAACCCCGTGGGATATAGAGGTGGCTGGGGCCGCTCCGGTTTTGTGTCGTGAGCGGAAGGGTGCAGAGATGCGCGGCCTTGTCTAAACTCTTCTTTAAAGGAGCTTGTTCTGAGTGGTCTTGGGATGTGGCGCAGGGGACTCTTGGCACCAGTAAAGCAGAGGGACAGTCGCTGCTGAGCCAGCAAATGTCCCTCCATGAGATGCCAGGGATGCTGGACGGTCATTTCAGGGCTTGATCAAACGGCTGCTGTGGGTGCAGCCTCACAGGCCAATGCCCTCATCCTTTTCTGCTACAAGTGACAGGCAATGGGATAACAAGTGAGCTACTGGGGAGAGATGATGGTGGCCTTGGCATTTCATTTCTCCTTCTCCATGATTTTTAACTGGCTGCAGGCCAGCTTTACGGAGAGTATGATTCCTCCAACATCACGTTGGCCTGATGCCGTAGGGTAAGAATTACACTCCTCCAGCATTGCAGTAGTTTTTGGAAGTGTCACCTCCTAGAAAACTACTGGAAACCCCAACTATCATCCTCTTTTGTGCTTTTCCCACTAGACCTTTTCACATGGCCAAGGCACTCTGCTTCAGTGGGTGACTTTTGTTGAGCCATCCCACCTACGTTCACATGCAGCAGGAGACCCCAGACCGGGCTCCGGGCCCCCGTAAGCGACCGGATAACTCACCCCCGAGGGAGGATGCACCGTCCAGCCCAGCTCTGCCGTTGCCGTTGTGGAGTCCATCAGCGTCTCTGCAGGAAGAAGATGAAACAAGGAGTCAGTGGCCGTCCGGTGAATGGCCTGAGGCTGGCGAAGCGGAAAGAGGTGGAGAGGAGCCAGCCCAGGACTGCAGCCACCAAGCCCAGCCTGCGCTGAGCCCTCTGGCCAGCGCTCAGCCGGCATCGGTCCCTCCACCAGATTTGCCTCCCCATCCATTGCCTATTGCTGCCTGGCCCCCTTGTCTCCTGCAATGCACGGGGGGACGTGCTCTTCCACCCACCAGCCCCACTGGACTTTCCTCCTCAAAATCCAGGCTCAGGGTACCACGGCCCCGGAGCAGCTCTGCTGCTGCAGACAAGGAGCCCAGCCTGAGTGGGTTTCCTCCATCACCTTCCAGTTTCTTTTGCAAAAGCAGGATATTTTTTTCTCAGCCTTTTGCATGGTAGGCAGAATCCTTGGAGATGCGGTAGCACACGGGAAGGAGCAGCACTTTTAGGACTTAAAAGTACTAAAAAATTAAACCAACGTTAAAGCTGGTTTTCCAGGCGATTTGGGCTGAAATAGGTCAGGTGATGCTACCGCCAGCCAGCACGGGGCAAGGGAAGTCTCCCTAAGCCATGTGGCAGTGAAGTCTCCTTGTCCTTTCTACAGCTCATCACGCTTCCAGCACTGAAGTCTTTTTCCACCCCAAATAGTTACGGGTTGGCCTAACCACACAACACTAATGGCATGAGAAGGGATGCTCAGGTTATGGTCCCCCAATCCTTGGCCTAATGTGTGGAGGTGTTCCCCATCCAGCATGGGAACGGGCCAGCCGCCCCATCAGAAACACTGGGCAGGCACTTCCACGAGTGGTTTCCACAGTCTGACTGTTTGTCCTTCCTCCAGGTCTGCGGTCGCACCCTCTGTTGCAACACGAGGACTTTTCTGCACCTTGCCCAACGCTGATGTTTTGAAAAAATGGGACAATATTCAAGCATTTAGGAAATGGGGTTTAGAAATCACCCCCAAAGGTTTCCGCACACCGAGGCTGCACATGGGAAAAGCGGGATGCTTGTGGGACAGACTGCACAGGCCAGCATACGGTCAGCGATTCTGCGGCCGAGACCGAGGTGATGCCCATGGCAGAAATCAGTGCCTCCGCTCTGCAGAGAGAATGTGAATCTGCCCCCGATCTCAGCGCACGCACGCGGGATGCCAACCACATTTGCAGGGATGCTGGAAAGCATCCATCGCGTGCACAGCCAAGACACAAACACAAAATCCAGCTTGCAGCTTCACTTTCCCTGCCCTCCCAGTTACTGCAGGCCAGGTAGGGAAAGAGTCCAGCTTTAGGGCTCTGCAGCTCTCAAGAAAAAGCATCTTATGCACAAGATGTGCACCCGCTCCGCGTCAGCACTGAGAGCGCTCAACCAGGAGAACCCCGACGTAATCGAGATCTCCAGCCACCCCCCATAACCCAAGCAATGGTGCCGGTTCCCGTGGCCACAACAGGGGTGGAGGGTTACTGGCTGTGACTGTGGCCTGTTGCTGCTCCTCACGAGCATCCTGCCACGAATCCCCCAGAAGCATCTCCACCGTCTCCGCTTTCACTACGTTGAACAAAAAATGAAGGAAGAACAGCTCAGCCTTGAGCAGACCCGTCATTTCAGAGACAAGCCTGGATGCAGAAGTGACCGCTCTTCAGCCTGCCCAGCAGCGCACGGGAACTCCCCTTTTCCCATCGGCAAGCCAAAAACTATGCAGATATGCTCCTTGCACCTACTGCTGGCAGCAGATCATTTTCAGACTGTGGGTTGTTCGTTACTCCTGGTTAGAGCCAGCGGTTTCCAGTTCACAGGAAACCAGGATTTCAAAATTTGGTTTTATTCCAAGAGTAAAAAGCAAAAATAGTTCTTTTCAAATTTTCCCACTAGGAAGAGTTCTGGAAAACAGCTAGTCCAGAAATGTTGTCATTCAGATTTATGAAATTTCTTTTTAAACTGAATATTTGTTTACATAGTTCAATAATAGTGTTTATTTTATCAGAGGATCTGGCTTTTTCATTAAAACACCAGTGGCACTTTGATCTGAAAGGAAAACAACATTTTTCACCCAGTGCTAGCTAGAAGCTGCATTACTTTAAAAAAACCCTTCAATTTGTTACTTTATCTTAACTATCAATGACAGTGGTGCATAGTAAGTATATTAATAGCAGTGACTATAATGTAAAAGAAGATACACTCTAAAACAGTATAAACAATTCCCCAAATAAAAATAATATTTTGAGGCATTTTGCATTTTTAAAAGGCTTTTATTTAACGAAAACTCGGTGCAATGTGCTCGGTGCAATGTGCTCGGTGCATTACTGCAGAGCACGCTGCCCGCAGCCCTCGCCGCTGCCCCTTCTCCTCGGCTCCTTGGAGCTACGCCTCTACCCCAGCTGGCCCAAGGAAAGCCTGTTTTGACACAAGACAAGGAGGAGTAGAAATTTGCAGGTTTTAAGCAGGTTTTTCCAACGTTTTTTCCAAAAAAGATGATCTATTAATTTTAGTCTGAATTTACACTGTTCGGCTGCCAGCTATCAGATTCCCTTTTACTCGTACAAAGACTCTGCTATCCTAAACCTCCTTTCCCTCTTGCGGTGCTTAAGGGTGGCAAATGAATCACCTCCAGGATAACTAAATTAGCTGAGCTTCCCTATTCTTCCACCCTCAAACGGATTCCTTTCTTTGAGGCTCCTGTTTCTCAACCTTCTTTGTGGAGGGTGGACCCCGAGACTGTGGTCCCCATTGCACACAGCTGTAACATCCCAACACACCCCCCTTTTTGCACAGCTTTTCTACCAAATTGCTGCCCTGTCTGAAGTCCATTTGGAGATGGGTTGGCATGTCAGCACTTAGCAGTAGTTGCCTGAATTACAGAAAATTGTGACTAACTGGTCCCCGTGAATCTCAGTGAACCTGGTTAGCCACACCGACTGCAAAAGTGGATGTGAAGCCAGGATGGGTTTCAGTGGTGGTGGTGGGTTTGCTCCATCATCCATTGAGGGCTGGCTTCAAAACACCTTATTGCCCAAATAACGGCCTGCCACAGAGTTGTCTTGCCCATATACCCGGCCAGGAGCACCCCTCACCCTCTACCTGAGGTCGAGGAGGCCATGTGGTCCTCCAGGGAAGATCCTGAGAAGTGTCTCATTTCCAGACAAAAGAAGTGCATTGATTCATTTCTCCAGCAAACAGAATCAGGAGTGATGTCCAACATATCCCTCACCTGCAGGGGCTTCTCTCTGCCTCTCTCCCAGGCTCAGACCTGCTCAGATCTCCACAGCACGAGGGCAGACTGCGGTGGGAGGAAGGCCTCATGAAGATGCAGCCAAGCCCTGCTCTGCCATCCCATCCTGAAAGTGCTGGCACGGAGTCCGAACGAGCAACCAATAAACCAGGAAGGTTTAAGAAAGCAAGACAAGGCCTTACCACCCGCCTCAGCCGTGCAAGAGAAAGGCTGAGATCCCCCCGGGGCCTATTCCTCCTTCAGCTGGATGGCTTTTTATTGCTGCAGGGGGACTGCAGAAGCTCATCAAAGAGGAGTTTGCAAGATGATTGATTGTGGTCTGCAAGGATCTACACCGGGAGAAAGTAGCAGCAAACAGAGCTCCTTAGCCCGTGAGGGAAACTGCAGCTACAGCTTTGCCTGGGAGCTGAAACCAGTAAGACACGTGGAGAACAAGATTCAATTTTACCAGGGAAGGTAATTGCCCTGGAAGAGTAATTGCCAAGAGGAGCAGATCTTGCACTGTTTGCATCCTTCCCCATCCCGGGTGAGCTGGAGAAGCACGTGTTGCAGAAGCACGCAATGGGCAGGAGGTCGCCTTGGTTCCTTCTGGCCATCAAGGTATGATAACCAAGGAGACACCCACGGACATCTCTGAGTGGATGGGTGACTCCAGGCACCAAGACATCAGTCGTACAGAGTTCTGCTACAGGTGCAAGCCCCACACGAGGCATGATAAGCCCCAAGGAATGGGAACCTGCCATCCTCCGAGGCAGCTCCTCCACCCGCAGCAGTCCCAACGGGACTCAGCCCCTTGCAACTTCTGCGCCCACGGTGACCCGTGGTGGGCTGCCATGGCCATATCTCACCCACCAGGCCTCCTGATCCTACCTGCGGGCTGCCCCATGCTCATACCCTGCTCCAGGCACCCAACAGGACCAACTCCTGGGCTGGGGACAACAAAGACAGATCAATTTCTGGATGGGCAACCCCAAGCCCAACTGTTAGCGCCCTGCCAACCACGGAGAGGAGAAGGTGCCTGCTTCAACCAGCAACCTCGGCAGCTTCACTCGTTGTCACAGCCAACGCTCTCACAGTGCCAAATAACACGGTGAGGGGCTGGTGCCTCGGCAGCCCCATAAAGACCCCCCTGGCACCCAGGACAGAGCAACCCCCCGGCAATGACGGTGACAACATGGAGCAAAGCCGCGTGGGAGCAGCAGGGGTGGGTGTCTGGCCCCTGGCCCATCTCTGGTGGCTGGCGATAGCTGCAGCTCAGTGAAATGCTCTCTCCAGAGCAGCATTTTCTCAATATTGTTGTTTGTGTTCTTCCCTCCCGCGTGTTTATCTGCAGATTCACATGCTACCCACGGCATTATAAATAAATCTGCAGCTGCTCGAAACCAGCAGACGCAACTCTGGCCTGCTTCCCACCAGAAACCGCGCTGCTCCCCACGGGACGGTTAGGAGATAAGTGCCTGTCCTTTTCACTTTGAAGATGCTTTCAATAAGCAACTTTCTGCCAGCGCTGGGGCCCATCGCTGGCACTGCTGCTTGCTACGAGGGCACGCCAGGGCTCCGGCTCGAGCACTTTGCATCTAAAGATGCGTCATCACCACCATCCCACCACCTCCAGATGCTGAACAGCGACGCTAAGATGCCGTCAAGCTGATGATCGGCTATGCCAATGACCTGGGTGGGGACTCCTACGCTTCTGCGTGGTCTTCACCAGGACTGAGACTGGTGGGCAGACCTGGGAGGGGAGGACAAGACTGGGATCATGCTGGGTGCTGGCAGTGGGATGGCCAGGACTGGGGATGGAGAGTGACAGGACCAAGGGACAATGGCAGAGGCTGGAGGGGCAAGGGATTAACAGAGGAGCTGTGCACGTTGCAGACACACTTCTCTCCGTCCGGAAAAATAACTTCCATGGAGTTTTGCCAATTTAGACCAATTTAGAGCATCTGGCCCTGAGTTTCTCAGAAGTCCTGGCAAATCCTTCACATTCACAGGCTCAAAACTCATCCAGATAAAGAAACAGCTGGACAAATAAATAGCCCCACAGATAGCTGGAGCCTCCACCCTCATTCTTCCACCCACAACTTTTTCCCTTCCCCTTTCACTTCTCACGCCAGCTCCTCCCTCAGGGTAGGAAACGTGCCAGCATTTTAATCCTGGTACAATATTATTAACACAGGGTGCGAGCTTCTGACCCAGGATCGCATCAACTCTGGCCCACGCTGGATGTGCAAAGCAAGGGAGAAGTTGCCCAGACCTCTCCAGTGGGCAGACACAGCGGGGAGACCGTGCCTCGTCTCCGTCTGACCTGGAAGGCCACCTAATGCACCTCATCAGATCAGTCCAGGCCGGAGGGATGCTGCAGAGCGGGCTCGGTGCCGGAGCCCAGCCGGGTGGAGCGAGACCAGGATACGCGCCAGCGACGCCGCAGCTTGGGACAAACTCCTCCGCGCAGGCACATGTGCTCCTGAAACTGCGTTTCCAGCCTGGCCTCAGGCACAGCCACTGCATCCCCATGCAGGGGGGGCGGCTAATGAGAAACCCGTCTGTCCCCCGCCCCGAGGAGCCCTTGCCGCAGATCTATTTACCCTTCCAGAAGTTGAAAGGCCCCTCTCTGCCTCCTGTGCTTTACTGGAGCCTTATTATAATATTTTTGCCAGCGAGAGCTGAGAGGGGCTGAGCAAACCCAGTGGCCCTTCTCTGCAGCCCCGAGCTTTGCTTTGCCTGGCCGATGGCCAGCGGAACAAACTGAAACCCAATCCCCCCCCGGCCGACCCGCTGGCGCAGGAACAGCACGCTGCATTGTGAGCCGGCGGCTACAGGATATTTTGGATACTTCACTCAGGGATCCACTTAAACTCCAAGAGGGAGAGTGATTGATAGGGAGCGAGAAGAGGCAGTTGACTGAGTTGGGAGGGCGACGGCCAGCATCCCGCCCCGCGCTCAGAGCCCCGAAGGCCACCCCAAGGGTAGCTGTACCAGGTCATGCCGGTGGTCCCAGTGTTGTGGACCCAGCAGAGAGGTACCCAGTCATTCAACGCCCTTCCCTGAAACATTAGGTCCAGCCAGACTCAGAGACCTAAGAATAAGAGTGATGTCCAGCATCTCCATCATCCAGAGCGCCTCTGACCTGCCAGCCAGCCCCCCAGTCCTGGGGGCTAGCAAGGCACAGAGCGGGGAGGCCTGACCCCAGAGATACCACACAGCGCTGGCAAGGGAAAGATGTCACCACTTCTGGGGAGCCATGGCGCCTTCCTGGCCCCTCAGTTCACCAGGACATCACCTAAGCCCGCCTGCAAGCCCTGTGAAACAGGAGTCAGCCCCAGAGCCAGCAGCGGAGCAGGGGACGGTGCTGGAAGCTGGTGGGGCTCAGCAGTGCCCACTGGGACACCTTCACCCATCTACTGGGTGATGCTCAGCTGCTTGTGATGCTCGGAGACAGGACTGGCGTCAAACGAAGGGACGTCCCCAAGACACCCTGCCCTTAGCACAGCAGTTCAGCAGCCCCACTGGAAATTCCCCCTGCGTTTTTCCGCACCCGACCAGGGGGGCTGCCATGAGCTGGGCTATGCTCTCCCCATCCCCACCTAGAGCCCTCCCTTCCCCTGATCCCCCACGCCCCATCTGACCATAAGCGTCACTGGACCCATCCTCAGGGGACCAAACCCAGGGCTGATGCTGCTGTGCAGAGAGGGGGGGCACTGAGGCCCTTGGCTCCCAACCCTTGCTAGACTGGGAAATAAGGAAAGCAGGGCTTGGAGCAGAGCTGCTCCTGGCCATCGGGCATACAGCATGCCAACGGGTAAGCCGGGAGCCGGGGCCGAGCGTGGCCGCGACCCAAAGCCAGCGCGCTGGGAGGAGCAGCTTCACAGCTCCTCTTCCCAGCCCCTCTTCTCCCTCTTCTGAAGCCACAGGCTGTTGCAGGCATTGCCCAGCACGGTGCTCCACTGCTGGAAAGCTCAAAACCAAGGGGAAAGCCCAACCTGACAGCCCCAGGGTCCTGCAAGTCATCCAAGCACATGTCCTGCTTTCTAAGTACCCAACTGACCATCAGCCCATCCAGACACCGTCACCGCCAGGCAGACAAGCCCTAAGGATTGCCCCTCTCATCTGCCCGCCCAGCAGGGACACGGCCCAGCTCTGGCTCTCAGATGAGAGGGGCTGGGACGGGGAATCCAGATCTTGTGATCTTTCAGCCTGGGGCCTCTGCTGAAGAAGCAGGTTAGGCTGGATGCGAGGGAGGACCACGCTCCGTCCGGCTGCCACATTGCCCCCAGTCATCGCTGCAGATGCATCCTCTCCGGCCCCAGTTTCCCGACACCGTCTGCTCCAGAGGTCAGCAGAAACCTGATAACCCCACCAGAGACCCCAGAAAGCTGCTCCAGCAGCATCAGGGACCCGCGGTCCTTGCTGGCAGCATCTGCCCCAAAAGGAGCTGGGACTTGTAGGTGGTCCGAGTTCAACCGAGGGCAGGCTGCCGGGAAGAGACAATGCAGATGCTAAATGCCAGCGAGCAGGGGCCCTCCTGCTGCTGCCGGGAATGCGGTAGCCACACAGAGGAGACACAGATGCAGACGTTTAACAGCCATTGCTACTGTCAGCGCTAATGACTCGGTCCCTGCAGTGGCACCAACCCCACCGTCTGCAAGACACCTTGCAGGAGGGAATGCCAGGGTTACGCAAGCATTGTCCTCACCCACATCCAGCCTCATCCACCCCATCAGGGCAGCCCAGCAAAGACGAACTTCCCCACCGAGCCATCTCCCAGGAACATGGAGTGGGACCATGTCCCTCCCGACAGACTCCAGGTCCCTTTTCCTCTCCAGGGGCTGCAGGGACACTCTGGGAGGTTGGAGACCCCATGCCCACAAGCTCCTTCTGCAGGTGCTCCAGCCCCAAAGCAGCCAGCAGCCCCAGTCCAGCTGTTAGCGTGGCACAGCCAACACACGGACATCACTGCTGGAGCCCAAACACAGAGCCACTACCAATGGTGTGCAGCAGCAGATGCAACATACAGCTCCTGACTGCAGCACCCGGGGAAAAGAGTCGCTTTATAACATAATAACCTGCTCCCGCCACCGTGGTTGGGGCCAGCTGGTAGAAGGTGTAACGCCCAGGGTGCAGGGCCACACCACCTGGTCCCCTTGATACCCCAGACCCACTCTGCTGCATCCCAGCTAGAGCACCCTGTATCCCAGACCTGCTCTGCTGTATCCCCGGGCACAGGGCAAGGTGACCTCAGGAGATTGGGGATGCAGCAGGAAGCCCAGAGGCTGCAGAGCATCACCAGGGAAAGAGCACGTGCTCGGCTCTCACACGACATCCATCCCTTTTCCGCACTGACCCCTGCCCATCTTTCGATGTGATGAGCATTGAGGGGACCAGGAGGTCCAGGGGAAAGGATGAGGGGACCAGGAGGTCCGGGGAGGGGACGTGAGCCCAGGGCATGGGGTTCTGGCCAGCTCTGCCTCCCCTTCCCCCTGGGGCCAGTGCCACCAGCCACCCCCACCCGGAGTGGGGACGGCGTGCGCAGCAAACCCCTGTCCCACCTCCCAGCACCGCTGGCACTAAATGAGGTTTTGTCACCCCGCATGGTGGCGTGGGCTGCAAGCAACTTGTTCGCAGCAGGCTCCGGAGCCCTGCTCAGCATCCCAATTGAGCGATCCTTAATGGGCTTCAATTTTAATTTGCTTTTATTGGAAAACACAGATGGCGACCCCCCCCCCTCCCCCCCGCCCGAACATATACAGGGTAATAACATTTACGGGGGAAAGATATTATCTCCAAACACAGCCAAAGCTCTAGCAAAAGCCCCACCGCCACGCAGCGACGCGCAGCTGCGCCGCACAGCCCTGTGCCTGGCTCGTAAAGGCAGGGCCACACAGAGCCGCTGGCACGGCAGGGGCGAGGGGACGCAGGCCCAGGGTCCAGCGAAGGAGAATTAAAGACCAGGACTAGTCCCTGGTGCAGCCAAGCAAGCCTGGCAGATTAACTTCTTCCATGACCGGGTCTTTGCAAAGCAACGTGGGGAGCTGCCCGAAGCAGAGGGATGCCCAAAGCTGCTGTCCAGGGCTGGAGGGATGCGCTGGTGTGCCCATCCCACCGGACCCAGCCCTGCCTGCAGCCCGGACCGCTGCTCCGAGCATCCCTGGCTCCAGCCAGTCCCCTGCAACAAGTCCATGTCCGAGCTCAGGGCGGCTGCAGGGAGGTGACAGCAGCACAGGGACAGGCAGGGACAGGCAGGCACTGCTGCACAGGCTACACCAGTGCCCCAGCGAAGAATAAGCATCAAGCAGCCCTTGACTTGCGCCGCATGCATCCAGGCACCCAAACACCGGTGTCCGCGGATGCTCCCGCTCCTCTGGCACCGCTGGTGCTGCCGCGCAGAGCCCTAGATCCCCTTTCGCACCCCCTCTGCCGCCGAGCGCGCAGAGCACGCGGCTGAGCGGGGATGCCCTCCACCGCGCACGTCTGGCTCCGTGCATCTACCTGACAGCCAAGTATTCCTGCTTTTCACTGTTTTTACTGACAGGCTGTAAATGTGCTTCTGGTTGGCAGCTCCAAGCGGGAACGGCTTGGGAGGAACCGCAGGGCCAGCTGCAGGCTTGTTTTTGCCAAGCCGCGGAGGGATGCCCCGTGCCCTGGGCTGGCCGTGGCAGTGGGGGGCTTCGGATCAGGCCCCCGGCCACGGGAAGCCTCTCCCCAGGAGAGACGCAGGAAATCCCAAAATCCCTACAAGGAGCTTGGTTTCCTTCTAGCCCCTCCCGAGGGCAGACCATCTCTCCGCCTCCATCCCTTTGGTATCTCCAGAGGTTTGCTCGCAGCCACGCCAGGAACGCAAACCCTGCGTCCCCGCCGGGCCCCCCCGCTGCAGATAAAGCCACAGCGGAGCTGGTAGCTGCAGGCAGTGGGTATTTTTAGTGAGCTGCAAACATTTCCTTCCTTGGGAAAACCCCATCTTCAATACCTCACCACAGAGAGGGCTTCCTCTTTCATGCCCGCCTAATTCATCACACACTAATACAACCTCCCCAGGCAGCAGGGTGAACCAAGGGGATGCTCCACCGGCAGATGCCGCAAGGCTCCTGCTCGCTGGCGGCCCTGCCCGGGTGAGGGATGTGCTCCATCCATCCATCATAGCGCTGCCCACCAAGCAGGAGCCGGCCAGCTGCCCTCCATCGCGAAAGAGCATCCCCGAAGCAGGCAGGAGATGGGCTGTGGGACTGCAAGGAGAGAGAAGCCCCTCCAGGGCTGAAATCTCAGGTATGACTTGCATCTGCACCGCAGCAGAGCTGCCATCACCTGCAAGGGCTGCATCGAGGAGCCGGGGGACCGGGAGCGGGGAACGTCCACGCCAGGACCTATCTGCAGGTCTGCAGACCAGCCTGGAGAAGGTGGCAGCAGCTTATGAACCAGCTCTGCTGCTCATGGGGCTGGGGGAGAGCACACACCGGGGTCCGGGCTGCCACTGGGATGGGATCCTGGAGACCCCAGCGCTTGTGGAGACTCATTTCCATCAGGAAACTAATGCAACCGATGGGGGAAATCGCAGAGCAAACCTCATTTTGAGAGCTGAAGACGAGGGCATCAATGAACCGAGGATGAGCAGTTGCATAGGTAGAGACAACCATAATCCGGTTACACGTATGTGGGAAGAGATTTTTGCACTCACCAAAAAGAAAACACACCCGGAGGTGGAAAAGGGGCAATTTCCAAAAGTTAAAAGGGATTATTAGCAAAAATTGATTAGGGGGGAAATGTAAACAAAAACAATGAAGAGTAATTACAGCTAGCTTAAGAAGGCTTTGCCAAAATCTCATAAATCTGCGATCATAAAAGAAGGCATCTTCAGCTAAAAATTATCTTGGCTTTGAATAAAAGAAAAAAATTGCAGTAAAAATAAACATATTGTATAAATTAAAACCAGGGGAAGTTGGCAGCGGTAAATTAGCAGTTATAAGATGCAGACAGTTGCGAAAGGATGTATCAATGAAAAAATCGACTGCCAGCAAACATAAAGGAGAGAAAAAGAGGAATTTTTAAATACACCAAAAGCAAACACAACCAGAGCTGTGGAAAGGCAAGTCCACGGGGACGCTCGAGTGTGAAGTTGGGCAGCAAAGGCAGATGCCCCAATGCACCAAGGGCAAGGCCAGGAGGGACGAGCAGACGTGGCAGCTCCAGGCTGGGGACCAGCAGTGACCGGGGGACACCGAGAGCCGCGGACGCGCCTGAGACCCCTCTCGCTGGCAGCACCGCACCGCCCCGGGCGGCTGCTCGCCCTGTCCCATCCAGGAGCGAGGGATGCACGGTGTCGGGGCCACGTTAGCAACTTTAGAGTTGTTTCCTGATAGCAGCATCGTCCCCAAGACAACCCTCAACTGCTCTCAGGCAGCTCCTTCGTGCGGTCAGACCTGTGGGGCAAGGACAGCCCCAGGACCATCAGCTCTCCTCTCCCCTTCCAACACTTTTTGCCATGCACCAAGCAGGGATGGTGCAGTGCGAGGACGGGGAATTTCATAGCATCCCACAGGGCTGGTGGAAAGGAGCTCGGGGGTCTCGGTCCAACCCCATCCCCACCACGAGACCGGGGCAGCCGGGGCTTTGCCTAGCTGAGCCTGGGAGAGCTCCAGGGATGGAGATGCCCCAGTGCCCCGCTGCAAAGCGATGCAGACATTTCCAGCTGCTCAGCAAACCCTTCCTGGACCGGGGGATGCCTAAAGCACGTGGGCCAGGTGCTGCCTGGCCCCAGCGGCTCTACAAGTACCGCTGCAGGATCTGTCCCAGCTCCCCGAGCATGATCGCCAAACCCCGGGAGGAGAAACAACCTGTCGGCTCTGCAAAAGCCGCAGCAATCACCCAGATAACTCAGCCAACATCTTGGCAGGAGTCAAACCAAAGAGATGCCCGGGGCGTTAGCGGAGCAGCCGGGATGTAGGACAACACAGCAAGCATCGGTGAGGGCGGATCCAGTGCCGAGAGCTCTCCAGGCCAAAAACCAGGCGGTTCAGCCCCATGCTGCGCTGTTACTTCCTTGCTCTGCACCTCAGATGCTTTGTCAAGGAGGAGCAGCAACGGGGACATCCCCCAAGCAAGCTTTGAGGGTAAAAGCAGCAGAGGTACCAGCATGGATGTTGGCCAGACGTAGCCAGGAGTTGGTGGCTCTGGTGCCACCTCCAGCCAGCACAGACAAGCAGGAGCCATCAGGAGTGCCCTGGGGGCAGCAGTCGCGGTGGGGAAGGACAGACCGCTGCCACCGTGCTTCTGCAGTGCGGAAGGTCCCTGTTTCACTGTCTTTTCTCACTGTGGGTAAAAGCCTCTTGCGTGTATCGCAGCAATGCCCAGCTCTTCCAGAGCATGCCTGTGCAAGGAGGAGGAGCTCTCCCCTGCTGGCTGGGAGGGAAACTGAGGCAGGGAGCACTCCCCACTGCCTGCCCCAGGACGCTCCGAGGCTGGGGAAATCAGTGAGCGTGAAGCACCTTGTCCCCTTGTAACGCATGGTTTTGGGTTGGCACTGATCAGCACCCCTGGACCCTTCCAGCACTTGACACTGAAGTGACACCACGGCGGTCGGCACTGCCCGTGCAAACCCAAAGACATGCACGCAACAGCAAACTCACCCACAGGCGCCTGTGGACCCTGCAGGGAAGATGTGTCCTCGGGACAGGCTGTGTCTGCACCCTCCCCTGCACCCCAGACCTCCAGCGCTCTTCACATGGGTGCACAGTGCGGATCATGCAAGGATCCACCCGTGGCATCCTCGCTCCCCCCCCCATGTGCAAAACCACCCTGCCAAGAAGAGGGCACCCCTGCATCCTCCAAGCACCAAAGGATGCGCACAGACACCTACAGCTTTGCAGGGTTTAGGGCTTGCTGCCTGAGCCTCACAAAAGGACCACGCTTCCAAAATGTAGTGTACAGCGTGACCAAGGCGTTACCTGACAACCTCCTCAGCCTGGACATGGGAAATCAGGCGAAAAGTCTTGTGCAGGGAATGCACCATCCCCCAAATTCCCTACTCAGCGTGAAGCAGCCTTTATAAATCAATGTCTGCAGGAGGAAAACACGTGAGGGAGCAGCAAGTTCATCCTCCCCTTGCTGCTGCACTCCCAATGATCCCTGAATCCCACAAGTGTGATGGGAAGGGATCTCTGGAAGACTCAAGTCCCATCCCCTGCTCAGGAAGGACTCTGATCTATGGGATGCGCTTGAGCCCCCAGGGATGCGCCCAGACCCCGGGAGCACTAAGAGGACGCTGCTCTTCTCCCATTTCCCAACAGCGCGCTCGGTCCTCTGCCATCACAGCACCCCTCTCCTCGCCCATGCTTTCAGGAGATGGAGCCCCCTGAGAGCATCCCGGCAGGTCTTGCTGCCACCATACAAGAGCCTGGGCCGGCCAGCAGCCACGATGGCCGAGCCACGGGAAACCACCAGCACCCTGCACCGCTGTCAGTGACGCTGGAGCAGATGGGCTGCTGGCTCTGGGATGCACAGGGAATTTATGGCAGGCAACACACGTAGCCTGGGCCGAGGGTGGCCACACAGATGTCCCCAAGACCAGACTTGCCTGCCAGGCAGAGCACGAGCTTGCACGCACAGCTTCGTGCGTGGTCATCGCGTCTCCTCCAGAGTAGCTGAGACCACAGCGCGCCCCGGAAAGCTTGGCGAGCTACCGGTGTCACGGAGAGCCGAGAGGCTGCAATGCTACCCCGGCCCAGACGTGACTCCGTCCCCAAAGTGGGCTGCTTTCAAGCAGAGGCTGAGCGCAGCCCAGGGCTCAGCAGCAGCACAGCTCCTCTGACTGGGGATGCCAGACTGAGCCCAGCTGATTTGATCTCAGCGGGGGCAGAGCCTGCCAACGGGAGAGGTGTCCGACGCCGCTGCGGGCACCGGGGCTGCCGGTCCCATGGGAGACGGGCTGCTGCCATGGGCAGCCTCGCAGGGCACCAGGGCTCTTCCCATCCCGCTGGAAACCCTCCCCTGCAAACGCCGCTGGCTGCTGCTGGCTTCAGTAAGTCCCTCTTGCCATAGCACATACCTGGCTGCTCACCGAGAGCACCTGGAGCATGAATACTGCCTTCCGAGCTGCTTACCCGGATTGCACAAGGCAAGTCTCCCAAAAACCACATCCCGGCGGGCGGCGAAGAGGGGGACCAGCCCGTCCCAGCCCTGCCAAGAGCATGTCCGCACCCCATCACACCCCAGCAGCCCAGGGAGTGGAAAACATCTCCTCGGGGTGAAAAAAACCTCCTCAATTGACGGGAGGTACCTCTCCCGCCCGCGGAGGATGCAGCACTCCTCCGTGTCTCCTGATTTATCCTGCCCGGAGAGCAGAGGCGCCGGGGCCGGCTGCCTCGGCACAGCCGCCCCCGGCAGAGACGCCGGTGGGATGCACAGGGCTGCTGGCCCCGTCTATCCACTCACGCTGCCGGGGATTTATAGATGAATAAAACCCTGTTGGCTGAGCCTTTGTTTACTCCTCTCAGAGAAAATAATTAACTCTCGACGCAGTTCTGACTCACGGGACGTGGATTTAAAGAACTTGCTAAAAACATCCTTAAAGCTGCCCCGCTCCAAGCACGGGCAAAAGCAAATTTGCTTTTGTATCACGCCAGGGCAGCGCCAAGCCCGGCCTCGCCGGCTCCGCACACCCACTTGTCCCTGTGCCATGACGTCCCCAGGCCAGGACTGATCCCCAGGGAGAGTCCGCAAGGAGCGAAGGAAGCCTGGGACAGGAGGCACGGAGGGATGGGAGAGGTGGGGGACAGGCGGGGCACCCCTGCAGGGACACGCCGTGCCCGCCGGGGAGGTGACGGCTGCTGACACCCAGCTGGTTTCCATCGCAGAGGAGTTGGGCAAGCGTGAAACGACGATCGGACCTTCAGTGTCTTTTATTTCTGATAACTTTTCTTCCTTCAGACACCGCGGATTTGCCTGATGGGGTCACTCACGTGAAAAAGCCCCCAAAAGCAAAATGTTGCATTGCAGAGGCACAGGTGACAGGACGGGGCACCCAAACGGCTCGGCCACCACCAAACATGTGGCTCCCCTGCAGCGGCACCGGGGATGGGGCAGAGCACGCAGTGACGCCGGGAGCAGAGCCCTGACGGTGTTCGCTACAGGGATGGCGCAAGGCTTGCAAACTCTCATTCAGTGCTTGGGGCAGTGCCTGCTTTGGCCGCCCCCCTAAAAAAAAGGGGGTTTTCTGCTCCCCACAGAGCAGAGAAACTTCAGACCCTGGAAAACACAA
The DNA here is from genome assembly GCA_020745775.1 of Theristicus caerulescens. NCBI lineage: Eukaryota > Metazoa > Chordata > Aves > Pelecaniformes > Threskiornithidae > Theristicus > Theristicus caerulescens. Next base: position 352,171 of record CM036574.1, read on the forward strand.
CACCGAGCACCCAAAAACTAAATGCATGAACAAAACGGCTTCAACTCCTTTTTGCTGCAGCGGAGGGAGCAGCGAAGCACCCCGGGCACTGACACCCCCGCCAGCCTGGGGGCAGAGGGGACCCCCCCCCGAGCCCTGCAGCCGGTGGCTGTCTGCAGCGGGGCCGGTTGTCACAGACGTGGCAGCGGGTGTCCAACCGCAAGGACAGGCGAACAAAGGACAGTTCACGGCTCCATCGATCGGGAGGTCAGACGGGTGAAGCGCGAACATCTGGTCCAACGCTGCCCAGCACCGGCCGAGGGACTGCCCCAGGTTTATTTAGACAAGGGTGAGTCTTTCAGAAGGAAGCATCCAACATTGCTGTTAAATTTCCCAGGATGGAAAGGCCTCCCCAGCCCCGGTTTGTGCCCGTGGGGAGGGACGTCGAGCAGCGCAGGGTAGGTGCCAGCCGACGCCGCAGCAGCCGTGACGCATGCAGCTGGGAGATGCCCGTGTGCAGCAGGGCAACCCTGAGCAGCAGCTTGTGTCCAGGCATCTTTGCGTTTATTAGCATACACCTTAAAACTGAAGCATCGGTAAGATGTGTGTTATCCGAGAGATGTTTGCTCCGTGGCACCCGCAGAGGACGGGGGGAGCAGAGCCAGCCCAGCTCCTGCCGCGGGAGCAGGGCTTTGGCACCAGGCACTGGCAGCGGCTGCAGCCGAAGGCAGGCTCGCCCATGTCTAAGCCAGCAAACAGCCCGGCCAGGCTGCCTGGCCATCCCTCCAGCCCAGCACGCGCCCGAGGATGGCTGGAGACAGAGGGGTATTAGCTGGAGGGAAGAGCCCCAGGGGTCAAAACCAGTTTATGAGAAATCAGTCACCTTTGATCTACAGATTACGAGCAATAGCGAATCGACTACATCCCTGGGTGAGCTGCTGCACAGTTAATTAGACACGTTATTAAAAACATGCTCCTCTACCAGTCTGAATTAGTCCAGCTTCCAAGCCACAGAGTCCTGCCCTGCTAAATTAAACAGACCTTCACGATTAACAACCCTTCCTCCAGGCCGGTACCAGCAGACGAGGCAGAAGGCACTCCTTAATCTGCTGGATAGAGCAAAGGACGGGCAGGTTTTCCACACCTTGAGCCATGACCATAGCTGTTTGGGTTTTATTTTGATTCTCCTTTGGCTGCGGACACCAGAAATCGACCCAGCATCCAGGACCCATCATCAGAAGGGAAGGATAAACTGGTACGTCCTGGCTCACCAAGCAGGGACCCAATTAGCTCTTTCACTCCAGGAAAAATGCATTTCAAAGGAGTTTTCAGGGCCAGAGATTTCCCAGTTAGCACCTCCTGTCCCACAGCTGTGGACCACGCTTTCTGCTCCCAGATACGCCGTGGCCGTGCTCAGACCCACTTTTGTTCCCCTGCTGCACCGAACTGCCGCAGGTACAACCAGCCCATCCTCTCCCATCTTTATTACCCTCCCAACACTGGTACTTGCTGCAGGCAGGGATCTCATTAGCAACGCTGCCCCAAAAGTGGTGATGACCCACTTGGAGTATTTTCCAGCCAATTTTAAGCCCCTTCAGTACCTGCCTGTAAATCCATTTCTCGCTGGAGCACCGTGGGAACCCCCCCATGCTCCTAACGCTGCTGAATTGCACATAAATGGCTTGAAACACCTGGGTATCTCTGCGACAGCTCTTAGGGTGACTCATCCGTCCCCCAGTTTGGAAGCACCAAGTGCTGCCCACGTGCTTTTCTCCATGCTAAAGCGCTGCGTAGCGCACATCTCCATGATCTGCCCGTTGTTACGGCCAGCCTGAGCAAGAAGGTATGTACGTCCTCAGGGGTAGCTTTGTGTCCCGTGATAATGCAAAGCAAGTCCTGCTGCTGCCCTGTTCCCCTGAACCCCACATCTCCACTGGCAGAGCAGAGGACAACCCCCCCTTGAAGAGCATCACTGAGAGCTTGGTTTTTTCCTTGGTGTGCATCCTCCGTGGGGTTTCGTAGCTGGCTGTTTCGTCTTACGAGAGCCGCCCCAGCTGCCCGTGAGCCTCGTGGGGACCGCGAACGCCGGCTGCGGGACCCAGCCCTCCCCAGCATCCCGACACCCCGTCAGCCGGCGAGCCTCCACCTCGCTCCCGGAGACTTTTATTAGAAACACACAGTCACGAAACATTGCAAGTGGAATCCATTACACAGCATTTAGTACGTATCATTTGTATTTCACAGCTGGCAAACTTTCTGATTTCACAAGGAAACGGCTATTAAAAACCCCGCTGCGGCTGATGGGAAGGGACCGGTGCGCCAGGTGGGAGCGGGGATGGAGGGACCATTTCCAGGTCCGGGATGGACCTGCTCCCACGTCTGGACATCTTTCACAGCCACAGCCTCTCCTGCCGCATCCTCCACTTGCGAGATGCTGTTGGCGTGCGGGAGAAGGCAGCTCTGCTGCCTGCAAATAATTCACCCCCATCTGACTCAGGTGTTTTTTGAAGCTGGGATAGGATTGCAAATTATTACTGCAAGGAAAAAGAAACTCTGAAGCACTCCAGCGTTCAGTTTAGCATCGCTCCTGCGAGGTATTCTGGATGTCTGCAGGCATTTCTAGTTTGTGCACAGCAGAAATGTTGTGAGCCATGCCTTAGAGACAAATCAACTCCTGGATTAGCTCCTCTCCCACCTTCTCCTAGGTGCTTTGTTCCCCGGGACAGGATCTCTGGGGCAGTGGGGATCCATGGTCAAATGGGATCGTCACCATCAGGGCAATGCTATTCACCAACATTTGGGGCAGAGTAAGAAGAGAACAAAAAACAAAGACATGGTTTAAACCCTGAACCTGGCCATTCCCAGAAAGGTGCAATTTCCTAAAGAAAAGGCTGAAAGTAATGAAGGGAAAACACAGCTTTCACTCAGGCCCAGCTAAGTAGAAGGCATCTCATCCCATAAAACAAGAGTAGTGAATCATCTCATCCCATAAAACGAGAAGAGCAAGTGACTCCAGGATGGGCATCTTGACCCAGGAGAGACCTTTTCAAAATACAAATTGTGACTTGGGATGTTCAGGTTGGATATTAAAAGCTTATTTAGGATATTGCCTCCTCAGGAGGGCCGTACAGCCCTGAGGCAGGCCACCAGAGAGGTGGGGCATCTCCCGCATTGGAGGTTTCCAGGACTTGACTGGCCAAACCCACAGCCACCCTGATCACTGCTACAACTGGGGCAGGGGGACCTTAGGGACAGGGACACCAGAGCGGGACATCTACTCTGATCAAAGATGGAGATGCTTTGTTTTACTGATGGAGCTGAAAAATCTTGTTCTTCTAGAAGGCGAGCAGACACAGCAGGACCCAAATCACTTCCCCAGTACAACTTCTCCTATATAATGATGCAAACCACTATCTCATCCAGACCCCTGTTTGTCACCCTAATGTTCCCTTCTTCTGGCAAGTGGAGCTAAAACACACAGCTCTAAATTTTGCCCACAGGAAGGTTGGCTGGAAACACAGGCTGGGAAACACGCTCAGACATCATCCAGACCCATCTCCGCGTTAACCACGCAAGGAAGTAGAAGCCACCCCATCCCACTGACAACACAACGCCTTATGCCTACTCTGGGATGCCCATCTGTTTAGTATTATAATTTACGTGGCAGGGGAAAAAAATATCTCTTTATTGTGTTTTGGAGCGAAAATCCAGCAGATGCACAAAGACAGCAAGGCACAAGTAAGGCAGGGTTTCCCTGGTCATCACCAGGCTCATCGATATGAGCGAGTCTGCGCCTTGGCATCCATCCTGCAAATTCAGAGGCTCAGCCACCCTTCAGTGGATGCCAAAAGGCCTCTTCTTCCTTAAGCAGCAGCAATGCATGAAGTCAGCTGAACTTGCACAGTCCAAAACCAACAGAGATACCAGCAAATGTCTAGCAGGAGCCACCTTCTCAGGTGAAAGCTGGTTTTGCCAGGGCAGGAGGTCCTTCTCCATCAGCAAAGCAGGGCACGTCTCCTGCTCACAAAGGCTGTTGTCATTGCCTGTCCTCTCAAATCCAGCCATCAGTGGGCTTTCTTTGGCCCTAAAACATCCCGCTCAACTCACCTGACACTGTGCCTAACCTGAGGCTGAGGCAGTCTTGGACTCCCCTCTCCATTTCAGCAGGAAACCTGGCCAGGGCTCCTGAGGAGGACGACAGTGAGAGCCAGGGAGAGGTGAGTGCAGGGTGACCAGCACGCCTGAACCGAGCTGCCACAGCAGACTCTGCTGTCACCTCCCCAAACCATGTCTCCTCCAACTCCTGGCCTGTCTACACAGGAGGGGGTCCAACCAAGCCATCACTGGCATGTCAATCCATCAGAGCTGGGACTAGGACTAGTCTACACCGTAAACTCATCACAGAGCAATTAAGCTGAAGAGGATGCTGGAGAAGACATCTTAGTTTGCATCGGTTCAGCTGAGCCACCGTTGCGCCAATATAAATCAGAAACATGCTCAGGATATGAAATGGTGCAACGACACACGTGATGGAAAGCCAACACATGATGGACGCAGAGCCGGCGACCCAGCTCTCAACACCAGATTTCTGCTTCTCGCACTGCCTGGAAACACTGGTGCCTTGTACCTGTCAATATCTGTCATCATTACGCTATATCATACCCTGCGATCGGTGAGTACAGGCTCATTACATAATTTTAATGCACAAAGTGCAATAAAGACCCCGAGGTCTACAATTTCCAACCTCATAATGACACAGAAAGAGGGCTGAATCACTGGACTGGAAGCATGTAACTGCCCCAGTTGATGATCACAGCCTGTGTTGGCCAAAGGGAGGACAGGCCAAACCTGAAATGGCTTTGTGCATTCCTCCAAATGTATTAATTTCCCAAATCCCAGAAAATTAGCAAGCAGAGTCAACCAGGAAACAGGAGCAAAAAGTACAAATGAAAATCAGAGGGGTTTGGGACTCGATGATCTTTGGAGGTCCCTTCCAACCCAAACCATTCTATGATTCTATGACTCAAAGAAAAGTTTAAACAACTCTTCTGTTTTTTTAAAAGCTACAATTTGCAGTCTAGGAAGACCACAACTTCAAACAAAACCAGCCTCGGAGTAACAAAGTGCTGGTGACAACCACACATACAAAGGCAATACATGAGAAATGGAAGGAGAGTAAGCAGCAACTCATATTTTATTGTGACTGGCATGAAGTGAAGCAAGTTAATAAGGGAAACCTATGGAAAAGCCATGACTGGCACGGCTGGAGACGAGAAGAAGTTATGGCGGTGGTGGTGTTCTTTTAAGCATATAGACAAAATCCTAAGTAAAAATGTTAAAATTCACAGAAACAGACGAAAAGCATTGATAATGCACAGGAATGGAGATACGGAGATCCTGTCACCTTTCCGGGCCCTGCTTCACCTCTGCACCATTTTCAGGGCAATTTTTTTTTTTTTTTTTTTAACTTTTTTGCCCTACATGCAATCAGAGCTTCCCTTGCTGCAGTTCTTTTTAACAGCTTGTGAAGGATGGCCATGGTCAGCCAGTCTGTGTCTTTATTAGGAAAGTAGGATGTTATTTCCATAGCCCTCAGGAGGACAGGGCTGCTTCCTCCCGTTGGTAACACAGGATTCCTTAGCTCATACATAACTAACGACCCAGGGACCGTCTGACTGTAATTCTCTTAAAAATCACACACGCCGTTTGCAAGCGTCTAGAAAATAACTAAGACTTTGGCCACAGCTGGAACAGATGCATCAAGACCACGCGGTGACCAAACAACTCCGCTCTTTTCTACACAGACAACGGCCTCGTGGCGGTGGGAGAAGCCACAGCCGTCGTTTGTCTTCATTTCTGGGCTTTTCAGTTATGACACTTTCATAAACAAGCGCAAGGAACCATGGCCACATGAAATTCCTGTACAACACCTCCACAACAGGTTGAAAAATCAAATCCCAGGACTAGCCATTAACACCAGATTGGAAGAAAACCACAAGAAAGCTCCACAGCCTGGTTCCAGTACTGGTCAATGTCTGCAGGAATAACTGGGCAGCGGAGCAAACCTCTGTAGCTCTTTCCAGCACTGTGTTTCCAGAGAGCATCCCCAATCCCTTTGCCAAGGGGCGGGGGGGGGGAGAGGAGGCCAGAAGCACTTTGGAAGGCAGGAGGAGACTTCAAAAAGGTCTTTATCGCTTGCAACAGCAGCCTGAGGAAAAGACGGTGCAGATCCATGAGCCCCACCAGCCAGCGGAGAGCACGAGGCAGGGGACAACTTCTGACTGAGAAGTATCAGGGCTCATAATACTTCAGGGACTGGGTTGGGGAGAGGGAGAACTAGGAAAATCAAACACATTTCACAGTGACAGACTCAACAGACTTCAAGAATTAGCAAGCAAGAGCCCATGAGGGGACACCTGGGAGAAGAAGAAAGCTGGTAAGACCTTGAAGACACTAACGCAGAAGCATCTCAGTGCAGAAGAAGGATCACGTTTAGTAGATGCACTAGGACTATAACGCGATGAAATGGTAGGCATTCAAGGTCTCGCTCAGCCTGAAATCGCTTCTGGGAAAGTAATGAAAATGCTGATGTAATTCAAATCATAAAGAATTAAAGAACAGGAGTATAATTAGCACCAGTCAACATACTTCTACAGGAAACAGGTCTTGTCAAACAAATCTGATTTCATTCTTCACTGAGATTACAAGTTTGATTGGTGAGAGTAACCGTGTACAAGGCAGGAGGCTTTCTGACTACCGAAACCAGGAGGCGTGACGGCAGCACGGGGGAGCAGAGCCAACCGTGCCAGCGACAGCCAAGCCGTTGCCTGGGCATACAGCTCCGTATCGCCGAAAACATGCTAAAGGGATTAAGAGCTGATTAGCTGGCAGGTTTCAAGTAATAGTTCCCAGCGTTGGACCTCAGTGGGCTCTGCAGGAACCAGCCCCAGGTTCATTTTTGTCTTACAGTCAGCATGATGGAGAGGGATGAAGGAAACCGATGCTGTATCTAACGCTCTTCAAGGCTCGCGGAGCATCCTCAGGTAAAGGATGTGGGATTTGCCTCCCTTGGCGTTCGCCATATGAAGAAATGATGCTTCCACCTTAATGCAGTTGTTAATTTTCTACAGATAGTAATGACAGAGAGAAAAGGGCCTCCAAGGACAAGCCAGATGATCTAAAACAGCCACCCCAGGCAGGTGGACCGAATTGCCTTCTGCAGGATACTAAGGGAGGGGGTCCTGCTAACTGCTTACGTTAGAAACCCCACTTCTGTGCTGGTGATTAAATTGACCAAATCATCTTCAAAGGAAAGTGGGGGGGGCACAATCCTTAAAATAATTTCAGCTCTGTTGGGAAAAGCACTGGAAAGCCTCATCTCCTCCAGCAAACGCCCCTGGAGCTGGTGTGGCCCAGCAGATGTAAGCACCAGCCAGGAAAAACTCCAGATGGTCGCAGCGACACGGTGGGACTGATCAGGGATAGCCCCCGCGCCCGGCTCTGGCACCGCAGCACAGATGCTGTTCCCACCCAACAGACGCTCGCGGTGTGTGAAACAACGGGATGGCTTCGGTCCTCGTCCAAGCGGGCAGGTGTCACCGACAGGACCGCCATCACAGCCGGGGCCCTCCTTGGGAGCCAGGAGGATTAGGGCTAAGTCTGGGTGTGCAAAAAAATGCCCGCTTTGCTCTTCCTTCCTCTCCATTGCTAGGAGAGCAAGAGCATAACCATGGTTTTAAGGTTTCCGAGAGAGAGAAGATGAGTGTCCCAGGCAGGAGCATCTGCGAGGTCCCATAGATGAGCTGCCCCAAGACACAGCCAAGGTGTGCGCAGACCTGCCTCAAGGCTGCAGCAGCCAGGACAGGGAGCACCCTCAGCACCACCCACATCCATCCGTTCCCTGCCCCATGGCTCCCCAAAGGCTGAACGACAAAACTCAAAGCACCCGGAGAAAGTCCCACAGATGGTATCAAACCAGGGGCTCTTCCACAGCAGGCATCACACCTGAAGGTGAAGGTGGTGAAGGTGAAGGTGAAGGTGAAGGTGAAGGTGAAGGTGAAGGTGAAGGTGAAGGTGGGAGCGCACCCACGGCTAGAAAGAGCCCACTTGGTGCCCAGCCTGAGCTTTGGGATTTGCAACAGCTTTGGGGAACTTGCTCAAGCTGCAGCAGAGACAGGACAGGTCTGAGGTGTGCTGGGAGATGGGAGAGGGAGAGTCCCAGGTCCTTGCCCACCCCAAGGCTAGGGAAAACTCTCCAGCACCCTGGCAAACAGCAAATCCATACAGAAAAAGCCCTCAGCAATAGGGAGGGAGCAGCTGCTGTTGTCAGTGCCTTCTGGGCTTGTCACGGCTGCCTCTTACCCCCTGCCTCCCCAGCCAGATCCTCTGACATCCAACACCGCCTCTGCCAAGCCAGCCCAGTTGGGTTCCCCCACTAATGCAAGCAGAAAAGCCATCCTTTGGGGGCTCCTTTAAAGCAGTTCCCCCCCCCCCAGAAAAAAAGACTTAGTCAAAGCAAATGCCAGACCCATTAAGAGCAAAGGACCTCACAGTCAACAGAGGAATGCTTGGGCTTGATGGACTGTTTATAGAGTCTTTTATAGGAAGGATGGGTAACCTAATCCCAACTACAACATTTTTTATGCTGCTCTATGAGGGTTCAGCTGTGATTAAACTGTTGGCACAGTCCCATGGCACATAAAACCATGGAGACCAGCAAGTCTCATCCCTGCCGGAGCCCTGCAAATGCAAATGGCAAAACTATTCCAAGCATTAAAGGCTGGCGAGCCCTGCCGCAGGCCATCCCCGCTCGCACCTCCAACGGGCCTCGCTATCTTAAGAGACCAAAATAAAAGCAACTCGGCAGTCATTGCGCTGATCTCTAGTGAATATTTACCCCTGCTGCAGTCCAGAGCAGGGCAAAGGATAACCAGCCCTCCGGGACTCGTTTTGGGTCCCAGAAGCTGGGTGCAGGAGATGCAACTGCTCTTGCAAAACCATGCTCTCAGCAGTGGGCTTCAACGTCCTTTTCTCCTAGAAGCAGCTCCAGGACCAGCACGGGGCCCTCCACCATCCTCCTAAGACAGTGGATAAATCCCATAGCCACATTTTCTGAGCAGTTAACGCATTTGATTTTGAGCCAACCTCACTAAACTGAGATGATCAGAGTTGTGTGTCCCAACTGTCTCTATCAGGCTGCCGCTCCATGGCTGGAGCAGAGACCGTGGCCCCCAGCATGGGCAAAGTCCTCCCAGGAGCCAGCCTCCGGGGAGAGGACATCCAAACACCTCCACTTGGCTCAGGCAGACGTTGACGCAAGAAACCGTGCCCACCTGGGACAAACCACCCCCAGGGTGCTTTGATTTGACTGTCTGAGAAGGAAATAAAGATTTGGAGGGGGAGAGATTGGAAGAGCAGTTACCTCCAAGCCCGGGCTTGGCACAGGGTCACACCAAACCCACGCTGGAGGACAGGCTCGTGCAGCGAAGAAAAGCCTCCTCGACCCTCAGCTTGGCTGGAATGGGGAAAGGAGTGGGGGGGGCTGGGGCAGGAACCCCCTCTGCTGCCGTGCTTTGACAGGGACCGTACGTGGGATGTGCATCCTCAGGGAGCGGGACCGCTCGACGTCAGACCGGCGGGGTCTCCCTCGGCACGGCTGGTGGGTGGGATTTCTTCAGGCAATTTGAACATGATGTTTGTTTCATTTTATTGTTACAGAATTGGAACAGAACCAAGGCTTTTCTTTTTTTTTTTTTTCTGGTTTTGTTGACTCATCCATCACTCTGTCTGGCCGCCCCCATGATACTCCCTGGCATGATGGGGCCACCACACACCCATTCCAGGTGGGCTCCCAACGCTCATGTTAGCCCACAGCCATGCGAGGTGGCCTCTCAGAGCTAAAGCTCTGGAGCACGCCAAGCACAAGAGGCTACCATCGATTTCAAACCCTTCTTCTGCATCAAACAAAAGACACCACCACCTCAGAAACCCTGCGTTGAGCATCCTCAGCCACCGCAGCCAGGAGAGAGACGTGTCCCTCAGCGCACAGCCGGGCTCTTTATGTGGGATGGGACTTTGCCAGCAGTTTTATTTTAGCCCTGCACAAGAGTACAGCACATTCCTGCCACCGAAGGGGAGGAGACCCCGCAGCGCTTTCAGATGCTATCACCTGAGCCCGTGCACCCATGGGGTTTCTCCTTCCAGCACAGAGCCCGATGCACCATGCGCAGGGCGATGGGCGCCTTGATGGAAACACAACGGGGCGGGCACGCCGCCACGGCTCGATGAGCTGCCGGCACCCCCGGGAGAGCCACAGCAGGGGCCAAGCCCTTCTCCACCCCGCTGGCCACCGAGCAATTCAAGGCTGGACGACACACCCAGGGCTGACCTTGCAAATCCCATTTTTTTTTTCCCTTTTCCCACTGTAGCCCACACACCGAGGACCTCCCAAACGTGCAGTAAAACGCCAGGTCAGCTTTCCAAGGGCTCAGCACCCACAAGCGGGAGCTCAGGTCATATTTAGGCCACCCAAATTACAGGGCAAGACTTCTCCTTGAGGGTGACCTGCTTCGCTTCTCCTGGCACGAGGCCACGTGGGCAGCCCCTGCCACCCCGTCCGGCACGCCACGGGGACGCGCGGGCTCCACTGATCCCTCCTGTCAGTCCCCAAACGTGCCACTCCCAAACCTACCGCAGCCCCTGGCAGTGTCCCCTACACAGCCCTTACTTTCCAGTCCAAAATTCAAGCCCCCCCGTGCAGCCCCACCTTTTGTTACACAGAGACATATGGAAACAGGGAGCAGCAAAGCAGCAACCGGGAGAGGTTGTACTTCACCCTCAGCCCCGCAGATAAGCAGGGATGGGCTTCTGCAATGCCGAGGGATGGAAGCAAATGCCGGGGACGAGCTGGCTCGCTCAGCTTTTGGCACGTGCCCGCTTGCCCCCCCACGTGCACACCCACCGTGTCCCACCAGGATGGGGACAGCCACTTGCTCCGCGGCCCAGAGGGACCAGGCTGGATGCGCTCCCCAGCAAAGCCTTACTTGCACATGTCTGCACCTCCTGCCTGTCCCATGGCTCGCCATAAACCAGTGGAGCCCAGCAGACCTCCCCAGCCACCGCTCAACCCAAGGAGGAGCATCAGCAACCTCCCGGAGCGGTGCAAGGCTTAGCCAAACCCGGGAACAGAGACCAGACGACAAATGGGAGCAGCTGCCAGTAAATTCAGCGTTTCCAGAGGATCTGTGTTTATCAAAAGCTGTCGCTCTGCAGCCAGAACAGGTGTCAGTCACAGCAAAATCTCATGGCAGCTATTCAATCTGAAGGCACAAGAGTTTGACATCAGACCAAAAAAAGAAAAAAAAAAAAAAAAAGGCATCGTTAGCAACTTCTCTGCTCTCCGTCTCGCCTACAGCCTTCGAAAAAGAAAGGTGAAGAGCCAAAAGAAGGAGAAAACCAGGTGTACCAGGCACCGGCTCTGCAGCAGCAGCGCAGCCACACGGAGCAGGCATCTCCGCATCACCAGGCGATGCTCAGAGCAGATCTGTCCCCCGTGACAGAACCACACCACCAACCGTCACCAGCTGCCACGGGTGAACTCAAAGCAGCACCCACCTACCCCGGGACGGCTCCATCACGCACCCGAGCTGGCCTCATCCCACCCGCAGACTCGCTAGCTGCCTGCTGCCGGGAGATTTACACCGAGCACGACACAGAGCAGACCCTGCGCTGCCTGTTCAACACTTCCCACTAGCCAGACACCAACCCCTACTAATGCTGCCAACATCCTAATTAGCACCTTTCCCGCGCCTGCCCTGCTCCCGACTGCTCTGCATCTGTCCGAGGACTCGCTCCGAGGTTCCCCGAAGGTAGAGCAGATGAACGGGGACAAGTCCTGCGGGCGCTCGGCACCCCTTCACCCCCAGAGCAGCTGGCCCAGCCTGCTCCTCCAGCCCACGCCAGTGCCCCGCTGCTCTGCTATGTGTCTGCTGTCAAGGGATTTCCACATGGCATCATGCACACTTCTGTGTTTATCCTTTCCGAGCCTCCAGCGCGGTGCTAACATGCAGCGAGGCCGGGAGAAGGAGGGGCCTTGTCACACCGGGACTATCCAGCCCACCACGAGGTGGGTAAGAGGAGCGAGGCTTTGTCCCAGTTTCGGCATGGACAGGGCAGCTCCAGGCTCTGCCCGGGGAATGCATTTGCCCAGCCTGGCTGGAAACTGTCCCTGGTGGGGCCGCTCTGCTCTGCCTGCCTCGATCCACCCCTCGCTGCCACGGCATCGCGCCCCGTGCCAGGCAGGAGCAAGCTCGGAGGGGCAGACATCTCCATCCCACCACCCGGCACGCTCCAGCACCGGGCAACTAACACCCTGCCACCGGCCCTTCCCCACGTCCGGGCACAGCCACTCTCTGCTCCCCAGGGAAAGGAAAAAGAACCATCACCGGCTTGCTTTCCCTCCCAGGGCTGTGCCCGTTTCTCCGCCAGAGCAGCAAGGAAGCCACGTGCCTGCTCGCATTTAACACGCAGGTGCTCTCTCGGCGCGCACGCAGGCAGCTCGCATGCCGAGGCGTGCATACAAAGGCTGGGGACGAGCACACAAACCCAGCGCTCAGCCACCTGCAAGGGCTCTCCGCAAGCAACCTCGGAGGTGGCGGGGATCCTGCAGGAGAGATCCGCAGGAAATGCTTTCCCCAAAGCTGCCATGCCGCAATTAACTCCCTGCAGCCTGGCCAGCCCCCCTCCCCGCAGGCAACGCGCGCCGGCCGGCCGTACACCTTGTTTTATTTCATCCGTGCTGCCCCCAGTTCATGCATTTCTCCTGCTCGCTTTGTCCCCTGATACCAGACAGGCTTAAAAGTAAAACAAGGCAAAGATTTATTAAGTGAGGCTCACCGTAAAGGTTTCCAAGTTGCAGTTGTGGAGCCTGGAAACAGGATTACAAGCAAAGCAAATCATGAAACGCGACCGTAACCTTTGCACGACGAGACGTGACCCCTCACGTGCTCCAGCCCATCTCACACCCACGCATGTGGCGCGCACCGGCTGGGGCGGCTGCCCGGCCAGCTCGCGGCCGCTCGCCACCGCGCAAACCTCTCCGTGATGGCCCAGGGCTTCTTCAACCTCCCCTCTGCTGCGCCCAGCTCGTTTCGCTGGCCCAATCCTGATCTTCAGCAGACTTTCTGCCGTACCTTGCCTCAAACCAGCTGCACGTGTATTTGGCAGTTCAGAGCACTCCTAGCTCTTATTCAAGACCAAAAACAGCTTCTTCAGACACTTCCTCAGAATAGGTGGTAGATACGGGATAAAGGCGTCATCCCCATGCGAAGGACCAAGCCTTCCTCCTTGGTCAGACTGATGAGTCCCATCACCCCTACCCAACAGCTCAAATGCTGGCCGTACAAAAAGCTGAGCTTCTTGCAAGAAAGAGATGCATCTCATGAGAGAAAGGCTTGAAGCCAAACTCCAGGAGGCAGCACCTTGTCCATACCCAGGGAGAATGAGCTGCAGAGTCACAGGAGCCAGCGGCAGGGAAGGATGCTGCCAGCCCCCTCCAGGAGTACCAGCCATGGCCACCGGCCCATGCCTGGAGGGAGTGGAGAACAGCGGATGCAGGCAGATACAGGTCCTGGTAGGACACACACCCCAGTCTCTTGGGTGAAAGCAACCACACACCTGAAGGCATCTGAACAGCCTGCTCCTGCCCAGTTTGTCCTCAGACACATCACGCCCAACCCTCTAGTCTCAGCGAGCAAGCCAAGCCAAAGCACTTGGGTTCGGTGGCCACCCCGCATGAACGAGTGGCCTCCTGGGAGGCTCAGAAAAGCAGGACCTCCTCTGGAGACCGAAGAGCTTCCAAGGACTCCCTGTCCCCTGCTCCAAGACAGAGTGCTCCAATCAGTCCTCCCTTGCCCCGAGAGACTCTGGGATAGGAAGAATCTGCACTGCCACACCACGGCGCATGCGATGCTTCGCATCCACAGCCTCCCACGACCCCTGTGCACCAGGGCTGTGGCGGATGGAGATGCCTTCTCTCTCCTGCATCCTTCTGCTGAAGTGGTCCAGGCTCACAGAGGATCTGGACAGGGGGTCCGGAGGGTCCAGCCCCTGTTTGACCCTCCTCACCCTCCCTGGCTCTCCCCCTCCTCTGCTCGCAGCAGCAGAGCAGCGCTGCACCAGCCGCCCAACAAGGGTCCCTTCAAGCCACGGTGAGGACGTGCAACCAGAGCTCACCAGGCTCCGGCAGCACCCCCGACACTTTGGGGACATGTTTTGGGAGCTGGGGTGACACTTCCCATGGAGGAGGGCTCATTTCAGCCTGCTGCCGGGCAGACAGACCCCAAATAAGCCTGGCCCAGCTGGGCGCAGGCAGTGAGCTGCTCAGCGTGGGACAACCATCACTTGGGACACAGTTTGGCCTTCAGTGTGGGGACCAGGTGTCCCCGTGACCCCCAAAGCCTGGGTGGGAGCAGAGGGGAACCGAGCCCTTTGCGGCCAGCCCGACCGCCTCCCCCTCCTCTCCCATGCCGGGGGCTCGGCAGCCAGCCGCAGGCTGCCCAGGAGCCCGGCCGCGGAGCCCATTGTTCCCTTTGTCTGGCCTTTTGAGCATGAGCCCGCGCGGCTCAAGGCGTCCCCTCCACCGCCGGGACGTTCACACGCTTGGTCGCCCTCGCCACCCCCCGACCCGCTCAGCCGGTGGGCGAGGGGCTGAGCACCTCCCCTAAACCCAGCCTTCATCCCCCCTAGATGAACCCCGGGCTGAGGGTATCTCCTCTCCTCCCCCAGCTCCAGCCAAATGCTCGCGCCCTCCGAAACGCCGAGGAGGGCACAGATGAGTGCCAATGGACATTTTCCAGGGGACCTTACCCTCGCCCGGCCACCCTGCCAAAATCGAGAGCCTGCGTAAGGCTGGAAGGCGCTGGAGGGTCCACCATCACGGCCAAGGCGATGAGCACCCGGAGCGACGCGGACCCCCCCAGCACTTTGCCTTGGGAGCTGCAGATGGTCTTGAAAGCCAAGCTGGGAGCTGGGGGGCAACAAGGCCCCCACCGAGCATGGGCATCCAGCACCGGAGCCTGGAGAGGACACCTTCCCCCTCGGGCAGACCTCAAATACCGCGTCCGCCACGGGAGGCTGAGCCAAAGGGATCCCTGGTTTCCCTCGCACCGCCAGCAGTGCAGCGGGGGGTGCTCGGGGAGGAGGTGCAGAGAGCACCCCGCTTTCTGCAGCCCAGCATCAAGGGCTTCCTGATGCCCCCGGTACCCAGGAGGGGCAGGGGTGGGCTTCACCCTGCCCAGCGCACTCCTGCCTCCACCCTCCATCGCTCCTGGTTTTAAACCTGCTGCTTGAGAACTCAAAAGAGAGTGAAAATATATAAAATAATGAATAATATATATATAAAATATATAAAATAATGAATCGTCACCCCTTCATCACCCTCTTCTTCACAGCACCCGCGGTCTAACGCACCTCTGTGCCCCCCAAGCCGCATCTTTCCTGAAGCCCCCCGCCCGCGTACCTCTCCTGTACAAGCATCTTCGCCCTCCTTTCCCAGCCTTTCCCAGTTCTGAGTTGATGCTTTCAAAGAGCCATCCACAATGACTTTAAGATCTCTTTCTTAAAATGCTAATAAGTAATTTAAAGACTGCCACTGTGCATGCATGGGTTTAGGGTAATTTTTTCCATGTGAATCCCTTTTCATTCATCACTGACTACATTTAATCTGCCACTTTATAGCCTGGTTATCCAGTGTCATGAGATCCTTTTACAATATTTTAAAGACAACTGTTGTTTTTATCGTCCTGAATAATTTTGTATAATCTGCAAACTTTCTCGCCTTCGAGTTCCCACCCCTTTCTAGCGCGTTTATAAATACGTCGCACAGCACAAGCCTCACGCTGACCCCCGTCCAGTGGGAAAACTGACTCTTTGTTTCCCTCCCTTTAAGCAGATTTTAATCCATAAGAGAGCCCTTCCTCTAAAATTACTGCTCTGGAGTCTCCTGGATCACCCAGGGAGCTCTTCTTAAAGGATGCTCATCCCATTTGCTCCGGCCCCAATATTCGGTTTACCAATTTATTCTAAAATACAAGCTCTTCTGCCACCGCTTCAGGGCAGTCTCTCGGCCCTGCCCTGGGAAGGGAAGCTCCTGGGCAGGAATCCCCTCGGCCTCGGCCGTCTGGGGGGACACTGACGTTGTTCCTCATCCCCCCAAGCGCTCCATCCCGGTCGGGTTTAACCTCCCGATTCTCATTAGTTGGGGGGACCTGGGGGATAATTCATTTCTTCTCACAAGTTGTTTTTCAGGCTCCTCTCGGCCTGCCATAGATGGTTTTGCGTTCACCGCGCCACAGTTTCCCATTTTTTTTCTATTTTCCCCTTTTTAGACACCACTTCCAATTTCACCTCCGGTGACCTCCTTCAATTTGCCATTTAATCAAGATTTATTTTCTTTTTTAAAACTCACACGATACATGGCTGCGTGCATTTATCCTGAGCTTTAATATCATTTGCCACATCATGTGCCACTATTTCGCTATTTTAGCTGCTCCCTTCGACTCGCTCCTTCATTTTGCCTGACTTACAAAATGTTACCGCATAGTGTTGTTAAGTGCTGGTCATTTTACGGATGCGATGGTCTGCCTCTAAGAGCGGTAAGGTGGAAAGAACATCATTTATTAGACCAACTGATAAAGCTTCACCAACTTTTGAAGCTCACCAGCCCCTTCTCGTGCCCACCGGGAGACCGAACCTGCTCCCACGGAGCCGGCCCCACGCCTTGCACCGCATCACGCGTGATGCTCGGGTCTAAATGAAGAGATCCTCCTCTCGCGGGCTCTCCGAAGAGCCGCGATTATTCACAGTCACTAAAACTATAATTTCTGAATAACGCCCCTATGTGACATTTACAGAGGCACGGACCATCCACAATTATAGTTGTGTTTTCTGCCCTCGTGGCCCGTTTCATCTCCCTTATCAGTGCCGCGAGTCGGGTCAGAGGGCTAGCAGAGCCCTAGTGCTGCTCCCTTCATCCCCAAGCATGGAAACTCAGAGAGGGGCGGACGGCACGGCATCGTCCTCACTTACTCCTTCGCCTCCTGCTCGGGGGGGACGGGCACGCCCCGCGCAGCCACCCCTGTGCTGCAACCTGGCACAAACTGCCATCCGTCCAGCGCATTCCCGAGGCACCCGATATCGATATAACGTCGGTATTGATATATCCCTGCACAACCCCCTGCAGCACCTCTCCTTCCTCGCACCCTCCTGGCTGCCGCCTCCCAGCCCCCGAGGGGTCCCTGCCCGCCTCCAGCATCCCCAGCGATACCCCCCATGCTCCCTGCACCCCTGGGTACCAGCCAGGGCAGAGCCCCCTCCCGAACCCCCCCGGGCGCTGCCTCTCCCTCCCGCCCACGTCAGCGCCTTATCGCGGGAGGCCCCGTCGTTACCCCCTTATCTAACAGCTGAACTTTTGCCTCCGAGGATCTGCCCGCTACCCCCATCCCGACGCGATCCAACGGGCAGCCGCGCTTCGCTCCGGTGTCTCTGCAAACCAGAAACCAGGTTTGGGAGGGATTGCAAACCAGGATGGGAGCCGCCGGAGGTCTTTCTTGGGAAAAAAGGACTTTCTGCGGGATGGGAACCCCGCACCCGCTCCCAGACAGACCCACACACAAGCACCCATCTCAGCAGGGTCGGTCTGTCGGGAGCGGGCGCGTGTTGGGGCAGGAGCGGTGGGCTCAGACTCTCGTTTATCACAGCTCCGGCTGCACTCGCACAAAAGCACTCAGGCCTCGGGAGGTATCTCAGCATCCAGTATTTACCCAGCTCCTCAGGCAGGTTTCGCAGCCCCGCTGGTGCCCACCCCTCTTTACAGCCAGCTCAGGTATGTGTACACAAACGGCCGCTGACTAGTGCGGGCAGATCCTTAGCCCGTCTGCAGAGGGGACAAACCTGCTCCCATCCTTGGGGGACAAACCCCAAAACCCCCTAGCAGCATCCCCACGGCACGGCCACGTCCCCTTCGCACCCCCAGATCCCTCTGGAGGGTGTCCCAAGGAGCTGGGGGATATCGGTGGCCACGCCAGCCCCAAGCCTTGTCCCTACAGCCCTGTCCCTTTGGCATCTCCCTCCGGCATCTGCTCCCTCGGCTTTTATCACCCAGGAGAGCTGGAAATACAGCAGGGATCGGGAGTAACTGCTGCTCCCGCCTGGGAAAAGCAGAGGAGCAGAGCTGCAACAGCAGCTACACGGATGTTTAAATCAGGCACCCATTTGGTCTCCAAAAGGACTTTTCTCCCCCGGTCACTGCCCCGGTAATGCAAAGGGCAGGCGGGTGCAAGGAATGCACCTTGTCAAAAATTAACCCAGGAAACAGGGACAGGGAAGGGAGGCAGCGGCAGGGCGGTGGGCAGCACGGGGCTGACCCGAAACCCCGGCCTCTGCTCCGCGCCTCAGCCCCATTTGTCAAAAATTCGTCTCCAGCCTGGACTCCGCACAGCGTTTGCAGATCTGGAGTTCAAACACGCGGGATGGATCGGCTTCTTGACAGATCCTGTGT
The DNA here is from genome assembly GCA_020745775.1 of Theristicus caerulescens. Lineage (NCBI taxonomy): Eukaryota > Metazoa > Chordata > Aves > Pelecaniformes > Threskiornithidae > Theristicus > Theristicus caerulescens. The sequence goes on from CM036574.1 coordinate 370,706, forward strand.
TTTTCACTGGACCTGCTGCTCTGCCGCATCCCTCCGGAGTGTGCTGGGCTCGCTGGGATGCTCCTGCAGCTCCTACGGTCACAGCCCGGGCACACGCCACCTCCCTGGAGCCCCAGGGTCAAAGCAAGTGCCCTGGTGTGACCCATCACCTCGGTGAGACGGCTAAAGTCTTCCTCCACTGCGAGCGCGAAGCCGGACACGGCGAGGCGCAGCCCAAGCCCTGTGTTCGCTGGCATCCCCCCGCTCCGCCCTGGGCCTGGAGGAGGCTGCGGAGGTGCTCAGCAGTGTCGCCATCATGCGTATAAGAGAGGTGCCCATATTTTAACAATAAAATACGTTACGGCATACATAAAACACAATATACTGTATATTATGTACACGGATGCAGCATAATAAATGCATAACGTATATTGTGTACGTTACAATACATTATTAACTCTGTGGGACCACAACGGTCTCCAGCCTGCTCGGAGGATGGGCACGGGAGTTCCCGTCCAGCCCCTCAGCCACGGCGTGCCCCGCGGATGCCCACCCCGAGAGAGGATACGGCCCTCCCGCCCCAGCACCCCTCTCCAAGCCCAGGGCCGGGCTCAGGACCGCGACCGCCCGGCGCAGAAGGATGCTCGACATCAAGCCCCTCGCCCGCCCGCGATGCTGCTTCCCAGCAAAGCTCACGCCGGGCGATTCTCCCTCGCCCATCGGAGCCCGCCGCTGCCTCCGCACTGCCCGCTCCGGGCCGCCTGTGCCCTCACAGATATTAGGGCCATCTCCTTTCTCCCTTCGCGTTTTTTGGCAGGCGGCTGGCTTTCCTCCAGCCCTCGGGAAACTTGCCAGCGCTGCAAGGTTTATAAAAAGTTAACTCCGACGGGGTGAAGAGCACCTTCGGGTTCTTTTTCCCCCCCTCGCACCCGCGTTAGCCGGGCTCTTGATTTTGAAATGCCGAAGTGCCCTTCCCAGCTGCCCCCAAAACCGCCTGGGCAGGACCAGCACTCCCGACGGGCGTGCGGCATACGCCAGCAGGAATACAAAGAGGAGCCGTTAGTGATAGCGGCACTGTTACCAACCGGTGTGGGATCCAGACCCTTCCAGGACTCCTTTGTTCTTGACTTTCTGGTTTGGGGTTTTTTTTAAAAAAAAACACACCAAAAAACTTTCCTTTTATAAGCCTGAACTTTCTCAGCTGCAGATACGTTACCTTGCAACTGCCTTAACAACTGTACGCAGTTCTTACCCTCTGCTTTATGTACGTTGTCATCCACCTCCCTGTTTTCCATATTGATTTATGTTTTACGTTCTTTTCACATTTCCTTTTAACAGAGCCGGTTTTAACCAAACAGCCTTTCCTCCCGAGCCCGAGACACGCATTCTGCTGGCCAGTGAGTAATCAACTTCCAATTTTCATGCACACTCCTGTTTATATTTCCTTCCCTATCGGCTTTGTTTCTAATTAAGGTTTGTTAAATGCAAGCGAATATATGTCGTACAGAGAAATATAAAGCATGTAGATAAATAAACACCCCGCACACGGGCGCACTGACTAAGGCTGCGCTTTCAACCACGGATCCCAAAGCACTTTGTCATGTTCATTAACAAAACCTCGCGGCTCCCTTGGGAAAGACGCTTGTATTATTTTACGCCTTGTAATTAGGAAAACTGAGGCACAGAGGAGACAAGTGAAATTACCAGCATTACCGAAAAGCTCTGTAGCAGAGCTGAAAACAGGACTCAAGAGGCAGGATCCCCGGGCAAATAACCAGAACGCGTTTTTCCCCTGAACGAGCCTTTTTTCCCCCCATTTTGGCCCTGGGAATTTGCCGGAGCTGGTGACGGCAGCGCAGAGGGCATCGCCACCACGGAGGTGCCCTGCGGCCAGGGGGATGTGGTGGGGTCCAGCCGCCGTCTCCTTGGCCGGCGGCCGCCGTTGGGTCGCTCTGCCCGCACCGACGGGGCCCAGAGCATCCGGACACCGCATCCGAGCGTCCCAGGGAGCCCGGGAAGAGGCAGCTCCCAAAGAGGAGGAAGGAGCAGAGGCGCGCCCGGGGACCCGCGTCCCGCGCGCTTTCGCCTCGCCAGCTCTCCAGAGGCCTTCGCGAGGAGGGAAAGGCTGGGACGCGGTAGCTGGTTGCCACACGCTGCGAGCCGCCATCGCAGCCCCACAACACACACACACAACGCGGGAGGCAACAGCGGGGACGTGGGGGGACCCCGCCGAACCCAAATCAACGCCTTCAGCCCCAGATGGGGACGGTCACTGGAAGCACGGTGCATGGCTCCCGTTGACTCCCCGGGAGCATCCCCATCCATGGAGAAGCACATCTTAGGGCGATCACCTCAGGCGGTGAAACCCCCCCAGCAGCACTGGCTGCTCCCTCGTCCCCAGATACGTATTCCCCATCCCTTGGGATGAGCCCAGGCGCTCATGCATCCAGTCCCCGCTGCTCCTGCCCCGATGGTGGGAAGGTCACCCATGTCTCCAAGCAAGCACGCAAGAGCCCCGGGAGCCGGTCACCGGCCCCCCAGCGCCGCCCGGCAGCTCCTCTCGGCGCCCAGGGAGGGCAGGGCGGGGTGGGGGTGGCACCCTGTCCCTGCACAAGGCGCCTGGCTCCCTCCCCTGCCGTAGTCAGCAGCGTCGGCTCGGCACGGCCGAGCCCGCTCGGGCCCCGCTGGCCAAGCACAAACCCCGTCGTCGGTGTCAGCGCCGCCGGCCGATCAGGCCAGACGTCCCACGTGGACACGTATGCTCCCACAAACACGCTCATCACCCCAACCCCCCCCCCCATAATTAAAAACATACTGGGCTCATTTGAATAGCATAGCTGGCTAGCGCTCTCCACTGCAACGTAAATAGTCCTATTTATGCCAAGCTCCCATATTGTAAATATCACGATGTATAGCTGGCCAACCCATGAGTCATCTCCCAAAACTCCAACTTAATAAATGGTGCCTCATCCATGTTTCCAGACAAACATCGTCCGTGCAGCTCCCACCGCCCGGCGCCTCCACGCCCAAGGCCAGTGGTAGCCACCCAGCCTGCCCACCAGCCCGGCGAAGCCGGGGGGACAGCAGAGCCACCCGGTTCCTCGCCGGCTCGGACACGGCCATCCCATGATGGGCAGATACCCGTTGACCGCGCTGCGTCGGGATGAGCCAGTTTTCGGCCTGACACCTTGCTCTCACCCCTGCCCAGCCCGGTTCTCCAGCACTTCCCGGGGCACCCGTGCAGCGGGCGGGCTGGGGGCACGCAGCCATGGCTGAGATGGGCTCGGGAGCGGGCAGACGAGTCCCCCCTTGCCTGGAGCCCACCGCCGGGCTCCCACCCAGCGCCTTCCCCGCACACCCAGCCCGCAGGAGCTCCCCACCTGCCGCCTGGCTCTGCTTTGTCTGAGCACCGGGGGAACTCGGCGGGGAGCCCAGCTCCTCCCGGGGACGCCGGGAAAGCCACGCCGCCAACGGGGAGCCGGCCATGAGCTCCAGGATGCCGGCAAGGCCTTGTCGAGGTGCGCCCCGAAGCCTCTCCCAGCCACCGGCAGCGGGCACGGCGTGGCCAAGCCCGGGCATCCCTAGCAGCGAGGCTCGGCGGTACCCAGCCGGCACCCGCGGACCTGCTGCGGGGGTGCCGGGCCGCCGGCGAGGGATGCCCACCTTGGCGAAGGGGCGGCGGAGAGAAGGGCAGCGGCGGCGATCGGGAGGGTCTGGGGACGGGGGAAGGGGGGGGAGGCTGGCGACGACACACGAGGGGCCCCCGGCTCCGCACCGGGCTTCGGCGGCAACACCTCCAGCCGGGGCAGCACTTCCCCAAAACTTCGCCTCCCTCCAGCGCTGCGGAGGGGGTGCGGCGGGGAGGGGGGAGGGGGACGAAGTGCCACCCCCCCCCCAAAAAAAACCCAGGGAGAAAGCCCCCGCGGGGGGGGCTCGCCCTGCCCCCGCAGGGCCCCCGCCCCCGCGGCCCCCCCTTACCTTCCACGGCGGCGAGCAGGGGCAGGAGGGCGAGGGGCAGGCAGCAGAGCCACAGCGGCCCCATGGTGCGCGCCGGGCCGGGCATCAGAGGCGGCGCGGCCGGCGCTCCATGGAGGCGGCGGGGGAGCGGCGGCGGCGGAGCGCAGAGCCGAGCCCCCTCGCTGGGGCCGCCGCCGGCGCGGGCACGGCCGCGGGCACGGAGCGCTCCGCCGGCCCCGCCGCCGCGGCCGGGCCGAGCCACCGCCGCCGCCGTGCGGGGGAGCGCCCCGCGCCGCCCGCCCCGCCCCGGGGCGCCGCGCTGCCGGCGGGGGCGGCGGGCGGCGGGCGGCGGCGGCGGGCGGGCGGCGGCGGGGCGGGGGGCGGCGGGGGGCCGGCGGCGCGGCGGGGGGCGGCGGGCGGGCGGCGGGCGGCGGCTCCCCCCGCCCGCCGATGGTTTCTCCCGGAGCTGTCGATCATCCAGAGAAAGCCGTGATTTCAGCCCAAATCTTCCTCGCCGGGGCTGACTGCGCGCCGCAAAAACCGGGGAGGGGGGGGGGGTTCCCGGAGGGATGCCCCCGCCTCCGCCCTTCCCACCGCCCGCAGCCCCGCTCCGGCCCGGCGGCCCCCGGGCTCAGCATCCCTCCCTCCCTCCCTCCCTCCCTGCCGCCCTCCGGGGCCGCGCCCCGCGCCCCACGCCGCTGCCCGCCGGGGCGGGCGTGGGGTGGCCCGGGGCGGGGGGCGAGGGCGGCGGAGGGGAGCGAGGTGCCGGCTGCGGGCAGGGCCCGGCAGCAGAAAGGGACGCGTCCAGCGCGGGGGGGGGGAATAAAAGGAGTTGGCAACATCCGTGGCTTGTTGCTGGCAGGCTCCGGGCAGCCCTGACCCCCCCCAGCCCCCGGGGGGCCGGAGCAGGGGTCCCCCCGTTTCCGTGGGGGGCAGCTGTGAGTTGGTTACAAGCCCCGCTGACACCGGTGGGGTCAAGCAGGACTTTCCCAGAAGGTGCAAGCTGAGACCCAGCTCCACCGCTCCTTCACACCACCCACCGGCCCCGCTTCCCTGCGTGCCTGGGAGCCACATCTGCCCTTTGGGCACCTCAGGAGCCAAACCCTCCTCAGGACTTGTGTGCCTGTTACCGGGGCCGTTTGCCCCAGGAGGTCCCCTCTGCCACCACCCTGACATCTCCTCCTCGCCCCTTCCAGCCTGCTAGCGTCCGCTTTGTACCCAGCAGTGCCCCTCTGCTCACCTCCTGCAGCTGTGCCCCTGTTTCTTCTGGCCAGGAGGGGGGTCAAATGCATCCCGCAGAAAGCACGCCTGTGTCCTGGAGGATCTTCTCGGGGAAGGTCACACCCTGCACATGGAGCTCTATATGAGCCGTGCAAGGTTCGTAAGCCAAGAGCTGAAGAGCCACTGGACTGCCAGGATGGATCCCTGCCCCTCAACTCACCAAAGCGTCTAAGACACCGAAAAAACAAGCTTGGCTTACTGCGCTCTTCCTTATCCCTCTGCTGCCCCAGCAGCTTGAACATCTTGGGTTCCCTGTCTTGACCCATCGCAAGTGACTCATTTCTTGCCAACCGCAGGTGTGTTTGGAGGAGGTCAAGGCTCCCTGATGGCGTTGGCCATATGTGTGAGCCAAAGGGGCTTCCCCAACTCAGTGTGGCCAACTGCAGGCTCTGATCCCCTTTGGGAGCTCCTGTCGCTGCAGATCTTACTGGTCATACAGGTTGGCCCCACATTCACTGCAGCGGCTTCCAGAGAATCCCGTGGCCCAGCTCCACAGCGTGCGGAGAAGCTTTCGTCTTCAGTGCCACACTGGGGTTCACTCTTGCACGGAGAGTGCTCAATTCATTACAAAAGGAGGCAGAAGAAACAGGGACAGCCAGTGCTCTTGCCACTCCTGCCTCCAGACACGTTCCTCTGCAGGGCAAGGAGCCCAAGCATCCCTGCAGTCTCCCATCCCAGCGCTCTCCCAGGGCTGCCCCATTTCCCAGGCTCTGTACTGGTCCCCTCACTCCTCGCTGCTCTGGAGCACCCAGCATTTCTCACCAGATGTTAGAAAGCACCCACCGTTTCCAAACTCCTCAAACCGTCATTTCAATCCTTCCGGATCCCAGGGCCATTTTTGTGTCCTGCAATGCCCTAGACAGGTATGTCCCAGAGGATCCACCCCGGTCTCCAAAGCGAGAGCCTAGAGTCCAAGAACAAGCAGCAGCCCTGTCTGTTTGCCACAGTCCACCCAGACCCTCTGGATTTTCTTGCAGCTCTCCAGGGCTGCGCTGCCAGAGGCAGTAGGGACTTTGTCCCAAGGGAGCTGTCACTGGAGACCTTCCCTCTTCTTCAGCTCCTCTGAGCATTCCCTTAGGCTGTTGCTGCTGGAGATGGGACCTTGGACTACAGAGACTTACTGTCTGACTGCCTCAGTGACTTGGAAGATCTTATGCACTCCTTGGAGCCCAGGTTGTCCCTTGAAGACGCTCTTCAGAGTCAGTCACGAACTGTGAGCATTGGTCCCACCTCACACCTTTACTCTGCTCCCAGGAAGGGCTTTCTATGACTGTCACATCCCTTCGGTGTCCACGGGAAGGCCTGCCAAGGCCCCACGGCTACCCTCACAAGCTTGCTGTTGTCAGTGTAGGGGGTGTGACCAGCCTTCACCCTCTGTCCTGCAGCCCATGAGCTTCTCTGGTCCCCAAGCCAGCAGCTCCGAGCAGACCAGCAAGTGCCACGAAGCACCACGCCGTGGCGAGTGATGCCGGACCTCCTCCAATGTCCTTTTCTGCACCTTCCTCTCATTCTGCATCGGAATTAGTGGCCCCCGTGGAGGATGGTGGTGGACCAGGGAGCACAGAACATCCTCACCGCTGTCCTCAGCCAACCACGACAATATGAGCTCTCCTTGCTGCCATCTGGTGACAAGTGACCGCAGCATTATGCCACATGGACCTGACCACCATCAGGCAGCTGGTCCCACCTCGGGAGGCAAGGTATATTGGTTATACTGGTAGTTGCAGCCCACATCTAACCCTTGAGCAGCACTGTTGGAGGACAATGCTTAAACCCTGCTGCAAAGAGCCTTAGATAAAGCCTTGTCTGGGAAAAGTAGCAGCACTGGGGTTCTAAAAATGGGACAGCCACCACTTCAGTTGCACCTACATGTTTATAGCAAAAGATGGTTCCCAGGCAGACAGAGCCAAGAGAGATGACATCTAGGGGACATTAAAACGGGTTTGATGGTGACGCATTTAATGTAGCATTTTCAGTTCCTGGTGCAGGAAGAACAGGTTTCATTTGCACATGAAGCCCTTGGCTCATCACACCTGGAGGAGGTGGCTTCCTCTTGCTCTCTGCAAGGTTAAAGACGTGCAGTGGGCGACAGCCAGGAGTCAAGGGAGACACAAAGGGAAGCAGCATGAATGATGCAGCATCCGTGCAATTGGGGATACAGAGCTGTCATGCGCAGACTCGAGGCTCAGTGCAGCCGTCCCGGGGCCAGGAGTGAGAGGGAGCATCACCCAAGGACCCCCAGCTACCAAAGGGTCCAGGAGGGGCTGCTGCTTCTTGGCAGCCAGGGAAGCTCCATCCCCTGGAGCTACCTGATCAAGCTCAATCCCCCAGTCGAGGGCAGTTAATTTTGGATGGGAGGGATGGGGAGCGAGTCCCTTGGTGGCACCCAGAGCAGCAAATCTGCCTGTAAAGACGCACCGAGAGCAGGCAGGCAGCTGGCCCGGGCTGCGGAGAGACGCCCTGTGGGAAACCGGCACCCTTGCTCACATCTCTGCGTGCGAAAGGAAAGCTTTTCAGCTCCTGGCTGAATCCCTCGGGCTCCGAGGAGCCTCGAGCTTCCAGGGGCAGGTTGGGAGGAGGTAAACACGAGCATATTTTTACAGAAATCGGAGTCTCCCTGCAGCAGCAAATCCTGTAAAAGCGAAACCCAAGTGAAAAGCAGCTTCAGCTGTTCTGGCTCTGGCTGTGACGGGCTTGGCCCCAGGCCAGTGAGTTAATTCTGCCTATTAACTAATAGTATAGTATTGTCGGCAAAGATTCATTGCTAAACTTACGTTTTTAAGATATCACTTATCATTTAAACACTTAACTCTTGATCCCCGAACATGTACAGGCACCATGTAGCCCTGCAGCCATGCGGCAGATAACCAAAGCCACCGCTGGTTGGGGAGGCCGGGCAGTGTTTAACCCTTTTTCCCCTCTTTGTCTGAATGATAAATTGTCTTGAGTAGCACTTTCCAAAGGAGAGCAGGCCCTCCTGCTCAGGGACTGCTTATTATCACCTACTTAATGTTCCCAAGCTCAGCAGGGATGGAGGAACTGTTCCCAACAGCGGGTTTTTCCAACCTCTGTGAAGGGTGTGTGAACAGCGAGAGACCCTGTAGATATATGTGATTGCAACCTGTCACCGAGAATGGCCTCCCTCTGTCCTTCCTTGCCTTTCCCCGCCGCCCCAAATGCTCTGCAGCCTGGTGGAGGAGCAGGTCTGGTCCTTCAGGGGGAAGGGTGGGAGCAGCAGGGGCTGCCCACCCTCCAGGGCTGGGCCCTGGGTGCTGCCCAGCACCTCGCAGCTCACGATCCCCAGTCCCTGATCTGTACGGTAAAGAGACATTTTTCAGGGACCTTAGACATCTCCCCCCACCCCACTCCCCTTCCCAGAGCGAACCAGCGCCTTTACCAGTTGTACTGGTCTCCAGCCACCATCCAAGCAGGCGTTGGCTGCAGCCCCCTGCCCTCCCCACCCCACTGGGGACGTTGCGGTGAGGTTTCTCCGTGCAGAGTTAAATCGAGATAAAACTTTTACATCCCTTTACGCTTTGTGAGGGTACCTGGCCCAGGGTGGCTTGTGCTGAAACGTGACACTGGAGAGCCATCCTCACTCAACCTGTTTAGCTTGTTGCAGGGTCCCGCCGGGAGGGAGCTAACGGAGGAGCCAGCAGCTCCCTCTCCCCTTCAGCTCTTTCCTCCGGCATTTCTGAGCTCATCTCCTGCAAAGTGAAAGATTCGCGCATGTTATGAACTCCGATGCCACCTGGTACCAGAAGCGGGGATGAGAGAGAGAGGAAAGGAGGAAGGTAAGAGGATGGCACAGGTCAAGCGAGCATCGTCCTGTGCTGGGACTCCCAGGAACACAGCAGAGCCCCAGAAAAGCTTCAGGTGAGGATTTAATCTCTTTGGGGAGACAAGGGTGGCTGCAGAGAGGAGTGAGGAGTGGAAGGTAGCCGTATTTCTGTTGCCATTGCAATGTCTGAAGTCTTGGGTTTTAGAGCCTTCAGCTAAATTAGGAAGCAGAAGTCAACTGGTAGATTGCATGTAAGATTGGGAGAGTATGGCACTCCTAAAATGAATGAAACTTTTGAATGGTATCCATGGGAACAAATTAAAGAGAAGAGGCACTTTTGAAGGATTTAAAATAGATTGAGAACTGTAGAATTGGGCAGGAAATTTTTGATATTTTGTTCAACAGCTAATTTGAACCCAGCTTATGATGACAGAGCCGAATGCAGGCGGGTAAACCTCCGATGAGACAGGTAAACCTTATATTAGACTGCAGACATTATCCGATCCTGGCTATATGCTAACTGGCTGTAGAGTTAAAAGAAACTTTTGGAAAAGTAGAGTTTATACAGGTTTCTCCTGCAAACAGGACTGCAAACACGTCAGGTCTTCATGAAAAAGTTGATCTCATAAATAAGCAGGACTTTATGGAGAGAGAAAGAAAAAGCTTAGATAAAAAGAAGGCAAATTTATACAAAAGCATATGTGTAACAAGGAACTCCCAATTTCCCAGAATGTAGAGAAATGCAGCAATCAAGAATATAAGTTATTACTCTATGTTTTAGAAATCACATAATGAAAAAAAAGGTATTTAGATATACAGCAAAGAATAGGTGGGACGATCACCAGAATATCATGTTATGTACGTCAATCTAATCCTGAAGACTTTACAGCCATGAGGCGTGACTGGCAGACGGTGGGGTTTGTATTCTGGAAAATATTTTCATCTTAGTCCTTGATTATTTTATGGTTAGCCAGAAATAGCTAGAGAAATGTTAGAGAATAACACTGCCCAGTAGGTAACCTCTGATGAAAAACTGCCAGGCATTGAATACTCACAGAGGTAATGACATAAAAGGATGCACAATTTAATTGCTGTCATTTTTAAAGATTTGTAAAAGGAAAGGATGTAACCCAGGCTATTTTGTGGCAGGGCATCCACAGTCCAGAAGTCTTCTGGAAAACAGTTTTAAAGTTGTTCAAAGGAAGCTAGAAAAGCTGAAAAGTCAAACTCAGGTCTCTGTTTAATATTATAAAATTACAGGGTGGCATCCTTGAAATTGAGAATGCTGAAATGGCATTTAATAGGAAACTGGGGAGAAAACTACCTGGTTTTTGTCATCGCTGGTGTCAAAAATAGGAGTTTTGCAAATGCTTATGAACGCTATGAAAAAATGCAACATTACGTGTTATGTTCAAAGCACTCATGAGCAAAATCCTCCGGTGCCCTGAGACGGCATAGGTTTACGAGAGGGCAAATATAGGATCAAAGGCAATGGCATGTTGTGAAATTGCTCTTTTCTCCTAAGAGGTTATTACTATAAAAAGGCAGACCTGAAGGAGGCAACCACATCTCCTTCCACAGCAGAAGGATGGAAAACAGACAGATTGTCTGGGTCTTTCCGAAGAGGAGCAAGCTAAGGGAGATGCGGTGGCATGGAGAAAGCGGAGTGCTGTGCAGACAAAACCCTCCAAGGTCTGGAGATAAAAGGTCAGGAGTCAGTGGGAACGGTGCCACGTGCTGTATGATAGCCCTTTCACATTTTCTCTTTGGGTGAGGGAATATCCACTCCGTTATGTTTTTGGCTAAAATGTGACTGAGCTGGAACAAGTCCTGCAAAGTGAGAGAGCCGCCGGATGCTGGCAAAGGCACGCGCAAGCTTTTCATGCTAATATTTACTTACTTACCTTTTTCTTTTAGTGAAGACTCATCAGAGTAATAAGCTCTAGCACCAAATTATCCTCTCCCGCCCGGGGAGAGCTGGGGGATGAACACGAGGTGTGTGCAGGGGGAAGCGCACAGCGTGCGGAGGCAGGAGAGCGGCGGGATGGGACAGGGCAGCATTAACGATGCGCAAGCACCGTGGACGTGGTGGGCAGAGAGAGCACGTCTTCGAGGAAGGAGAGGCAGGGGTTCACACTGAAAATGTGAGCAGGAACTGGCGGGGTTCAGTTTGGGGCTGGGCAGAGGGAGAGGAGGCATCCCTGCAGGGCTCGAGGAGTGTTGGCCATGGCGCAAGAGAAGAGACCTGCTCCATGTTTGTCCGCCGGCAGGAGATGGGTCTGGCAGGCGGCGGGAGGAAACGCTGCCCAGTTAGCCAAGACGGATGGAGCACGGCTGCCCCCGGAACAGCCTGTCCATCTGCTCTTTGGGTTGCTGCCCTGGCGACATGAGGGACCTGCCAGCAAAAAAGCGCTCAGGTGACTCCCGTCCCCTTGACACGCTGCCACGGCACCGCCAGGACGAAGTGGAGCTGGTAGAGAGGCTGTTGCACAGGTCCCTGCCATGCACACCAAGCACAGGGCGCTGCAATGGTCAGAAATGTCATGGTTTCATCCTTTCATCGAGCCCTTCAGCATTGCCGATGAGGAGGCTCTTTGCATTTTTCCATGCAAGACCTGGTCCTTGCAGCCATTGGGACCCCTTCGGCCCATTGGCGTCAGCATCCTGGCTGGTATTTGAGAAACGTCTCCTTCTCGAGTGCTCCTTCAGGGAATTTTTGTGAGCACCTGGGGCTGCTGACTCCTGCTGCGCCCATGCGAGGTGTCCATGCTCCTGCACTGCCACAGCGTGAGGGCTAAGCCCCTCGCCACCCTTTCCTGGCACCAGGAGGGGACTGGGTGTCTCGAGGGGTGCTGTGGTGGCCAACATGACACCAGTCTGTATGGAAAGTCCCAGGAAGACACAAGGAACTACAGAGCTGCAGCCCGAGGCTGCTCGTACAAGGCAGAGGGTGTGGAGTTAAAGACACCCAGACACCTCTGCCTTGGACAGAGTTAAAGACACCTGGGTAAGTGCTGTCTGCTAGGGGAGAGTCCATGGGGCTTCTGCAAGGGGGAGTCCTGCTCCACAACCCCTTGGAGCCCTTCAGAGCAGCCAAACACATGCGGATCAGCGCATTCTGTTCATGTCATCTGCTGGGGTTTCCAAAGGCTTTCCATTAAGTCCCTTGCCAAAAGCATTTTAAGGAAAGCAAGCAGCCAGGGGGTACAAGGGGAGTTCCTTGTCTTTTTAATTGCTTAAGAGATGGTAGCAGAGAGGAGTAGCAGGCACTGTAAGCAGAGGGAGGTCACCAGTCAGTCCTGCAGGGTCGGAGCTGGGACCCATACTCTTCAACAGACCCAGAAGTGGCAGGAATAGGGACGAGCAAGGAGGTGACAGAGGATAAGCAATGTACATGGGGAGAACAACCATAACCTCACTCGCACAGTGACAAGCTGGCCGCCCTCTGTCTTTTCCCATAAGTGAACCAAGGCCATCAAATGAAACTTGTGTGAGGTTCAGGGCCAGGTTTGAAAAGATTGGGGTTCAGGAGTAAAGGAGGTGATTCTTCACATGGATGGGAGATGAACTGTGGAGCTCCTCAGCAGAGCTGTGGATACACAAAACTCACATGGATTCAACTGGAGACTGGACAAGTTTGTGGAAGAGAGATCCAGGAATATATAACACACAGGGAAACCCATGGAAATTAAAATACTTGGGAAGGCTTCAATACAGATCTTTCTGGGCTCAGGCAGCCCCTCAGCCTTTCCCCTTTCTGCCATTAAAACCCTTCCTGGGCCCACGGGAGCTGTTGTGGATGGTGGGGCTTTGCCTCACGGGCTGCACCAGCCTTTGGACTGCGCCACTCCCTGGCATCAGCATGGCACCAGTGCAGGGACGGGGACCTCCCGCGCATCCTTGCTGACCAGCTGCCAGCCCCATCCACACCAAGCTCAGCTCCTGAGACAAAGGCTGCCGTATCCCCTTACTCATCTCCAGGCTGCTATCAGAGAGGTCTTTAATTTGGTCTTACTTAAAACAACTCTTTGCTCTTTTCTTTCTTGAGATGGTTGGGGCTGATGGGTGCTTTGAGCAACCTGGTCTAGTGGAAGGTGTCTCTGCCCATGGCAGGGGGGTTGGAAGCAGACGATCTTTAAGGTCCCTTCCAACGCAAACCATTCTATGGTTCTATGTTTGTCATTCTATCTGGAGAGCTGGGATTGCCAAGAACCAGAGCTGCTGCGTCAGGGCTGGGCTGGGGACTTTAGCAGGAGAGTGAGTGCAGGGCACTGAAGCAAGGGAGCAGAAGGAGGGGAGCAGCAGGTAGCTCTAAGGGGACCACGGCTGCTCCATCCCCTGGAGGCACAGCAATCACAGAGGCCTCCAGCCTTGGGATAGGAGGCAGGGATGTGTCAGGCTGGCTCCGTGCTAAATACATTGCTCAGCAGGCATACTAGAGAGGAAATAAATCAGCCCTGATTTACCTGGGAGGACAGATACTTCTTCTCAACTGGTTTTTAATTTGGAGTCAATTTGCAGGACTGACTGTTCAGATGTCTCTGAGATAAGTGTTCTGTGTTGCTCTTGAGTCAAACAGGATTTGCCTTCTTTTCAGACCAGCAAAACTGTGCTCTGTAAGCGGGTGTTCCAGCTAATGAGGTGTTAAGTGTAGAGAGAATAACAAGGACTTGAGGGCAGATCCAGCTGCTAGTAAAACCAACAACCAACACCAAGATTGTCCTCAACTTTGAGGAACAACTTCAGACAAAGAAACCGTCTTAGGAGCAGGATCAATAAAGAATTGGGAAATACAACCACAAAACTACGGCCGTATGTTGTGCTACAGCTGCATTGTGTGGCCACATATGTTCCCTTTCCTCAGGCCATCAGAGGAGTCTGATGACAAGGGGCATGCTTGGAACAGACACAAACAGTGGCTTTTAGCTTGCAGAGCACAAGGGACCTACTGGGAACAGCCTCCAGAGCCCTGAAACACCACAGCTTGCTGAAGGAATGGCCACAGAAGATGTAGTGAATTGTATCAGAGAGGTTTAGCAGAAGTATCTGCTCCTCAGGGAGAAGAGACGCTGTTTGGGCTTGAGCTACACACACAGTCCTTAGCAGTGTCTGCAGTGCTGCAGAGGAATAGCTTCAGGGCTAGCCTTGAAGCCAAATTTATCATCTGCCCACTTTGTTTGCCTTTGCAGCAACCCAAAAGCCCAGCTGCACCCACGCTCAACAGCACTGTACTCTGTCCCTCAACAGGGGAGGGCCCAGCCATCTCCATCTGTCCTCTCCACGTTGCAGCAGCGCTGCCTGTTTGCCTCTGTGCAGGCAGCCCAGGAACAGCAGGGCCTGACACCGCCTGGCACAAGGACAGAGGGATGCACAGGCAAGAGCAGTGCAAAGGCAACACGCTGGACTTTGCAGTGACCTGGTCTTCAGGACACTTCCACATCACAGAATCAAAAAATCACAAGGGTGTTTTCTGAAAGGGACTTCCTTAGTCTTCCACCATGGACACAGGCTCAGCTGGCACGTCAGCTGGACATCAAGGTTAGGGAGAAAGCCCACAGGGAGGCTGAAGAAGACCTGGTGGGGCAGAGCAGTGTGAATGTCCTACAAATGCAATGTCAGGACACAGGGATGTCTTAGCATGGGACCCAAGCATGATGGATGGAGGATCAGAAACATTTGGGAGAAACACAGCATGTTCCCTCAAAACAATCACCTTTGGCAGATATCCTGATGGCTGGACATCACCAAGCGATGCTGAGAGGTCCACAGTACCCTCGGGGCAGACGGCAGGACACCATCAGATCCAAGACTCACTCAAGGGCTGCAGCAATGTAAGGAAACCTGGGGTTGCAGGAAACCCCCTGGAGGGTTTCCAGGACGTGGCCAGACACAGCCACATCCACCCTGATCTGGTGTTGATGACAGTCCTGCTGCAAGTGGGAGGCTGGACCAGAGCCCCCGCATGGGTTCCCACCACCGCCTCTAGGATTTATGTGTATCCCCTGAACTGACCCTCTCTGGGACTCAGGCGTTGGGTTTGCAGCAGGAAAGGGAACAGCTATTCGGCACCTGGATCTATTGCTGTCCCACTGCTGCAGGAGGATAAAGACATTTCCCCCGAGCAGGGCAGCCCCGAGCAGGCAGCAGGGATACAAGACCTGGGAAAAAGGCTCCAGCAGCAGGACCCTCACTGCCATCCCAGCACGGGAGAGCACTTGGCATCGTTTGAGAGAGGTCACCAGTGGATGGAGCCCTGGAAATAACACAAAACTGGCAGAAAGCCAGCGTCTCTTGCAGCACTGGGGTTCATCTTTAAAAATAACAAGGACAGCAGCCCCATTTTGCTGGAAAATACCTGCCCGGTGCTGGGATCCTGCATCCTTAGGTGCCTAACTGACAGAACTGGGCATCCTTTGGGAGCTGAGCTGTGTTATCTGACGAAGGGGGATTATGCTGCGAAAACTGCTCGTTGGGGATTGTATATTAACAGGATATGCTCGGCTAGTTGACAGGAAGCAATAAAGTAATTTGAAGGAGACCGGGAGAGAGTGTGTGAGTTCCTGCGTCTGTGTTAAATCACGGCACTAGATAAGCAAACAGCACAGCCCCGGAGCGGGGAGGAGCGCTGCCAAGAGGGAGTTGGCCGGTGCCAGAAATCTCCAGGAGCTGCCGCGAATCCAGCTCGAACGCGGCGTGGAAACCAACGGGATTGCAATTGCAACCCTCCCAGCCCCTGTTTAGGGCTCTGGTCTTGCAGAGGGAGGGTTGGTGGGTCCTGTCACTTGTCACCCCAGCTCTGCATGCATGCACGAGTGGAAAGAGAGCATCACTCAGCAGCCGAGAGACCCTGGTGCCTGCTTGCAGGAGCCCAGCCCACCGGCCTTTCAGGGGCTCTGGGAAGGAGCTGCTCCTCCCAGCATATCCAGGCCTGGAGGAGGAAGGGGAGGAGAGCCAGGATGAGAAATACATGCAACTGCAAGAAATGAGGCCGCAAGAGCTGCCTAGTGAAGGGCGAGCCAGAGACCGCCTGCAACAACGAGGGGAGCAAGGGGGGCTGTCGAAAAACATCAGGCACTTCGCGTTCAGCAACTGGCACAGATTTAAGCGCCCTGCTCAGATCCTGCCTGGGGGAAGCGGTGCCTGCCGCCTGTGTGTCAGCAAGCACAGCACCTGGCACGCCGTCCCTTGCTCAGCCTCCCACGTCCTGCTGGAATCAAACATAGCAAAAAATCAGCAGCGTTTTTCGCTCTCGTAGAGCCTTTGCTGGCCTCCAGGAGGGGACGTTTGCAGGCCTCCTGATGCAATCTCTGATCCGTTTCGTCAGGTATATACTTTCACACCCTGTGTGATTGCCCGGGGAGCTTGCTGCCACGGGATACGAGCACTGCAAGTCCTACAGAAGTGTGTCTGTGTTTGGTGGAGGCCGAAAACCCTCAAAGTGCTCTCTTCAGAATAACAAAAGTAAAAAAACCCACATATGCTGCCTTCCACCATAGGCAAAAAAAACCCAACCCTGACTCTCAATGAGTGTTGAACCTTTTTTCCCATGTGTTAAGGGCTCCTACCTAGGCTAATAGGCAGGACACTGCCCTTCGCAATGGATTATGCCAAAAACTGTATCTTACTCCGAAGCACCTCACGCTGCCCCTCTTCGAGAGGGTCTCCTGGTGCACAGAGCACCGGTCCAGTGTGCATTAGGCTCTCCTGTATCTGACCCACATGTTCGCCAGGGGATGAGCACCAGCGAAGTACTCACAGTCCTGCAGCCCTGCTATGAGGAGGCTTCCCTGGAAGCTGAGAGCATGGCGCAGGTAGACATCTACATACATTGGAAAATAAGTCCCTGCCGGTGCTGTTCATGAGCATGTTGGTTGCATTTCATGGGGCATCACAAGTCCTCCCTGTTGAGGAGGCAGTGGTGAAGGGGACAACGGTGGTAGATCATTGGAGGCAGAAATGGTCAGACAGACACCGTGAGGTAGGGCCACATCCACACATTTCATCATTCCCTCCCTGATCAATGCTTGTTGATCGGGTCCAGCAGACGGTCAGCACCTTCACATGAACCTGGCCCTGGGCAGCGGTCACAAGTGTTGGCATTTGTGAGCCCCCAGGATGGTGCAGCCCCTGCCTGTGGACCTGGCTTCCTCATTTTGAGCCTAAGTCTTGACGAAACATAAATTTTCCCTGTGTTCAGTGACCTCCAGCAGCTCTGGTCCCCAAAGGAGAGCTCCCCCCCAAGAGCTGCTGAGCACCACGCAGACCAGCAAGTCAAGGTGGTCTGCCTAAATGTTCTTGAATTTAAGGCAAGCGCAGGCTCAGCAGGTGGGGTGGAGAAAGTCTCTCTGGTACTGGCCAGGGGATCAGGAGAAGTGATTGTAAATGCAGAGGGAAGCCCAGGGGCTGGATGGCAGCAGTGGGGCAGGAGGGGGTGCGGAGAGCTGTGGGGTGGCCAGTGCTGACCTGTCTTGAACTCTCATGAACTCTTTGTCTGACCGTCAAGGGCCTTAGCGCAGCCCAACTGTTCGTTAACATCAGAGCTGGATGCTGTGGTGTGTGCACACGGAGGGCTTGCTGGCACTTAAACAGCAGCTGCCTGATATCCAGAGCTCAGTCCTCCTCAGTCCATCAGCACGGGTCTCCACTCACATGAGCTGCCTGAGCTTCAGCAGAGCGACGGGCATGCAAAAGACTCAGAGGGCAGCAGAGGTGGTGGAGTCTTTCCCTCCCTGCTCATCCCCCAGGACTCCTGGTTCAATGGACATTTATCTGCTAGGTCTCTCTCATCTTCGCTGAGAGCTGGAAAAGAGAAAACACTTCCTTTCTCTGTCTGCAGCTCTTAGTGACCTTGTTATGGTTGAGCACATCGGTCACAGCACACCCCGGTCCGCACATCTCTCCATGGGAGAGAGCAGAACGGGGGGTGTGCACGGCAGGGGGTGAAACCTAGCGAAACCCGCTCTTGGAGAGGAGATGCTCTGCTGTATGGTTGGGGAAGCACTCTTCCACTGCCAGAAGACAGGCTCCTCTGCAGGAGGAATGAAATGCATGGGCAGTTAAGCGAGCTGAAGTGAAACAGCTTGTGTGTTTCTCAGCTTTAGGGGCTTTTGGACCACCTGTAGGGAGCAAGGCGGTCTGGGAGTATAGGTGGGAATGCACAGCCTTTGCTGGCTTATTTACCCTGGCAAAGTGCAGATTTAGCTGGGGCAAGAGGAACTGCCGAGGGGTAAGTCAGTTCCTTTCTCTGGGAGCAATGGCAGGGGAGCAAGGGGAAGTGGGTACCCACGGGGGTCTCACCGCTCCCTTCAGATGTAAGGCATGCATTCAGACATCTCCTCCTGTGATGGGTCCTGGCATAGGTTAGCCCTCAGGGTTGATAGACTGCAACGAGATAGGTGGACACCTTCCGTAGGTGATGCTCAGTGCGTGGGGAGGAGGCACTGCGCACAAGCTGAGGGTTTTGCTCTCTGACTTCACTCACCTCACTTCACTGGTCCCATTGCACTGACGCTGGATCCCCAGTAGAAAGAGTCACCAACGATGTTCTTGCACCCCTCCTTCCTCCCACGCACCTCACACAATGTTTGGAATAGCCAGGCATGACAAATGCAACTTGTTCTCCTGCCTGTGGAAGAACTGCTCCAGCTGGCTCTTCCAAATGCATTCAGGCCAGCCACAGCTCAAAGTTATCTGATGGTCATGTTCAGCAGCTAAACTGAGCCTGCCCCTGAGTCCTTCTCACAGACCTTTCCTTCCACAATTTGAATGGACCAGGCTGTGCTGGTGAACCAGCTGGCCAGCTGGATGGATACCTAGGTAGTCCCCAGGATCCGAGAGATTACACTACAAGCTCAGGTTATGCATTGTGCAGCCCTTCGCATCGGCATCTGATGACAGACTGGTGTGGGTGGCATGTGATGCCCTCCAGAGAGGCTGTTTATCCTTCATCTTCCTTATCTCCTTCAGTCCATCACTGTTTGTGTCTCGCACTGTCTCACCCTGGAAAGCCACGCACAGACTGTCTGACCTTCATCACCAGCTTGGCACCAGGACTTACCCGACCTGCTCATGAGTCATTTCTGCATGCAGCAGAGAACAGCATCCTGCAGATAATGGACATACCCGTTGCTATCTACCTCTGATCACAGGGCTTTGGAGCTCCCCAGGTGGGAAGTAGCTGCCACGCTTTCCTCAGCCACATGCTTAAAAGCCTCAGGGACCCTGATGGGACTGCCCAAAGCAGCCACATCCCAACCTCAGCCCCACTCCTGCTCACATCTCTCTGCTCCACTGCCTCCCGAAGAGACCTAACGCAGCCTGGGGCACCCTGATCTTCTTTGCTTCTCCAGCACTTTGTCCTCCTTCCCTGACATCCCCACCCAGCTGCAGGAAAGAGATGTTCTCCCAGTGCATGACCCAACCACATCACAGCAGAATTGGAAGGGCTCCTGGAGCACTGGCTCCAGGCCACCAGAGAGGAAGGACCACTCCCTGGACTGGACTGGCGCCAGGCTAGAAAGAGACACAAGCTGCCTTAGCTGCAGTAATTAAATCCTCAGCCCATATGAGAGAGAACATCACGTCTTCCCCACTCTCTCCATACTGCTGCAGTATGTGCAAGTCACTGGCATCACTCGACAAGCATATCAGTCCTCCCCATGAGAGGCAGAAGGCTTAGGCTGGGCTTAGGTTGCCTGGGCTTCGTTCCCTGCTGTACTTTGCAAAAGCATCCACATTGGCCTAATCTTCATGATCTGCTCACCCATGTCCGAGCACCGCAGAGTGGCAGCCCTGAGCCTGGGGAAGCAGAGAGCAAATCCCTGGTGTAGATAGACACAGTTTAAACGCATTCTTGTACTCACCAATGCACAATGCAAAGAGAGTTGAGGCTGCAGACAGACAGGAAAAAGAAGAGGTCCAATGAGTGCAAACCCGTGGGAGACAGCACCTGGAAGTGGGTATCAATGTGTGTTATTTACTGAGTCACCTTCATTGTCTGCTTCTAGGGAGGGACAGATGGTTTCTCCAGACCAGACTAAAAGTATCCCTGGATTTCCCCTGTCTTGAGAAGAAACTCAAGTCCTGTTAGCTTTGCTTGGTCTCCGTAGGAGCTGGAAGCCCCAGTACACTGAAGTGCTGCCTTGACAGGCATGGGGATTTCCTTGCCCTGCCTGGATGCCTGGCTCCATGTTCTGGAAGCTGCTGCCCAACTTCTGCTGTGGCCTCACGCATGGTTCCTCCAATCCTGACAACTACTGGCTTCAAAGACGCATCAGGCAGCTGCTCACTGATGGTAGGATGGCAGACAGGATCTCATCCTTTTAACCTCACCCGCATGAAACGTGCCATTACTCTGGCTTCTGAGGGCTGTGTGATGCTGGATGCCCGTGAGCCTGCCCAGAGCCCCACAACGCTCCCTAGTTCCCCAGGAGCTGTGCAGCAGGGCTATGATGCCCCAGCATGGCTCTGCTCGCATGGTAGAGGAAACAGCCTGAAGTTGTGCCAGGGGAGGTTTAGGTTGGATATTAGGAAAAATTTCTTCACTGAAGGGGTTGTCAGGCCCTGGCACAGGCTGCCCAGGGCAGGGGCTGAGTCCCCATCCCTGGAGGTATTTAAAAGCTGGGTAGACATGGTGCTTAGGGACATGGTTTAGTGGTGGACTTGGCAGTGCTAGGTTAATGGTTGGACTTGATGATGTTAAAGGTCTTTTCCAACCTGAATGATTCTGTGATTCTATGATTCTATGACTGAGCACCATCATGAGCACATAGGCTTCCCAGGGGGCTCGGTCACCTCCACCCTCCTGCAGTCCCACCAGTTCTCACCAGGTCCCAACCAGTCAAGGCACCATTAAACCTATGGAGGGTGTTCTTCTCTGCCCAGGGTGCCAGCATTGCGCTTCTGCCCAGAGGCACCAGGCTCTCGCCCTACCCTGGGAAGGCTCCCCCCGCTCCCATCTCATCCCTGGGGGCCAAGGCGGGGCCAGCACTTGTGCAGCCCCTGCCAAAGCTGCCTCCCCCTCCCCCCATACGCGAGACCCCCTCCCCGCAGCGTCGGCAGAGCTGCATTTACCGCCGGGCTCTGCACCGGCGTGGCACGGCCTTTCTTCCTTTTCATCCCTTTCTCACTCCCTGAATGCGCTTTGCTTGCTTTGGCGGCGTGGGGCAGGGAGAGCCCCTCTCCCCGCCCCCGCTCCCGGGGATCCCCCCCGGCAGATGGGGCCGGGATATGAATGTGCACACAGCGAAGCCCCTAAGAGGATTTGTTGGCGCCCCTTTCATTGCGAGCCTTTGTGTGCTGCTCCGCTGCGGTGGGACGCCCCCGAGTTCTCCCCCGGCTTCTCTCCCTTCCACTCCAGAAGAAAAGAAAGTGCCTATAAAGGCCTTGTTTGTCCAACTTGTTTGAGGGGACCATATTGCTGTAGGTGTCGCGGGTCCCGGCGTGACAGCGTCGCCCCTTTGAGAAAGGGTGACGTGCGGCTCCCTCCTGGGAGGGTCCGAGCGGGCGGCTTAGCCAGGCGCTGGGAAAAAAGGTTTCAGTTGCATTTCAATGTCCATTGAACCCTGAATCCCCGGCGATGGTTTCTCCAGGGGCTCTGCAGACAGACAAAGCCCTGCAAGGGCCACCGAGGCGGAGGCTGGGAAGATGCTGCGTGTCCGGCGGTGGGAGGAGGACCTGTGCTGGCCCCCCAAAAATCCCATCCGGGAAAGCCGAACAGGGCCGGCAATGTTGCTTTTCCTATGACATCTAGTGGTAAAGCCAGGGAAGGAGGAAAATGTCGGCTGGGTTTTCCTGGCTCGAGCACAGCCGGCTCCTGCTGCGGCATTTTGCCCTTTGTGTTGCAGCAGACAGTCCCCAGTTAAGAGGGAAGCAAAAAACAAGCTGCACAATAGCCTCAGCAGCTCGGAGATGTCAAACAGTCCACCCTGAAACGTGCGCTTGCCCCTGTGCCTTGTCTTGGATTTTCAGGGCGTACAACAGGGCCCCAAAGCAGATACCTGGGCTGGGAATGGAAGTACGCACAAGCATACCTATCGCCCTTCTCCCTCTGGACTGTGCTCCAACATGTCCCCTTGTTTGCTTGCCAGCTGCTCAAAGGCAGTTCTATGACATATATGTCAGGCCCGGGAAAATTTCCAGTGCAAGCGTAGCGCGCGCACCGTGTCTGGCACAGCAGCGAAACGTTTGCAGCAGCCAGAGGCGAAGTGACCGTGCACCACGAAACGTGGCTCTAAGGATGCTTGCAGGGCGTCTCACCCCAGCTAAGGTGGCCTCCGAGCTTGCATGGTCCTGGCAGGGCGGTGACGGGCTGGCTGAGACTCAATATTCTAGGAGACTGAGAATTCTGTGATTCTCTGAAGCAGCCTGGGCTGCTCACTCTTCAACCGAACTGTGTAAAGGTGTCGGCAAGAGCTTCAATACCTTAGCAGGCACTGGAAAATCCACTCCGGAGAGCACACGCTGAAGAGGTTCATAGACTCATAGAATCGTTTAGGTTGGAAAAGACCTTTAAGGTCATCAAGTCCAATCGTTAGCCTAGCACTGCCAAGTCCACCACTAAACCATGTCCCCAAGCAAGGTTAATCATTAATGTCTCCACTACAGGGTTTCAGTGCCATTTCTGACTACTTGCTACACACCAGAGGACCCACATTGCTGGACCATGAGCTGCCAATAGCTGATGGACTTTGTCCCAGGCCAAAAGGGACCTCTGAGCCTAAATCCTCTTTTGCACAGCCTATCCATCTCCCGCAGCAGATCACCTTGACGTGGCAAACAGGGAATGCAAGAAGGATGTGCCCGCAGATGCATCAGGGCATGAGGACTTCAGGACCATGCTGACAGTGGGACTAAGAGACCAGAAGTAAGGAGGGTGCTTTGGTGGTCCTGCACAGAGGCAGAGCAGCTGTAACCTCCACCGAAGCTTGCAGGCTGTGCTGAGAAGCTGTGCCAAGTAGCTGTGCCACACTGTGAGCAGCCAGACACGCAGCTGAAGCCGGCTCATTGGGCTGGAGGTTGATCCTCCACGGCTCAGAATTGCTAGAGGAAACCTGGGTGGGCACAGCCCGTCTCCTGTGACCTTTACTTCAGTCCCTCTGAGCACTCCTAGATGCAAGCAATGTTGCAGCAAAACTATGGTCAAGGAAAAAAATTGGACACTTAATAAGAAATTCAACTTGGGGAAATAGTGCTTATTTGACAGCACCGACATTTTAATGCTGGCAGGAAAGAAAGGAGCAAAACCCAGAACAACACAAGTTGCCTTTAAAAATTAAATACATTGAATCTAGAATCAGAAACCAAAATGCGTTAATAATAAATGGGTGATGCTTCTGTCCGCCTGGACTCAGGGTGCTCGGGTGCTCTAGTAGAGGTCCTTGGGGTCATGAATGCACAACATTCAGACACATCCAATGTTCCTGTAATGCATTTACTAGGGGAAAAAGAAAAGAAGGAAAAAGGCTGAAAACAGAGAATGAACCACGCAAAACCCTGATGGGAGCCATAGGACGATGAGGAAGTCTGCCTGAATCTTTTGTATCAGGAATGGTGTGGCCAGCAGGACCAGGGAGGTGATGGTGCCCCTGTATTTGGCACTGGTGAGGCCGCACCTCGAATCCTGTGTCCAGTTTTGGGCCCCTCAATTCAAGAAGGACATCGAGGTGCTGGAGCGTGGCCAGAGAAGGGCAACGAGGTTGGGGAAGGGTCTAGAGCACAAGTCTTATGAGGAGCGGCTGGGGGAGCTGGGGGTGTTTAGTTTGGAGAAGAGGAGGCTGAGGGGAGACCTTATTGCTCTCTGCAACTGCCTGAAAGGAGGCTGTAGAGAGGTGGGGGTCGGTCTCTTCTCCCCAGTAACAAGTGATAGGACGAGAGGGAACGGCCTCAAGCTGCGCCAGGGCAGGATTAGGTTGGATATTAGGAAAAAATTCTTCACTGAAAGAGTGGTCAGGCCCTGGCACAGGCTGCCCAGGGCAGGGGCTGAGTCCCCATCCCTGGAGGGGTTTAAAAGCTGGGGAGATGTGGTGCTTGAGGACATGGTTTAGTGGCGGACTTGGCGGTGGTAGGTTAACGGTTGGACCTGATGATCTTAAGGGTCTTTTCCAACCTTAACAATTCTATGATTCTATGATTCTATGAGTCTATGATTCTATGAAGGAGGAGGACAAGCCTCCTGGATAACCCCCAGCCCACCTTTCCCTTCTCACTCATGCTCTGCATCCTCCCCTGAGGTCCCAGCCCGGCAAATGATGGGAGCATGGGTGTCTCTGTCTTTTGGGACAATTGGTGGTGGCTGCACGTTGGGGCTGTGAAGGTAGAAGGGTGCTACACAACTTCACAAACTCCCCTGGCATTTGTTTCTCCTTCAAAAAGGCTTTTCTTTCCCCTCTTTCTCTGCTCAGTGAGGACACAGGTCTTGCTCTGAATCAAAACAAAACAGATAGGAAATGCTGTATAGCAAAACACTGTTTGGCCTACAGCTTTAGCTCCTAGGACTTGCTTTTCAGCAAGCCTGAGGGACAAGCATGATGGAGGTGGAGACCAAAGGACTGAAGAACTGCCAGGACTCATCCTGAGCCTGGGGACAGAGTCAGAGCAGCTGTGGTGGATCCACATGGATGTTAGAAAGAGAGAAGACCACTCCTGGCTGCCCAGCCTGCCCCAGGAGGCCATCTGGGACTGGGAAGGGCCAGCTGATCCATGCCTTTCTCCAAGGAGCTCTTCTATGTGCAGGGCCAGCACCAGGGTGGGGAGGAGGCACCCAGCACTGCACCCCGAGTAGCCCATGCTCTCCCCCTGCATCCCAAGGGACCCCGCTCCACTGCAGGCAGCTGGTGGCACTGGCAGGACCACCCTAGCACTAGGCAGAGCTGGGTATCATCACAGGAGCAGGGCCCAGGTCTCGGAGGATGCTGGGGGCTTCCCACTGCTGGTGCCTGGTGCTGTGTACAGCCGGGGGGTCTCCAGGAGCCAAAACTCTGCACAAAACCCTCATGTTTCTAGAGCCTGACTCTCAGCCCAGCCCTCCTGGGCATCCCCAGGCCGCAGGGATGGATCCATGACACAGGGTCACCTCGCACAGCAGAGGACACCAGGCCGTGCAGTCCACGGCGGGCGTGCGGCTCCAGCCCAGCACTGCTGTCCAGCCCAGCGCAGGGCTGTCCAGGGCTGTCCGGCTCCCGTCCGGCTCCCTCCCGGCTTGTCTGGAAGTGCCGCTGATGACCCGCCGCTGTTCCCGTCTCCTTGGTGACTGCACATGCCAGCATCCCCAGACAAAAGCGCTCCTGGCACATAATGGGAACAGAAGGGAGCACTGGGCAGCGGCATTCAGCTCTTGGGGGCTGCTTTCCGAGCCCTCGCCCTAGGGCTCCAGCCCCTGCTCTTTCTGAGTCAGCCAGGACTGCAGGCTCGCAGATAATCCCCGTTCAAAAACCAGATGGGTATTTCAGGTATGTGTCCGTGCGTGCTGCACGCATCTCCCCGGGGACGCTTCCGCGGTGTAGCAGCCCTCGCGAGGCTGCACATGGCCGTGTCTCGCTGTGCTGTGGGCTCCTAGCTGTCTTGCTTGCTTTTTTTTTTCCCCCCTCTGCATGTAAATGCAAGATTTAGGGCAGCGGGAGGCTGTCGAGAGCAATCCTGGACTCTTCCACCCCGGTACTGACTGCCCAGCCTGCTCGTGCGTTGCTCTCGCGCTGCATGCTGACAGTGTGCTGTGCTTTGCACCGTGTTTGTGTGGTTTGCATTTGGTGCGTATGCCTGCTACGTGCCCTGCATATTAATTCACGTGAGCCTCTGACTCACGTCATGTGAGGCACATGGCTACATATGTGACAAGGATGGGGCTTGTCTCACAGCCTCACATAGGCTGAGACCATGGCTCGTCTTCCCGGCACGTACTGCAAAACGAGCGCTGAAACCCACGCACCTCTCCAGCGAGGCTGGTAGGACAGGGCATGCAACATAGCAGGGTCTGTTCCACACTGCGGGGAAACTGAGGCATTCAGGGGGGTCACTGATTTGTCCCCAGTCACTCCCAGGAACCAGTAGTGGAAGAAAAAAAAGGTCTGCCTTTCCTTTTTCTTGCAAAACACAGAAAACCTCTGGAGAGGAGAGCAGGGCTATGTGGGGCTCTCCCAGACCCACGTTATCACATCTTCAGCGCTAGCTTTGGGCCAACAGCCCGGTCCCGCATCACGGCAGAGAGGATCCCCAGCACGGCACCCAGTCTCACCGCACCAGGACCACAGGGGAGCCTGCATGCACGGGGTGGGGGGGGCAAACCCGAGCTCATTGAAATGCATCCCCCAAGGGGTTAAGGACATGCACTGGGACAGGCAGGACCAAGCCACACTCCCACCAGGCTCTCCTGCATCCCCTTCTGCTGCTGCTCCACGAGAAGGCGGAGGCCGGGGGAGATGCTGCTTGGCTGCCGGCAGGCGCCGGGCAGCAGGAGGGCGGGAGGCAGCGGGAAGCGGAGCGGAAGGAGCCGAGCCCGACGTCGAGGCGAGCTGTGCCTGGAGCTGAACACAGGCCAGGTTTCCCATCCCCGCACATCCCCATGGAAACCTCGGCCCCACCGCCCCGCCTCGCACCCGCGCCGGATTGTAGGTCACCGGCAGCCGCGCTGGCCCAAGCGGCCTCCCATGGGGGAAAGCGGCTCTCCACCACCCAGGGCCATGGGCCAGGGCTGCAAAAGCTGCAAAGGGGCGAGGGATTGAGCCCTTCCCACCCCCCCCGCCCTCACGCACCCCACACCACAGGGTTAGGGATGCCTGAGCATCCTCTCCCGGGCAGCATCCCTGCCTCCGCGGTCCAGCCCCGGGGTTGCGTGGGGTGCCCCGCCGTGGGGTGCTGCAGCAGCAGGGTCACAGCACCCCACCGCCCGTCTCTGCTGGTCCTTCCCCTCCTGCGCTCCCTTCCCAGCACGAGTCCCCTGAATGCTCCATTTGAAGCTAATTCCGGCTGAAATCTGGTTTGCTTTCCAACGTTGCTGCTTTAAATTGGAGAGATTGACCTTGTAGCAGGAGGTGACATGCAGATGCACATCAGCAGCCCGTCAGAGCGGGCGGCGGGGGCTGGGGGGGTTGCGGAGCCGCCTCGGGGACAGGCCAACTATTTTATGAGTAATTTAATATCTGGAACACAGACTTTTCATTCCCAGAGATCTGCTGGGGAAAGAAAGAGCCTTTCTGCAGCCCCGCAAAGGCTGTTCCTCATAAGGAGGCAGAGCAGAAAAATAAGGGCTGGGACTTAACCCCTTGCTGGCCAGCCCAGAGCAGAGCCTCCGCAGCTCCCAGTCCTTGCAGAGGGGCCAGGAAAAGCAGGAATTCCCTGTGCAGCTCCAAGTGGGAGACAAGCCAGTCTGTGTTGCTCCAGGCAAAAGAAGAAATTGCTCCTTCCCATTCAAATTCAAATCCAAACCTGCGTGAGGACGGGGGAAACAAACAGAAGCCCTGAGGTTAGATTTGGGATAGGAGGTGCTGTCTGAGCTCCCTTCCCTGCCTCAGAGTGGTTCCTGCTGTATCAAACTCCACATGAGTCCCACTGAGGTTGCAACCCATCCCATCCTCCAGCGGAGCCAGTGCACCCAGGGGATCCATGCAGGGAGCTCCTGCCCCGCTGACAATGAAGCAGCCATGTCTGGCCTCAGCCTCCACCTAAGCTGAGTTGGTCCTGCTGTGTCCTGTTGGTGTCTGCAGCCCTCACAGCCAGCACAGTCCGGTGCACTGCCCCGGTAACACCTCTGCCCAGAGCATACCAGCATCGTGGCACAGCACAGAACCCAGGCAGGGTTTCCCATACGCCTCCTCCTTGATATTACGGTTTGGGGAAGGGGAGGGAAGGAAGAAGACCGAAAAAATGCAACGTCTCACCACACAGCCCTGCCCAAGGGCAGAGGAGAAGGTGGAGAGCAGCTGCCAGCTTGGCAGCAGCGACTGTGCCATGGTGCTGGGAGGCTGAAGGGAAGGAAATGCTCGTGGGCTGTTCAGGAGGGAGCTGCTGGCAGGGAAAAAGCATCCCTGTGTCTAGGAGCAACGTCGTGAGCTACATGGGATAAGGGCTGTAAGGCAGGGCTTGCATGGGAGGCTGCACTACGTGGCCTCCAGAAGACCCTGCCGGGCAGCACGGCTGTGGCTCTACGCTGTTGCCAGCAAGGACCGAGGTCAACCAGGGGTGGCTGAGGAAGGGCTCTTCCTTGGGTAGCAGGTACTGGGGCCTGACCGGGCTCAGCACAACCGGATCAACACCTTTGCAAGTGCCATGGTTTTGCTAGTGACATTAGGCCAGACCGTGGGACCGACATCCCTGGCTCAATCTTACCGACAAACAGCATGACTGTGCTTTGATCTCTGCGGTTCAACTTCACTTTCCATCAATACTGACAAGCACTTAGTGTGCTCCACTGCATCAGATCCTGCCGGAGTCCTGCTTACACCTGGACTGGAACGTTGGCCAAGAGAAAACCCCCAAAACCCCAGCTAGACAACGCAGGGGAAACCACCGTCTGATATTCTTGCTGATCCCTGTTGCCTTGAAATAGGAAGATTTTATTTTAAAATCCTGACAGTTCTCTACCGGTGTCTTTGCACATCAGCGGATTTGCTCTAATTGAGCTTTGGACCAAATCAGTGCCTGGTTTCAGGGAGTCCCCAGAAAGGGACCTTAACACTTGCTGCTTTTTGGTGTCACTGGACACCTTCATCTGGTACGTGACGGGGCAGGGGGACTGGGTGACACGGCTGTGCTCCTGGTTAGCGCTCTGCCCCGCTCAGCTCACCGAGTCCGTGCGACCTCCAGCACTGAGAGACCAAAGCACCCCACAGCTGCTCAGCTGCAGCTTGGCAAAACACTTACAACCCTAAAACTCCTGCTCTGAATTCACCTCAAAACACCACCCACCTCAACTTCTACCAGAGCATCTCCTCAGCATCTGGTGGCCTCTCTCTGGGCACATCCCAGACCTTGGTGGAGGCCTGGCTGCACAGCCGAGGGTCACAGCACCACCTGGTGAAGCTCTACGCTTCGCTCTGCCTTGGCCATGAGGAAGTACCGCTGCTCCAGTTTCACTCATGGTGCCATTCAAACAAAAAGAAAAACCAAAAGGGAGAGAAGAGGAGCAGACCACGCGTGTCAGGGCAGGTCCGCGGAGAGCACGCACAGAGCAGAGCGAGAGCACGCGGGGCGGGGGGAGTGTGCACGTCTGCCCCGTGCAAGCACACCCAGACCCCCCAGTACATGCACAGAGCAGGGTGAGCAGAGGGCAAGGTTGCACAGACTGGTGTGAGCGAGCACAAAGACAGCACACGCGGAGAGCACGCACGGAGCACTGGGACAGGTCCCCGGGGAGAACAAAACCTGCAGATCTATTCAACGGGTGCAGACGTGGCCGGGTTAAAGTTTGGTGGGTGACAGGCACTCATGGGTAAGATGTAAAAAATTAATTAAAGATGCAAATGGGTCCTTTCCCTGAGAGACAGTGAATGTGGAGCTTCCCCTGTCCGGAGTCCTCACCACCAGGCACCTGACCCTGCAACAGGTTTCTCTCCAACTCTCCTGTTAATGGTTGTGTTGTTCCAAGATTGCTTTGTTTGCCATGGAATAATTAATTACGTAGCAGAGCGCAGGGCGGGGGAGGTTTGAGAGCAGGGCTGTAGCAGTCCTGCCTTTCCTGCGTAACATCAAGCCAGCAACGTGTGGCCGGCAGCACAGCACGTAGCTACCCAGATTGGTTTTAATTTTTCTTGCTGTGGCCCTGAGCGGAGGAGCTTGCAGAGGGATTGCGGCCACAGGGCAGCAATCCAGGCTCCTGCTGCGGATGGTCCCGTGGGAGGGGGCATCTGCATTTTGGCTCTGGACACAGCGAGTGCTGTAATAGCTTGAGAGGAGGGGGCCCTCTCCAGCCGCCCTGCGGGGGAGGCCTGGGGCTTCAGGGCTTCCTGCAGGGTCAGAAACACGCTGCCCGCATTGAGCAGCCCTGGAAGACCTGAACGGTGATGTTGCATGGGCCACCACCCACCCCAGCCGCTCATGGCCCCCTTTTCTCACCCACTTTGGCTACCTGAGGGGTGTGCTGCTCCATGGCCCGTGCAGGGGCAGCTTCAGGGGAGCTGACAGCTGCCCTCCCATGGAGCTAATGCCTGAGGTGGCTTTGCAGGGCGCTGGCTGAGACCCATGGGAGGAAGCGATGCCTGTGCACCTCTGTTTTCTGGCTGGGTAAGCACAAGGAGCTGCACTTTAGAGGCAGTTGGTACCTGCACTGCCCTCTGACTCTCTCCAGGTACAGCCAAGACCCTAGAAACCCTTAGGCTTGTGCTGGTGTTAGGTCAGACATTAGTTTCAAAAATAAAATCAGCTCCACTCCAGAGGGGTCCTGACAAAGACCTTTTCAAAAGTCCGAAATGATTATATCAATTACTCGGAAAGTCAGAAAGCTTCCGCTTGCTGTCCAGCACCATCCCAGATCCCTGTCCTATTGCATGGGGTTATCCCATGCCAGAGGAAGGACTTTGCATTTGTCTCCGTTAAATGTCAGTAGGCTCCTGCCAGCTCATTTCTGCAGCCTGTCAAGGCTCTTTGAATGGCAGCCCTGTCCTCCAGTGTATTGACTGCTCCGTGGTTTGGTGTCTCCTGCAGACCTGCTGAGGGTTCGGGAGACTTAGCTGATGTGCACTGCCCAGCCTCTGTTTTGGGGGTCAAACACCTACTCTTTTCCTCCACCTGCCCTGCTGACACGATTTTATTTGGGATGCTGCGTCTCCAGCTGCAAAATCGCAGGAGCATTGCAGCTGCCTTTTAAAAGCAGCCCAATGCTCCTGCACAGGCAGAGCTCTGGGATGCAACACCGAACATCTCTGCCCTGACTTTCTGATAGGAGGCAGAGGTCTGGGGACACGGGGTGGCTGCACGCCAGGGGACAGAAGCCACAGATTTTGCTGGGGGAAGGAGCAAGGGGCGAGGTGGCAAGGACAAAGCATTAACCCTGCCCGGTGCCACCTCCCTACGGGCAAGGCAGCGCTGAGCCGCAGACTTCTGCCCGGTCCCTGCAAGCCCTGCCCTCCCAGCCTGTGGGACAAGGATGCTCCCGCTGGCGAGGTGAGGGCTGATCCAGTCTCCAGTGCCACCTGCCGGCAAATCATCCCGGACAGATGCTGGAGCCTTCACCCTGGCCAGGCAAGGCTGGAAGGCACCGTCCTGAGCTGGGGCAAGGAGACCTGTGCAGCCCAGAGCTGTGGGGCCCTGGACCCATAAGCAGGGCCCGAGAGCTCAGTAACGATGCTTCCCAGAATCCCACCCCTCCAAGACCCTTTATCATCATCCCCTTCAGCTAGCCCCTTTCAGATCCCAGATCCCCACAAGAACACTCCTACATCCTGAGCATCCCGTGTACAACCTCACAGCTTCACAGCGCACAGCCCTGGGTACCACCCGCCATGGCTGGGCTGGGGGCTGTAGGCAAACCCCTGCCCAGGGACAGGGACGTCCTTGGGGTCCTCAGCTCTTATTCATCTGGAGGTCCTTAGGTCCTTGGATCTCCAGGGGGGCTTGGCTGTGCTGTAGGACTTGCACATGTCAGTCTTCTGCTGGGTTTGTGGGGCTGCTCTGGGCCCTGCCCAGCTGCACCGGGGGATAGCCGTGTGCCCCACACCTCTGCCATCACAGCATCAAGCCCTGGCTTCCCCACATATGCGTGGTTCATCTTGTCACAAACGTTGACAAGCTTCTGTGGATATTATTATCACCACCACCCCAAAAAAATGTCTGAGAGGTTGGTGTCCCCAGATCCTACCAGCCTCAGTGCTCTCCAGTACAGCACCATCTCCAGCATCTCCTTGTCTACCACCAGTACCCAGTGGCCCCAATTTTCCGACTATGTCGTGTGTCCTGCCCCCTGCTAGAAACCAGGCTTCCTCTCTGTGTTTTCCTAACCCTGGTCTGGGACTTTCTCTGGGTGGCTCTGGAAGGAGATTCTCAGCATGGGCTGCAGCAGGAACTGCATGAATTGCCTCGCTCTGCTCAGCAGTGATGAGGTACTAATGAGCCCAGGCTGCACCCAGGGGTGTGAGAGGCAATACCCTGGGTATGTGAGCGTTATTCAGGGCAACAGAGGCAAATCTGAGGCAAGAAGGAACCAGTGGCACAAGGACCTGGCATTTAATGTGCAAGACCGGCAGCAACGGGCTTAGGGCACCAAATCTGGAGCAAATCAGGGAAGTTCTCAGCGCTGTAGGGGCCAGCTGTAGGGGCCAGCCAACAGCACTGTCGGCAGGCTAAGCCTCAGGGAAGATCAGAAAGCCAGAGAAGATGCTGTCGGACCCTTCGATTCCCACCAGGGAGTTCTTCTCCGTTGGCTCCAGCCAGACAGACTCGTCTGCTGCCAACTTGAGGACCACGCCACCCGTGGTGACCTGGTAGCTGCTGTGCACATAGTCGCAGAAGGTCACCACCTTCTCACCCCTGCTGCCACCCCGGCCCTTCTTCACATTGAGGCACAGGTTGCCCCTGGAGGTGACATGGTAGGTGAAGTAGTAGATGCCTGGGACCCGACAGGTGAAGCGACCGTACCGGTTCTCGTAGTGACCCTTCTCATTGATAATGATGCGGTCGAAGCGAATGGGATGCTCCCGGCGTGGGTAGGAGCTGATGGTCCTGGCAGCGGAGAAGGCAGACTTGACGGTGGTCTTGTAGTCACCAGAGTCCCCCTGAGGACCAGGGAGTCCCCTGACACCTGGTAATCCCTTTGGACCTGGGGGACCCCTAGGGCCAACCTTCCCAGGGTACCCCGGCAATCCTGGGTCTCCCCTCTCCCCCCTGTCTCCTTCGTGCTCCACCTGGCCAGGGGGACCTAGAAAGAAGGAGGAAAAGTCATTGCGGTCGCAGCTGAGCCCCATGGGTCTGCAGAGGGGGCACTGGGAAGGAAACCGCCGGTACCTGTGCTGGGGTGCGGGTCAGTGGAGACCCATGCCCATATAGCAGGCATGACACCCCTTGCTCTCGTGCACCCTCCCTCCCCAGGGGTGTTCCGGTCTGTCCAGCCCCTTTTGTCCCCGAGCATCACCCCCACGGGACTGGTGGAAAATGGATTGCTTTCCCAGCACCATGCACCTGGCACTGCCTGGTCCTGCACCTGGGTCAGCGCAACCCCCAGTATCAATACAGGCTGGGGGATGAAGGGATGGAGAGCAGCCCTGAGGAGAAGGACTTGGGGGTACTGGTGGGTGAAAAGCTGGACGTGAGCTGGCAATGTGCACTCGCAGCCCAGAAAACCAGCTGTATCGTGGGCTGCATCAAAAGAAGCGTGGCCAGCAGGGCGAGGGAGGGGATGCTGCCCCTCTGCTCCGCTCTGGTGAGACCCCCCTGGAGCCCTGCGTCCAGCTCTGGAGTCCCCAGCATGGGAAGGACAGGGAGCTGTTGGAGCGGGGCCAGAGGAGGCCACAAAAATGATGAGAGGGATGGAGCACCTCTCTTATGAGGAAAAGCTGAAAGAGCTGGGGTTGTTCAGCCTGGAGAAGAGAAGGCTGCGGGGAGACCTTATTGCAGCCTTTCAATACTTAAAGGGGGTTATAAGAAAGATGGGGACAGACTTTTTAGCAGGCCCAATAGCGATAGGACAAGGGGTGATGGTTTTAAACTAAAAGAGGGGAGATTCAGAGTAGATATAAGGAAGAAATTTTTTACAATGAGGGTAGTGAAACACTGGAAGGGGTTGCCCAGAGAGGTGGTAGATGCCCCATCCTTGGAAACATTCAAGGCCAGGCTGGATGGGGCTCTGAGCAACCTGATGTAGTTGAAGCCATCCCTGCTCATTGCGGGAGCATTGGACTAGATGACCTTTAAAGGTCCCTTCCAACCCAAACTATTCTATGATTCTATGATTTTCCTACTCTTAGTATTCACAAGATGATGTTTTCCCCACTTGCAGCCTCCTCCTTACCTTGCTCGCCCTTTTGGCCCTTCACACCGTCTCTGCCGTTTCTGCCAGGCTGTCCTGGTGACCCCGGGATGCCTGGGATGGTGCCATAGGTCTTGCAGAGTGTGGCACTTGCAAGCTGCCCTCCAGCCAGGCAGATCAGCATTGCCCACACGGTCTGCATCTGCTGGAGCACAGAAGGATATCGAGGGGCTTGCCATGGGCAGTGGGAGGGATGGGGAAGGCACTCTGTGCTGCTCTGGAAGATGATGACGAGAAGCGCTTCTGGGTAATACCATCAGGGAGGGAAAACATCCTGCTGCAGAGCCAAATCTGCTCACCTGATGGCCTTGGAGGGACCAGCCCCTTTGGGCATGGAAGGGCTTGTCGGTCTCTTCCCATTCTTAAATTACCAGTTTACAAGTGCCCAGAGTTTCAGCCCCATGACTACGTGGGGACAGATTAGCCTGTCCCAGAGGTCTGATGTCCAGCCTGGCCGTGCTGCTGCCCTGGACATGTGCTGCAGGTCCCTACTGTTCTGAGTCCCCACTGCTCCCTCAGAGGAGAAATTCTCCATCCCATCTTAGGACCGCTACTGTAGGGTAAAATCCTTCCCCAGGCCAGAGCAGTTTCATCATCTGCAAGGCGATAGCTCTTGCTTTCCACCAGCATATCTGCGGGTCAGCTTTAGTCCTTGCAGATGTCAAAGAACTCCCCAAACCTGCCCACCTAACTCCTGTGGGTTCCCATTGTGTCCTGTCTCATGCCTGCTTCATCCCAGGAGCATTTCTGTGTCTAATGAGCCTTACTGGGACAGTCATCTGGGCTTCCAGTCCCTGGGGTCCCATCTTCCTTCTGCCCTCCCTGCATCCCACGGCTCAGCTCCTTCCCCCAGCTCCTGGTGCAGGTGCATGTGGGGTAAGCACTGCGCATTTGGGGACTGTTTCTGGACATCACATCACCCCAGCCACACTCTCTGGCCTCACGTGGACTTTCCCAGCACTGAAACTCTGGTGTCAGTGGGAAAAGAGGCTGGTGAGTCGGATCGTCCAGCTGCAGCAGCTCTGAGTCAGATGTGGCAGGTGCAAGGACCGATCCGCAGGCTCCCAGTCCAGGCCCAGGCAGATGACAAAAGCATCTCAGGGCAGGAGAGCACCCCCAGGGCACCCTTCAGACTGATGCTCAGTCCCTGATCAGCCCTCTGGGCCTTTGCCATCTCTGCTTTCCATCTGCCCCCTCCCGCAGGTGGGGCAGGAGGGGTTGGGGTCCCACCAGGGTTCCCCATCTCCCCCAGCCCAGCAGCCTCCCTTCTCTTCTGCCAGTGATGCATGGGGTGACTGTCACCCTGGTGCTGCCGGGTTCCCCGCGTGCTCCTGCCTGCAGCAGGGAGCTGGGGCTCAGCCTTGCCAATGCCTTGCTCTTACCTTGAATGTCTTGTTGCACGGACCGGGAGATGGAGCAGGACACAACAGCGTCCTGCTTGGAAATGACCACAGGAGGAAGCAGAATTTTGCTGCAAGGGCTGTTCTGAAATGTTCTGGGCCACATCCCTTTTTTATATTTAGCTCCTGCCCTTTCTTCAGTAGGACTTTCATATCCACCACAGATGCTGTCTGTCAGCTCAGCAGGACATGCTGTCCCCAAATGGCACTCTGGGGCCCCTCAGGCATACAGCCCTGGCCCCGGGGAGCAGAGGGATGTCCGCTCTGCCCTGCATGGTCCCTGGGTCCTGCTTAGGTGTGCTTGCTATGGGGAACACTCCAGACAAGTTTGGGGTAACCCCTCAGGACTGCAGAAATGTGCATGCACTTAGCTAACATCCCTCAGGCTTCTCCGTACATACCCAGCTCTCCTGGGAGGTACCAGCAGGCCCAGAGGATGCTACAGGGTCTCAGCATCCATCACCTTGAATCTGTCCCCCCGACTCTCCTAAATGTTATGGATGGGAAGTGATTGCACCCTGTGATAAAAGCATTTCCAGCCCTGCTTTCTGCTGATGCCTTGCGGAGGTGAAGCACAAGATGTTCAGGGGACAGGACCTCTTTTTCCACTGTAAAATGTGTGCCACCAGGAGGAACCTCCATTGGGTTTTGGTGGCCTCTGTAGCCTCCACAGCCATGAGCTCCTTCGGTCTGGCTCTGGGAAGCCAGTGCTTCCCCTGCCCTGTCCCTGGTGAGGCTGAGACCCTGGGGATGTCCCAGCCACCGGAGGCACGGCTATGAGGTTTGCTGTGTGGTCTATGGCTCTCTGCAACTGAATTGCATCCACTTGGAGGGGAAGGGGAGTATCAGGGCCCCTGCTTGGAGGAGTCTTGGTCCCCCCCTTAGGTGGGGGCTGTGTGCACGGGCACGGGAACCCTCCGCTTCCTTCAGTCAGTGCAGTTGGGGGTCCTGCCCCACTGAGCAAAGCCAGGGTTGTGAATGGTGTGTGATGCTCACTGATGCTGAGCACGGCCGAGCCAGCGAGGGCTCGGGGATGTTCTGTTGCCAAGCAGACGTCCAGATGTCATGCACACACGCACATGCACGCATGCACACCACATCCATGCGGTCACACGTGGGCTCCACCTGCAGAAAGGCAAGTCATGGAGGAAAAATCACGCTAGGCCAGGCACACTGGGGAAGGTTTTATTGAAACTTTCTACAGCTGGGTCATGGCAAAGGTGCTGCTGCAAGCCTGCTCCAGGACACCTGGCTGTCCCTGGTGCAACCCAGGTGGGAAGGGGAGAGATGCAGAGAGACCTCTGGCTTCAGCAGCAGAAGGTAACGTGGGGTTATGAGGGTGGATGCATGTGGCAGAGCCAGCAGGACGCTGGGGGCTTGGCACCATCACTCTGGGTGCAGATGCATCCAGACGTGCCTGTTCCCCCTGTTCAGCTGCTGCCTGCGCTCAGTCCCCAGGCCAAGGTGTTGTGTCTGGCAGCTGGGGCTGACCCCCTCACTGGGCCTTCCCACCCTTCCAACCTGGAGCATCAACAACAGCCTGGCGGTGAGCAGCAGCGTTTGCAGGGTAGGGCGAAGAGGTCAGCATGCTGGGGTAGGCTCTGGTGGTCCTCTAGTCTGGGAAGAGCAGGAACCCCGAGAAGACACTGTCAGAGTTGCCGATGCCCACCATGCCATTGTAGTCGTTCACTTCCAGCCAGACCTGGTTCCCAACACTCATGTGGAGGAGGATCCCACCAGAGCTGACCTGCATGGTGTTGGTCTTGTGGTCACAGAAGCTGGCCATCTTGTTCCCGTCCTTGTACAGAATGACACAGAGGCTGGCTGTCTGCGAGGAGTGGAAGACAAAGTAGTAGACGCCGGGGAGCTTGCAGGTGAACATGCCCGTGGTGGTGTTGTAGTCGTTGTTGGTGTTGGTGATGACGTGGTTGAACACCACAGGGATGTTCTTCAAGGGGTACTCACTGGTCTGCCTTATCACTGAAAATGCTGACTGGTGCTTCTGCTTGTAGCTGCCTGGCATACCCGGCTCTCCGGGCATGCCCATCGTACCAGCGTCTCCAGGGGGGCCAGGGAAACCGATGGGGCCAGTCTTGCCTGGGATGCCAGGGCTGCCCACTTCCCCTTTCATGCCCTTGAGCCCTCGTGTTACAGGAGAGGCTGGGATGCCTGTGGAATAGTGGGGAGTGAAAGAGAGTCAGTGTCAATGGCAGGATGTGGGAAGAGGCTCCTCCAGCCCCTTCCCTCGGGCAGGAGAGGGCAGCTGCCACTCTCCAGCCTCCTCTCCTCCTGCCCTGTCCACAGAGCATGCTCTCCACAGGCTGCAAACCAAGGCAGACTGGCCACTGAGGACTCAATGGCCCCCCTTCAACAGCCTGCGTGGTTCGCCTCCTTGCTCACTCACCTGGCTCGCCTTTGGCTCCCTTCAGCCCATCCCGGCCATCCTTGCCTGGCACACCCGGCATGCCTGGCAGGCCTGGAACCCCATAGCAGCTGTGAGGGGAATCTCCAGTCACAGCAGACACCAGAATCAGGAGCAGGAGGGTGAGGGCCAGATGGAGCTGCTCCCAGAAGCTCTTCCCCATTTTGGTGCTCTGGAGCATAGAAAGGGAAAGAAAGTGCTGGGGTGAGGGGCCACAGCAGGGTGGCTTCCAGTCCATGGGGCAAAGGAGGTACTGTGCTATGAGGCTGACTGCACCAGGAGCACCTGGCTGCGATGGCTGTGCCCTCAGTGTCCCTGCTATACCAATTGCCAGGCGGTGGGGAGGCGAATATGTGGAGATGGACCCTGGTCTCACCACCACCCCCAGGGCAGACCCTGATGGCACAAGGCAGAGTTGGACTTTCAGTCTGGATGGAGCCATGAGGTCTTGCAGTACCCATGGCCAGCCCCAAGCTCTCCTGGTCCAGTGTCCCAAACCCCTTGCAGATGCGTATGTCGCTGTGGACCGTTGCACCATGCTGCACTGAGGCCGGAGCTCCCTGGACCCAGCTGATCTCACCCCTCCTCCAGCAGCAACCTGACTTCCCTGGCTCTGTCCATCAGAATCAAGCCAGCCATCAGCTAGGGATCTCCCAGGACAGTGCCTGGCCCAGGGGACTGGGTCTTCCCTCAGCAAGGACAAGCGTGCATCCCCCGTGACATGTGTGCAGCCTGGCAGTGCCTCTGTCTCCTTCTCCTCCTCCTCTCACATAGCCCAGCACTGTTCCATGCTGCTGGACCCCCACTCCCCATGCAGCCCACCCCAAAGAGATGGACCCTGCAGCACCTCTTACCTCTGCTGGGGGGAGCAGGGCACGGGATCCTGCGCTGCTGAGCCCTCTGGCTGCTGTGGGCGCTGCCTGCCAGCACAGCACAGTGTGGGTGACTCCCTGTGACACCCTCCTGGAGGAAGTCACAGAGTTAGGAAAGGGCCTTTGGGGACCCAGAACCCCCAGCTGGCCCCCAGCCGAGTTTCACGTCCTCCTGCCTGATCGTTTCCTCTGAGCAAGCACTTTCCTGGCTGTCTGGCGAGACCTGCGCTCATGCCACTGCAGCAGCAGGGGCTGGAAGGACAGAACTGGGATGAGCCGCTGGCAAGAGATGTGCCACAGACCCTCCATCCACCACAGGGAGTATCGCTCTACAAATCACCTGCCTTTCCCCCTTCCTTAACTTATTTCTGAGTAGAAGGGCAGCAAGCAGATGGGGAGCAGACCCTCACAACCAGCTTTGTGGAGGCAGAGCCATCTGTGCAACGATGGCCTGGTGCAAGGTCATCGCCTGGCTCTGAAGGGAGATGCTACACCCTTAGGGAATGGGACTGAAGGACGTTTCTCCTTGAGGGTTTCTGACCTGCAGGATGGCTGTCCTGCACCCTGCCCTGTGCTCCACCAGCTCGGCTGGGTGCTGAATGCACTGCAGCCCCACCATCCCCGTCGGGGTGTTGCTCCTCGCAGTTGACCTGGCGTCCTCCTCACTGCTCCAGGAATGGAGACATTCAGTTGCCAGCATGTGTGGAGCAGCTCTTCCGAGCAGCAGTCCCAGAGTATGGCACCTGCATGGCTTCCCTGATGCTTTCTGGCACCTGATACGTGCCCAGCCTGCCCTACTTCCCACTAGTCCCACCCAAAGCCGAAGAGAGAAGACCATCACCCCACAACCCCACCACCATTACCCCACAGCCCCAGCAGTCGCCCTGATGTCCCTGTCCTTCCTTGCTGAAAGGCTGGAGGATCACAGCTGCCTTTCTCCTTCCTGGGAGAGTTAGGGTACCAAGAAAGGACCATGTGGGTGAGGTGCATGATCTGCTGCGTGTGTTTACCCTTGTACAGGACAGCTAGCTTGGACTCATCAGGAAAAGGACACACATAGGCTAGTCCCAGAGATTTCCCATTCCTGTAAGTGTCAGCTCTGCTTGTACACTCAGTTCCTTCCTGTCCTGCCTTTGCAGTTGGGGTCTGTGCTTGGCCAGGAGCAAACGGAGATCACTTCTCTCCCTGGGCAGCTTGGGAAGGGGCCCAGGACATTGATGGTTTGGGGAAGACGCATGAATAGGAAAGAAAACCCAAGTGGCTGTCTTGGAAGAAGTATTTATTTATACTGATGGGGAGGATGTGAGAGGCAGTAGTGGCCTGGTGCCAGAAAGGTGTTTGCAATGGTTAGTGTAGCAGAAGCAGTGGCATGCAGTGATTTCCCACTCAGGAATAAAGACCCACAGGTGGTGAACGGCCCCAGTGACAACTGGTCCTCTCCGGTCTGGGGTCTGAGCATGCAGGAGCACAAAGGGCTGCTGGGACCAGGAGTCCTCTGCCTCCAGGATGGAGTGGGCAGGCTCAGCATGGAGGTAACTGCTAGCAGGGGTCTCACTGCTGCAGTGGTAACCCACAGCCTGTCCACTTTGTGACATTGGTGGAAGCACAGGACCTGTCTGGTGGCTCAATTTGGGGCTGTCCTGGTTTGCTCTGATACTAAACCATCCCACGCACTCACGGGGGTAAAATGCATGCAGACACGCGCATTGCAATGCTCTGGTGCTAAGCAGGTCCGGACTGTCAGTCCATCAGCCCATCTGCGGGAAGAGCATGAAGCCGCTGAAGACACTGTCTGCCTCGGAGCCGCTGTAAATCATGCTGCCCTTGCCAGGGCTGGTGCTCACGGAGACCCGGTCGCCCATGGCCAGGCTGAGCACGCTGCTGCCCGAGTTCACCTGCAGGAGCTCACGGCTGTTGTAGTCACAGAAGCTGACCACCTTCTCCTTGTTCTTGGTGATGCTCAGGCAGAGGTCCCCACTGGAGATCACCTGGTAGGCGAAGTAGTAGAGCCCAGGGACACTGCAGGTGAACTCCCCCGTCTGGGGACTGTAGGAGTTCTCCTGGTTGGTGATGACGTTGTCAAACACTACCGTCTTGCCCATGGACGGTGGGGCCTTCCGTGAGGCAGAGAAGGCAGGACGCGGCTGCTCCAGGATATTCCCAGCTTTCCCCTTGTACCCCTTCGGCCCTGGCTGCCCTGGGAGCCCAGGGACGCCGTGTGGGCCGTGGTAGCCTTGCAACCCTGGGACGCCAGGATACCCTGGCTCGCCTGCATCCCCTTTGAGTCCCTGGATGCCCGTCCTCTGCGTTGATTTCCCTGGGGAGAAGTGGTGAGGAGCATTCATGCATGTCTGGCATCTCCTGAGCTGCTCCCACAGCCCATGATGCTCCTCCCAAGAGGCCTGAGGCTTCCAGACCACACGCGCTGCAAATCCCTGGCTCCCCCTTACCTGGCTCTCCCACGTCACCCTTCTGCCCTGGCCGCCCATCAAGGCCAGGGACTCCTGGGAAGCCGTCATTGCCGTTCGGTGCCCGACACACACCATCCTGCAGCAGGGCCGTGCCCAGCACTGCTGCCAGAGTGCTGGTTGCCAGCCAAAACCCGGGCTGCATCCTGCCTCCCTACAAGCACAGGGGTGGGGGAATTGGGGATGGAGGCAAGCACACAGCAAACACACAGATGCACCCTGGACACAGGCATGCAAGTGCTCTCATCAGATGCATGCACAGATCTACCACGCCACCCATGTGTTGTCCAATACAGATAGCCAGACACCACACGCAGTGGTGAAAATAACTTCACGGAAGGATTTTAAGGCTGTTTCATTACATAAGCTGAAATCATTGATGTTACTGAAAATCTCTGACATGTGCCCATGGCAGGGCTGTGGGATTGGAGAGCCCAGGACATGGAGCATGGTATGAACCCCTTGGTGCATGTCCTGGGGATGGGTGGTCATGCATCAGATGCATGCAGAGGATGCTTGTTCCAGTGTTGGAGGAGCAAGCACTGACGTACGGGGCAGTGGTCCCATGGGCTGGAAAGCACAAGTGAGGAAGGGTTGCAAAGAGGCACAACCGAGGAGGGATAAACAGGAAAGGGATAAGCACACAAAAGGGATACAGATCTCCAACATACAGAGCTAGGAGAGAGGAGGGAGGTCCTGAGCACACAGACCTACCCCAAAACCTGGGGTACTCAGCCTGGGACAAGCCTGCAGAGCCCCGTGATGTCCACAACCACATGGAGCAAGGACAGATTCCTGCAGCCCGCCCCCTCCCATCATCTTCTCCCCCTTTTCCTACTTTAAACCCTCGTGGAGGGGGGAAGTGAAGAAAGGAGGGGGACAGGGAGCAAGGACTGGAGAATGGTGGCAGAGGAGGCATGTGTCCACAGCTGTCTGGGGTGACTTACCTCCTTGCTGGGGGAGAAGACAGACCAGTCTGAGCAGCACCTCTGCTGAAAGCCCTTCCTTGGGAGCAGGGAGGAAGAGGAGCAGGGTTGGGGGGAAGTACTTGTGTGCAGGGTGGTTTGCCTGGTTGGGGAAGAGAAGTGCCAAATTTCGCTTTCTCTGCCGAGAAACTTGTTCCCCTTTCCACGCTTGACCCTAGCTGCGCAGGTCACAGTCAGGGAACAGCTTGGTCAGCAAAAGTGCAGGACCCTAGCGTTCCCAGCCTGGCCCAGCAGCGCAGTCCCCACAGCAGGGACTGGTAGTGACTGGACACAAAGCAACACAAAGTTGGCGGGTGCCCAGAGGCACGCCACAGCCCTGTCACTGCCGGAGGGGACAGGTGATGTGAGCACTAGGTGGCACGGCCATCCAAGGGATGCTCAGCAGGGCCCCGGGATCACTCTTCATGGCTCCTGGACTAGGTGATGGGCAGAGCGTGGCCGTCCCTAGTACCCAACCTTGTCATCGCTGCTGCTGGGGGCTGACCCCTCCAGATGCCCACCTTGGAGCAGGGCTCCAGCAAAGGGACCGTTAGTGTCTGTGTGGCTCAGCAGGGCCTTGAGCATTCTTGATGAGACATCTCCTTCCCACTGCCCTCACTTCAGTGGTTTCAGGACCTTGTCTCTGTAGCAGAGCAGGAGAAGATGGAGGTCTCTGGCACCTAGGTTACTCCCAGTCCCGTTTGAGTGGCTGTGCCTTGCACCAGCCACATCTGGGCAACC
Source organism: Theristicus caerulescens (assembly GCA_020745775.1). Classification (NCBI taxonomy): domain Eukaryota; kingdom Metazoa; phylum Chordata; class Aves; order Pelecaniformes; family Threskiornithidae; genus Theristicus; species Theristicus caerulescens. The sequence continues at coordinate 413,521 of CM036574.1, forward strand.
CCAGGAGCTGTGCATGGCCTGACCCAAACCTGCAAAATGAAAAAGCCAATGCCTCACACCACTGAGCCCAGGGAAGGTGCCCAGGGATGCACATTCAGCTCTGCCACAAAAGAGCCCAAGAATGCCACCAGTACCCAAGCCCCACTGCAGCAGGGAGAAGACGGATGAGATGTGCCGCAATGACCCCAGCAGATGAACATCCTTGGGACCCTGGGCACCAGCCAGGCCACCCCATAGCGGAATGTGGTGGGCAGCTAGGAGGGGCTTACTGGTCCATATCCACATGGAGTCTCCTTTCAGGAGTCCTGTGGCAGCTGCACTGACCTTCATGATAAGGCAGCGTTGGGGTCCCTGTCGTGGTTTAACCCCAGCCAGCAGCTAAGCACCACGCAGCCGCTCGCTCACCCCCCCACCCCAGTGGGATGGGGAAGAGAATTGGAAGGGTTACAGTCAGAAAACTCGTGGGTTGAGATAAGAACAGTTTAATAATTGAAGTAAAATGAAATAGAATAGTAGTAATAGTAATAATAATAATCTAATAATACAATAATAATATACAGAGCAGGTGATACACTATACAATTGGCTCACCACCCGCCAACCGATGCCCAGCCCGTCCCCAAGCAGCGATCGCTGCCCCCCCGGCCAACTCTTCCCAGTTTCTATACTGGGCATGACGCCATACGGTATGGAATAGCCCTGTGGCCAGTCTGGGTCAGCCCCCCTGGCTGTGCCCCCTCCCAGCTCCTTGTGCACGGGCAGAGCAGGGGAAGCTGAAAAGCCCTTGACTGGTGTCAGCACTGCTCAGCAACAACTAAACCATCAGCGTGTTATCAACATGATTCCCATACTAAATCTAAAACACAGCACTGTACCGGCTACTAGGAAGAAAAATCAACGCTATCCCAGCTGGAACCAGGACAGTCCCCAAAGCAAACACAGCAGCAGCTGGAGCTCAGGGGACGATGTTCAAGGAAAGAGGACGGTGTGCAGGCCTGGGATCAGGGTGGTCCCAAGGCCAGGGGAGCTGGCAAACCCTCCATTCCCCCCACCCGCTGCCTCCAGCGCTCCCACGGAAGCTGTTGCATTGTTCCCAAAACAGCTGAAAATGGGAACAACCAGTGTGAAACCAAAAGTCAGCCCCAGAGACCCTTGCCCGACAAAACTTCGCTCATCAGTGCATCTCCGTTAATAATTACCTTTGGAGATCTGTCACTGAGCTGGTCTTTAATTCATTGAATATATGCCCTCTTAATGCAATATAATACACATTTTTAATCAAAATGTCACCCCATAATAAATCTGATGCCCAGAAGAAATGCAATTTTATTCTATCAGCAGAGTTCCTCTATCAACCAGACCTGTAATGGTGTCAAGAAAAGATGACAGGTGAGTTTGAAAAGACCTACCTTTCACAAAACAGTGTTTCTGGACAGTAATTGTATTTCTGCCCTATTGCCCTCTCTTAATATACAGCCAAAATGAGACCACTCCATCATTTCATCCAGGATTGATCGATGGCTGTGTCCTGGTGCTCCTGTGTCCTTTGTCCCTGACTGTCCCCTTAACCCCATTTAAATGCTGAATTACAGGGGCCTGGCTGTGGGTTTCCAGCATCTCCTGGAAGCTGGTGTTGGTCCAGGCGGCACCTCCTCCAGGCCCTTGAGACTCCTGACCAATGCTTAGCCCAACTTGCTTGACTTGTTGTGTTGTGGCATTCAAGCCAAGTCTTCCTCTCCCATCCTCTGAGCATCTCCTCCTCCTCCTCCTCCTGATCTGCAGCTGGGACATCTGCGGCTCCAGAGGATGGCTGGCTGCAGGGAGCTATGGATGAGCATTGCACAGGTTCATCCCAGAGGCTTCCGCAGACCACATCTGCCAGCACAAAAATACCTCCATCCTGGCACTCTTCTCCTTCCCCTTCTCATCAGGGTGTCTCTGGGAGCCGGTGGTGGCCGAAGGACACGGCGAGGCCGCCGTGCCCGGCGTGGCACAGCAGCGAGGTGACACACCACGAGGTGGCAGCGCTGCCTCAGCGATGCTTGGTGTCACCTCCCCATCAGGGCCCCTCTTCCTCCTCCAAAAGCAGGAGCGGGGGCGACCCCCTGGGCATCCCCGTGTCCCCAGAGGCCACACCGCAGGACGTCCCGCTGCAGAGCAAGCCCACGGGCATCTCTGCATCGGCACCTAGCCAGCACACGTCGGGAGCCAGGATAACCCAGCTCCCTCCTGCAAACACAGCCCCAGTGAGGCTACAAACGCCCTTCTCCCAAGCTGGGAGTAGCTTGGCACCCCCTGAGACTAGGGGAGAAGTGATCTCTCCTCAGTGAGGGCCAAGCCATGGTGGAAGGAACGAGGGGTCACCAGGTTCTCCCTGCTGATATAGACCCAGGGGCGTCCCACCAGCACCACCACCGGCAGGCTCCAGCATGGAGAAGGGGCAAGGACAATGGAGGGGACCCCCAGATGACATGAAATGGGGCCAGGCCCAAGGCAGAGGGGAAAGTGGGGGTATGCTGAAGTAGCCAGAGGATGTAGGTGCTCTGCAGAGCACCAGGCAGCACCAAAACCAGACCCAAAAAGGACAGCCCTGGGTCTAGCAGAACCTGACCACTCTGGTGAGCATCCATATCATTTAGGGCACCTGACATGGCCTCCTGGCTCTGCTGCAGACCCAGGACCAGCCTTGCTCCAGATGGATTTTACCCTGAGCAACTCTCCTTCTTTCAGGATGGGCCATGGGGCAGCTCCTTCACCTCCTCGCTGCCCTCCTACCTGGTGGTGCCAGACGAGACAGGTCAGTGCCACCCCAGCCTTGCAGCCCTTCATGGAAGAAAAGTGACCCCCGCAAAGCCTCCTCCCTGCGTCCGCAGTGCCTGCAGGCACGCACGAGCTGCCTGACAGCAGACAACAGGGAGGGATGCTCCTCCACTGCCTTCCCTGCTGGGGATCCCCTGGGGTGCTGAGCAGTGACAGGCAGGAGCTGCCAGAGGAGGATAAATCAGGTAGCTAGCACCTACCTGTCACTGTACAGGAGACAGCGACAAAGGCAGGTGGTGGGAGATCAGCAGTACCGGCAGGTACTGCACTCACCTCTGCTGCCAGTCACCAGCATCCCAGTCTGCCACCCGCACCCACCAGGAGGTCAGGACCACTGTGCTTCTGCAGTCACTCGTGGCTTAATGGTGCCCGAATAACCACGCAAACTGATTTTGCAGCTGTTGAGCTGGCCTGTCCCAAAATGCTCAGCCCATGCTGCTGACCACCAGGTAAACTTCCTGCGCAATGCAACGGTGTTTGCATGAATTCTGAAGTCTCCCATGCTTCTATCAATGAAACAAGAAGCCGGGATGGTTCAGGTGCCCTGGAAGGATTTCCTGAGATGTCAGCTGAAAATCAGGCTGCAAGGCCACTTGCCACGTGATGTCTAAAATGTTTTAATTGCTGTCTCAGGGGATGGGTTATTGCTATGACAGATGCTTACACAGAGCAGGTGTGAGGAGCAAAAACAGGTATGGGGCTTAAAAGCCAGGATTTCACACTCCAGCCTTTGCTCACTGTCTCCCGGCATTGATGCACAACATCCCTGTTGGCTCATGGGATGAGAGGAGATAGATGAGTGCTGAGCAGCCCTGGGCAATGCTGGGAAAGCTTGTCCCGTCCCTCCTCCTCTTGTTCTCTGTTAAGAATGTCAGAGCTTGTCGTTATTCGACTTCTATTGGTTAATTTGGCTGATTGTTTTCCATTCTTTAATGTATCCGTTATTTATTTATTCGCTTGTGTAACAAGCAGTTCCGGATTGATCACTTTGGCATGTAAATGAGCTGCTCTAGTGCTTCTCACTGAAATTTGTAGATTGGGAGAGTTTGCAATCAAACACAGCCGGAATCTAAATTACAACATTTCAGGCAATAATAGCAGGGAGAAGACAGGAAGGATGTGCCATAAATAAGATGGGATCAGAGCAGGGTGCCCAGAGCTATGCTGACAACACGCCAGGAGCCCCGAGGCGTGCAACAGGAGTCCCTGCTTTGCAGTGCTGAGGTGTGCCTGGCAGGGCCGGGGTTGCTCTGCGGCTGGTTCTCCCAGGGGAGAAGGGCAAACAGAGGAAGCAAAAGGCTTTTAGGGAATGGTAGGATCTGGCCCATGGCCAAGGACTACTCGCACTGGTCTCTGAAGAGGGCTGGTTAGCCTAGCATGGTGAAAAGTATGCAGACACAGGACTATGGGCTGCAAGGAGCATCTGGCCCGTTCTATGGGATGCTGATTTGCTTGCCACCATGGCTCATGTTTGGCTTCTTCCCACCACGCAGGGTTCCATCAAAAGTCAATGGATGCATCCAGGATGCAATTCTGTCCATCTCAAGGTCAGTAAGAGAGACCACTCAAGTAAAAGAGAGCAAAGTGCCGTAAGCCTTCCTGCAGGCAACAGGCACTGCGGTGGGGCTGAGGAGCAGGGAGCCAACCAGGACCTCTGCAAAGCTAGGGGAGAAGTGCCTGTACCACTCTGTGGCATGGCATCCCTGGACTGAAGTCCAGCCAGGAGAAAAGTGATGTTCAGCAGGCACAGAGCTGTCAGTCCCAGCAGGGCTGGTGAAAGGACCTCTGGGATCTCCCGTCCAGCTGCTTGCTCATGGCAGGACTATTCCCAACATTAGATCGGGGTGGCTGTGACTTTGCCTGCCTAAGTCTTGAACCCTCCAAGGACAGAGATCTCCCATCGCTCTGAGGACCTGTCTCAGGGCTGCACCGTGCTCAGGTGAAGAGGCATTTCCTAATGTCCATCCCAAATCTCTGAAGGCCCACTGTGTGACCACTGTCCCTTGTTACATCGTTTGGCACTAGTGAGATGTGTTTGGCTCTGTCTTCCTTGCAATTGCTCCCAAATAGCTGCAGTTGTGATTAGATCCCACCTCACCCTCCTCTTCATCTGGCTAACCACAGCCCAGCAGGGTGGCCTCTCCACTGCTGATCGTAAGGGGGAATAATTTCCCTTGACCTTGGCCACAATCCCCCTAATGCAGCAGTTTATCTTATCTGTGGTTTGCTCACATTCAGCCTGGTGTCCACCGCTCCCTGCCCCAACCCTTTTCCTACTCCAGCAGTGATTCCCCAGCCTGTTCACCCCATGTGAAGAAGGCGGTGCTTCTTGCAGGCCAAGAGGAGAGAGTCCACACTATCTCCTAAACATCCTCAAGGGTTTAAAAAATGGCTTGGAAACTACAAGGCAACTGAAAAAAAAAGGCAAATCCTGGTCCTTTCTTCCTTCACCTCTTGGCTTTATGCTATGGGCTCAGGAGACAAGGCTCTGAGAGACACCCTGGACAGCATGAGATTCCCTTCCAAACCCAAAGTGATGGCCATACTGTTGGGGAGGTGCAAGGGCCTCCTCCCTGGGCTTTGTGTTTTGACGCCTCAGTTCTGAGTATGCGAGGTTTGCACTCTTTGGTGCCATCAGGCCATGGCGAGACCATCACAAATCCCTCCACCAGACAGGGACGTGCTCATCCCAGTGGCGTGGGGACCGCCACACACTCATTTGTAGCAATGTTGTGCTTTCCACTGGGCTGAGATGACCAGCAAGGACCCTTCCTGTACCCTGTGCATGGCCAGATCTTGATGGCTGCTAGAGCGTCGCATGTCCTTCCCAGGCTAATCTCCATGCCACGGTCTGGTTTCCCTGACATAACGCCTTGAAAATGGAGTGGAAGTTTCCTGCAGGCAAGTGTTAGCGTTAACTGGGTCAGCGGCAGCTGGAGGTCTGTGCTGGCTGGAGACTATTACAACTGACTTCTATTACAACTCGCTTTCCACAGTGGCTTCTCCGGGAACTCGGCTTCCCTCTAACTGACCTTGCCTGCCAGATCGATCCAAAGTTGCAAACTCACTTCTCACGTCTGCTCAATTTGGAGGGCGTCTGATTGCTGCTTCGGAGGCTTTGATTGCCTTTGCTTCTGGCCGGCAGGCCCCCGGCGGGTGCTTTGCAGGCACCATTAGCCAACCTCCAGCTTAGCAGATTTGCCTAGGAATATCCCAGCCAAGCTGCAGCAAAGCTGTGCAGAGCCAGGCCTGACATTTTCAAGGTGGGGATGTATTCAGCCTGCGGTAAGCTGGAGGTCACGATGCCTCCTTGTCCCTCTGGCCCGTGCTTCAGCTCTCCAGCAGCAGAAGTAAGGCTTTGATTTTGGTAGCTCTCTGGGCTCTGGTTCCCCAGGCAGGCAGAGGGCAGCAGCACCCGTATCCTCAGCACTCGTGTGGTCCACACGCATACAGCACCCTCTCAGGCGCTTTCATTAGCTCAACAGCTCATTACCTTCCATGGGCAGATCCCAACCTCTCTGCTTCTGCTGTGCTCCCTGTGAGTTCACCCTCCTTTTCTCAACCACCTCCATCGCTTTCCAAGGAGGTGACAGCCCCTTCCCAGCTTGGGCGGACACTTTTCCACTCGCAGTGGCATTAACTGCTCAGGATCCCCTCCCGCAGGCGCTGCCTGAAGTCCTCTCCCTCCTCTCCGCAGGCAGAGGTCAAACCCGTGTCCTTGCTGCCAACTCAAAAGCAAATCGATCAACATCTAGGAGGCAATTGCAGTCCTTGGCAAGTCTCTGTGTGGGGGGCAATCGCATGGCAGCCCCAGCGCCGACTCCCTGGCCTGGAAGTTATTCTTCACTCGGACTCTTAATTTCAGAGCTGCGCTGAGGGATGGGAAGACTCGCAGCTTCTAATTAATTACTGAGTTCCCTGTAATTGATGCAATTTACTGCCAATGTATCTGTTTTATTGCACTGTGGAGAAGGTCATCCTGTAACACTATTTTCTCAAACACCCTAGGGAGTGTCCATAAGCCATGCCCCGAAACTCATCTCCAAACTGCAGATCCCTGGTGAAGTTTGCACTGGGAGGCAGAAGATGACCGTGATGCTGTGCCCTGTGCCTATCACTAGAGATGCTCACCCAGGAGGTCCCTGGGGAACCACAAATGGCACCAGAGGAACACAGCATGGTGGAAGGTGGCTGCCTCTGGACAGTGGGTCCTGGTCCTCTGGATCTGGGTCTGGTGAACACAGATGTCTTAGCATGAGGACAAGCACAAGCTGACACATGCAGGACCGCACAGCCGGGCTTCATGTGGCATTTCACGTTACACAGACTGGGAATTTTTATTTCCAGTTCAGATTCATGCTGTAACGGGACATATTTGTTTACATTAGTCTTCACGAGGAGGAGGCTTCAGGAACCTCAGCATGGGCAGATCAGGCAGTGGGATTTCTAGGGAACTCTAATCCTTCCAGTAATCCCTGAGCCTTTCAAATTAATTTATTTGGGTAAGCCAAATGGAGCCTCTCATTTGCCACAATGGTACAAGAAGATTAGCAGGTTGTGTCTCCCGTTCTCAGCCCTGAGCTGGACGGACCTCCCTAATCCCCTAAAAGCCCATATTGGTGGGACCGTGCATCTGTGTCTCTTCTCAAGTGTCACCTACCCTGCGCTGGTGTAGCATCCCCTGGGTAGGGTCATATCCTTCCACTTGGAGCCATGCTGATGTGCCTCGCTGGGGCTTAAGAGGGGATTTTACTGAGCCCTTCAAATTGTCTCACTCACTAATTAATGACCAGGTTTCAGTTTCGGAACAAGCACTTAGATAAACTGCAAAAGCGCATTTCATTAATCTTAATTAATGATTTAAATACTCAGAAGCCTCTGCTAAGGTCCTGTGATTGATGGCAGCTAGCTGGCTGTATCACCATGCTTTGGTCCCTTGGCATCCTTGACTGTACAGTGGGGATACAGGCACTGACCCTCCTTGCTTTCCCTTTGCCTGCTGCCTTCAGATCCTGGCTGGTCACCTTTCTGGAAGGTTTTAGCTAGGTGCTTGATCAGAAAGTGAAATGAGTGACAATTCATACCTCGTGCTAGACAGGACGTCTTCCCTGAATTTAAACTCTGCCTGTCTCTGCGTGTGCAGCCACAGCAGCAGTGCATGCCAATAGCTAGGGCTGGTGGAAAACAGGCTTTGCAGACCACTGAAGGGAAGATCTGGGCAAACCAGGCAAGAAATTGCACTTCAGGCCCCTGCAAAGCACTGTCCATGCCCCTGCAGGGCTTGGACAGCCCATGGGGCACAAAGTATGTTGCATGCTGTGCTCCTGAAGATGGCACCAAGAGCGTTTCCCAGTGCTGAGACGCTGAAGACAGACCTTCCATTGGATGCACACACACAGCTGTGAAATTGCTCATGGAAACATGAATTACGGGGGTGAAAGGACCCTCCTGCACTGCCAAAAACCTGCTGCTGAACCTGAACTTGGAGATGGCATCTGCCTGCACCCTGGACCTGCACCCTGCCTGCACTCTTGCGTGCTGGAAGGGCTCTGCCCAAGGTGGTCCCTCACACACTGCTGGCTCCAAGAGGGGTGAAGATAGAGGTACCTGTCACACTTAAAGATGAGAGTATGTGATAAAAACTCATCTGCACACCCACAAAGGAGCACGAAGAGACAATGACAGGAAAGGGAGCCCAAACAATACCCTGGGGCTACTCCCAGACTCATCACAGGAGAGCCATCAGCCCATCAAAGGGCAGTGTCCACAAGCCCAGGGGAGCACAGGGACACTATGCCAGGTGGGAACCCAGATTACAGATTCCCGAGGAACAGCCACCTTGTTGGGGCCCCTTCCAGGGCTGTCCCAGCAGAGACATCAGCCCCAGTGTCCAGGTGTGAAACCCATCACCATGAGTCACTGGAAGCAGCTCCCCAGGTCACCTCTTGGACCAAGAGGGTTGCTGCCTAGTGGTGTGAGACCCGTCATGGGATGCAGGGGAAGAGCATTTTTGGATTTATTATGGGCAAACTGGGTGTCTGAGCCCAGCTGCTGGAGGGATCCACATTGTACATATGTGTGTGTATATATATGGAGAATATATATATATTCTCGCTAGTGAACCTCCATCCTGCTCAGCCAGAGAGGGGAGCAGGATGAGGCCGTTGGTGCTGTCAATGTTCATGTAGGTGCTCTCAACGTCTGTCTGTGACCTGTGTGGCTGGCCAGGGATATAGGGATATATAAAGTACATGTGTGCTTTGCATGTGTGTGCCTGGTGGGAACCCACATCTTCAGCCTCACTACTGGTTGGACCTGGGCACAGGGAGTGCAGCAACCTCACTTCTCTCAGCTGTTGGATCCAGCATAATATGTTTCCCACTAACAATAAATAATGAAACCAACAATCTCACGATGAAGGGATTGAGAATCAGCATAGGAACCACCTGCACTTGCGTCTGCTGTGGTTACAGGGATCCCGCTGCAGACCCTGAGTGCTGCATCCACTGGATATACAGACAGGGAGAGAAAAATCCCCTTTTTGGAGAGAAGACCAAGAAACTCTGCCCATGATGTTGTTCTTCCAGGAGATGAGCATCCTCCTGCTCCTCTGGGATCTCGCTAGCTCAGTGCGTGACACGCAAAGCCTCTCTTTCAGCATCCCAGTTACTTTGTGGTTTGGATCCGGAGGTGAGAGACTCTCGTCTGCAGCCCTGCAGTGATATCTGCTTGACTTTTCATTAAGACCTGGCTCCTCAACAGCAAAACCATTGTTCCCTCTCTGGCCATGCCCTTCTCGCAGCAGAGAGGCAGGAAGGGATACTCCCTTTCTTTCAGGTCCTCTGATAAAGATGAATTTTTTAAAGCCCCACTTCCTCGAGTCATGAGATTAAGCATAAAACTCAGTTTCCACCTAAAACAAGTACATTTTTGCCCATCTGGTGAAGAAAGAGCCCAAAAACATTATCAAAAAGGCTGCTGTCAGTTTAGACATCAAAAGCTGAGGATGAGAATCCAAAATCAATAATGGTTTTTAAACCAGGCTGGATTTGGAGGTCTGGAATAGGTTTGGGGCAGGGCAGGGGGTCCACCAGCACCCCTGGGGTGACACTGAGGAGCACTTCTAAACTTCTAGGAGACTTAGGGACATAGGCTATAGATGTCACTTGGGGTGGCAGCATTTCCCCTGTGCCTCTGAGGTCCAGACGTGTGCTGAGCGGCAGCTATGACCTTCTGTATGCCCTGCGTGCCTGAGGCCCGGGGATGCGAAGCCTTCCCTTGTGCTCTGCCTCAGGTCTCAGGGCTGCAGAGTTGACAGCCTGGGCCTTGGGCTGCACTGCATCTCCTCACCCTTTATTAAATATCACACTTTGCTTTGGATGCTGCTTAATTTCTAATTAAACCTGTTTGCCAGTGGCCGTCCCCAAGCCCCCAGGGCTGTACTGCTGAGGTCTCCTGCGTTTCTGGCATCTCCAAGGCAGCATTTCTCCCGTGCCTTTCTGCCTCAGCAGTACTCTCAGCAGAGCCGATCCTGCTGCTTTCTCATCCAACTCTACAGTGTCTTTGCAGGAGAGGAAGAGATGGGAACCACCTCTGGGTGGGATGGGACATCCACCTGATGGGACATCCACACCAAGGGAAATCAGGCAGGACTGCAAGCTGGAGAGAAGCACTCCGGGGCATCCATCTTAACCAGACATCTCCCTCTTCACGAGTGCGAGGGATAAATTTGTACCAGTGCACTTCACCGTGCCCTCTGATGGCTCAGTCCTGCTGTCTGGACAACCCCTGAGCCCTGCTGGGAGGCTGTGGTCTGCAACCAGTCCTAAATGGTCCTTCATGGGATGACCCCTGTGAGTGCAAACTCTCACTCCAGTATCCTAAAACCAGACTCTGGAAGGAGGAGCTGTTGCTGTCTGATTGTGCTTAGGGGGTGTTATTTGGATCAGACTGAAGACAGATAAATAATCTGCATGCAAAGTGCTTTCCTCATGCACAGCTGGCTCACATGACAGATACAGGAATCAGGGAGCTGGAGAAGGTTTATTATACCTGGGATTATAGAAGTGTCTGACAACTGCTTACTGTAAGCCGGCCAGAAGTAAAGGATGCTCTGCATTTTGATGAGACCCCTGCGTGAGTGAGCAGCAGCAGCAGCCGGGGAAAGGCACCGCTGGGACTTGCTTTCCTTGTGGACCCCAGGACTTGACAGCATCAATGGGCCAGCCTGCAGCCGGTGCTGAGCGGCCAGGGAAGAGCGCGGGAGGTCGCTGGAGGATGGGGACGGTGCCTGCACACACCGCCCAGCCCGGATGGGCTGTGCTGGGGATGCTGTTTGGAGACACGGTTGACATGGCTGTGTCCCCTGTCTGTGCCTGGTGCATGAACACTGAGGCATCTGGCTGCAACCCCTTTTCTGGCTCTCCCAAACCTTCTCAGCAAGCTGCTCCCTGCACTCCTTCCCGCCTTCCCCACTTCTCTGTGCAGTAACCCTCCTGCGACAGATGCAGATGCATCCTCTGCGATGACAACAGACAGGGAGGAGAGCCAGCTCCAGCTGGGTGGAGTAGCTGGAAATAGCCTTTTGTGAACCATTTTTAGCAGTTCATTTGGAGTTGTGTTTTGCCAGCAAAACTTCCGCACGCTGTTTATCTTTCTTAGCGGAAGGCTGTTATTATTGCAAAATGAAGCAGCATGTATGCAGTTCCTCAGCAGTACAGAGCCGGTCATGCAGCAGGAGGGATGCAGGCAAGCACAGAGAGCGACTTCAAAGTGCCATTATTAATTCACGCTCACATTCATTGTAATAACACCTTGAATCATGGCAAATTTGGCTGGTGTTAACCACTTGGTGCAAGCAAGGGGCTTTCCAGGGGAAGGGGCTTGTGCAAAGGAGCACATTGGCTTTGCAAGTGCAGCTCCAGGCCTGCTCAGCAAAGCAAGGGTGGAGTAGTACTGGTTTGACTGGGTCCCTGGCAGTGATGGTGGCTTCGCTTGTCATCAGCAGGCTCTGCATCCCACAGTTTCCAGTTAGTGGGCACAGAGGTGCAGTCATTGCGATCCTGTAGGCAGGGATGGCCCGTGGACATGGATCTCAGACCATCTCTTCCAGCCTTTGAGCCTCCCCCAGCTCTCAGTTCAGGGATTGCACCAGAGGCATAGTTTTCTTTTTGGCAAGGAAGGGGTTATTTAACACACCAGGGTACTTTGCCCCAGCCCCTCATCCTGTGGAGGCTGCATGGAGATTGCACTCCCTAGGTAGGGCATCCCTGCTCCCCAGGCAGCAGGGCAGCATGCTCAGCCCGGTAGTTTGTGGGGGAAGACGGATGGGTCCTGGTCCCATGCTGACTCCAAACCTCTTCTGCCTTGACTAAGGGATTAAAAGACACTGGCAATTTGAAAAGCAGGGGAAGCGGGAAAGCAGTGTTGTTTTTCAAGCTTTTAATAGACTTCTAAGCTTCACTCCCTACTCTGAGTCTGGTGGGAGGACTGGTCCTGACAGCCAGGAGAACGAGCGTGGACTGCAGCGGGAAGAGCTGCCTGCAGAGCACACGCACGTGCATCGCACACACAGCCGCAGGGTGCGGCAGGCTCTGTCACGTACGGCACACGGGCAGGGCGCACAGGCAAACACGGAAGGAACCAAACACACCACCCCCACGCGCGAGCGGTTCGTACGCTCTGTAAACGCAACTGCTGTCACCCACGCTTGTGCACGGGGCGCTAACACACCCTTGGCGTGGGGCACGGCAGGAAGGGTCGCACACGCGTGCGCTGCGCGTGGGCACGCGTGCGATGGAAACATGAAGCGTGGCAGGAGCTGTGGCACGCAGACACACCTGGATGCACAAACATGCTGTATAAATACAGATACAGCGAGGTCAATCACACACTCCTATACATATGTCCACCACGCACTTTTCTCTGGACCTGTTTCACTGAGGCTTATAACTCAAACGAGAGTATTTTTTTTTAAAGAAGTGTTACAGCAGGGGAAAACGCGCCCGTGGCAGTGGGTGTGTTTGGCACAGGTATTTCTGCAGCCGACCCACAGCTCGTCTTCCTGCCTGATTTCTGGCTGCTCTGCCAACAGGACAGGCTGAGGAGAGTAAGTCTTGATGACTGCTGACAATTCTTGGAGAGAAAATTTAATGGCAGTCGCAGGAGCCGGGCTTCCTGGCACTGGGAGCGTTTCTTGCCTGCTGCTGGGGCAGGGTTATGGATAGTAGCAGCAGGGTGCTCATGCCCACCCTCTCCAGGCCAGCCGTGGAGGACATCTCGCATGCACATTTTGCTCTTTTTGCCTGGAGTAACACCCCAACAGCCCTGGGGATGACCTGACCTGGTCTCCCATTGTCAGCAGCAACATCAGCATTGTCAATGGAAAGGGAGCAGTTTCTGGTAGGAGATTTTCCAAACTGGTGGTGCCCAACAGGACCAGGATTGGCAATCTGACCATAGCTGTCACAGGGGAGGGACAGGATGCTCCAGCCAGAAGAGAGAAGCAGCTTAGGAAGAGGAGAGGAGAAGGAGGGGGTGGGAAGCATCTTGCAGTCCCTGAGGGGTTAAACATGCAGCCCCAAGGACACAGCAGGCTGGGAGCATGCATGAGCCACATTAGGGGGGTTTCAAAGGCTCGGGGTGGGGGGAGAAGCTGGACAGAGAATCCCTCAGAAAGGCTCAGATGCAGGGCTGCAGCGGAGCTGGGAGCAAGGAGATGCTCTGGACCCGGCACAGCCAGGAGGGGACGGTAAATCCTTCCGAAAGCACTGGCTGATCAGAATATTTGCATTGTTTTTCTGGCCTTTTCTGATGTACTAATGAAGTGCTCTGAGGCATAGCAGGAGCGAATGCGCTTCCTCAGCACGGCTGCTCTGGGCGATGTCTGTTAAAGGAAGCCTGCTCTGCGTGCTTAGTTATTAAGATACATTATTTACAGGGAGACAGAGAGAGAGCAAGACGTGCGATCGGTAATGACGGTGTAATGCTGCATCCTGGCTAAGGTGGGCTCATTTCAGAAACACGCATTTTAACAAGGCCAGAGCCAAGGTCACACATCAAAGGCTGAGGAGGGTAGGTCACACTTATCAGATGGGGGCTGCATCCTGGAAAGCAGTGCCCTTGAAAGAGGATTGCAGGTTGCAGCAGGCAAAGGCACTGTTGGCTGTGGCTAACGGGGCAAATGCAGTGCTTGTGTGAGCAAGGGGAGCCATGGAGGGAGATGACCTCCCTGTCCACGTGTCCGAGCCCTTGCAAAGACATGATGTGGCCACTGGTTTTCGCAGCGTCAAGGAGAGGATGTTTGTGGTGTGGTAGGGCAAAGGGGTGCCTATGTCTGGGTGCTGTATGCAGACGTGCTGGTCAAGGTCAGGCACGACTCGCTTTGTCAAGGGAAGACAACGATAAACCCTCCAGACTCGGGCAGATGCCTTGCATCACTTAGAGACCAGGTCCACAGGGGTGTCATCTGAGACCCACTGCCCCAGCACAGTCCCATCATCACCATCACTTCACCCCACAGCACAACCAGAGCATTTCCCTGTAAGGCAAAGCAGGCGCTCTTTGATTGAAGTTGTAGCAAAAGGCAGTCAGGAAGAGGCACGAGGACCAGGAACCAAAATGCGCCCAGGAGAACAAAACATGCAATGCAAATAAGGATATACCTATCTTTAGATACATTTGCTCATACAAACCACTGTGTGCTAGTCACCCACTGCCACAGGTGGATGTGCTCTCCTTCTGATCCCACCACTCCTGCTCCACGCACTGCCACCATAACAGCTCAGCCTCCTGCTCCAGGTCAAAGCCCAGGGTGGACAGGATGGGTGAGGGGAGGCCAAAGAGGCAGGAGCAAGGGCAGGGAATGAGGGCAGGGGACAGCATCACTTGATCCCCATGGCCAGATAGATGCAGGGATGCAGGGAAGCTCCTTCCTAATCCTTTATCTTCCCTGTGCACGTGGAGGCCACGTGCTGTGCAGGGTGGAAAGGAAACCATCTATGTGGCCATTTGAGCATGGAGCCAGCACTGAGCATCAGGATGGCCACCTCAAGGGGAATGTGGGTGATGCTTCAGGGATGATGATTCAGGGACCATGAAGCTCTGGCTTGGCTTGAGCATTGGCTTGAGGCACCTGGAGCTGCACGTACCTGTTTGTATAGAGATGCTTCGCTGTGGTGGAGTCCTTCCTCTGACACCAAGGAGGCTCTGCATCCCTTCCCTCGTGCAGCATCCACGTGTAGGTCGCTCCTCTCTCAGACCTCAGTTTCTCGCTGCATGAACTCTGCAGAGGTCCAGGTCTTGCTGTACAGTGAGGTGGCAGGACTC
This sequence comes from Theristicus caerulescens, assembly GCA_020745775.1. Lineage (NCBI taxonomy): Eukaryota > Metazoa > Chordata > Aves > Pelecaniformes > Threskiornithidae > Theristicus > Theristicus caerulescens. Next base: position 428,667 of record CM036574.1, read on the forward strand.
CATTGCTGCACAAGTGCTGGCTTTCATGGCGAGCTAATTCTGGAGTCACTGATTTAATGATGATTAATGACAGGTACACCACCCTTTCCTTCCTCCTTTTATCGATTGGGAAAAAAACCCAGAGCAGAGCCGGAGATTAATTAATTCTCTCAAGTGGAGGGGAAAGTAATCAGACTGAAATCAGATCGAATTTAGGACTCACGGGCGAGCGGAAGGATGTGCCGAGTGACATGTAAATGAGAGATGCCCCAGCCCGTGTTGGGTCAGGAGGGACACAGCTACCGAGCAGATTCCCCAGGAAGGGCTGGCAAAAGTGTTTGCGAATGTAGCAGGCAGGGTTGCAAGGGACATGGCATCCAGGCTGGACCTGCCTGCCTGGGGCATGCAGCCAGCCCCCGGCACCGGGCTGGAGTGGGGATCGCAGAATCATAGAATCATTTAGGTTGGAAAAGACCTTTAAGATCATCAAGCCCAACCATTAACCCAGCACTGCCACGTCCACCACTAAACCATATCAGTAATTTGGTGCAAAGCCTGGCAGTAGCTTAACCAGAGTGCTCAGGGCTTACCCTCTTCCCTGCCTCCACCTTGACTCCAAAGTTGCGTTTCTCTGTGCTACAGACTGCATTGCAGCATCACCAGAACTGGTTAAGAACTGCCACAGAAAGTTGCATCCTGCAAATCTCTCCAACTGTAGATTGTTTTCTTTGTGTTTTTCATGTTTGCTTCACCTGGGAATCCCAGTGTAGGGTTAAACAAGACTGGGGGGGTTAATCTGCCAGGTATCTAACTATTAAAATTGCATATCCTCCAAGAACATCTATTTCACCTTGAGAAAATATCTCCTCTCCTCTTTTCCTGCAAATCAGTTCACTAGCACGGCAGAATTGAGTCTTACAGCTCGCTGAGGCTTGGGGCTCCAGCAATCTCCCAAGTATTTAAGCATGACTAATTGGCTTGTGCCTACCATACCAGGGATTTAAAACCTGTATCCTATTCAAGTACTGGTCAGGCCCAGAACTGCTTAATTTCTAATAGCATGCACACTCAGCCATCAGCAAGTGAGATATTCCAGAGGGCCTTTCCCTTTGCAGTTCAGTGCAGTGTCGCCTCGTATTAAGAATGGGACCATGAATCCTAAACCTGTGACCTCAGTGAAGCAGTCAGTGACACCGTGTCAAAATCTTTTGACATGATGCTTCAAAATCGAATCTTAAAGAAACCGAACTGTCTTAAATAAATGCAAGTAAACAGTCATTTTTCATCATGAAGAGAGGTTACTGACTGGGTCCATGCTGAGATGTGAGCAATCAACCTGTTCATAAAGGACGAGAGAAAGTTTTCTGGTGACACAGAAAACTCCAGTTTGGTCAAGGCTGCGTGGGTCAGGTCAGGTCAGGTCAGCCTGAGCCAGCAACGCACCCTTCAGTGATGAAGGCTGTCCTCAGATGGGCTACATTAGAAAAAACATGCCCAGAATGTCAAGGAAAGTCGTCATTCCCTCTACGCAGCATTCAAGGAGCCACAACGGAGCCCTGTGCCCAGTTTTGGCCACCCAACTGCATGAGAGATGCCAAGAGGCCACCAAGATGGTCAGGAGCTGGAGCACAGGGCATACAAAAAGAGACCAAAGGAACTACACCTGTTTAGCCTGAAGAAGGGAGAGATGGGTGAGATCTAACTGCATCTTTCATTGCTCTAAGTGGAGGTTTTAAAGGAGGCAGAGCCAGAGGCATAGAGTGAAAGAGCAGGAGGATGCAAGGACAGCATCCAGCTCAATGGGACATAATCAAAACCTTCTTCCCTTTGAGAGTTGTGCAGCCCGGGACGGGTGCTCAGGGAGCTTGTGGGATCTCTGTCCTTGGAGGTTTTCAAAACTTAACTGAACAAGACCCTCAGCAATATGATCTGACTTTGACGCTATCTGTCTGGGAGGCAATAACACCAATTGTACAGCCCCAGTGATCCTTGGAGTTAGCTGTTAGCGGGATATAGGTGAGGTCTTATGGACAACCCCTGGACAACTCCAGCTCTGTGGGGGAGCACAAAGGCAAACACAGTCCTGGGAACTGTTGGAAAGAGAGGCAAGAGCAAACCAGCCACCTAATTACTGCTCCTGCACCATCAGCAGAGACTCGTTTACACACTCACTGCATTAAACGCCCTGGAGACAAAGGTGGGGGAGTTCACTGGGAATCTGTGGGGAGGCCTCAAGGGCAGGACAGGGAGGCGACAGCAGGCAGGTTGGAGCACTTTCACCAGCCAGGAGACAGGCATGAAGAGGAGGAGAGAAGCACAGCATTTTGTAGGTTGGTACAGCTGAAAACAGGTCCAAGCCAGATCCCTCGTGTCACATCATTTGGTCTGCCACCCTCAGAGAATTATGCAATATTTAACAAATCATTTTTCTCCTGTGTTTTGTGGAAAGAGCAGAGAGAGCTCAGCCTCTGAGTCAGATGCTGCTCTCCAGTCCCCAGACTGGCTCTGGGGGATGCTCACCGCGGTGTGCCACAGGGGCAGCGAGTGGCCGAGGATTGCCACAGCATCCCTGACCTGCTCACTGCTAGCCCACTGGCTGCCGACACAGGAGCAGGAACCAGCTCTGCATTACAGCGCTCTCTGAGAAGCCTCACCAAGGTTGTGCTGTCTGCTAGGTGCCTTCAGCTGTAGCAGTGCAGAGGGTCTCTCGAGGGGATGCAGACTGGCATTTCCCGAGCTGGACTCAGGCCAGGACGTGCAGAGGAGGCAGCAGAGGGGAGGGTGGGATGAATCTGGGCAGGTGGAGAGAAGGAAGGGAGGACCATCCCTGGTCCTTGCCTGACAATCAAGCCTCTCGTCAAGGTCAGTGGAGCCGTGGTGCCAAGGGGCAGAAGTACCAGCCCTCCTGGCTGCCTCCTGCAGCCTTGCCCTGGTCAGAGGTAATGCATATCTTGGCAAGGCTAGCAGGGGTGATGTGTCCCTGAGGCTGCTTGAAACCCACCTCCAAGAGCTAGTCTAAACCCAGCCGTGACCTGTGAAGCTCTGTGAACTGGCCAATTCCTCCCCAACTAGCCTGCACCGCTTCCTCTGCCCACAGCATCCCTGCCCGCACTGTGGGCAGGCAGGGCTGCCTTCCACCCAAGGCTCAGGACAGGAATAGCAATGAGTTGCCCCCGACACCCGCAGAGCAGCTCCTGCCTGCAAGAGCTGCCAGCCCAGTGGGGTGCAGGCAGGGCTGAGCACCAGCTTCCAGGCTCCCGTCAGGCAGCCCAGATGCTCTCCTCTGAGGGCTAAGTTTCCTGGGGTTTGGCACGGGAGCCTTGGCCTTGCACAGCAGGAGGATGAGTTTATCATTTATTATTGATTGTCAAGAGTGGGGAGTGCCCTGCATGGCTCGGAGGACGCAGGGAGGCACACTGTCTCTCCTAGTGCTTCTGCAGCAGTGCTGCTTTTGTGATAAAAGTTTAATAAATTGAAAGACACAGTTTCCATTCCATTGGTAATTAACTTCTGCTGCTGTGTTCCCTCCTAATTGTATCTATTACTCCAGATAAAACTGAGATCAATAGAAACCAAAGTCTGGAGGCTGGGAAAGTCACAATTAATTAATTATCTCTCTCTTGCATGCATCCTCCATCTGCTGGTAATCAAACAAGACTGACTAGTCCTCATGCAGGTCCTGGGCCCTCCATGGCTGCTGGCCTCCTGTGAGGCTTTTGCAGTGGGCTGAGCAGTGCGTCTTGGAGTGGAGAAGGCAAAGGGACAGCCCTTACTGCACCACTGCATCCCTCCCAGGCGCTTTGCCTCTCCAGGATGGTCCAGGCTGGATTCCACAATGGACCATTTCTCCCAGGGTGGTGGCTGCATGTCCATCCCTCGGGCGCTGCAGTTTGTGCTGGACTACAAGCACTAGGAAACACCTTGAGGGCAACAGTGCTGACACATCTTCTGTCAAGGCCCACCACTGCCTCCGGGCTGTGACTGTGAACAAGGCTGAGAAGGGGAGACAGAGCCAGAGTCTCTCTGCACGTAGCTTCTGAGAGCTTCCACTGGTCTTTAGCATGCTCCATGACACATGGGCTAAAACCACCTTGCTGCCAGTCCCTGGAGTGAACTGATCTCTGGATCCTCTTTAAAGTTTGGAGTATTTCTCCCACTCCTCCTAATCCTGCTGCATGTAGAAAGTGCTTCTCCTGGATGCAGCCAGCCTCATGTAATTCATGTCCGATCAGCTCTCCCAGCCAAAGCTGTATCTACTCAGAAGTGCCCTGCTATGAGCAATGCCAGCAGCAAGTCAGATCTGCAACCTGCACAGCGCTGACCTGTTGGCCAGACTTCTCCTGTGTCCCATGTCTGTTGAAGCTCTCGAAGAAGGCAGCCTTGGAGACAGCCTGCCATTGAGAATGGACACTTTGTAAGGATTTGTATTAATTTACACCAGTTTTCAGAGAAAATAATACCTTCCTGTCGTGGTTTAACCCCAGCCAGCAGCTAAGCACCACGCAGCCGCTCGCTCACTCCCCCCACCCCAGTGGGATGGGGAAGAGAATTGGGAGGGTTACAGTCAGAAAACTCGTGGATTGAGATAAGAACAGTTTAATAATTGAAGTAAAATGAAATAGAATAGTAGTAATAATAATAATAATACGATAATAATATACAGAGCAAGGGATACACTATACAATTGGCTCACCACCCGCCGACCGATGCCTAGCACGTCCCCCCCAGCAGCGATCGCTGCCCCCAGTTTATATACTGAGCATGATGTCATACGGTGTGGAATAGCCCTTTGGCTGGTCTGGGTCAGCTGTCCTGGCTGTGCCCCCTCCCAGCTTCTTGTGCACCTGGCAGAGCATGGGAAGCTGAAAAAGTCCTTGACTAGTGTAAGCACTACTTAGCAAGAACCAAAACATCAGTGTGTTATCAACATTATTCTCATCCTAAATCCAAAACACAGCACTCTACTAGCTACTAAGAAGAAAATTAACTCTATCCCAGCTGAAACCAGGACAGTATCCACCCCTTATTCCATACCATATACATCATGCCCAGGTCTTACACTTTCCAATACATTCCAATTAATCAGTACCACTTTTCCAGTCTTTTGATATAGATATATATATATATATACATACACACATACACACATGGATATAATTTCCTTAGTCTATAGGCTATCCCTCTAAAATGTTGAGTTCATTTAGTCCATGACTTTGGGTTTCATCTGTCCTAATAGTTCTTCAGGGCAGGAAAGATGGTGTGTGGTGTTGGATTGTTGCATGCTGAAGCCAGTTCTGGTTCCATCACTGCTGCACTTTGCTCGGTTTCCTCGAAGTTCATTCTTCATTAATTTGGGCACTTCTTACTGTATACTGTTGATATGGCACATAGTAATCATTGAAGTGATGACATCCAGTATTATATAGCAACTAACATTATACAATTCAGTTCATTGGCTATTTTCACCCAAAATCAAATCCCCTTGAGGTACACATCGGACTTCCCCATCCTCTCGCATCACCCACCAAGTGCACCCAGGTCCTTGAGCAAAAGCAATCCCACGGATGGGTTTACCTCTGCCTGAGGCAGGAGTAACCCAGACTGTCTTCCCTGTTATATTTTTTAGGTGCACTACAGGGACTTTATCCCCTTCTACAGTACGTAAAAGTCTTGATTGGGCAGGGCCAGCTCGATTGGCAGATCCCCTAGTGTTGACTAACCAGGTGGCCTTTGCTAAATGTGTATCCCAGTGTTTGAATGTCCCACCACCCATTGCTTTTAGTGTAGTCTTTAACAGTCCATTGTATCGTTCTATTTTCCCGGAGGCTGGTGCATGATAGGGGATGTGATATACCCACTCAATGCCATGCTCTTTGGCCCAGGTGTCTATGAGGCTGTTTCGGAAATGAGTCCCATTGTCTGACTCAATTCTTTCTGGAGTACCATGTCGCCATAGGACTTGCTTTTCAAGGCCCAGGATAGTGTTCCGGGCAGTGGCGTGGGGCACGGGATATGTTTCCAGCCATCCAGTGGTTGCTTCCACCATTGTAAGCACATAGCGCTTGCCTTGTCGGGTTTGTGGGAGTGTGATATAATCAATCTGCCAGGCCTCCCCGTATTTATATTTGAGCCATCGTCCTCCATACCAGAGAGGCTTGAATCGCTTGGCTTGCTTGATTGCAGCGCATGTTTCACATTCATGGATAACCTGTGCAATAGTGTCCATGGTCAAATCCACCCCTCGATCACGAGCCCATCTATATGTTGCATCTCTTCCTTGATGGCCTGAGGTGTCATGGGCCCACCGAGCCAGAAATAATTCACCCTTATGTTGCCAGTCCAGATCCACTTGAGCCACTTCAATCTTAGCAGCCTGATCCACCTGCTGGTTGTTTTGATGTTCTTCAGTGGCCCGACTCTTGGGTACATGAGCGTCTACGTGACGTACTTTTACAACCAGGTTCTCTGTCCGGGCAGCAATATCTTGCCACAATGCGGCAGCCCAGATGGGTTTGCCTCTGCGTTGCCAGTTGCTCTGCTTCCATTGCTGTAACCACCCCCACAGAGCATTTGCCACCATCCATGAGTCAGTATAGAGATAGAGCATTGGCCACTTTTCTCGTTCAGCAATATCTAAAGCCAGCTGGATGGCTTTCACCTCTGCAAACTGACTCGATTCACCTTCTCCTTCAGCAGTTTCTGCAACTTGTCGTACAGGATTCCATACAGCAGCTTTCCACCTCCGATGCTTCCCCACAAGACGACAGGACCCATCAGTGAACAGGGCATATTGCTTCTCATTTTCTGGCAGTTTATTATACAGTGGGGCCTCCTCAGCACGTGTCACCTCCTCCTCTGGTGATATTCCGAAATCTTTGCCTTCTGGCCAGTCCATGATCACTTCCAAGATTCCTGGGCGACTGGGGTTTCCTATTCGGGCCCGTTGTGTGATCAGTGCGATCCACTTACTCCATGTAGCGTCAGTTGCATGATGTGTAGAGGGGACCCTCCCTTTGAACATCCAGCCCAGCACTGGCAGTCGGGGTGCCAGGAGGAGCTGTGCTTCAGTACCAACCACTTCCGAAGCAGCTCGAACCCCTTCATATGCTGCCAATATCTCTTTCTCCGTTGGAGTATAGCCAGCCTCGGATCCTCTGTATCCTCGACTCCAAAACCCTAGGGGTCGACCTCTAGTCTCCCCCGGTGCTTTCTGCCAGAGGCTCCAGGTAGGGCCATTCTCCCCGGCTGCAGTGTAGAGCACATTCTTTACATCTTGCCCTGCCCGGACTGGCCCAAGGGCTACTGCATGAACTATCTCCCGTTTAATTTGTTCAAAGGCTTGTCGTTGCTCAGGGCCCCATTTGAAATCGTTCTTCTTCCGGGTCACTTGATAGAGAGGGCTTACGATGAGACTGTAATTTGGAATATGCATTCTCCAAAAACCCACAACGCCCAGGAAAGCCTGTGCTTCCTTTTTGCTAGTTGGTGGAGACATGGCTGTGATTTTGTTGATCACATCCATTGGGATCTGACGACGTCCATCTTGCCATTTTATTCCTAAAAACTGGATCTCCTGTGCAGGTCCCTTGACCTTACTTTGTTTTATAGCAAAGCCGGCTTCCAGAAGGATTTGGACTATTTTCTTCCCTTTCTCAAAAACTTCTTCTGCTGTGTTGCCCCATACGATGATGTCATCAATGTATTGCAGGTGTTCTGGAGCCCCACCCTGTTCCAATGTAGTCTGGATCAGTCCATGGCAAATGGTGGGGCTGTGTTTCCACCCCTGGGGCAGTCGACTCCAGGTGTACTGGACGCCCCTCCAAGTGAAAGCAAACTGTGGCCTGCACTCTGCCACCAAAGGGATAGAGAAAAATGCATTAGCGATATCAATTGTGGCATACCATTTGGCTGCCTTTGACTCCAATTCATATTGAAGTTCTAACATGTCCGGCACAGCAGCACTCAGCGGCGGCGTGACTTCGTTCAGGCCCCGATAGTCTACTGTTAGTCTCCACTCTCCGTTAGACTTTTGCACTGGCCATATGGGACTGTTAAAAGGTGAGCGAGTCTTGCTGATCACTCCTTGGCTCTCCAGTCGACGAATCAGCTTATGGATGGGAATCAGGGAGTCTCTATTGGTGCGATATTGCCGCCGGTGCACTGTTGTGGTAGCGATTGGTACCTGTTGTTCTTTGACCCTCAGCAACCCCACAATAGAAGGGTCCTTCGAGAGACCAGGCAGGGTAGACAGCTGTTTAATTTCCTCTGTCTCTAAGGCAGCTATGCCAAAAGCCCACCTGTACCCTTTTGGGTCCTTGAAATACCCTCTCCTGAGGTAGTCTATGCCAAGGATGCACGGAGCCTCCGGGCCAGTCACAATGGGGTGTTTCTGCCACTCCTTCCCGGTTAAGCTTACTTCGGCCTCCAATACAGTCAACTCTTGGGATCCCCCTGTCACTCCAGAAATACAGATGGGTTCTGCTCCTTCATAGCTTGATGGCATTAAGGTACACTGTGCACCGGTGTCTACTAAAGCCTTATATTCCTGTGGGTGTGATGTGCCAGGCCATCGAATCCACACAGTCCAGTACACCCGGTTGTCCCTCTCCTCCACCTGGCTGGAGGCAGGGCCCCTCTAGTCCTGGTTATAGCATTCGTTATTCACTTCTTGTACATGTGAATCGAAAATCCCTTTACTAAGATCGGAAGCAAAATCAGCCCTTCTACTTTGTCTGGGGAACTGCTCATTGGAAACTGGAGCAGCAATTTTCCTGGAAGAACCACCTTTTTTTCCTTGCAACTCACGTACTCGTGCCTCTAGGGTCGAGGTAGATTTTCCATCCCACTTCCTCATGTCCTCTCCGTGGTCACGCAGATAAAACCACAGGGTGGCCCGTGGTGTGTATCCACTATATCTTCTCTCTTGAAGAGAGGGACGCTTACTCCTAATGGCTGAGATACTGGTCTGTACAGGTGAGGAGTAGGACATGTCCTCTTTGAACTGCTGGAAATCCTGGGACAACTTCTCCACAGCCGAGATGCAGGCCCGTAGGGAGGAAGAGAGACTTTCTTCGTATTGTCGGAGTTGGCCAGCCAATTCATCCACCGTTGGTCCCTCTTCATCTTTCCAGGTCATTATTGCCAATGAGTTTGCGTACGATGATGGTGCGCTCCGTACAAACTTCCGCCACATGGGTCGTGTGCACTGGACTTCATCTGGATCTTTGGATAACTGCTCATTGTTCAGGTCATTATGAATCACCTCCAGCACGGCTAATTCCCTCAAGTACTGGATACCTCTCTCCATGGCAGTCCACTTGCCTGGGTGACATATAAGATCTTCCTTGAAGGGATACCTTTCCTTCACGCCTGACAGGAGTCGCCTCCAAAGGCTGAGGGCTTTTACCCCTTTTCCAATCACTTTGTCAATGCCCCCTTCCCTAGAAAGAGATCCCAGCTGCTTGGCTTCCCTACCCTCTAATTCCAGGCTACTGGCCCCATTATCCCAGCATCGGAGCAGCCAGGTGATGATGGGCTCGCCTGGACGACGACTGAAATCTTTTCGCATATCTCGCAGCTCACTCAGGGATAGGGATCGTGTGGTTACTGTCTCGTTTATGGGTTCTGCCTCTTCCTCCTCCTGTTCTCTTGATGACGCTGGCTCATCATCAGCTTTTACTAAACGAGCTGATTTCCTTGTATATTTTTTCTTCTGTATAGGGGCAACTGATACTGGCACGGGTTGGTTCTCTGGATCAACCGCAGTGCCTGTTGTGGGGGCTGGCGCAACCACAGTGACTGTCGTGGGGGCCTGAGGAGCTGGCGCAGGGGCTGGCGCAGCCACAGCATCTGTCATTTTGTCGTCAGATCCAGAGACCTTCCCTTCCCCTTGTGGGTTCTGAATAGTGTTGAATAGGGCTCGGTAAGCATGGGCCAGGCCCCAGCACGTTGCAGTGATTTGTGTCTCTCTGGAGTTGCCAGGGTGACAACATACTTTTTCCAAATACTTTACTAGATTTTCAGGATTCTGCACTTGTTCAGGAGTGAAGTTCCAAAACATTGGAGGTGCCCACCGCCCTAGGTACTTGCCCATGCTCTCCCACACACCCTGCCACTCATAACTATCCAGCCTTGGAGCAGATCTCTGGATGATATTCTTAAGGTGCTTATTAACCTTAGACAAAACTGAAACAATATTCCCAAGAACTATCAATAGATATATCTTAACTACCCAAGGATGCTCAAGATACTGAAAAGTTGTTGCAATGAAGGACGAAACATCATAGAAGAAAACAACAAACGTGCTATTCTGTATTTCCTCCATAAAGAAGCTCTCAGAGGAAGAGGTATAATTGCCAAGTGTCTCCATGAGGTGGTACCCGAAGTACAGTAATGGCTTCACTACAGAACCCAAATACCAGATAGCGCTCAAGGTCAGTGTTTTAATAACAAATCTCCCAGGCAAAACATCACTGATCACTGCAGAGCACAGCAAACTGCAAAACCCAACACCAATTTTTAACACGTACTGCAAAAACAAAAGCATGGTGCAAATCAGGTAGACTAATACCGAGAACAGATGAATCAATATTATGATGAGCAATTGTTAACACATACAAATTCCTTACCACGCTCTGGTTAATCTGTTATTATCTCAAACCCTTCGAGCCCCACGTTGGGCGCCAAAAAGGACTGTCGTGGTTTAACCCCAGCCAGCAGCTAAGCACCACGCAGCCGCTCGCTCACTCCCCCCACCCCAGTGGGATGGGGAAGAGAATTGGGAGGGTTACAGTCAGAAAACTCGTGGATTGAGATAAGAACAGTTTAATAATTGAAGTAAAATGAAATAGAATAGTAGTAATAATAATAATAATACGATAATAATATACAGAGCAAGGGATACACTATACAATTGGCTCACCACCCGCCGACCGATGCCTAGCACGTCCCCCCCCAGCAGCGATCGCTGCCCCCAGTTTATATACTGAGCATGATGTCATACGGTGTGGAATAGCCCTTTGGCTGGTCTGGGTCAGCTGTCCTGGCTGTGCCCCCTCCCAGCTTCTTGTGCACCTGGCAGAGCATGGGAAGCTGAAAAAGTCCTTGACTAGTGTAAGCACTACTTAGCAAGAACCAAAACATCAGTGTGTTATCAACATTATTCTCATCCTAAATCCAAAACACAGCACTCTACTAGCTACTAAGAAGAAAATTAACTCTATCCCAGCTGAAACCAGGACACTTCCCCATAAAGAGGTGAACACAGCAAACTCTTACAGAAGAACCAAGCCATGGACACCATCCCTTGGCATATGGCCAGTCACAAACAGATGGTGGGTCTTCATGACTATCCCCAGACCCCAGGTGATGGGTCCCGCTACCCCACTGACATGCACTCCTTGAAGGCTGGAGTATTTCTTCCCCTCGTGCACTAGCAGATGCTGTCATGTTTGCAGACATCTAAGTGAACCTGAGCATCTCTCTCCGTGCTTCAAATTGCCTGTGGCTCAGGATGTACAGGCAAGCTCTGTGGAAGGGGTGATGCACGGTTCCTTACCCCAGCATCCCATCTATATTCTCCTTGCAGAACTGCTCTCTGCAGTTTTGATATCATTTGCTAGGATGTGGGTGCTGCTAAATTGAGAATTTAAAAAGAAATGCTCAGGTGTGCTGTGCTGAATTTCAACACATCCCTCCCCTTCCACTGTGTGCCAAGGACCTGCCTCAGCCCCCTCTCAGGACTTCTCCATCAGAGGCCTTTGCAGGATGTGGCTGGCACAAAGCTGCTTTAGATCAGCTCCACAGTGCCCTATGGGACCCTTCCCAGCACAGCAGCTTCGTGCCTGGACCATACCCATGGGTGAGGAGAAAGGTTCAGGAGTTCCCTGGCTTCCAGCGATCTCCATGGGCACACTCTGTGGTCTTATCCTGTGCTTGGTGCAGACCCTTTTGGACAAAGCGAGTCTTTGGATCACCCTAACCATATCTTTTTCCCTTGGCAAGGCTCCCCCAGCAGTATCAAGGTGATCCTTTCTAGTCTTGTGTGCTTATTTTAGTGTCTAATGAAGCCGTGGGATGCAGATAGAAGTTGGCTGGAGTTTCAGCGTGCCCAGCAAATTCCTGCACTTTTCAAGCTGCTTCTATAGCAGCTTTCCTCTTCTTCAGGCCTTAAACACCTTCAACATCTTGGACTGCAGAAACTATCCCGAAGGACACTGGCTGCAGCTCCACCCTACACGATCTCTGGCTGTGACTTGTCCCATCTTGTTGTCCACCTATTCATCCCTGATTGCTTCATCCAGGTCCCCTAAAGTCATCCTTTGCCCTCAGAGGTTCCTACATCAAAAACTACCCTGTCAGAAGAAAACAATGTACCTGGACCAGGGGGTCAAGGAGAGACTGGACCAACTGAGTCAAACCCAGCTCCCCATAGTCACGGTAATCATGAATGTTGGCTCCAGAAGCACATTCCCTGCACATTCCCAAGACTTGTAAAATATTGAGGCAAAGATGGGATGTTTTTGCAATGCTAGACAGGTATCAAGGAAGAGAACTGACAGCAGGCAATCTCTCTGGGGAAAGTTCCAGCTAATCCTAGGAGAAAGTGGACAAAACCTATAGTACAGAGGGAAAATAACCAGCATCTCTGCCTCTCTGGCTGGGGGAGCTTCCTCTCTGACCTCGGTTATGGTGACAGATGTGTCAGGCCTGGCTGGTCTTATCCTGTACATTATTCCAGCTGTTTCAGTGCTCCTGCAGGGAAGAGAACCAAGAGACTGAGTTATGGGAAAAAAAAATTATTAAGGAGAAAAATGGTTTCTGGCCCCGCAGGTGGTCAGCAGGACCTGACAAAGAGATGCTCGCAGGCAGTGATGGACCATCCTTTTCAGCCTCTCTGGGGGATGCTGTTCTTCTGGCTGCATGAGTACTCGTGATGCAGACCTGCATTTCCAATGCGAGGCTCACTCCTGCCTTGACCCTTTGCTATGGTATTAATCCCAAACCTCTTTGTCCCCTTCTCCCTGCTTGGGAAACCGTTCCCTTTTGTGTGTTTATGAATCTCTTAATTTTCCGTGTCAACGTGGTCACAGGCAGTTTATGCAGATTTTATGTGCTAACAGAATTGTCACTGAAATCGGATAATCCCTTTCCATATTTAAAAGATCGTGATCTCATTTCTCGACCCTGGTTGCGTCAGGCCAAGGTCTCTGTGCTCCTCCACTCCCCAAATCCTCCCAGCACTGCTGTCAACTGCCGTAGCTGTAGATAATAACGTAAGTAAGATCTTAACACCGCCTTGTACGTCCCTGTCTCTGCTGCAAATGCTCTGTCTGGTGCATTGTGCACCCGCATTAGCCACAGACTATTGGGAATCAAATTAGATTAGAGGAAAAAAGAGATATCAACTACCCTTGATCTCTGAGGTTTGAGACCAATTGTTTGTGACTAAGATCTTCACTAAGCCTGATTTGAGAGGCACATATAATTTTCCTGGAGTGAAACAAATTAATGGAAAAGCCTCTCAAATGAGGTAAATCCATTTTGGGGTCTTGGTCACGCTTGTTAGTCCATAACTGCCTCTGCTATCTTCCAATATGATAAACCACACTTTTAGGGCAGTACTAGACTACTTTGCAAAAACCTAAAAATATAACTAGCATTTAAAAATTTGTAAAACTTCTGCATTTCCATCAGCTGTATATTAAGCTGGAGAAATGCTTTTTAAACACTGTACAACAGCATTGCTAGGTTTTAAAAGACTAATATGGTTAAACTGCAAAGGGAACCAGTTTCTTAGAAACAAAAAGAAAGTAGTGTCCAAATGCAGAAAACAGAAATGTGCCCAGACCCTGGTAAATTAAGTGCCAAACCATAATGAATCGGATTAAGCATTTTTTTAAGAGCAACTTTCTAGCAGCTTAAAAGCTAAGAATGCAACTTTTCCCACAGTTTAGGAGGCCAGATCATCAGGAGGCTGTCATCTCTCATAGATGACAATGTATTAGAAGAGGACATAGCTCCACAGAAAAAAGAAATTAAACCTTTGCAGTGGCATTGTGCACATCTACGATCAAGGAGGTTCCCACACCTCAAGGGCTTCTTCCAGGGGATAGACCTGAGAAATTGTCCCAAAGAGAGGTGTCAGAGAAGGTGTTGGAGCAAAGCAAGTGCCTAAAGAGTCGCAAGTGGCCAGGACTTTATGGGACTCAGACAAGACTTCCAGAAGAATCGGATCAGCTACAAACTTCAATGTGTAACCTCAAATCAGCGTGGAAGGTGACAGATGTGACACCAATCCATACAAAAATCTCTGTGGCCATCTGGACAGCATATGGCCATCAGGTCTGAATGCCGCACCAAGCAACTGGGGCAAACTACAATGAGGAACGGCCTTAATAGACACCTGGATAAACATAATTTATTAAGAAAGTGGCCTGAGACTTTCTGTAATGGGGAGTCAGGTCTCTCAGACCTTGGAGAGATCTTTGAAGAGGTCAAAAAGGTCATGGAGAAGGACGATATGGTCAACATTGTGTACTTGGATCTCAAAAGGCTGTGCCTAAGATCCCTCAGCAAAGGTTTTTATAGATGCTAAAGTGTCATGATTCAGTCCTGTGGACTGATAACAGCTTAAAGGAGAGAAAACAAAAGCTAGGAATAGATGGCCAGTTTTCATGGTGGAAGAGCTCATCGGCAGAGGCCCAGGGATTTAGACAGAGTCCTACGCTTGTTAGCATGTTTGTAACACCCAGAAGAGATGGTGAAAGCTGAGGCAGCAACGCCAATCTATTCAAAATGTTCAGATCTGAAAGTGAACATGAAAAACTTCAAAAACAGTCAAAATGATGGCTGTCTGGGAGATAAAATGGCACCCTGAGTCCATGCCAAAAGGCACAAAGTAATTCAGATAGAAAAGAAACACAAGCTGTACACGGTAATGGGCTCCAAATTAGCAACAACCACACAGAAATGATCTTGCAGCCACATGGAGCTCCCTGATAGTGCTTTGAAACTATGCCCAGCAGCAAAGAGAAAGGCAAATTTATTAAGAAAAGGATAAGAACAACACAGAAACTTTGGTACAGCTTCTGTAAGTTGAACAGCATGGGCAGTTCTGGCCTTTGCACCCAAAAAAATGACATCTTACAACCAGAAACAGGGCCAAAGGAGAGAGGTGGGCTGGTGGGAGAGACAGAACAGCTATGTGAAGAGAGACTGAACAGATTAGGGCTGTTCAGCCGGGAAGATGAGAGTGAGAGGGATGCGATGGAGATCTGTGCAGTCCTGCCAGGTGTGGGATGCTGAAGGGCTGGGAGTTGGAAACTTGAAGGGATGCGTTCCTGGAGGACAGCCCTGTCAAAGGTGGCGGGCCGGCTCTAGGTGTCCTTGTCCTGTGGATTGCCATGCTGCTGCGGGCTACCTGCAGTGTGCACCACCAGTCCTCATGCCACGCAGAGCCCAGTTGGCTCCATGCTGGTCACTCTGCACTGCTGTCTTGTGCAAGATGGTTTGGGCAGGCAGCTGTGGACTCTCGATGCCCCAGCACGAGTGGGAAAGGGACCAGGACAAAGAGATGCCATGAGCAGGAGCAGTCCAGGACAAACCCATCCAGTGAGTTTGCTTGAAATTTTTTTCCCTGAACTACTCATTTGCTGCTGATAATGAAAATTAGAGAGGGGTTTGTAAATCGCTTGCAAGCCAGGAGAGGTCTGATTTTTTCTGTGTTTGATTTGATGGAGGTTTCCAAATCCACACAGCCAGGCTCCACTCCCCTCTCGGTACCTTTGGGGGTGCATTAGCATCAACCTGGACTGGCAAATACTTTTGTAGGACTCCACTTGAGAGTGGTCTGATCCAAACTGAATCGCCGCTGGCACAGGACACCTTCTCGCAGGCTGGAAATATGTCTCTCCAGGGCCTCCTTCAGCATGTGCATCGTGATCTCCCCTGTGGCCGGGGCCCACCCCACGGAGACACAAGCACAGATCCCCCAGGCCAGGAGGACGCAGCAGAAGAAGGCACGTCCTGTCACTGCTGTGCCCCCAGCCCCTGGGCTGCTCAGGGCAAGGTGCTCCCACAGGACGTGCTCCCAAATTTGGGCAGCTCCAATGGTTTCAGCACGGTCTGTACAAACCTGCCCTTGTCCTGCACCCATCTCTGGCTCTGTGCAGCCATGTGGGCAGCAGCCCCAGCTAAGAAATGGAAATCACACATCTGAGACACCGTTGCCACGTTATTCTCTTTCCTAACTAAAAAGCTTGTATCTTTTGTGCTCATCATATCTGTCACTTCTGCCAGCTGCACCCTGTCACCACCCAGTCCCCCCTCTCTCCTGAATACAACACAGGTGACAGGGATGCTACTGTGGCTGGCTGTGCCTGTGACCCCTGGTTTGCGTCATTTGGCTCCGCATCTCATCCCCACTGACTTTGCCGGGTACTGGCATTGCATGGCCCTCACCTCTGCTGAGACCGCACCTTTCCAAGGAAGACAGTGCAGAAATTCACTGTTGCAGCCATTTGCAAGCCTGCTATACCATACCTGTGTCCTCCTTTGCTGGTCCTCTAGCTCTTCTATCCCTGCCTTTGCACTAATCCCCTCCTGCCCGTCTGCTGCCAGACTCTGAATTCCTCCTTGTTCTCTGTTTCCTCTTCCCCTATGGACGCTCCCCTCCTTTTGTCTCACACCTGAATCACAAACCCCTAATTACTCCCACTGTGCTCCCCGCCTCTGATCTCTCTGTAAAACACCGTACCCATGTCTTCTTCTCTTTCTTCCTAACACTTTCTCCTTCTCTTCTTATACCCTTCCTCCCCACTGCCCCTGACAAATATTCCCTTCAGACCCTGGAGGCTTTGAAGGCTTTGCTTGGCCTTGGATCTCCCATCCTCTCCAGCTCCTGGCTGTGTGCATCTCTTTGGGGCCATCCTCCCTCCTGGCGGCTCCATCAGTAATGGGACTGGTGCTTATTAAAGATGCAGAGTTACAGCCCTTTCAAGAAATGCCATGTAAAGTACGGGCCAAACTCTAGGCAGCTGATCTGCTGGCAAGTGCACAGTGGATTTTTGGAAACTGCAAAGCCCTTTGTTTTGTTTCAATGCCATAAATTGATTCCAGCCAGGGGCCTCCTGCGCTGTTCTCCCTTCTCCACCGCCCAGCCAGCATCTCCCACAGTGCTCGTGGCACTGGTGCATGGAGTCCTGTAGAGTAACGTGGCCACTGACCCGCATGGGAATGCCGCAGCATCCCATGAGAACCCTAGCCCATTGGGTTTAGTGCTAGCTTAAAAAGAAGTGATTCATTTTCACAGCTGAAAACCCTCCACATTTCATCTCATTTTGCAAAAAAATGCTGATAAAGCCACAAACTCCACGAGGAAAAGGGTTATCTTGACAGTCAGCCTTATTCACTCTCTTCCCAAGCAAAAACCTCCCAGGTTTCTGGCAGGGCAGAGCTGCATCTCCTCTGGCACAAACATTTTCAGCCCAGAAGATGCTGGGGACATGTCGGTGGGAAGCAGGTGCCTGGTCCCTCCGTGCCGCTGACACCACGATGACATTTCCCCTCGGTGCTGGGCAAGGCTGGAGAACTGCAGCTGCACCCAGCCCAGCCCTCCCGTGTTGACAGCGAAGATGAAACCTTTGCAGCAAAACCAGGGTTGTTTGTTCACAAATACCCTAACAGCCTCCTATTTTGCAAAGGAGCTGAGCGGGGGGTGAGGGTGGGAGTACTTGAAAAGCAAATGAACTTATGTTTTATGCTTTTTAAGACGTCTAACAGAGTACAAAAGTTCATCTTTAATAGGAGGGCAACACAGAGTGCTTAGAGCTGCGGTTTGACACAGATACAGAGCTCAAATGCCTTTGAAGTATCTTCTGATTCCTCATTCTGCCTGAAGTAACTTTAGATTTATGCAGCAGATGGGAAATAGTCCCTCGTTACGTGGCTCTCTACTCCAGTGCTGACTCCAAGATAAGGCAGCCTCATTGCATCTGCACGCCTTAGAAGCGCTCTTAGGCAGTGCTTTAGTCTTCAGGGGCCTGAGTCTGTAGTTTGCATATTTTTTTTTCTGTTTTCCTCTAAAATTAGTCTTGATAAGTCCAACATGTTGTGAGCATCTTCAAAGGAGAAGGAGGGGGAGAAAAGTTTGTCTGTGGAGTAGAGGTGATTCATTTCAATTCGTTTGAAAACAGCTTTGTGTGTTTGGGGGAAGAGCTCACGGAGAAGCGACAGGGAATGGCCTCGCTGTGACCCCAGCCTCAAACACGCCGGCTTTGAAGAAGTCACTAAAAAAGCTTTCCTGCATCTCTCGCAACTGCAAACCACACCCTCAGCTGCGCTGAGGTCCCTCCAAGGAGCTGCAAGGTGGGGGACGCTCCCAGAGGGGGCTGCAGAGAGAGGCCAGCGTGTGCCGCACGTGCTGGCGCTGGGGATGGCTCAGGCAACCAGAGGAGATGATGCTTTCAGCTTCGATTAGCCACGTGCCTGGCTGCCAGCAGGCAGAGCTGCCCTGCCTGCACACAGGGGCTGCTTGCACGGTAGCGTGCACTCAGCAGTGCCAAAATCCATCTTTCTCCTCTCCAAGCGCGGGTGGGGAGAAGCCGACATGCATCAACCTTGTGGACTTGATTCCTCTGCCTGGACCTGACACCAGCCTTTCCTCCAGGGGCTTCAACCCTCCCAGCCCTGCGTCTCTTCCTTGAAAGGTGAGACGAAGCCCCTCACTCCCCACCACACATTGCCCGTGCTTGTCCCACCTGTTTGAACCCAGCCCCTACAATATTTCCAGGCACTGAAGCGCTCCTTGTTTCATCCAGCATGGCCAGGACAAGGCTGACGAGTCCTAGGGGCTGGTCCATCCCCTGGCAACTGGTCCCAGCAAAGCACAAGCCAGCCTGGCTCAGGGTGCCCCCCTGTAGGGTGCTGACTGCTCCCAGGAACGATTTGGGCCACTCCTGTGCTTCCCCAGGGCTTGAATCAGATCGTTGCTGACGGGTGCTGTATGGGGCAGAGCGATGCTGCCATGCCCGTTGTCACCAGGAAACCTTGTATATTATATCGCAAATTAACTGAAGTAATTGAGGTTGTGCAAACACAATTTATCCTAGCAGGATTCACAGCTGTGACTGAATTGGCTTTGTTTTCAGCTTTGAAGTTTTCCCCACTGACCAGATGCTGAGGGTTGTGTTGTTTACCCTCCTGCAGAAAGGCATTGTTTTACAGACAGCTTGGCATTTCTCTTTCTTGCAGGTTTCCCTGGAATACGCCATGCCAGAGCATCTCTCTCCTCAGATCCTGCCCAACGACTTTTGAAGCCTCCCAGCCCCTCGCCCCTGCAGGCACCCATCCAGGCACGTGAGTCCTGTTCCCTGAGACAGAGCTGCAGGAGCTGCTCAGCCTGGCCAGCTGAAGGTGCCGTGCAGCCTCCTGAGGCTCAGTCACCCTGCAGAAGGCAACTGGTGATGTTTGGGAGGAGGCTGCCTGGCCCTGCTCCTCTGGGGCATCCACTGGCTGACCCCTCTCTGGGCTGCCCTGCAAAAACTCCAGTATATAGGGTGTGACACCGTGCTCAGCTGCATGCCCGGGGTTGCAGGACGGTCGCTTTGCCTATTCATTGCTGCCCTGTTCCTGCCAGACTGTTCCTGCCTTCTGCCTTTGAGCCTCACGCTGGAGAGCTGCTCAGGCCAGGTACCCCACAGGTATCCCTGCAATTGCGTGTGTGAGTGGGGAGCGGATGGGGGGCTCACATAATTGAAACAATCCTCCTCTCAATCCATCTTCTGCGATGTTTATGCCTCATGCTTTGTCTCTGATGTTCAGAGCAAGCTGATAGTCACAGTATTAATAACTTGTTTGTACAATAATTGCTGCTTAAGATAAATGATTCATAAAGTCCTACCATAGGCTTGGAAATGGTGTAAACAGGGAAAGCAGCTGGAGGACAGCAGTGGGATACTAATGAGGGACCACCATGGGGAAGTAAATGTATGAAGACTGGGGAGGAGGGGGATTAATCCGGCCCCTGATGCTGGAGAGCATCCCAATTCCAGTGCTCACCTGCAGCACAGGAGCAGAGCCTGAGCTGTCCAGCCAAGCAGGGCATCAGTCCTGAAATAAGTCTGCAAAAGTCCCTATAAACCCCGAGGGGCAGGAAGGATACAAGTGCTAGAGCCAGGAGAGAACGTGAGCAGCTCTGAGATCTCAGGAATAAGGAAGGAGACAGAGGGGACAGGGCTGGACCAGCCGCGGGTAGCAGGAGGCAAGCTGGCAGGTGGGACTTGCAACATCTGGCATGAGGGATCACCGACCTCCCAGCTCAGCTGAGACCCTGAAGCAGGTAAGGACGTGGCCTGCTGTTGAACGGGAGCACGCAGTCTGCTTCAGCAGCTCTGCAGGGTCGTCACCAGTTTTACAGCTCCGAGTTTAACCCTCCACATTGACAGAATACAACAGATCGGGGTGGAGGTGCAAAAAGTAATAATAACCCTGGCTTTCGGGTGACCAGAAAAAATCTTTGGGAGTGGGAAATTGTTATTCCACATACCAGCATACATACTCCTAGCACGTCTACTAACAGCATAGCCGTAGTGGATGCTGGGTGAGAAGTGCTCTACGCCAGCCATGGGACCAGTCTGAGGACACGTTACAGGAACAGGCTTCTGGGCTTGTGTTCATTTGGCAGGAGGCAAGAGCAGCATGACGATGGGCTTCTGACCTGCCTCTGCTTCACCGCTCTCCTCTGAGTGCCCAGGGAGTGTGGGCACTCCTGAAGGATCTCCAAGCACTTTCTTGTGAGCACCACTTGGACGAGACCAGCCTCAGGGCAGCACCTGAAGGCAGACACTGGAAACAGCTTTGCAGGACATCATTGGCATGTGCTGAACATCCCCCATGGGCCCCATCAACTCCAACACAGACGGCACCGTGGAGAGGCAAAGGGCTTCCTCTGCCCACTGCTCTCCAGGCACCCGTTTGCTAATAAAGCAGAGGCTGCAGGGAAGAGCAAACCAAGATGTGGAAGTATTCAGCCTCTCACTGAAATTAAAAGAGCTGAAGCTGGTCACCCTTTGTGCCCCATAAGAACATTAGCAGAAATACTTTCTTTTCCTTTACCTCCTACACAATAACGTAAGGGCTGAAGCAGCTAAGCACAGTCCTCTGCCAGCATCCATTGCTCAGCTGCTGGATGTTGATGGAAAGGCAATGCAATGCTAGTGTTGCAGTGGCTTTTTAAGGCAAATTGCTGTTGAATAGCAGAAGTTATCACTTGAGATCACCTGGGAAGAGCAGTGAGGAGGTGAGGCAGAAAGATGAAAATGTCAATGTGGGGGAGCACTGCCATCGTCTCTGACTCAGGCTCTCTGGGGTCCCTGTGGAAGGATCCCTGGAGGGTGGGAGTAGGGTGCTGTACCCAAACACAACCAAATGACCCCCTCAGTGCTCACCCCCCTCCAGGCCAGCCCAGTGGCTGGATAACTGAGGGTGCAAATCAAACACATGAAGGAAGCAGATTAATGACAAATAATAAGCTCCTTGGGACACCCAGATCAGTGACACAGGGTAGCAAATCTGTCCTTCTGCAGCAGCCCTTTCCCACCTTGTGCTTCTGAAGTGGTGCAAGAGCATGATTTTGGGTTGCATCCCAACAGGAGACCACATGCACGTCCCTGCAGCACCATCCTCTGATTGCACTGCATCCAGGAAGCTTTCAGCCCCCAAAATCTCAGTGTTATGGCCCTTTGCAGAGCAGCTGATATCACCTCCTTCCCAAAAAAGAAGCCCTTGAAAGCAGCTGCAAAGAGACACTGACAGAGCAAGCAGCGAGGGTGACACTGTGTGTTTAGCAGGAGGGCGGTCCTGGGCTGCTGCAGTCTACCAGCCCGGGTCAAGATGCAAGCAAGTTTGAGATTGCAAAGATCTTGCAAACCTGGCCAGGGGCCTGTATGCAATGCAAGAACTGAAGTACCTTAAACCCTTTCAGACTGATTCCCATTTTTAAGGGCTCATGCTGTTGGGCAAGCATGTGCATGTGAGCTCCAAGGCAGAGGAGAGGGGTGAAGTGTGGGGCTGTGCTTCTGAACTGCGCTGGGACTCGAGCTGGAAGAGGCTGAGGCAAAGGCTTTTGGTTTTGGGGTGCTCTGCCCCATGCCCAGCTGAATGTGCTGGCCTCCAAGAACACAACTGCTCGCTGCAGGCTGCGTCCCCCTGCCAACAGCAGCCCTCCATGCCACCAGATGTAGTATTAGGAGAGGACAAGAGGTGGCAGCAGCCCTCACGACTGCCAGCATCCCTGTGGAAAGGCCAGGCAGCAAGGTCCCAGACCCTCCCAGCCCCCTCCAGCCTAGGGTAAAGGTGGGAGCCTGCTGGGAGGGGACACACTGCTGGGGGATGCCTGATGCAGGCAGGCACCGAGTCAGCTTCATGTCGCTTTGCCAAGCGCAGGGTCTCCTTTTGAAGGATGCTGAACTAGAGGAGCATCCATCACCCTGAGGCAGCTCTGGCCTGCAAGCCCAGGACCTGGCTGAGCCTTCAGGGATCCAGAAAGCCAGATGCCCAGACAGCCACCAGGATTTGGCCCAAGAAGAAGGGACTGAGCATCATGCCTAGCGCTGGCTCTGCTGAACCCCAGGAGCCTTGGGACAAATGAAGAAAATGACAGACTAGAGGGAAATTAATAGAGCAGAAAATTTGAAATGATGTGGAAATAATTCCCCCAGCTTAAGGAGAGCTCCTTGTATGCTTAATTTCAGAACGCAACTGTTTTCATGTTGCTAAATTACAGTATCAAAGCGAGGGGCCCTGACTGGAGCTTATGGGACATGGGGACATTTCCATGCACATGGTGAGCTCTCCCGGCTGGAGCAAGGTAAGGGCTGGGGTGACCTTAGTTTGTCACAGGGTCAGGGGCATGGGGTGGTGGTGGCTGTCTTGGAAAAGCCAGTGTGCTGCTTGTCACCTTCATGAAGATTTGTCCCATTACCCTTTCATGCCTAATTTGGGCCTGCCATAAGCAGCTGCAGGGGAAGGACAAGGGGATGGGGGGGGGGTGTCTGTGGGGTGTCTGCTGACCCCTTCCCCCCCACCGCCAAACTCTGCTCCCCCCCTTCACAGAGGTTTCTGTCCCCTCTGCTGTGCCAACCAAAGAGGCTGAGACACGGCCAGGCTTGGGAGCCAGATGAGCTGGGAGGGATGGAAGGAGCAGCCACGATGGGAAGGGAGGAGAGGGACACTCCTGTTTCATGGAAACCTCCTGAATCCACCTGCTGGGAGGGGTCTGGCCCCAGCTGCAGGGATGTTGCCGATGCCCTGACCTGGTCCTGACATTTCCTTGGCTGGCACCTGGGACAGGTGAGGGCTGAGCTGGCCCTGCAAAAATATCCCATGGCTTGCAGCCATCTGAATGCAAGTGCCTGATCCTGTGCGGCTGAGCCAAAGAGGGAGTGAGCACTGGAGACCCAACTCTGTCCCCGTGCCAGGACCTGTAGGACTGGCATGAAACTCTCCATGGGCGCATTGCCCATCCAGGGAGCTGAGGCCTCTTGGACGGAGGCCACAGAGACTGAGACTGCAACAGCCCTGGGGAAAAACCTGCATCCATGAAAACGGAGCCCCCTGCACCCCATCCCAGCCTGGGGATCCCCTGCCCGAGGCTTGGTGGCAGCCCATGGGCGCTCTCTGCCGGTGGGTATCAGGGGAAGAGGGCATAGGGAAGATGCTCTCTCAATGCTGGAAATCTGTTGGGAAGTCCCCAAGGAGCCCTGGGGAGAGAGAAATCAGCTTCTTTCCTGACAAAAGAAATTTTCAAGGTGTCCTTTAGGCTTCACAGCGCATAGCGAGATTGATCTGTGCTCGGCCCCCCAGAGAAAATCACCAGTCTGTATTTTCTCTTTCCTCACACATAAATGGGCAGGAGCTGCCCACACGTCCCTGCCAGCAGAGCCGGGAGCAGGCAGCCCCAGGCAGCCGGGAGAAGGGAGGCAGGCAGGGCCAGCATGGGTCCCGTGCAGCCCTGCACCGGGCATCAGAGCCACATCCAGCCCTGCCCCAAAGCAAGGGCTTGGTTTCCCTCTCTCTCTGCAGCAAACACAGCTGGCCACAGACTCCTGACACGCAGGGTGTGAGGGACATGGACACGGAGAGCCACAGCCCTGGGATGTGGGCAGAGGAGGGGCGTCCCATCTGGACACACAGACCCCAGCAACCCCGGGGAGAGCACCAGGGAGAGGGAAAGCTGCTTTTTGCTGCTAAAGCACCGCAGACCTCTCCTGTGCATGCTCCAGTGCAGCCTCTGCCATGCATGCATGACCACGCAGACCTGCATCCCTGGTGGGATACTCCCAATTAGGAAATCAGGGCAGCAGCTCCTCTGCTCCACGGCACTGGGCATCCAGGCAGCACATCCGCACAGAAAACCTTCACATATCACAGGGATGCTGCAAAAGCCCTGACTCATCTGAGCGTTGGTGGAAGGACCATCTGGAGTGGCCTCTGTCCTCTTTCAGCTGAGCCAGACCGCTCCTGGCATCCTTGCTAATCAGGCTGAGTGGAAGTTTCAGCCTTCGTGGGAAATACCCGGGCTTCCCAAGGCTGCGTCCACAGCCCAGTGCATCCCCGCCTGCCCTAGTTTCATGCTGCTCACTGCTGAGCACCGGCAGTGCCGTGTATTCCCCCAGCACAGGCAGCTCGACACAAGCCGGGGAAATTTCACTTTTATTACAGCAGATGGAGTCCAAAGCCCAACGTCTGGGAGAAGAGAAGTGTGCCCACCATCCTCTGCAGCCACAGCCTGTGCGGGGCTCACCAGCCACCCCACCAGACTGTGCCAGGGCATAGACCACCTCTGGGCAGGGGACCATCCTTCTGCACCCCCCCCAGGGTCAATGTCTGCTCTGATAGCCTCAACATGGGCAACCAGAGGTCCCCCCCTAACCATCCTTATGCACACATCAGCTGTCTACACTTTGGTACACAAATCTCAGCAGCATGGGATGGTGCTTCCCCTTTGGTTAGGACATTCCCAGTTCCAAAAAGCCTGGATTTCCCACGTGGACTGGACCTTCTGGGCCACAGCACCATCACCTCAACAGCATGTCCTTCCCTTCCATCGTTTGTACCATCTAGTGATGGTCCGCTGGCAGAATCACTCATTCTGCCCCCGAGAGCCCCTGTCCCTCTTTCCTGCAGCTTTGAGCCCCAGATTAGGCTTGTTGGGAAGACCTGGCTGAGTGTGGTGCATGGCCAACACAACTGCAGATGAACTGCACCGCAGACAAATGTATCCTCTGTGCATGTAAATGGCCCCAAACTGAAGTGCGAGAGCTGGAGAAACAGATAACACCTGGAGGTGTTATCACCCACCCATGGCAGACACAGGGTCTGGTCACCCCTCAGGCTGGGTACAGCAGAACGGGTGAGGGACCAGGAGGAGCTACAGGTTAAGTGGAGACCTTCCAGGGCAGGACCACTGTAACCAGTGCAGGAAGGGCCTGGATTTGTACTGCTAAATTTGGCCCATGGGAGTACCAACCACTGCCAGCTGGAGCTGGGAGAACACTGAGACAGACCATAAAGCCTGGCCACAAGAGCCAAGAACGATAAATTCAATTTGAAAAAAATCTACTAACAATATGGGACTGGTGGGGTGGGGTGGCTAGTTGCTTGCTATGGCTGGGACGGTCATCTTGCCCTGCATCTCCCACCAGTGACTCCAGTCCAGTGGATGTTGTAGGGGGAAAGCCATCCCCATCCCCATCAAAGCTTCACTGGTGGCCTGGGGAAGCCAGGCAGTGAGGAGTGGAGGGGCAGAGGAAGGCAGAGCAAAGGGAGCAGAGGCAGGGTGATGAGCCTGCTCTGCCACCGTTCCCCCGGGCTCTGACGAGCACAGACCAGTCACGCTGCCAGAGCAGCAGCCGGTGGCTTTGGTATGATGGCTGGGACAAGGACGAGCCCGGGGAGCTGCATGGGAGAGCGTGTGTGTCAAAGAAACCCCTGGCCGCTCGCTGTGTTGTGCCAGCAATAGCGTGTAAAGTGCTGTCTGTGCGAGAGGCATCGCGTGTCAAGTGCTCCCCGGGGCCGCGGGATCGCTGCTCGCCGCCGCCTGCCTCCATCCCTGCCCTCCCCGCGCAGGAGGCAAAGGCAGAGCGGCGGAAAGCATCTGGGAGCAGAATCCCAGCAGGCAGCCCACCCGCCGGGCAGGGAGGCAGCAGGGGCTGCTGCCGGGGAAGGGCTGCATTGATCGGCACAGCCCAGACTCTCCCGAACTGGTGATGTGCTCCCAAAAAGAGCTGCCCCAGGACAGGGGAGGCAGTGGGATTTGGGGGTAAGAACTGGGTCAGTCCTTCAGAGGCTGAAGTGCTGAAGTCAGTGCATTTAGGCTGCTTTATGGCATCTCAGCTCTTGGCCTGTTGCTACTCCATTTATTTCAGCAGACTGGCTTATACCTGTCGTGCATTGGAGGTCGTTCCTGCTCCATCACGTTGCCTCCCCTCGGAGCATGGGCAGAAGAGCATGGAAACCCCTGTGCCCTTGGCTAAGGGGTAGCACAGGGGAGGCATGGAGAACTGGCGTGTGCGATCCACCCACGTTAATGGTGCCACTACCATTTCTCAAACTGCACCCAAGAAGTCACACCATGTGTGGGCAGACAGAAAAATTAGCTCTGGAGCTAATTGCACTGTCTCCTGAATTGCACCTGCTGAAGGTCAATGAATCTCTGGGTGGAAACAGAGCTGGTGGTGCACGGCTGCGATTGAAATCCATGTGTAAGAAAGGACAGAGCTTTTCCCGGAGCAAAGCAACACCACAGAGGATGGACTGGCTTGTTCCAGCAGGGAAAGAGTGAAAACACACAGCCCAGAGGGTCCGAGTTGGCAGGGCTGTCATGAAACAAACCTCAGCCAAAGATATAGGTTGGAAGGTCTCTCTGGAGGTCCACAGTCCAGCACCCAACTCCAAGGGCGCCTGACTTCAAAGTCAGATCAGGTTGCCCTTGGCCAACTGAGAGCTGAAAATCTTCACAGATGGAGATTTTTTGGCCCCCACCAGTACTGCCTGGCAAATTTTGCACATGCACATGATTAACAGCACAGATGCAATTCAGGGATGCAAAAGGCAGAGGGAAAGTTTTCAGCTGCAAAATTACTCAGTCCTTTCCAGATACTCAAGCATTTGTGCAAAGTTCTGGTGCCTTTGATGCCTCCTGCAGCCTCTCATGTGGGAAAGAGACAACGGAGGTCCTGGTGAGTGCAAGCCATGTGCTCGTGAGTGTGGATGGAGCCAGGGAGCAATGGCTGTTCTTGCACAAAGAAAGCTAAGGCAAGTTGGGATGCACGAAGTTTTAAAGCCAATGGTACATATAGGCTTCAAGGTTACCTTCCAAAAACACAGGGACAGAGAGAAAGCCAGATGCACGACAATCTTTGCTGTGTCCCCTTCTCCCTGCCCCACAGAGCAGCTCCGAGGAAGCCCGTTAGCACTCATGTTGTCCCAGATAACTGAAAAATTTGAACAGTAGGAACGTCCTTGCTAGGTACAATTAGCTGCCTGAAATAACCCAGCTGAATTCTCAGGAGCCAGGCTTATTCTGCAGGCCTGGTCATTAGGAAAATCATCAAGATCTTGCTGAAGAGAGAGCATTTATCAGCCTGTTTGGGAGCCGACCCTGCATCTGCAGAGCAGAAGCAGAAGCTGCGTCCTTCGCGCAGGAGGTACCTGGTTG
This sequence comes from Theristicus caerulescens, assembly GCA_020745775.1. Lineage (NCBI taxonomy): Eukaryota > Metazoa > Chordata > Aves > Pelecaniformes > Threskiornithidae > Theristicus > Theristicus caerulescens. Next base: position 456,364 of record CM036574.1, read on the forward strand.
CACACCTTGACCCGTGGCCTCCGCACCGGGCAGGGTCCAACCACGCCTTCCCTTAGCAGTGTTGCCCCATGTCTGGCCGTACCCAGCCCCATCATAGCGTGAAAACAACTCTGCCTTTGGCGTAGGAAGCACCACAGCAAATGGCAGCCTAGGAAGAGGGAGAAAGCCAGCTGCTGGCAGCAGCAGCAGCAGGAGCAGGCTGCAGGCCGCAGGGCTGGCTCCAGAGCGGCAGGAGGTGGCGGGGGGGCAGCGACAGGCAGGGACGGGGACAGGAGGGAGGGAGTGGATGGCCGGCAGGCAGGCAGGAGCAGCAGGCAGGAGCAGTGGCAGGCAGCGGGTGGTTAATCAGCCGTCTGCTTCCGTGACTGAGCTCGGCGTTTGCAGCAAAGAGCTACAGAGAGGAGAAAGCCTCTCGCTCATGAAAGAAACATCAGTGCTAATCGAATCAGGGTCCAGCCCAGCAGCACGCGACAGGCCACGGCGGCTCATTCATATTTCATGCTTTGCTCCACTTCAGCAAGATAAAGCCCAGTGCAAAAGGTGGGGGAGCCCTGCCCGGCGTGGGTAGGACCCCAGGACCATGGGGAGAGGCCAGGGGAGAAGGAAAACAAGGGCTGAGCTGCACATGGGTGGGGGCAAGGGTGTGGGAGGGTGGCTGGGACTTGCCAGCAAGTCAGTGATGTCCCAGGTAAGCTCAAGTCAGCGCTCACCAGCTTTCAAGTTCTGGCCTCTGAAGGTCAGCAAAGCAAGTGGCTTGCATGGGGCTTTGCTCCATCTCTTCCACGGCTGCTGGATGCTTTTTTTGGCCCCTGGTTCTGGGGCAGTTGCTTCTCAGTGCTGCTAGTGGTGGGTGGGAGCCCAGGGAAGCCCAAGCTGGTCATGGGCAGCAAGATGAAGAGAAGACAGCACCCATGGCAGACAGTGAGTAGGGTCTGGTCATCCCTCAAAAGCATCTCTTTAGGGGCTTTGTCCTTATCTGCAAGAGACTCCAAAGACCCTACTGCTGTGGGATGGGGGTGTGGGGTACAGATCCCATCAGCAGGCTGCACAGAGCTGCTGCTTGTGTAGGAGAGACAGATTGCAGACAGGGTCCTCAGCCTATGGCAGGAGCTGAACCAAGGTCTCTGCTGCAACAGTGAGGGGATGTGAGCAGCTGTGTGGGGTACTTTGCTGCAAACCTCCCAGCAGGGATGGTGGAGGGAGGTGTACAGGAAAGGGAAGGCTGATGGCGCCCATGAACAAGGCAGGGAGAAAAACAGGATTACAGCACTGGCAAGCTGGGAGTTAGACAAATGGGTGGGCAGCCATCTCCACTCCTCTTGGAGCTCTGACAAGAGGGACAGAGGACTAAGACAGGAAACTCCCATTTTAGCTCCAGAGACCTGGCCCTTTACTGGTGCCCATCCCCAGCGTGCCCAGACCAGTACACCAGCTGGCAGCAGCTGGTGAGCCTGTCACTGGGGAGAGCCTGCTGCCTTTCCCTTCCCTGTGTCGGGTTTCCATCTCCCAATAGCACTCTCTGCTTTGGCCTTTCACGTGGCTCAGGGACCCAGCACAGAGAAATAACTGGTTTTGGTGGAGATATCACTGGTGCTGGCTCAGAGCAATCTATGGGTGTCTGCGGGACATTCCATCCATCCCACCACCCCTCCCTCCCTGCCTTGCTTCCACCCCTCCTCTGAGCCCATCGGCTTTGTCGGGAGCACAAAAAATAGCAGTTCAGAGATTCACATACAGTTCAGTGGCAGCTGGTGGGTCCTGCCCTGCATGAAGCACGGCTTGGCCGCAAGCCAGTTGTCCTGACCCCCTAGGCTGCACTCCTGGAGGGCATGGGCTGCCTGCTGTGGCCAGACCAGTGTTGCAGGCTCCAGGAGAAGAGTGGAGGCAGATGTCAGTGAAAAAGCTGGGAGCCCCTGCACCCCCCTGCAGGCAGCAGACACTGCTGGCTCCCTAGGACGGCTTGCACTGCACCCTGCTTTCAGCCAGAAGCCATCTCCTGGAGTCCCAAAACTTTCCATCTAAAATTGGTGAGACACTTCAGCATCAAATAAAGAAGTCTGGAGGCATTCCCGGGCAGCTCCGCCAGCACTGTGGTGTCACTGGCAGGGAAGACACCTCCTCCCCAAAGCAGACCTTCCTACCCCAGGAAGATGTGGATGCAGGAACATGGCTAATCCAGGCTCAGGGGTAACCAAGCTGTGCAGAAGCAGAGCAACACCACCATGGAGGAAGAGTAAAGGAGGAACTGGGAGCAGCAGTCGCTGAGGCTGGGGCTGCTCGGGGATTGCCACAAGGCTGTGGCACCCCTTGCCCTCCTCCCAGGGCTGCGGCACCCCTCACCCTTCTCCCAGGGCTACAGAGGATGCTAAAATGTTCCAGGCTCATGACCAAAAGGGTGGGACACTGATTGAACCCTAGAGGCTCCGGGTCTCCTGCAGGGCTGGAGTGTAAGGCAGCATCCTGCACCGCTCAGTCCGTGCAGCAGTGTGTGGGCAGCAGGTCCCACACTGCGACTTGTGCACAAGGAGGGGTCTGGACCCCGGGACCACACGTAGCCTATGGCAACAAGGGACTCACCTGAGGGCAAACCCAGCCTCCTGGAGGTGACCCAAGGCAGGACGTACCTGTCTTGGCCCCCACAAGCTACAGGTTTGCATCCCCGCCTCCGCCCACAAGGGAAGATACTGAAACTGCAACAGGGAAAAGAAAGGTTTGGGACAAACAAGCAAAAATACTAGCAATTTCCTGCACAGCACTTCCAGATGGAACCTCACCTACCTCCTCTTGCTGTTATGTCTGTAAACTCACAACACGTCTGCCTGGATCTTCTCTCTTGTCCTACACTCTAGCTCCCCGCACCTACACAAAAACACAGGCTCAGGGAGAGACAGCCACTTGACAGACACAAGAGCTATGGGCAGTCATGACAAGTGCCTCCCATGAACACTGAACATCCTTAAAAAACTGGGGAATCTCATCCCACCTGTAATGCTGGCCCTTGAAAACCAGTCCCAGGTGCCAACCCTGTGTACCTCAAGCAGCATGTGCTGTTGAGTCCCTTTCATCAGCTACTGCTAAGTTCCCCATCTTCCAGTGCACTGGGATTTTAGAGAGCCTTGAAAAGTAAATGCGAATATAGACTTGGTAGTAGGCTTGGAAAATCAAGCAAGAACAAGAGGATGTAGGACACTGGAGGGATGCAGCTGGCATAGACCTACTCATCTTCCCAGGGGTGTTTCACCAGGCTGGTGGAGAACTGGGCATGGACCAGGCGTGGCTCATCCTTGAGCCACTTCATTTCACCACTAACAGCTTGCTCATCACCCCCAGCCCTCCTCCCACAGTTACAGGCTGAGAGAATAAAGTTTTTGCCAGGCTGCACCAGAACCCTGAGACAGAGCAGGACCAGCAGCCTGGGGATGCTCAATGAAACCATGGTAGGCAAGGATAGCTCTGCTTCCGTGCCAAAGGAGTGGTGTGGGGCCTTGGCTGCTAAAATAAGGATGTGTAAAAGCTGAGGATTTTGTCAGTGGTGGGAGCAGTTGTGGGAGAGGATCAAATTGAAGGCGCTGCTTTGTGAGGGCAGAGAGTCGCCGGCCGTGGCTGTCAGCACTGATGCCGGAGGGCTTATCAAAGCGCAGGGAGCTCTCCACAGCCCACCACAAGCATTGCTCAGCCCAGCCACGTCTATCTGTCCATCCTGTCCTCCCAGAGGTGGGCGTCTCTGACAGGCACTGTGCAGAGAGGAAACACAAACCCAGGCTCCCCCCAGCTCAGTGCCCCTCCTGGCTCCCCGGGATGAATGTGCAGGGAATTTCAAAGAGGCTGCGACTGTGCTCTTCCCAGGAAGGAGCTTTATGTTGCCACCCTCTTGCAGACAACACATCGTTCCCATCACAGCTGTCCTCCTTGGGCACTGTCTTGCTCAAAGGATACAGCCAGGGAGGTGAAACCCGGTGTAACCCGCAGTTATGAGCACCACAAGATCCCCTCACCACCAAGGATGCTTCACCACCCTGCCCATTGCCCTCAGCAGGCTGTAGGAACAGCCCAGGGGGGCCCAGGAGGAAGGTGAAGGAGAGGTGGTGGGATGCTTTCAGGGAGCAGCTGAAGACACGGTGTCAGGAGAGCAGGGGACAAGGGTAAAGTATGGAAAACCAGAGCACATGAGCTACAAGTAGTCTCGGGGACACTTTCCTTCAGGATGGTGTCTCAAGGCTCATTGCAAGCTTGAAGCAAAGCTTTGCCTACAGGGAGCTGTCACAGGTCCCTCTTTCATGCCTTCTCCTGGACATACATAGATGCAAGCTGAGGCTGCCACGGTCTTGTCTGTGGGGGCACTGCTACATCGCATGCTTTTTCTCCAGCTGTCATCTGTATCCATAAAGCCTGTAGAAACATGAGCTCCTCTGTGCTTGCTGTCCTCTGTCACATTTGGCTGAAACCCATCGCTGCTCCAGGAGGGGGAGAGAGATGCGGGACAGGTACAGGCTGTGGGGGATGCTGCCCACGACTGCATCACCAAGCCCTTGCTGGTAAGAGGTGAAAAGCCTGGAAATGTCTTGGAAAGCTATATTATAACATTTTAGTGCTTTATGTACAGCATTTATTGATGAGATCTGCTGCTTAGAGATCTTTCACTGCTTGGAAATTTCACAGGATCCAGCAGGGCTGGTGGAAGGGACCTCAGGTTGTCCTGTCCAGCATCACGTTCACGGTGGGTCTGTCACTTATCACAGATCAAGTTGTCCCACAGCACAATGTCTTTGCTGTGCATGGCTGGGGTCCTACCAGCCTCTCCTGATCACAGGACCTTCTCCTGCCTCCTCCCCCACCAGCACCAGCCACTGGGGCTCTCTGAACAGGTAATCCCAGGCCACTGCAAACACAGATGTCTGATTGCACCTGCACAGACATGGTGTGGGCAAAGGACCCGCAGGCTGGAGGGGTGAGATCTGAGGTCCTGGCTCAGGCATGGGAGCAGGACTCTGAAAGGACAAGGGAACAGCACTGAGGAGACTAACGCTTACCTTCAGGCCAGATGTCTCTTATCCCAGTAAAACCTGAGAGAGGTTGTGCTGGGAACCACAAGCCATGTCTATGCCTATTCCCTTAAGTATCATAGGGTTGATAAAGAAGTTAACTGAAATCAAAGTGCCTGGAAAAGTGAGGATGCAGGGAGGAAGGTCAGGTATCGATAGGAGCAAGGGATGGGTTTTTTCGCACGGTGAGAACATGCACAGAGATATGTCCATGGCCAGAGAAGGGGCCACGCACCAGCAAGTCCCATTCTGTTTTCATCTCTCCCAGCAGAGAAGCTAAAGCTGCAAATATTTTGCTCAAGAATTTTTTTTTCTTTGCAAAGCTTATACTCAAGTCATTGCCTCTAGTTATGAAAAGCCCTTTTCCACACCAGGCATGGCTTGCCCAGGCCTCTTATGATGAAGATATTGAACAGCACTGGCCATCTGGACATCAAGATGGAGAACAGTGACGAGTGGTGTCCCTCAGGGGTCCGTACTGGGGCCAGTGCTGTTCAATATCTGCATCAATGACATTGACAGCAGGATCGAGTGCACCCTCAGCAAGTTTGCAGATGACACCAAGCCGAGCGGTGCAGTTGACACGCCTGAGGGACAGGATGGCATCCAGAGGGACCTGGACAGGCTGGAGACATGGGCCTGGGTGAACCTCATGAGGTTCAACAAGGACAAGTGCAAGGTCCTGCACCTGGGTCGGGGCAATCCCTGGTATCAGCACAGGCTGAGGGATGAAGGGATTGAGTGCAGCCCTGCTGAGAAGGACTTGGGGGTACTGATAGACGAAAAGCTGGACATGAGCCAGCAATGTGCGCTCACAGCCCAGAAAGCCAAACTCATCCTGGACTGCATCACCCGCAGCGTGGCCAGCGGGGCGAGGGAGGGGATTCTGCCCCTCTGCCCCGCTCTGGGGAGACCCCCCTGGAGCCCTGCGTCCAGCTCGGGGGTCCTCAGCACGGGAAGGACAGGGAGCTGTTGGAGCGGGGCCAGAGGAGGCCACAGAAATGATCAGAGGGCTGGAGCACCTCTCTTATGAGGAAAAGCTGAAAGAGCTGGGGGTGTTCAGCCTGGAGAAGAGAAGGCTGCGGGGAGACCTTATTGCAGCCTTTCAATACTTAAAGGGGGTTATAAGAAAGATGGGGACAGACTTTTTAGCAGGGCCAATAGCAATAGGACAAGGGGTGATGGTTTTAAACTAAAAGAGGGGAGATTCAGACTAGATAGAAGGAAGAAATTTTTTACGACGAGGGTAGTGAAACACTGGAAGGGGTTGCCCAGAGAGGTGGTAGATGCCCCATCCTTGGAAACATTCAAGGCCAGGCTGGATGGGGCTCTGAGCAACCTGATCTGGTTGAAGATGTCCCTGCCCATTGCAGGGGGGATGGACTGGATGGCCTTTAAAGGTGCCTTCCATCCCAAAGCATTCTATGATTCAGCTCCCACCCCACTCAGACCTACCTCGGCTCCCCTGTGGTCTCAGCTCATCCCAGTTCCTCCTCCTACCTCAACTCTTCCAAAGTCTCTCAGGCACATCCTAATTCACTCAAATCTGTCCTAGTCGCACTCCTTTTCCCACCACCCATCCCTCCATTCTCTCTTGGAGAGCCCCATCTCTTGCACAAGATGGTCCTGTACCATGCTAACGCATCATGGCAAGGCTCAGCGATGGGTGAGCATCAATGGAGCTGGCAGCACTCATCTCTCCTCTGGAGCATCTGGAGTCAAGGAGGCTGTTGCTCTGCTCCCCAAGACCCTGCAGAGACCAGAGATTTCCAGCTCCCCAGGTTCACTCTTCCCCACACCCCAGCAGAGAGTCACATCAAAGAGCACAGCCTTTTGTTTAGGCCCTGTTTGAAGTTTGCTGCTAATTTTTGGTATGCATGCAGCGGTGTTTGGCTCGTGCTCGTTCCCAGAATAAATGCTCATTGCATTGCTCTTAAATGATTGGAGACCTCCAATTTTAATCTTTTATTCATAATCTTCTTCCAGCTCAGACACAGAAAAAAACATGTAAATTCAAAACCTGCGAGAATTGAAAATTTCATAAGTGCTGCTGACCCTTCGCTGGCAGCTCTGAATGTGAGAGAAATAAAGGAATTGTAATGAGGAACCTCATTTTTTGACAACAGGTTTAGAGGAGCCCAGCACTAAAAGGGCTTGCATCCCTCCCTGCTGTGTGTCCATGTGGAATGGGGTCAGTCCCGCCAGGCAGGGAGGTGTAAGCCTGCTGCTCCTGCCTCTCCATCACCTCCTGCCTCTCCATCTCCTCTCCTCTGCGCTGAGAGGTGTAAGCTCACAGGGCGCCTTTGGAGCCTGCCCTGCCTGTGTTGCAGCACACATCGATCCCCAAGCTCATGCCCCATCACCAAAGCACATGCACCCAAACTGCCTCCGTCACCCCACGCTCCCTCAGCTCCTGGCCACACATGAACAACACTGCTCACCGTCCTCTGCAGCACGTACCCTCACCTCTCCTCCTTGGTACACCCAGTTAATTTGCACCCTTCTCTGTGTTTGAGAAGGACACAGATTGCTCCCTGTTATCTGCTGAATGCTACCCCACCCACACTCTCCATCCCACTGCCTGCTCCCTCCAAGGGCCACTTTTCAGGACAACTTTGTGAAGGGAATATGAGAAGGTGGGGAGGAAATGAAACATATGATAAGTAATAAGAAATCTATATGAATGAAAGACTCTGGGGTCAGGAAGACATCAGTGAGTGCCTGGGAACAATTTCACCTTTCAGCATCAGCAAAATGAAAATCTCTGACGTGCCGTGGATGGAAGTCTAGAGCAACAGGTTTCAATGCCTTTACCCTTTTCATAAGTTTCCGATGTGGTGTGCAACCCCTTAGTCTTTTTTAACTCAGTAAAAAATCCTTGCTTTTTTTTTTACTTCCAAGAATAAGCAGCACGGTGTGTAGGGGAAGTGTTGCCAGCTTTGCACGCAGATATCTTTCTGGCACCTGCAGGTGGTCTGCAATTCCCTTCCGGAAGGACCAGCATAAGCGGGAGATTCAGCAGCTATGCACTGGGATTTCCCAAGACACAACTGCCAGGAGTTTTCATCCAGGAAATCTGAAAGGCTCTGTTGTTTGTCTGGATATTGTGGATATTTGACAGCCCGCTCAGACGAGCAGGTGTAATTGTGCCTGGGTGAGGGACCCATAAACTGCCGAGAGCACAGAGAGCCGAGGATCCTGCTCACGTGCTGCACAGCAAAACTGCAAATCCCAGGCTGTGTGGGCGGTGGTGGGGTGGGTCACAGGTCCCTGAGGAGTTGGGCTGTGTGTGTCTGGGGATCCCCTGGTGCTCCCCTCTGAGATGCTTTAGGCTGCATTCCATGGACCGGTGGGACCGCCCTGGGTGCAGGGGTGGGATACAAGTCATGTAACTGCAGGTTGAGTCAGGCTGATCCGTCCGGGTTCCCTTCTACACTCAATAGAGAGAGGAATGCACCTTCATGAGGCAGGTGATGAAGTGCCATCGTTTCCTCCTTTTCCCACTCAGTGCAGCAGGCGATCCGAGGGACCTGTGTTTCTGCTCTGAAGCCCGTCCCATGTTCCCAGCCCCTGCAGCAGAAGTCAGGGTTGCTGCGGTCCCGACTCATCCCTCCCCGAGCTCAGCTCGTTCGAGGTGGGAGACCCTGTCCTGATTGCAGAGCAGGAACTTTTGTCAGCCTCTGTTCATCCTGGGATGAACTGTGCTGCTGTCTCACTCCTTGATGGTGGTTTCCAAGACGTGACCTATGGGATGCTTCAAAACCCATGCAGAACTTAACCCATAACCCTTCCAAGGGTTAAAATAGCAGCTGTGGATGATATTTCTATCTTACATCAGATTATCCTGAGTAATTTGCTTGGACATGATGCTAAACAACTGTGCTAAAAGCAGAGAGAGAAGGTGGTTTGGGAATACAGCCTTCCTTGGCAGACTAAGCTGGTATGTGATCAGACAGGAATCATACCAGTAAATACAAAGTAGAGTTCACCATCTGTTAACACCATCCATGGCGTGCCTCTGACCCCTGCAAACCTGCATAAAGTTGGCACAAACTGAGCGTGGGTGCAGAGCTAAGACGGGTGGCTTCATGCAGGGCTCTGCAGGTGCTCTGCAAGTCCAGACTGCCACCTCCAGGCACACAAAGCTCGCAGAGCCTCACTTGCTAATGACACAGCCAAATTTGGCCTGGGCAGCTGTAAATTAAATGCTTCGGAGATGACTTATTGGTAGCTTGGGGTAATATTGAGTGTGACTAGAAAAGGAAAGCTGTTTTACCAAGGAAAGACCAGCTCCCAACAGTGCAAGCTGGAATAAAAGTCTCTTGGGGGACATTTAAGAAGGTGTAAAAATCCTGGTAGCTATTTTGATACATGAAGGGGTTTATTTGCTGTCATACCTCAGCCAGAGTTTCCATTGCTTCTCCTCAAATGGAAGAGTTTGCCTCCTGAGCAGCTCCTTTCCCTGGACAACTTCCCCAAGCCCTCTCCACCAGGTTTTCAATCCTGAGCTGGTTCCCAAGTTCCCTGGATGCCAGCCCTGTCCCCAGCTTGACCAGACCGGACAGCCACTGCCTGTGGTGGGGCTCAGCCACGGGAACATGAAACAATGCACAAGGTCTGAAAACGTGGCTCTGTGTCCTGGAGAGGAGCCCCCAGTGACCAGCCCTTGCCAGGACTGCACTTTCATGGCAATTTCTTCCAGAAGGGGAAGAAATGACATGTTAAAAATGACACAACCCTGTCTTATCTTCCTGGGGGTTGCGAGCGGGGTGATGCCCTGGGCATGGTCCTCACAGTCTTTCACAAGGTGGTGCTGTAGCAGCTGTGGAGCAGCTCTGAATGCCCCTACCCACGCAGAGCGATGCACAGCAGCCTACCTGAGTGCATCTGCCCCTGCCCACACCTGCGGGAAGGAGCCAGGCACCAGCATCATCCATCCTTCCATGGATCGAGTGTTTGCTTTGGGACTGAGAAATGTAAGAAAACTTCGTGTATTTTGCATAGTGTGGATGCTGGCTTTATTCATAACTGAGCTAAATTAGTGAAATGTGGGTCCTTAGTGAACACTGACGTGTCCCAGCATTCCCAGGCTGTCCCAGTGCCAGCAGTGTACCGAGAGCAAGGTGTGACATGGTTGCTGTCCCTGTCTGCATGATGGGGTGAGGGTCTGAGCAGAACCTGCACAACTGTATGCACTGCACATGCAGGCAGAAGGAGTGGGCTGAGGTGACCTTCAGAGGTCCCTTCCAACCATATTTCTTGAAGTCTCCGGCAGATAAACACTCCAGCAAACTAGAAAAGCGGAATACAATGCCTAAGGATGTGTTTGGGAGGTGGTGGGGAAAGAGGAGAGTCCAGGACAGCACAAGTCAGGAGCAACAGGCATCCTGCAGTGATGATATGCATGGTAGTGATGGGAAAGGCAAAGACCGAAATGGGGTACGTAAAGGGGGGTGCAGGGTGCAGGGCTTGCGAGCTCAGCCCTCAGTGCTGGGGAGGTTGCAGCTTGCCCAGCCTGGGGGCTAGTGCTGGGCACTGGAGAGAACGGTGGAAGGGGAGACTGGGAGGAAGGATGCTCTGGACCAGGCTGGCAGGATAACGATGGCACATAGACGGCTGGTGCAAGGAGGACTGGGGCACCTGGGCGGACAGGGCTGCACAGCCCTGTGGGGGAGCCAGGCTGGCCTTTCCCCGCAGCAGGGATGCAGAGCAGGGCTGCACTGCCTGGGGACGGTCACCTCCATCCCTGAAGGGCTGCAAAGGCTGGGGGCGTTGTGTGCAGGCAGTGACATGGACACAGCCGATCCCACCCTGTGCTGTGGTGCCCCTTTGGTTTTATATGGCAAGAAAAATATGCTTCTTTCCTGCAAATGCTGGTGGTGTCTTTGTCCCTGCAACTCATATGCTGGCAGATCCTTCACTGGAGGACAGCTGGAACCACAGCTAAATGCCTGCAAGAAGGGTTTTACAAGCCCACCTACGAGATACTTCAGCTCAGACTTCAGGGGATAAGGGCTGAGGTTTTACTGAGGTTTTTTTGCTTTTTTTAACAATTCCTGAATTTCCAGGAGAGGGTAAGCCTGGATCTGGGAAAACCTGCAAGAGATCCCCGAGGTTCAGAGGATCCTCTGCACACAAGATCTCCCACGCTTGCATGATCTCCTGACCTAGGTACCAATGACTTGGTGGTTTTGGGGAGGCTTTTCCTAGCCCATAGCACAGCGACCACCCCACAGGGAGTCTACAAACAATCAGCATCTTGGCCCTTCCCTTCACACATAGGCGCATCCCGCAGACACTCCTGCTCCCCAGTGAACCATCCTTCACACGTGGGAGGCTTATCTGGAGCAGAGGAAGGAGGTGGCTAGCTGGCTATCCCATGTTGGCCCTTCTGTGCTTGTGAAGCAGCCATGGGGGCCCCCATGCTCTCTGCAGGTGAACAGCTTGCAGCACAGGGACAATAACAGGCAAGGAGATGACCCGTGGGAAGAAGGAGTTTATTGTCCAGGAGGAGATGCACGCTCTGAACATAAAAGGCAAACCCTGCCCCGCCATCCTCGCAGCCAGGAGCAGCCCAATGACCCCATGCTGCAGGATCTGACCCATGAACCACCTGGAAAGGGGCCATCTGGCAGCTCCCAATCTCAGATCCTGCAGCCCATGTTACCAGGGTTGCCCAGCAAACCCCAAGGACACGGGTCTGTGGCACTGGCCTGACCTCTGCTCTCCCCAGTTTGTCCATGACAGACTCACCCTCTGGGGAGTCCCAAATGTTGGGAAGAGAGGACACAGCCAGCACCCACCCATGCTGCAGGGCTTGGACTGACCTCCATCATGACACTGATTGCAGGGCGGGTGTGTGACAAGTCTGAGTGCAGGACGCAGGGTGCAATAAAAATTAAACAACACATTGCATCAGTCCCCCATTACAAAGAGCTTCCATAGGAAGAAGTAAAGTGCCCGCCACAGTCAGAGAATCCATCAGGATGTAAGCGCCCTGGATGGAAAGCTAAGCCAGCCCCAGACAGGCCAGTTTAGCCAGGATTATTGCAGCTGAGAAATGGCTTTAACCCTCCCCCCACCCCCCTTGTGCCCAAACAGCACTGGGAGGAACAGACCTTGGGCCAGATCCTACCAGTACCTGCATTTGAGTGATGCTGGATTTACTGTGCCAGTGCTAAGAACAGGATGCTGTGGGCCAGGCTGGTCCCTGGCAGTCAGCGTGGCTCCCCTCCAGCACTTCTCCAGCAGCCCCCCTCCCCAGCCACGCTCCCAGCAGATTTTTTTGCAGTGAGTTCAGCCTCATGACTGAGGCTTCTGTGCTTTGAGACCATTTTTGTGTACTTAACATCATATTTTAGTAAAATAGTTCCCAAACCCATAGAAAATTGTATTTACACCCAAGAGAAACCTTCCCAGCCCACAGCCTGCCCCCCCTCCCCGGCACATCTGCATCTCTGCGGCCAGCTCAGCCTCTCAGACCAGCTCCACAAGTCTTTGGAGGCCACTGCTCCGCACCAGGCAAGCTCGCCAAAGGAGATGTTCTGGTGGAGGAGAGGAGAGCTGTGGAGGAAAGGCCAACCTCCCAGTCACCAGGCTCACCAGCTGGGTAGTGCTGAAGATCCTCTTTGCCCAGAACCCCTGTCCCCAGCCATAGGACTGTGTGACTGCAGCTGGAGATGTTGCTCAGGACCCCTCTTCTGCAGACGACACAGCAGCCCTGGGTGTAGGCAGGTAGTGTAGTAATGGGACAGCTCTTGGGTTTCTCTAGGGCAATATAAGAACAAAAAAGAGTTTGGCAGAAGTCTCTCTGTCCCTCCATCATGTGAGATGGGAGCAAACGCCCCCACTCTTCTCTGCTCTGGTACGGCTTTGGGGGAGGCCGGGATCGTTGTTCTGCTGGGGGAGAAACCCAAGCTTGAGGCCCTAGAAAATGTGCCTGGGCTGCCCTGGGATGTCCATGCTGGATCTGGAGAGGAGCAGTGCTGGTGGGTTCAAGAGTTGGAGAGTCTCCTGCAGCACCCTGGGGCTTCTTGAGGCTCCAGATAGATAGCAGACCCTGGCCACCTCTCCTCTATGCTGGGGAAGTCTCCTCTGCACAAAAATCCAGCCGTTCCTGGCACTGCCGGCTTGTACTCTGTCCCCTGCCTTCCTGTGCTTGGTGGAGGTGGACCATGAAGTCCCCTGCAGGCTGGTGCAGTTCAGGAGGTCCAGGCTGGAGTACACTGGAACTGGGAGGACCTGGGCTCAGGGTTGTCTCTGCCATGTGGCAGCCTGTGGGGTCCTCCTCAGTTCAGAGATCCAACAAACTCCCCAGCTGTCAGATCCAAAGGAGCTGTGGGCCATGGCAAGCCCAGTCCCACTGCTCCTGGTATTGCTCTTGCATCTGATACCCCTCCATCTGCAGGTGCAGCTGGGGCCATCCCACTGTGTGAAGGGGTTACCACGTGTCCTGCATAGTTGTGTGGGGACCCCCCAGTCCCACAGGGACACAGTAGAGGATGGAGAGAGGCATGACATGTCCCTAGCCTGCTTGGAAGGCTGCTCCCCCCTTCAGACAGGGAAAGGAGGCAGCAGGACCATCGAGGTATCTGGAATGCCATGTTTCCACTGAAGCTGAAGTCAAAGAAATACTGGTGGGGCTCCAGGTCCTGGTCTGGTGCCCCTTTTCCTGCTCACCACCCTGCTGCCCCTTTGCCAGGGTAAGTGTTAAGGAATGCCCGATGTGGGTCTGCAAAGCTGGTGATCAGAGATGCCTCCTGGGGCCATTTGTGTTCAGCAGCTGGGACCTCATGGCCTGGATGCTGCTCAAGATCTTCTTCTGGTGGCCCATCATGGTGATGCCCAGACTCCGAACGTCTCTGGAGAACAAGGACACTGTCAGACACCCCATGGGCTGGACCTGTGCCGGGCCCCAGAGAGACACTGCTCCTCCCGTGTGCGCACCCTGTGGACCAGCCCAGAACCCCGTGCCTGGCTCCTCTCCGCTTGCCCATCAGCACAAGGCGGCTGCTGTTGCTGAAGGTCCATGGGCATCCTCCCAGGGACAGAGAGGCTGCCATTCACTTGGGCCCATCCTTCTGCCAGGGCGGCTGTGACAGCCCTGAGGAGGAGCAGGAGCGGGGGGGATCACTCCTGACAGGCTAGTAGGTGACAAGATCAATGCTCTGAAATTGGATTCAGTTTTAGCAAGATGCTCTCAGATAACCCAGTCAGAAAGACGGATGGATGATGAGCCTTCCCCACTCAAAAGCTTCCCCAATGTGCATGAGAAACAAGGATCACTATCAGCACAATGCCACAGCAAAGGCCCCAAGTACAGCCCCCGATCAATGCACATGACAGCCCTCTGCCTGTGTCTCTCCATCTTCCCTTTCACTGGCTCCTTCTCTACCTGCCCCACCTCGACCAGGGCATGCACTATCACATCCTTCCCAGGGCGTGCACTATCACATCCTTCCTGAGTCACAGGAACTACCGTCTGGCAGCCCTGTGCCTTTTGACAGGGAACAAGTCTCCTCAGAGGCAGGAGAGATTGTTGCCAGCCCTGGCACTAATGCTAACACCAAGGGACGGGGAATGTAAGCCCAGGGTAGGAGCGGGTATAGTTGCAGTCCTTTCTGGTACCGCTTGGAGCACCAGCCACCTCGGAGAACCCCTAGACAGGTGGCAGAGCAAGCTCCTTACAGCAGGAGGAGGAGGATGGGTGGTGGGACACATCTTCCCCAGCTCTCCTTAACCCAGGCTTGCTCATTTGGCTATGACCTTCCACTCACACTGAGGCCCTGGGTGGTGCCTCCCTGCCTGGCTGCAGAGAGGCAGTCCAGTGCACTGGGGTCTGAAGAAGCTCTGAGGTGACCCCCGGCTCCGTTTGTTTCCCAGTGATCCCAGAGAAGCTGCGTGGTATGGCCCAGCCACACTCTGGTCCAGACATGCTTTTTGCAGGGGAAACAAAAGTGAGAGGAGATAGCAACCTCATATCTGACCCTACTTCGAGCAGGAGGTTTAGAAGACCTCCTCAAGCGTCTTACAACCCAGATTATCTATGACCCTATGATGACATTGGAGAGCCACCACAGAGCACCAGAGATGGCTCGGTACTCACACCCTCTCAGTATGACTCCCACACCTCCTCTCAAAGGTCAGCACAGCCTTGGGCATCACCCCGGGTCTCAACGTGAACCTGGTATGGGCCAAACACTGTTTCCTTAGGGGTGTGTCTCTGGCTCAGGGGCCAACTAGGTTGAGTAAGCCATGGCAGGATGGCCACTAATTGGGGCTAGTGCAGGGCAACACCGCAGGTACTGTTTGTTCTATGGTACTCACTCGATGTTCATGCGCATCACCATGCCCAGGGAGGAGTACCCTGCCATGGCAAAGTTGTCCCGGTAGTGCCCCAGCCGGATGGAGTCCAGCCAGTCCTCCACTGTCAGACAGCTGGCCAGGTCGAGGAGACCCCTGTCAAAGGGTGTTTGGGTGAACCTGGGAGCAGGACAGAAGGGGTTAGACCAGGAGGTGTTGGTCCTAGGTGGCCAGGCTGTGAGGTCCACCTCAAAGAGCCTGTGGCCCTGCAGGGGAGGGCAGGACAAAAAAGCCCTCACAGGCTGGTAAAGGCAGGCACGCTGCTGCGTGGGCACTGCTGCGCATACTTGACCAGACCCTGGCGTGGGGATGCCATGGTGGGAGCAAGGCAATGAAGTGCAGGATGCTTCCCACTGCCCACTGCAACCTGTGCCCATGGGCCCTATGCATGTCCATGGTCACAGGGGAAGCCACTGCTGCTAGAGATGGACAGAAATATCCCTTATTTGCTGCAACCCACATGCTCTGCCCAGCATCATCTGTCAACCCCTGCTCATTACGGCGGCTCAGGGAGCCCTTACCGGTTCACGGTGGCTGTGCACTTCAAGTTGTCAGGGTTGCGAATCAGCTTGTCCAGGATGCCAACAATCTGGGAGAATCGTGGCCTCTCGCTGCGGTCCTTCTGCCAGCAATCCAGCATGAGCTGGTGCAGGGCTGTGGGGCAGCCCATGGGGGCAGGCAGGCGGTAGCCTTCCTCCACCGAGTTAATGACCTGGAAGGAAGCCACACACCGAAGTGGAGCTGCACCCCCACCCGACTCCCAGCACCCCAGACGGCGGCACACAAGGAAGATCCCTGCTGCATGAGCTGCTGGGGCCATCAGATGGGGAAGCAGGGCGGGTGCACACAAGATTCATGCTAAATGACAAGTGCATTGCCAGCGAGCTGTGTGCAGTCTCTGGAGAGCTGGAAGCAGGCTGGATACCGTACACATACAAGAAATCACTGCTATGACAGCGGATTTATTCAGTGGTCTAACAGGCCTAAAATATTGCAGCTTCCCTCCAGCAGACAAGCCACAAGAGCTGCACTCGTGTTCGGTTGTTCTACAACCAGGGCTTGCCGCTGCTCAGCAAGGCTGGAGGAGACTCTGCTTGAAGGAACTGTGCAGCGGAGGTAGTGTAAGCCACTGCATCCATGCCCTGTTGTCACCAAAGCCACTTTCTAAAACAATAAAAACACTAGGCAGAGAGAGGACTCTCAGGACTCCCAGAGCAGGGAGAAGGCAGATAGGTTTATAGTCCCTGTAGGCAAAAAAAGGAGTCCTGTGGTTCTGCAGAGTCAAAATATTAATTTTATTGCCTCATTTGGGGAATTTTGTTCCCAGGCTGTAGTCTACATATAACCTACATTTTCCTACAGTTTTGAAGCTACTCTTGAGGTAAGAGTGGCTCCACATAACTGACAAGCCCAAAGCCTACTGCCAGGAGGTGCAAGCCTGGGGCTCTCAGCAGCCTCATGTGGGCAGTGGAAGGGATGGACGCCCAGCACCGAGTGCAGGAGGGACCGGCAGGCTAATGCAGCAGGGCTGCAGTGATCCTAGGGAAGCCCTGACCCCTTCCAGGGAATAGGAAGAGTGGCACAACACGTGCTGAAGCTCTCCAGCCAGCAGAAAGGCTTGTACAGAGCAGCAGACAGGGGTGGGGAGACCCCCAGTGCACACAACCAGCCACAGCCAGGAGCCACGGTGCTGCAAAGGGAGACGCTGTGCAGTGCAATGATGGGCAACACACTGATGTCCCCACTGAGGGGACAAGTACACTGTGCACTGCCCTGCGAGGATGTGAGGAGAGGCAAGGGCTGCTCTTTGGGTCCCTTTTCCCCAGCCCCCCTGCTAGGCTGGCTTGGGTGAGGGCAGGAGGAGAGGCAGGCTTGCCACCGTGCTGCCCTGCGTCCACTCACGTCCCGGTTGGTCATGTTCCAGTACGGGCGCTCGCCGTAGGCCAGCACCTCCCACATGACGATGCCGTAGCTCCACACATCGCTGGCCGAGGAAAACTTGCGGTACGCAATGGCCTCCGGAGCCGTCCAGCGAATAGGGATCTTTCCCCCCTAAAAAAGTGAGCAACAGTGGAGGGTCAGAGCATGCAGGGCTCAGGCATCCCTACCTCGCTGCAGCTGGGACAGCAGATTAGGCAAGAGATATGCTAGGATGACATCTTCTGGAAAGGACTGAGGAGGCAATCTGCACAAGATAAGCCTAGACGTGTACCTGAAGGATGAATTCAAGGTATTTCCAGCAGAGCAAGGAGAAAGCTGTGCTGTTTTACAAGGTCTTCTTCATGCACAATTCTGGCCCTCAGTGTTCAAGAGAGAGGAATTCAAAGTGATGAAGTGGAGCCAAGGACTACCAGAGCACAAAAGCATGGAGCTGACCCTGGGTGCAGGCAGAGAGCCTGGCTTGAGCAGACAAGGAGAGCGATGGCATGTGCTCCTTGTCCATTACTGCTTTGGCAGGCAAACACTGAAAAGGAGGACTTCTTGAATTAAAGGACCAAGCTAACAAAAATCAGCAATATATGGGCTAAGAATACATTTAAGCTCAAAATGTGGTTGCCAGCCATCTGAAGAGGAAAGTTGTGGTGTAGGGAACATCGGGTGGGTTTCCCAGAGCAGCTGGGGCAGGCGTGATGTGCCTCGGAACACCTTTCAGGTATCCCTGTCTAGGGAGAGTTGCCTCCACCCAACTGAGTCCTGCCTGCTCTGGCACAGTCCTTGATGGGGTCTGAAGAAGAATGATGTGTCCTTTGGGAGAGTGCCTTTGGGGAAGTAATCTCCTGAGCAGGTAGAGGACAACAGAGGAGAAAAACAGAGTACCATTTTATCACAAGTTCCTGAACAAGAAAGCATCCTCATTTTCAGGATACCCTGACTGAGACCTCACCAGAGATCTCATGCTCCTGATCCTGTCACTGCATCCTTGTGGTTCAGCTCTATCCAGGGGTGTTCACTGTGCCAAGATGCCTCAAAACCTCTGCTTGTGACATTCCCAGTGGCTGCTCCATCCTCTGATGACCTCCCTGCTTGCATTCATCCTGGGGACGTGAGACAGTGTCTCTAGAAACTGGGCAGGATTGGAAAGGGTCAGCAAGGAGGTCAATACATGAGCTCTGGTCACCCTCCTGATCCAGTGTGGTCATGGACATACTGTCTCTGGAAACTTGTCCACAAAGATTAAAAGCACTGGGGGAAAGCTCAGAGACTGGCTTGGTGGGAGGAAGGCCAGGCTATGTGTGTGTCTGTAGGCCATGGACAAGGAGACGGGCTGCTCTGACATCAGGAAGCCCTAGTTGATCTTGGGCCCCTTCTTACTCTTCCTCTGAGAGTCCCAAAGCCAAGATGCAGAAGATGCTGTACTTGAACCAAGCAGCAGGAACCTTCCCCAAAATTAGAGGATCTGGAATATCAAGTTATCTCTTGAGATACCAACGGGAGCAGCTGAACACAAAGACACACCCAGGGCACATTCTGGCTCACTTCTCCACTTGGCTGAAGCCAAGCCAAGGGCATGAAGGCCATGCTTTCCAGGCTGCGCCACTGCGCACTTGTCCCTCAGAGCTGCAACCACTTTGAGCCCTGCTCTGCATTGTCGTCAGCTACACCAAAGTAACTTGAAGCTCTTTCTGCTTCTCTAGTCTTGGTCCTTCTGAAAAATGATGCTCAGACTCATCAGCTGCAGCTCCAAACTGGCCTCCATCAGGAACTGTCTATCCACCACATTTTCCCAGCCAGAGGTGTGCCTGGGGAGCACACAAATTCCTTTCATGGCCAGAGAAGAGCAAAAAGAGCACATTCCCTCAACATATTTCATTTCACCTCTGATGACCTCCAGTGGAGGAGCACATCAAGCTCCAGAGTTTGGAGGTTGGCCAGAAAAATCTTAAAATGACTTCACAGAGAAAAGTGTCCTACATTAAAACAAAATCATCTAGGTTGCAAAGCCAATTCCCACCCTTTGCATACCCCTGAATGAGGCAGAGTCACATGGGAAAACCAGGGTGTGGCCACGCTCCTGAAGAGTGTACCATAACACCCACCTACCGACCGATGGCTCTAGGACAACTGAAGGAGTGGATGGAGCTACACAGTCTAGGGAAGGACTCCGACGGGGACATGGGAGTGTCCCTGTGCACTGGGCCACGCATGCCCACAGGAGCTGTTGACTGGGGATCAGCTCCCTGCTCTCCCACCCTGCTGCTCTTTGTTCACTGCACACTTCAGTTCTGGGATGTCCCTGTATGAAGGACAATGCATTAAGGCTCAGAAGCTCTTTGGGTTCATGCTCTTGGTCCAGATATCAGCAGTGAGGTGACTATCTCCATTCCTGCCCTGCCTATCTTGACTTGAGAGTGTCTAACTATTCCATCTGTCAGTGGCCTGGGGCAACCGCCGTCAGTAAGGATCAGTGAGACTGCAATTCTAGGAGCCACGCACCGTGGTGGTGTACGCAGCATCGGGGTCATCCTCCAGGATGCGGGAGAGGCCGAAGTCAGACACTTTGCAGACCAGGTTGCTGTTCACCAGGATGTTGCGGGCAGCCAGGTCCCGGTGCACATAGCCCAGGTCAGACAGATACCTCATGCCCGCTCCGATGCCTCGCAACATGCCCACCAGCTGGATGATGGTGAACTGCCCGTCGTGTTTCTGGAGAGGAAACAACCCAGAGTTCATTCATGGTTTTCACCTGCTCTTGTTAACTAATCCCTAGTACCTCTCACTTTTGGCTTAGTACCCCCTCTAACCCCAGTGCCTCTCTCTTGTCCCCCCAGCCCACCTCCTGCCCTCCCAGTGCTTCCGACTGGCCACTCAGGCAGGTGCCCCTGCCTTTGCAGTGCTGCTCCAGGGAGCCACTCACGATGCCCTGGAGCTGGTGTCTGCTGGAGAGGGGAGAGCCCAGAGCACACCGGCCTTGCACAGGGGTCGCAGTGGCCGTGAGGTTGAGGAGCAGGAGCCAGCCTCTTCTCCAGTCACTCAGCCCAGGGGGATGTGCAATGAATAAAAATACAAGAGAGCTCCTTACCCTGAGGAAGGTGTCTAGCGAGCCGTTCTCCATGTATTCAGTAACAATCATTACCAATTTGCCTGCAGAAGACAAGGGAGGTCAAGTTAGCAGAGAAGTCACCTTCCTCCGGGAAGCCCAGTGCCAGGCTTTTACTGGGAGAGACATGAGTCCAGGCCAATGGATGTCCTGCAGCCCCGCAGAGCAGTCTCACCCCTACACCGTGCAGGACAGGCATGACGGTGGGGATGTGGCAATAACCCCGACACTTACCCCTCCCTCCAGGTGCTATTGAAGTGGCTAGGTCAGCTTCGTTATCCTGCTGAAATTTGCATGCCATTAGCATAACACTTTACATCAGAATGTGCCTTTTTGAAGGAAGACTTCAAATTATGATTCAATACAGGCAGCCTTTAAAATAAATGCTAATGGGTAGGACATCTCCTAATCCAATAACCCTGACCTGGGGCGCACTGCGGAGTGAGGTGGGGAACTGCCTCATGGAAAGTTTGTCCTGTAAGAGAAGGCAAGGGGGTGGGATGGAGGGGACCTCGGGTAAACGGACATCTACCAAGCGAGCAACTGGGGTGGCCGAAGGATGGAGTGCACCCAAAGTGATCCCTGACCAGGGTGCCCACAGGGAGATATGTCCCAGCTCTGCCCCACCATAGGGTCCAACCCTGGCAGCCACATACTCCTGGTCACCACCCCCTCCAGGTGGATGACGTTGGGGTGGTCAAACTGCGCCATGATGCTGGCTTCGCTCAGGAAGTCCCGTCTCTGCTTCTCCGTGTAGCCTGCTTTCAGTGCCTTGATGGCCACGGGAATCTCCCTCTTCCCTGGCAGCTTCAGGCGGCCGTAGCACACCTCTCCAGACTCTCCTGCAAGGCAAGGGAAGGTGAGGGCATGGGGAGCTCCTCAGCTTCTTGCACCGACCCACCAGCACCATGGATCACCCAGTCTGCTGGCATGCTCACAGTGTGCTCCAGCCCCTCAGGACTCTTGGGCTTTTTGTGCATCGCTGCCTCTAAGCACAGAAAGGATTGCCCATCTCCGGCTTCCAGTGCCACCTCTGGGAACTGGGCAGAAATATCAGAAACCACCACTCTCTGATGCCTTTTACTGAAGGCGATGGGCCAAGAGTGATTACGGCGGTACTTGCTTTACTGCTTTTAATGAACAAATTTGGGAGTCTCTGAGAGCAGCAGGGATGTCTCTCAGCCAGGCTTCCTCATGCTGCTCTGCTTGGCTCTGCACTATCCCTTAGCACACAGGGTGAGCCTCCTTAAGCCCTTGGGATGCTGCTGGTGAAGCTCCAGCTCTGGCTTTGCCCTGTGCTTCCCTGCAAGCCCCCATTCCTAAGCAAAAAGCCCTTTTGTTCTGAAAATTTAACATTTTGCTTGCAATTTCATTTGCATCTTGTCACCCCAGATGCTTGCTCCGAGGTTTGAAAGCAGGGTGGCCACGTTGGAGCACACGGGACAGGCTGAGCCATCTGCTGTGTCAGCCTGAGCCATCAGTGCCACACCAGCTGAACAGCAACCCTCTGCGCTAGGCTGCCTCCAAAGAGTTTATTTCATGCCCGGGGACTCACCGGACCCAATGACCTTCTCAATCTTGATCCGGGAGGCCTCGATTTCACGGGTGAACTCGTGCACGGCTTGGCAGGGGTCCTCATACGTGTGAGGGTCCACATAGAACTTTGATTCAGGGAACTTCACTGCCAGGTTTCAAAGGGAAGAGAGGAGATAAACTCTTTCAGGCAGCCCTGCTGAGAAGTAGGGCCCCCCAGCAGCCCCAGAGGATTAGCAGGGGCAGGATGTCTTGGGTTGACACGCTGAGGAGCCACAGGTGTTGCAGCCCCAAGGAACCCAAGGCCGGTGTCCAAACCAGTGTCCTCAGAGCAGTCCAAGACCTGGCTGCCCAGGTCTCCTCCATGTGATTGTCCCCCCTCTATCACCTCCCCACCCCCACCTCTCGCCTGTGATGAATTTTCCACTCTTCTGGCCTGCTGCTGTCTGGGATGAATGTGCTGCAGTCCCGTCTCACACTGTGCAGCCCTTCAACCCATTACCAGGATGCCCCTGGGATCAGAGCTCCCGCTCAGCTCTCCTAGACACATCCCCAGAAGTAGGCAGTGGTCAAAACCCTTCCCCCTGGAAACCACAGCAGTGCCAGAGGGTAACGGTCCAGGTCCCTGTGCATCCACAGGGCTGAGGTCCTTTACATCCCAGGGGCAGCAGCAGGGAGGGTCCTACCTTGCCCATTCTGATAATGCATCTTCTCCTCGTCGGAGTCCTGGAAAGCCTTGCTGTACCCGCAGTGCCTGCCACGGGGACACAAGGGTCAGAAGAGGTGCTCCTGTCCCTCGCTCCAACAAGCGGCCCAAAGGCAAGGGGGAAGCCAGGGCTGTAGGCAGCCCAAGAGGAGCTGGAGCTAATACTTGGCCCTCCACCAGCTGCATCCCTGTGTCTTGCCAGACTGACACTTTGGCCTGGAGCAAGGTACTTTCCAGGTGCTCTCCAAGGCTTGGCAGTGCTAAAAGCTGCAGCCCTTTTGTCTCCTCTGGGCAGCGGCACATGTGCTCCACATGCCTGGCTCAGCCGGGCTGAGATGCAGCAGCACACAGTCCCTCTTGGACCTTTCTGATGGAGAAGAGCTCTCTCCACTCCTGACCTACGTCCTAGCCCATCCAATCAGCCCTCGTACTGGTAGTGGTACTGGCACTGGTATTGCTATGGCTGTTGCTATTGCTATCGCTATTGCTATTGCTATTCAGCCTGCTGGCATGAGGGGAAAGCCTGGAGATTGGCTCTGCCTCAGGGAAGGTGGAGGCATGGTGACTTCTAAACGAAGTCTCTTGGTTGCTTATTAACCCCTGATCTATGAATGCTCTGGACAAACTGAGAGGAGAAAAGTTGTGCCCAAGTTCCCCCATCCCTCCTGCCCTGCTTGGTGACAAGCGGCATCGACGTCCAGAAAACGCTTACCTCTTCTTGCAGATTAGGACCACCAGCAACGCGACAAGGCCAGTGATGAGTGTCAGGCAGATCCAGACAATCGTCATCGTGTCGTACCGGAGAGAGACTGGAAGAAGCAGGGCAGGAAGGAGGCAAGCCGGAGTGAGGAGCGCTCTGCTGTGCTTAGAAATTCACCTACCCCACCGGGGTCGTGTTCTTCAAAGAAAAAGCACCATTCCCCATCCAGCCCCATGTTTGGGGCTCTCCTAGTGTACAGGGACCATTTACACATGGGGAAAACAAACACAGATCTGAGAAAGCCATAGTGATACAGCAAACCAGTGCAGAGAGGAGTCTGGAGCCTCAGGACCTCACCAGGTCTTGCCTAACTGCTACATCCTTCCTCCCTCTTCTTTCTAATGTATAAACACATCTCAGGAGGACAACCTCAGGCAAGCCCTGCAGGCTGAAACCCCAGGAGATGTGCCTCCAGCTTCTCTCCCTGCGCGGCAGAGGCCCAATCACCATGGACAAGGGCATCGCCCTCCCCCATGCTCCCTGCCCCAC
This sequence comes from Theristicus caerulescens, assembly GCA_020745775.1. Taxonomy (NCBI): domain Eukaryota; kingdom Metazoa; phylum Chordata; class Aves; order Pelecaniformes; family Threskiornithidae; genus Theristicus; species Theristicus caerulescens. Next base: position 480,294 of record CM036574.1, read on the forward strand.
ACTTCCCACATCCCACAACTGCACACACTCACCTGGCTTCCCCGTTTCCACCTCCACAGTCTGACTGAACCTCCCGCAGCCAGCAGAGGTGCGAGCCCGAACCTGGAAAATGTAGCGAGTTGCAGGCTTGAGCCCAGAGATGGTGGCAGTGGTGCCCTTGGATTTCAGAGTCGAATAGCTCTGCATTTCCTTGTCCTGGGGAAAAGCAACACCAAAAATCTTGCTGCATCAGCACAGCAACCACAAAGTCTTCCAAAATAGTCCTTTGTGCGAGGCTGGCTGATAGCAGCAAGCGCACCAGCAGGATTTAAACCAAGCCATGCCCATCTAAATTGACCACGCTGGGACTGGTTTGCGGCAGCAAGCTCAGCATTACCTTCTCATAGTACTTGATCTCGTACTCCAGGATGATGCCGTTGGGCTGGTCTGGCTCTTGCCACAGCAAGGTGACGCTGTTCTGGCCCGTGCTCTCCTGGCGGACCACCACCACCTGGGACGGGGCTGGGGACGCAGACGGCAGGGTGTTAGGTGCCTGCTGGTGGGGGTCCTGCATGGGTGAGGGCAGCAGCAGGGAAGGGTGGAACTGGAGCCCCATGCAGGACCCCTGGTTTAAACCATGTTTCTGTTTTAATTAAAGCCATGTGGAGATGAGTGCTGTGAAGAGGCTTGCAAACAGGCTTTTGTTCGCTTCAGTTGCCTCAATCGCTTTCCCATGGAGTGAGCAGGCTCCAAGGAGATGAAAGCGGAGGGCACTGTCCCAGCACAGGCAGGAGGGGAAACTGGTGCTTTGCTGTGATCTGGAGCCAGAAAGGAGAAGAGGCTGCGGGGCTGGAGATCATGGAGATCCCTAGCAGGACCCTGACCCCTCCTGCCCCACCTGAGGAAGGGGGAGAGGGGCAGGGGAAGAGGGAAAGGGGAGTTGATAAATGCCCAGAGGGGCGATCAGGGACTGAGCATCAGTCTAAAGGTGCCCTGGGGGTGCTCTCCTGCCCTGAGATACTTGTCATCTGCCTGGGCCTATGTTGAGAGCCTGTGAATCGGTCCTTGTACCTGTTGTGTCCGAATTGTAGCTGCCACAGCCAGAGGAGCCAACTCACCGGCCTCTTTTCCCTCTGGGAAAATCCCCTCTGGAAGGACCCCAGAGAGTGTGGTGGGGTGTTGTGATGGCCAGGCACAGCCATTGGGTCCGACTCATGCGAAGGGGTCAGGCACCCCTTATGACCCTAACTGCCAAATGAAAAATGGGATGTGGTGGCTCTGGGGAAGATGGAGCTGCTGTCTGCCACGGCCGCAGTGCAGGGGTGTCGCTGGAGCAGCACAGAGACCAGAAGAGGTTGCAGGGGCTGCAGCAGGAGTGGGGCACCCAGAGACTGAAAGGCAGCAGTTATAGCTCAGTTCATCTTTGAGCTGGCTCCTCTGAGAAGCAGAAATCACTGTTGGGACACAGGACCCTGGGGAGCTGGGACAGGGTGGGATGGTGGGAATCAGCTAAACCCCACGGGCACATGCAACACCATCTCTCCAAACAGCCCCAGGGCCTCTCTGCTGCACTGGCTCCTGCCCTGCTCAGCCGCCTGGGCCTGGAGGGGCAAGACTGACCAGCAGCCAGCATGGGCAAGCCACCCCATGCAGTGCAGCAGGGGTCCCTCAGCCCCTCCTGGTGGGCAAGGATGTTCTGTGGTGTACAGCAGCAGGAGCACTGCGCAGGCACGGCAGCTAAACTTCAATTACTACCAAATTCCCAACCCCGCTGGTTTCACAGCACCTGCTTAGCATCCACTTTCCAGCAGAGAGGTTGAAATGGGAATATTCAGCACTTCCCGAGAGCATCCCCCTCCAAGGCATCAGGCTGATGCTGCTCGTCAGCACTTGGAGGGATCATGCAGGAGTAAGTCAGCAGGACTGAGCTGTTTCCGCTTGGGCTCGGCGGAGGGCTGAAGAAGTGCTACAGCCAGGAATTAGTAACAAAAGGGCCTTGTTCTCTTGCCAGCCATGAGCTAACTCAACAAGGCTCCCCCGGTTTCTCCTGCTGGCACCACTGCCATGAGAGCAGAAGGGGCTCAGCATCACGGGAAGTTCCCGTGGGCTCATTTCCAACCGGGAGGATTAACAAGAAGGGTCAGTCCCTGCCCTGTCCCCTCTGCCCGCAGCGTGCTCCATGGAAAGGGGCTTAGCTGGGCTCTGCTCTGGGGAGATGCCCAGGTGACCCTGGAGCAAGGTTCTGGCCCACCTGGGCTAGAGCATTGTTCAGAAGTATTTCCTGGGGAAAGAGCATTTCACAACAAGAGATTTGCAAAGATGAGACATGCATGAGAGAGACTTTTCCCAGCAAATGTTGCTGTCACCTGCCAAGGCCTGGCAATGGTCTGAGCTAAGAGCAGAGCATGAACTGCTGCTTGGTCCTTTGGGAAGGGACAGAAGGCTGGAGGAACAGCCTGAAAGATTCATGCTCCACTTAGTGTTGCTGTCAATAAACAAGTGTTCTCCGTGCCCCCTGTCTCCTGTAGAAAAGGAGCCTCCACCAGCGGCTGCAGGCTGAAGTGGAGGGAAAGGAGGATGAAAAAGGATACCATGAACCAGAGAAGGGTAAGAGGTGCCTTGGGCAGCAGCTTGTCTGCAGTCCACCCCGGCTCCGTGAGCAGCAGCAGAGAGGATAGGGGTCACATCTCCTGGGAGTTCCATGCCCATCACCAAACCAGCCCTTGGCTGCTAGGGCAGGTCCTGGCTCCTGCAGATACTGCTGGAGCAATGTTGGACCAACATCAGCATCACACACACAGGCAAAGCCTGGAGGGGGGTGTCTGCTCCTCCTACCTGCCTGGTTTGTCGTGATGTTGGCGACTGCAGCTCTCCTGGACTCCAGGCTGAGGTCAGACACACCGTTGACGGCCTCCACCCAAAAGGAGTAGTTGGTGTGGGCCAGGAGGTTGGTCACCGTCAGCGCTCCCTGCACCAGGCTCATCTGCTGGGGCATGAAGCGGATCCCACTGCCGCACGCCTCGCACTGGCCAGCGTCCCCCGCGCAGCGCCTGCAGACCACGTTGTACACGATGTCAGCACGTCCCCCCTTGTCCAGGGGCGGGCCCCACTCCAGTGTCACCGAAGTGCCATTTACACTGGAGATCAGGTTCACAGGAGCAGAGGGGGGCCCTGGAAAAAAATCAGAGGTTCAGGCAGAGCCGGGGCTACTGAAGCGTGTTGGGACTGGCAGAGCATGGGACCAACAGGGAGGTGCACCTTGGGCAGCATGTACCTGCACGTACAAATGATGCTACAGGGAAGACAGAGCTGCCCAGAGCGGGAAATGCTCCAAACAGAAGACAGCAAAGACACAGACAAGTTTTGAGGTGAAATGCCATGGAGGTAAGGTGCTCTGGATCAGGATGCCAAGTGCCAGGCAGGGAAGAGCTGATGTTTGTTCCAGGGGGAAGCAGGAAGCAATGGGGATGTGGGAAGATTTTGGGGGAAGAGCCAAGGTGACAGTGGGCTGGAGGGTGGAGGGCAGGACCTGCTCATCTAAAGGGAAGGGTAAACTTATATTTCCTAGGGAGATTAACAGCCTTGAGTGGCTATGCCCTAGGGAAACACAAGTCAGATGTTGCTGACCCGTCTTGCACCCCGGCTTCAGCTAGCAGCCTTTCTGCCCTCCTGGACCAGCTGCAGAGAGGAAGACTTCTCTTGGGATGCTCTTGTCCCCTTGTAATAGCACTGGGCCCCTCAAAGCAGCCTATTACAGAGAGCTGAGTGGAAACCATATAGCAAGCCTGGTGCCACCATCCACCCACAGCGAGGGAGAGTGCAGCAGCACTTGCGCTGCCCCATGGCCTCCTGGGGCCTGACCACCCTGGGCATTTCTGCAAAGGAGAGCAGCCAGCAAGTGGCTGACACGCTGGCTGGTGTGTGAGCAGGCGAGCTTGCTGGCAAAGCCATGGTTTCACCCTGCTCCGTTGCAGGAGAGAGCCCTGGGAGGGGAGCAGACACTGGCCAGGGATGTTTGGAGAGCAGCAGGACGAGGATGAGACAGAGGACAGCGAGGGAGTGCAGCTAAGGGGGTCTCAGCTCACGTGCCGAAGGGAGACCCGGGGTTGAAAGGCTGCTACAGCGCCTTGGGCAGCACGCAGAGAGGCAAGAGTGCATGATGGCCTCAGCCCAGGAGCATCTGCTGTGTCTGAGGATGTGACACCAGCCCTGCCGCAGCGCAGACGGGCGCCTGGGCAGTCAGGGTACTCACGTGTGCAGGCGGCCGAGGGAGGGTCCTGCACCGCCCTGTAGAAGCTGCTGTCGCAGCGGCACACGCGGGCCGCCCGGCTCTCCGAATGGCTGTGCAAGGGGCACTTTGCACACAGCTGGTCCCCGGGGGCTGACTTGTAAAATCCCAGCTGGCAGGCTGCAGAGGAGGGAACGGGCAGAGGTCAGCGGGATGCTCCCCACAGCTTGGCTGGCTTCCACCAGCACAAACTGGACCCCACTCTTACCCCCATCCCAGTGCATGGGAAATCAGCCCTTCTCCCCAGCGTCTGGGTGAGTCCCCCCTCCAGCTGTCCAGCTGGAAACCGAGCTCTATGAAAACTGCTTTTGTCTCTCCCCCAGGCTGTACTTACTGCCATCCTGGTACCTGTTCCCCACTGTTTCATAAGCAGACTTGGGTGCCTCTGCTGTTCACGAGCTGCCTGCAAAGCTCGAGGTGCTCTCCTTGCACCCGTGCCTGCTGCCCAGAGCTCTTCCCACTGCAGCCACCCCTCTGGGCCACCGCCTGGCCTCAGGGCAGGGAGCGCTGTGAACATCAAACCAGGCAGCACTGGAAATCACCTTGTAAACTATTCTAAGAACCATCATTTATGGGGCAAATTTATGGCACAGTCCTCACTTCACAGTGGTTGCCACCCTACTCACGCTGGGTGTGCCGAGGTGCCCAAGAGCATCCATCTGGGCAGTTTCAAGAATTAAAAGCTCCGCACCTGGGACATGGTGCACGTCCCTCTGCAAGTCCCTGGTGTGCTGCTATATGAAGCGACAAATTTCCTTGCACAAAACAAGGGAAAACACCTTTTCTTGTTTCACGTTGCAGCAAACTGGCAGTCCATGCACGCTGCCTGCTCTCTGCAGAGGCACAGCAAGGCCAAATGAGCCAGCCTGAGTTTTTTCTGACAACACGACCCGCCTTCAGTTGCTCTGCCTCCTCCTGGTGCTGGGGACTGTGCAGCAGGGGCACACGCTCATCCCACGCCAGGGCTGGGATCGGTCTGCTCCATCCTACCCCCACCTCTCCCAGCAGCCCCTTGGGTGAATCATTTGTCACACAAACAAACAGCTCGTCTCTCGTTAGGAAAATCGATTAGCTCAGGAGTGACATGTGGCATGTCAGGTATCTGTCTGGGGGTGGAAGGATCTGTCCTCTCTTGCAGATTTCGATTCCAAGTAAGGAAAACAGGCTCTGTCTGGGTCCCCGTATTCATCAAGTACTTCTAGGACCAGTTCCAGTGATTCAAGCATTAATCCTGGCTCTGACTCATTTCTGATTTTCCCTACTGAGGCAGTAATACCTTCATTTTCCCGTCTTTACCCCCAGTGGCCACCTCTGCATACTGCCTCAATTTTTGCTTCCAAACATGTAGAAGGGTTTTGTTTGCAATCCAGCATCCCTGGTGGTCTGGGTCCCTCCGTGCTGGCTGTTTGTTCTGCTTCTAGGTGCTGATTTGTTTTCTTATTAATAACACTCCTTTCCTTGCCACAGATCTCCCTGGACTGATTGCTGCCAACATATCTCACGTATCACACGCTGCACAGTAATACAACGGCCTCTTTATAACCGAGCTACTTCCAGCAATGGCAGTTGAAGGCTGTGCTGCAGCCACACACATCCCTGGTGGCTTGCTGGTCCCTCTTCAGACTCTGTCACCAGCTTCTGCGGCAGTTTTGCACTGAATGCTACTTTAAAGACAGGGCAGAAATACCACCAGCAGGATGTACGCGTGCTGCACATGCCAGAGATGTTGGTATCACAGGTTGGTATCACAGCTTGGTATAGCAGGCTGGAAAGAGCAAAGGCCAGAAGGTCCAGAGTGTGTTCCCAAATCCCTGCTCCTCCAGTCCGCAAATAGCATCAGAGCAAGGAGCAGAAATGCCCAGACTTGGGGATGCAAGGGAAGGCAGATGTGACTCAAGAGAACATCGCAGCAGCTCAGGGCTGGCTTTGCTCCCCAGCTCTAGACACCTTTCATCTCCTCAAGGACATCAGAAGAGGAGAGAAAACAGGGGAAGCAGAGCTGGGAGAGGAGGTTTGCTGTCCCTAGCCAACCACACCAAGGACAGCCAGGACATTTGCCAAGCTCTGGTGCTGACGGGTCCTCGTGATGCCACACACCAAGAGAGCCTTTACTGAATGCCCTCTGCCTGACGCTGCAGCACACTCTGGTCTGCAACCCCTTGGTTTTGGGTGTAAGGCTGAGACAAGTTACACCCTGTTCTCAGGTGCGGACAAATCTGGGGGGGTAGCCAGCTGGGGAAACAAAACAAACCAAATCTCTAAGACAGAAAAGTTCCCAGTTCCTCTGTGTGGGTGAGGATGAAGACACGGCATGAGCACAGCCTACCAGATGGGAACCAAGCAACGAGACAGCCCCGCAGTCCGTGCTAGCCAGTGTGCATGCCAGGATCTGCCGCCTTCAACTTGTTATATGACTCCCCCTTGTACCTGCAAACCACCGTCATCTCTACCCATGCAGGAACCAGCAACCAGGGACTCTTTATTCAAGAAGTGCTGGAGTGGTTCCCCCCACCAATATTTAATTAAGGGCAGAGAAATCAATGCTATATCAGGTACGGAGAGACAGGCCAGCAGGAAGGATGGGAACATGAAGCACAGCAGATTTGCACCAAGCAATTGTAATCACTTAGCATTTAATGCTGTAAAAAAACCCGTTAATTACCAGTAGCAATGATTTACAATTATTTTAGATGCACTCAGGGGGAAAATTATCCTAAATGACAAATTACAGGTGAATTTGTGCACCAGGGCAGAGCCGTTGAGAGCCACCTCCCAGCACCTGGACAGCACAAGCACATGAGGAGGCCTGGAGAGCAACTGGGGCTGGGGCAGGCACTGCTCTGGATGGGGTCATGCACCTCCATGTGTCTCAGTGCTTGCTTTAGATGGAAGCAGGACACACGCGCAAAGACTTTCGCAGGCACGGGAGACAGAGCATCAGCTTGGAACCTGCACAAGATATGAAATCCCTACAGTACAGGATGACAGGCATGTCCTGCTCTGGATTGAGCTCTCTCATGCCAGGCCAATGACATGTGGACGATCAGGACCTCCCAGGTTAGCTGTGGTAAGAGCAAACCATCAGGGAAGTGGCCAGTGAGAAAAATTCAGTCAAGCACACCAGGTCTAAAATCTACAGAGCTCCACAGCCATGGTTGTAGCACACATTGAAGCCACCAAACTCTGAAGCCACCCAAATCTGAAGCCACCCAGCAGGGAGGTGCAGAACTGCTGTCCTGCTGTCTTCACTGCAACCAGCCACTGCCGCCTGCCAGAAGTGCCCTCCCAGGAGCCCTGTAGAAGGTGGGGATTTCTTTTTTTTATTATTTTATGCAGTTGATACCCTTGCTCTGTGTCTGAGGATCTCAGGTCCTGTCTCTTTGTGGACCACCAGAAGTCCTGCTACTGGTGTCCTTCTGTCCCCAGCGCCATTCCCCCTGCAAAACCAAGCCAAGGCTGCCTGTCCTGACAGTTTCATCTCACAGTGTGGTTTTGCAGTGCACATGGAACAGCAGCAGACCTTCGCCTGCAGCCCAGCTCAAGACTTGCACATCTACACTGGGCTTGCAGCCCAGACACCTGGCTGGTCCCGGTGTCACAAGCAGAGCCTACAAGAACCGACACTAAACCTGTGCTTGGCAGAGCACATCTCCAGCCCTCTGTCGCATAGGTGGGTCCCCAATTATCACCCCAGACTCCTGGGGTCAATATCACGGGGCTTCCACTGATCCCCCCACCCTGCACGGCACATCTTGCCTGTTTTTCCCAGCCCACCAGCCCCACTCTCTCATGCATCTCCTGCTCAAGGGGTCCCGGAGCAGCAGGCTTGTCTCAGAAACAGCGAGCATGAGGAGGTCTCTGCCAGCCATCTGTAGTTCGGTCCATTTGTTTCCCTCCCTCTCCGTCCTCTGGGGACAGGACAACAGCTGCTAATAAGCTGGCAGAGCTCAGGAGATGATAGATGAACCTGTCGAGGATACGCTAGCTGCGAACGAGCCGCTCTCCTCAGTCTGAAGTCGCCATCTGGGACTGGTGCTCTGCAGGTGGCCCTGGTGGGACCACCAAGGGCTACTTCGGTGGGGCTGCAAATGTAAGCATCGACCCCGTGTCATTCACTCTCGGCTCCATCCTCAGCCCAGGAGATTTGGGCAGGGCGAGAGCATGGCTGAGAGGGTGCCGTGGGGCACCAATTGCCCCATTCCTTGACCCTGCAACAAAGCTGGGCACCAGCAAGCACCTGAAGAGCAGCTGTGTACCCCGCTTCGGTGGTGCTGGGAAGCGATAGAGATGGAAATAAGGGTGTCATAGCCACTGTGACAGTCAGAGACAGGCACCAGTCCCAGAGCCCTCCAGGCTGCAGGAGAAGCTAGCACAGAAAATCCCAGCTCCTTTCAATCCCGTTTCAGTATGATGCCTCCAATCTCAGCTCCCACATGACACAGACACTGAAACGAAGCACGTTATTCACAGTCATGGCTTAAAAAGGGGCATCTGCCTCATTGTCCCAAATCTTGTGCTTTTGCAAGGCTGTGCTCCCCTTTCCCTGCAATCCCAGGTCAGCCCAGGCTCTGCCCCCAAATTGGTCAGTGGTCTGGAGGGAGTTTTGGGGACTGGCTGGGCTAGCTCTCTCAGGCAAACTCTTGGTCCTTAGATCATGCATCACCCCATGGCCCTGCTGATGCTCTGTGCATCTAGCCCCTGAGCACCGCCTGACAGCCCTTCACACAGCCCAGTTCCCACCTTGCAGCCCTTTTGCACACCTCACAACCCTTCCCACCCCCAATATTACCTTGTAACCCATCACACCACTCTACACACCTGAACTTGTCTCATATCACCCCAGACTCCACCTGGCATCACCTCCCTGCTGCTTGGCCCTTTTTCCCACAATTCAACCCATCTCACACTCCTTCGCACCCCCAAATGTCGCAGAGAGGGAAACAGGGGGAGTTTGCACCCATGAAGATTTTGCAAAGCTAGCAAAACCCTACGCATCAGGCTGCGAGCAAATGGCACGTGCAGCAAAGGGCACCCTGCACAGCTTCTTGCTCAACACCCAGCTTTCACAGCCACCAGGACAAGCGGTACAAAGAGTGTCCCGCTCTTCCAAGTCGAGTAATTCCACTTGTAGTGCTGGGCAAACTGGAACCATGGTGGTCCAGACTGGCTGCATCCCAAACTGGACATCTGCATGGTGCTGCCATAGAAAAATCAGCAGGTCTTGCCTCTTGCCTTGAATTCAGTACTGTTGAAAGCCCCCCTGGCTCTGCCCTGTTCTTCTTCCCTACATCTTTTTTTTTTTTTTTTTAAAAAAAAAGAAAAAGTCAGGAAACATCCCAATCCCAGTTTGCTGTGAGTGCTGCTCTGCTGCCTGGTGCAGACACCCTTCTGCGGTAGCAGAGTTAAGGTGATGCTGCGCAGACTTATGTAGGTGAGACAGCCTGGCACGCTCTTGGAGTGAAGGCTTTTTTATAAAGCTTATCCAGAGAAACACTACAGCTTGCAGGAGCCAGATGGAAACAGGCAGCCTAATGCTAGAATTAGAAAAAAAAGCTGTTTCCAAAACTCATTCTTGTCAGAGGGTTTTAGACAGAACTATCCAAGGCTTCTGAAAAAAACATAGTTTCCACCAGACCAAAAACAGACCCAGAAAACTCTGTGTTCAGGAAGGAGTGGGGCCAAACGGGAGTCGCCCCTGCAGATGACGGCGCTGGGGGTGACCCTGCATCGCTGCTGCAAGGCTTCAGGGAGCAAAGATGCGTAAATGCAGAAAGCACATACAAAAGACCGAGAACTTAATCCCAGCCCCTGCAGGAACCAGTATGCAGCTTTGCAGGGTATGATGTGAGCCCTCTCACCACATGCATATGGCTAGGGATATATAGAGGGGCTGAGATTTAAAATAAGGGTGCCCAGCACTCCAGCAGAAGCAAGTGAAGAGCATCACAGGGGCCAGCACAGCCCTCGCCCCCGCACAGCTGAGCACCACCAGCTTTTGCATCCCTTTCTCTTTCATGGGGAAGCAGCAGCAGCAGCATCTTGTTTTCAGGAAGGGGAAGAAGTCGTCACACAGTGACATGGGTGGGATTTGGATCTCATGCCAAGTACAGAACAAATTTTTGGCACAGTCCTATTGCTCTGTGGGATGAGGAGCATCTTCCCCATGCAAGGCGATCACACCCAGCCTCCAAATATGCTGGTAGTGAATTTAAGGTTCGCAGCCTCCCATTGCACTACACCATCTCCAGTGTAAGGACTGGTGCAAAATGCCAGGTCTTTGCTGCAGGCTGCCTGTTTCTAAACTCCCCAACAACAGCTTCCCAGGCACCTGCACATTGGTAATCCAGAGCAAAAACCTGTGTTTATGTCCTGAACCTGGCCAAATTCTGTGGAAAAGAGGAGTTCAAATCAAAAAAAACCACATTCCAAAACTGGTGAAGGTCTTTGAGTGCTTCCAGATCCATCCATCACAGTCCAGCTGCTCTTCAGCACTTCTTATAGGGACTACAGAGACCTACCAAGCACAAATGAAATTTGTTTCATCCCCATCAATACCCTGAACTCCAGCCTAGCATCATTCTCACCCTTCATCTGTGTCAGCGGCTGAACACAGCAAACTCAGAGGAAAAGTGGCAAACAATAAAATATTCAGCCAGGGACAAAAAACGTATTGTTCTGTTGGTGGGGAAAGGGCAGCTCTGCAGTCTTCTCTGTCCTTTTTGTTTGTTCCTAACCAGAAAAAAAAAAAACACAACAGTTTTAGGTGTCGGGCGGGCTGCTTTGCTTTGTTTTCCTAGTAAATGCAATTGGCCACTTGCTTGAGTTTTAGAGGAGGGAGTGAACGTGCTGGAGATACTGAGATCACCTTGTCCTGCACCCTGCCTTCTCCAGCATGCTCGCTGAGCTGAATTAGCCATGCACACACAGCCAGCAGACCTGGGATCCAAGCAGACTAATTAGCAGCCAGGTCTGGGACTGCACCTGGAAGTCCTATTACGAAGCAAGTGTGAATCCAAGGGTGCCATCCCAGGGCTGGATAATCCTCCAGGGGAAGAAGTTTTTCCTAATGTCCAGCCCAAACCTTGCCAGCAATTTGTGTCTCTGACACATCTTCTTTGCAATCTGTTCCCATCTGAAGTCTGATACCTGGATCCTGAACAGTCCCAGCTTACGTGGTTTGGAAAACAAACTGGTTGGTTTGGGTTTGGTTTTTTTTTTTTTCTAGGGGTGCAGGGCTTTGCATGAGATAAACAGAAGGCGATATAATCTTACCAGCCGGTATTGCCTGCATTTGACGAAGCGGCTGACTGGCTTGCAAAGCAACAACGAAAATCTTGTGAGTTGCTAAGTTTCTTTGATTTTCTTGCCTGGTATCACTGAAAGGACATTTGCATAACTCCCATAGCGCATCTTCGAAACTATCACTGCTCCTGCCCTTGAAAGGTTTATTTTGGTACGCTCACGGCAGAAGCCCTCTGTGGTGGGCACCCAGGGCACTGGTGCAGTCTAGCTCTGGGTACGACAGCCTGGTACCCTGCCAGCGGACATGGGAGACTCTGAGCAGGTCTCACTAAGGTGCAACACAGCCACCAAGCCTGCGGCTCGGAGCTGGCATGTGTGCGCTGGGACCTGCATGAAAATTCTCCTTGAAATCCACACTGATTTGCAAAGAAATGCGAAATGTTCCAAGATGTTTGTTTGGAGTTGCAATGACAGGGTATTTTGACATACATTTATCTGTCACCTTGATATGTGGTAGGTATGCTTCCAGGCAGGACCTAAGGGAGGTGGAGCCCAGCCTGGTAAAGGGTGCACTGAAATCCCAGGTTTGCTGATTGACAGAGGCACATTTGTGCCCCCACGCACATTTTTGGGGGCCCCGTGTAGCTCAGAGCCAGAAAAAAGGGGGTTTGCTTGGCGCTAGCCCAGCAAGACCAATGTCCTTTTTCCAAACGAGTAGCCTGTATTGGCTGTTTCACGAGAAGACACAACACAAGGAGCTCATGGTTGCTCTGTGATGTTCTTACACAGGTGGGAAAAAAGTCACTGTTAGCAGAAAAAGGGGAGAGAAGCCTGAGGCTGCTCAGAGCATCTCTGACTTAGAAAGCGATAAGGAGTTCGGGGAGAGAAGGGAATACAGCAAGGCTCTGGTGGGCTCCCTTAACCCACTAGCATACCTTTCCTCCTCCCCGTGTGCTTCTCCACCCCTTCTGCACTGAGGGAAGGGAGCACAAGCTTTGGTCTCCCTGGGTACCCCCTATCCAGGGGCAAGCAGCATCCCCACCTGCAATGCACTGGGCAAGGGGTCTGTCCCCTTGTGCCCAAGCCCAAGGAGATCAGGTCGCATGCCTCCACCTTTTCTCACCTTCCAATATCAGCATCTGGACCACATCTGTTCACACAGCTGCAAAGGTTTGCTCTTGTGGCTGCAGGTCATCGCCCAGCCCAGCACAGCTGGAGTCCCTGTCTCTGACCTGGCTTCCCCTGCCAGTGGCTTCCCCTGTGTCATTTTGTCCCCTGGTGTTTCTAGGGCTTACCCTGACCCTTTGTGGCTAGGGTTGTGCCCACCAGCATGGAACATGGGTGACGGGGTGCAGCTGGATGGGGTTTCCCCTCCTCCCACACCGTACAGCTCTGCTCCCGCCTTGCCCCACAAGCTGGAGAGTCAGCCTCCACTGACTTTCTTCATAAAGGTCCATGGATACAAAACTGTATTCACAAGCACATAATTACCAAGCTGGGTATTTTCTCCTCTTAATTAGCAATGCCGTGGTGCTTTAATTGCTCGATTAAAGTTGCCCACAAGGAAGGTTTAAGGTACATTAAATTTGCTGATTGGTTCATCAGCATGAATCCCACCAACTGGAAAAAATTAACTGGCTTCCAGATTGCTAACCAGACTCTCCAGTTCCACTTCCACCAGCCATGTGCCACAGGAGGCACAAGGGAGCCCAGCAGCAGAGGTTTGTCCATGAGGGGCCAGCAGTCCTTCTCCTATTCCCATCTCTCCTTCAGTTTGGGAGCTGGAGGGGAAAGGGTCCCGGCAGAGACAATCCCTCTCTTCTCCTTGTCCAGAGGACACAGGCCATTTTTCAAGCTTAAGCAGACCTGGGTAAAGTCTACCCCAGGGCCAGATCCTTGTTCAGCCACACACATCAGACCCCTGTTTGGTAGCTGTTCTCGCTCAGCCCTGGCAGGCTACAAACACCCGTCCACACGTGCAAATGGGCTGATGGAGCAGCAACTGCTTAATTGTTGCTCCCTCATCACTGTTTTCCAGCCAAAGGCAACAGCCAAGCTGAAGCCTTTGAGCACCACAGAGGGAAAGCAGCCAGAGCAATCAGGACATCCATAGGCTAAGACGCCTGGTCCCAGACTTTTGACAAAAATGTCTGAACAGCGAGTCCCACTCCTGAAATCCATGGATATACCACAAAGATGCTCTTTGGGAACTACATTTCTGCCAAAGGCTCATCCACCCGCTCTGAGAGCAGGGAAGGGGGGCCTGTCCCTTCTGTTTTACCCTTTGTCATTTGTTTGTTAAAGAAAAAGCTTCCTGGGAGATTCTGCGCTCCTGGAGGTCTCTGTGGCTGGTGGCTGGCTGGATGGATGGGTTTGTGTCAGCTCCCAGAGAACAGCACCGTGATTCGTAGCCATGGCACTGCCACTGGTGGTCCAAACCGACTCTCTGCACATGTACAACTCGTGATCGGCTACCGGTCTTACCCCAGCGTTCCAGTTTTGCTCACTGATAGCTGGTGACAGGCACAGCCCAAGGAATAATTCAGATCCGCCCCAAGATGCTGACCCCAATGCACGGGCCACAGCCCCAAAGCCTTGGTGGCTCAGGAGCCCAGCAGCCCTCCCCAGAGAGGGGCTGGCCAGGGCTGGTAGGAGGGGTGTGGGTGAAGAGCCGCTCTCCTCACCTGCCTGAGCCTCCCTGTCCAGCTCTCCATCCATCCACAGGACATGGTATGCACGTCCTGGCTCTCAGCCTCACAGCTGTTTGAGGAGGTGGCTTGTGGGTTTCTTCCCTTCCTACAGAAGCAGACCCAGGGTTAAAGTGCTCCCCTTTCTCATTTCTCTAATTGCACTGACCTTATTGAAATTGGTCTCTATTTGTCCTGTACAGCAGCTGCATATAAATAAGGTGAATTATGCTGTTTGTCTTCTTATTTGATAAATTGCTGGGACAGATCCTTTTCACTTATGCTATTGCTTATTTTGCTACTTAGGCAGAGCAGTTGCTATTTGCTGTGTGTAAGAGACACTAACATGTCTTGCTGTGGACTGATGCGCTTCAAGGAGGACAGAGCAGCACATCTGAGGCTGGCTGTGGATGATGGGGGTGAGGGAAGCAAAGTCCTTCAAAGCCTTGAAAACAGAGGGGAAAAGCGAGTGGGGCAGCAGGGCTGTGCTGCCCTGGGAGAGAGACCCCAAGGGGTTTCATCCTTGGGGTGGCTGTGGCAGAAGATGCCGTGGGACTAGAAGCTGGGGATTTTAGGAGCTGGCAGACCCCAGGACCCCATCAGCAGCTGTGGCAACTCCTGCTCAAACCTGGTTCCCACCCAGTAAGGCACTGCAGCACCCATGCCCAGCCACAGCTGGAGAAGGCGGTCCTGCGCCTCTGAAGATAAATCAGGCAGATGCATGAGGCACAGATACGGGCGACAAATGTCTTGTGTGATGCAGGGCTGTGACACATCTGATGCCAGGCTAGTTGGTGGCCACCTTAGTGTGGTCCTGACTGCAGTGCCCCTGGGCTGAGATCTGCCCACCCCAATCCCATGGAAACTGCCCCTTACATCCTTATGGCAAACACCAGGACATCACAACAAGATGAAACGTATGGATCCCGCTGGGGGAAGTGCAGGGAGTCAGAGATCCCAACCACCACCCTGCTGCCCAAAGAAAGGGGCATCCAAGGTGATGGCTGACAGTAAAGGGAACGAGAGGCAGAGCAGTTCCCCAGGTTCCTACGCACCCTCCACCACGTCCCACCTCGCCCCGTCCTTCCCAGCTCTGTGGCACATCTTTCCTTCTCCTCTGAAGGGCTGGGAACAGCTCTGGCCATGATCTGGTTTCCTGAGCTGTCTTCCATCACTCTGGCAGGTCCTTAGAAAAATGAACGTTAAAGAGAAGGGGGAGAAACCTCCACTGTTCAAACATCTTTAGCTTTGACAAATAAGGCATCCACCTGTGAAAGGCGGAAGGAAATTAATTTGGAATCACATTTTAAACACTGCCATAGAGGCAAAGTATCTTCTCTCTAATTTTTTCCCCCCAAGCAAAAAATGAATTTCCCTGGTATTTATAGAAAGATTATTAGGGCCACAAGGAGTGATTTATATCATCTCATCCCTGTGACGGAGAATGAAAAATTGCTGGGGCGACAGCCACTGGAATCCTGCTTTTGTCTGCCTGACAATTAAAACGGCTAATTTCCAACACCGACAGATCCGCTGGGGTTATAAATCATTCCGGAAAGGCACTTTTCACTGTGAAAAATGAACTCTGCCCCAATCAAGCACAAGAAGCTTAGATCAGAGATTTGCATCTGTTTGTTTTCGTGTGTAAATATATGTACTCCTGCTCCACACCCACCCACCAAAGGAGATGCTAGGAAGGAGGTGCTGCCCCTGCTAGCTGGAGGCTGGGCTATCAAACTCCCTGTGCCAGGAGCTGGAGAAATGGGACAGGGAAGGCAGGAGGGCGAGACGACACTGAGGTCAGAGCAAGTCCAGTCACATTTCTGTCCTGTTTCTGATGCCACAAGGCCTGGAGATCTTCACCTGAGAGCACTGCTGGTTGAGCAGCATGGGTCTGAGTTGGTCTGCAAGCAGAAGGGCCAGCTTCTGCCTGTGTCCACCCCACCTGGGGAGGCAGGCTGGACCATGCTTCCTCCTGTGGTGTGCCGATGGGAAGGAGCAATCCCGCCGGAAAAGGGCAGGAGGGCAGATAAGGAGCTCTCCCACAGTTTTGCTCTCAGGAGAGAGACAAATGTGTCCAGGAAAACACAGGAAAAAGAGGCAGGCTGAGCACAAGACTGATGCCAGGGCTTCCCTCAGCCTCCAGGCTTTGAGGTGGTGATCTCCTGGGGCAGAGCCTGCTGTATGGGACCATAGGAGGGGGAATATGGAGAAGGGGTGTTTGGACCTTCTGAACCAAATCTCCAACTCACAGCTCCTTGCAGTCGCAGAGCTGGGACCAGCTGTCCAGGCAGCCCATGGCAGTGCCCCCTCCCATGGTAGCACGTGCCTGACCCCGTGCGCACTTAGCACCCACTCTTTAACATGGGAAAAGAAGACCCTTTCTGAATTATCAGACCTATCCCAGGATGACTTTCAAATCAATGGTCGCAGGCTGGAGGAGTTTCAAATAGAAGCATTTATTCTGCTTGTCCTTCCCACTCTGCATAGCTGGGGACCCGCCGGGGCCGGCGCGGGTCCCAGCGGCACCTGGATGCATTCCAGTCCAGCATCGGACGTCCTAACCTTGCATCAAGTCTCCGTAAGACAAATGCTCCACTTGACGTTTCCACAAAACTCAAACAAAAACTCCACGCTCTTATTTGTGCTGCTCCTCTAAACACCTCCCATAAAGAAACCAAGAGCAAACAAATCTGTGCGGAGGGCTCTCATGGGGAGCCCCAAGCACCGTGCTCTGTACACACACATCCCCGTGCCTGGTGCATGGCTGCTGCTGGTCACCCCGCTTCCTTATCGCAGTTTGTACAGTCGGCAGCCTGACGTCTGCCCAGCGGCACAGAGGGCCCCCGGGAAGGCTCTCTGCACCCCCGGATGGCAGGGCTCTGCGGCAGCCCCGGGGAGGGGTGATGGATGGACACGATAACCTTGTTTCATAAAAGCTCGGTGGTTTTCTTTTTGCATTCCTCACTGTCAAACCCCCTGCCAAAGGGAAGCAAGCAGTGGGGCATTTTGGAGAGATCACGTTGTGCTTTGCTGGAGTGCACCAGCAGAGATCTCAGCAGCAACCAGAGCTGCTGGGGACATCGGGCTGGGACCTCTGGGCCACACGCTACACAGTAGAGCAAGATAGAGCCAGGGCAGCCCCTGTCCCAGTGCCAGCCTTGTTTCAAAGCCAGTCCTCATCCCAAAGCCATGCCCTGTACAGCAGGACCTGTCACAGTGAGGCTCACAGGAGCTCCCAAGCAGCTTGCTGGTGGTACCAGTGACACATTTTGGAAGCATGAAGCCGGCCAGCAAAGGCTTGGGCAGCCCTTGGCCTCCACAGAGGCTGTCTGTCCAAGTTTTTGTGAGTAGGCTTCTGTCCTCAGCCCTTCCCCAAAGAGGCAAGAGCCCCTTGCAGCCATCCCTCCCCTTGCAGGCACCGCTAGCAAGAAGCAGGGACTCACCCATGCAGGAATCCCGCTGCTCTTCGTAGCCAGCACTGCACACGCACTTCCCGATGGGCACCAACCATTCTCCCTCGGCACTGCAGTACATTTTGGGGGTGTCCCTCTCCTCTGAATGGCCCACGCACTCTCCCCGCACTTCCACCAAGGAGGACGAGTCCGCCCCAGTCACAGCCTCGGAGAAGGACGCTAAGTTCCTCACCATTGCCGGGCACTTCTTGTAGTACACGCGCACCGAAACGATGGCGATACAAGCGCCTATGTCCTGGAAGGCCAAGTAGAAACCCCTCTTGCTCAGTGGCCCCACGCCTCGCACCTCTGTGTTCAGCTTCAGGCGCCTCACCCCCAGGTCCACGTTGGTGAAGCTCTCATCAGCTGCGATGGTGTCAATCTTCATAAACTGGCTCTCCCGGGTGCTGGTGCCCAGGTCCCGGTCGGACTCCAAGTAGTAGAGGTTGAAAGTCTCCTTGCAGGTGCCCAGCACGCCTGGCATGCTGTTACAGTCCCGCAGCGTGAATTTAATCTCTGCATAGACCCGCCGCGCACCGTCCCGTTGAACCCAGTTGGTCCGTAGCCAGTTGTTCTGGTTGGGGGTCATGACATTACAGACCTGGTAGGTGTGGATGGGGCTGAAAAACTCATCCATTTCATTGATTGAATCCCACTGTGGGACAGAGAGAGAACAGGTCATTCCAGACGTCCCCGAACACCGGGTGAGCATGGCGCATGCAGGAGTCTGTGCCATCACCCACCCCGGGATAAACTCCCTCTGCTCCTGCAGCTGCGCCTGGACGAGAGATCGCTGCTGCCACAGGCCAAAGGAAAATGAGGATTAGCAGGCTTATCCCAGCACTAATTTGGGCAGTAACTCTCACAGCCCACCCTGAGGCAGAGCTGGGTGAACTACACCCCTCTTCGCAGACAGGAATGCTTGCACAAGTCTGATCTGATGGCAGAAACTGATGGCAGTGTGTGTTTGGGAGGGCTCCAAATCCTCCAGACCATGTCTGCAAGTCCCTTTTCTTGGTGCTCAACCTGCCATTCACAGTAGCAGCAGGAAGGCACCTGTGTGGTGCTCACCTGGGTCTCTTCTGGCTCATGCAATCTCCGTGCACAAACTAAACAAGCCACTTTCCAGCTGGAGAATGAGCTTCAGGGTGCATACCATGGGGTGAAGGGGGAGCATGCAGTGAACACAGGACTTCCAGCAAGAAATGGGGGCCCATGGGGGCTCAGAGCCCCCTTCTTCCCAGGCAAGGTGAGGTCAGTGTGGTTCCTTGGTGTGAGCCCACAGTGCTCAGCCTGGTTGAGAGGCTGGGCTGGGGGCTGGCTCTGGGAACTCGGGGGCTTACAGCTTGTCAGCTCTGGGGTTAAAATTCAGTGTAGCAGTGGCAGCAGGGTGACCTTGGGGAGGAGATGCTGGGCAAAAGCAGGTTGCAGCAAGTAGGATTGCAATGGAAGCATGGTCTGGGTGAGTTTAGAGGGACAGGGACATTTGTGTCATCCAAGGGAGGGATGCTAAGTGGTTTTGACTGATGAGAAGTGAGAAGTAGTGAGATTTTGGATACAAATGAGCTCCATAGCTGAGAGGCAAGTTGAACTTAGTTGTTGGGGGCTACAGGACACTTCTGGGGGCCTGCTCTTGCCTTGCCTGTCCCCCTCTCCACCCTCTCCAACCCCACCAACCCTTCACCAGGACCCACAGACTTTCCATTCTCTGGGGGCTTCCCACCACCTCTTCAGCTCACATCCCTGTCCAAACCAGGCACACCAATCACATCCCCAATGGATGGGTCTGGACCTCTGAATTCTTCTTATGTGAGAAGGAGGAGGAGGCAAAGCAGCAGAGGAGGACTTCAAACCTTCTGACTTTTCCCTGGACTTAACAACAGGCTTTGAAGATGCCTGAGTCCCACCGCCATGCCTAAGTCCAGCTGTGAGGGACAGCCCCAGACGCAGCCCTGCAGAAGCTGGGGAAGGTACTGGCACCCCTGCAGCGCTTGCTGCTCTGCCTACCAAACCATCTCCCCCCACAGCCTCAGCACCTCCCTGCCTGCACCTCCCTCGGGCTGCCGGCTCTGCCTGCACCGCGGAAGGCAGCTGAGAGGAGCAGCCCCCCACCTCAGCACTGTGCGTGCCCTGCCTGCCTGTGGGGGGGCTGGGGGAGCCAAGCAAAGCTCCTGCAGTGATGCACAGAGCAGGAAAACAGATCTTTTAAGCAGCATTGCAAGTACATTAAAAGAAACCCCGGGCTTGCTCTGAGAGGGCAAAAATGGTGTTTTCTTATGCGAGTGGTGATCCGTGTTTCATTACAGACGCAAAAACAAACAGCAGCCCAGAGAGGAGCCTGATGCTCAGCTCAGAGGGGGTGAGCCTGAAGACTTCACCCCAGTGACTGTGGGAGCTGACAGGGATGCAGATCTGCTGGGACAGGCACCCGACAGCCTTGCTGTGTGGCCACCAGTGCTGCGGTGGCAGGACCTGGCTAGAGGAGGGCATCACACCTCCAGAGCGTAAGAGATATTGGAAAGAGGTTATCCATGATACCTGTAAGAGAGCCTGCTCCCTTCTCCCCTCTCAGATGGGAAAGTCCTTCCTCATTTAACCTCCTTGGCCTCCAGCTCCTGGGGAGGAGGTGTTGCTGTGCCTTCTGCTAGGGCTAGGGTGATCAGAGCAGTCATTTTGGTGATGTACATCTTCAAAACTCCCCCAGCATCTCGCATTTAGGAGAAAATTCTGCTTCTCACTCCTAAAGAGCTTAAAGCAACCTGGAAAAGGCAGCAGCTCCAGGTGCAAACTTCAACAAAAGCTCATTCAGAGGGGAATATACTGGCGAAGGGTGTGAAAGTCAAGCCACTGCCAGGAGAGAAAAATATTTCTGGTTCTTTTAAAAAAATTGTTTTCTGAATTCCAGAAATGCCCAGGTTCATCCTAGGTCCTAGGATCACTGAAGACCTGCTCTTCACCCCAGCACTCAGGTGGACAACATGGAAAGGGGCCAGGCTACCTGTGCGCTTTACTGGAGGGGTGAGCAGCAGCACCCCTCTTATTATGCCTCAGCTTCCCCAGCCACAGAGATGAGCCCACAGAAGGTGCTGTGCCACCCAGGATACGCTCCTGCCGCTTGGCCGAGGGGTACAGGGGTGCCCTGAAGTGTGTGCGGCAGCAGGCACAGCACAGCTCCCCGCACACCCCTGCACCGGGGCCGGCGGGAGCCAGCCAGCTCCCCGCTCCTGTATTAACGTGTGCACACACTGCGGCGCTGCGGAGGGTGTGGAAGTCGTTGTCAAAATTAATCGAGCACAAATTAACAGAACATCTGTTTCCTGTCTTTTCTCTGCTGAGTTCCCCAGGGGGGAAGCGAGGCAGAGCTGTGCATGGGAGGAGACACGCGGGGCAAGGGCAGAGCTGAGGGTGGCGAGCAGGGACGCTCCCCACAATGCGCAGCCAGCATCCCTCTGCAATGTCTGTGGAGCTCAGGACTCTCCAGGAGCACCCGGCAAGGGAAATATGAGATTATTGTGTGCACCAAAATGCCTTGACCTCCAGCTCGTGTGGTTGCTTTGGGTCTCCAGACATTCACTTCTCTCCCAAACCTGGCAGAGGAGACAGTGCTCATGACCGTAGTGCTGGCAGCGTCCTCACTGCTGGCAGAAAGCAGGGAGCTAAATGCCCATCTCCAAGCACTGGTAATAGTCAGCATCGACCACAGGGGAGAACTTGGAGGGTTTTGCATTTGCAGCATCGCTCTTTCAAACTTCGTGCTTTTTTGCACAGCAGCTGGACTGTCAGCTCTTTCCCAGGGTCGTACATAGCACCTTGGGATCCCAGCCTGAGACTAGCCCAAAACATCACACCTGTACCGCTGGCCTACAGGGCAAGTGCTCTGCCATCGGTGGGGATGCATGAAGGGAAGGCAGGCCACCTGAACTGGTGGCTCGGATGCCACAGGTGCATCTTCCAGCATCCCACAAGGCAACACAGGTCCCACGAGCTCTGCCAGGTCCCAGGACCTGCCGGGCATTTGGGATGGAGGGACCCGCTTCAGGAATCCCCAAAACTTGAAGGGTTTTTCTGTTTCACCTTAACTACAGGCTCTTATGGCCAGGGAGAAGAGTCTCTGACGCTGGGTACCATCGGTTCAACAGCGCAGGCACTGCGCACACACCCAGCCTCCTGGCATCGCCTGCTCTCGGCTGAAGGTTTGAAGTTGCTTTCATTAAACGAAGCTCAGCCCGGCCCCCATCATTGCGATAAGATCCCCTAGCGAGACGGAAATGAGGACATCATAATTAACGTGGTAAGTGCACACATTGGGGGGGACGGGCAGCACATGATTGCATCTGTATTCAGGGGCTTGCCTAAGAGTTTAAATTAAAGTCAACACCAGTTATAAAAAAATTTGCCAGATTATGAAAGGCGAAAGATGCAAACACCAGATATCTGGGCGGCTAAGCAAGGTCTTAGAAGTCTCCCAGGGCCTGTGTGGTGCAGCAGAGTGGGGAGAAGGAGGAGGAGGAGTGGAGGCAGTGAACACGCAAGGAGAGACCACGTCCCCCTGGAGCTCAGCCTCCCAACCACCCTCGCGCTGCCCACAGAGGGACCCAAGGGTTGAGCTCTCCCCAGCCCTGGGACAGCTTCCAGGAGGGATGCCAGGCCTGCCTGGCAGAGCACAGCTTTTGCTGCTGCTGAGACATCCAGCACTTTCCTTCCTTCCAAGAGCAAGCACTGAGCTATGGCACCTCCCAGGAGCTGCCGGGTCCCTCACACCACTGTCACTGAGAGAGAAAAAAAAGAGAAGGACGTTATTGCAGCTATAAATCATTAGATGGGAGGCGTTAATGGAGATAATCCCCATGAAATCAGTCACTGCTGTGGCTAAGGAGGGATTTGTCAGGCAGTTAACTACTCTGAGTTTCACTGCAGGTGATTAACTCCTGGTAGTGACCAGCGTCTGGGGAATTAGCAATAACCCAGCATTTACTGAACAAGCACCAGGAGATGAGCTTTTATCTCAATTACTAGTCTAAATCTTTATTTTTCAATGTTCCATTCCTACCCATCTTTTTTTTTCAAAGAAAATGAGTTTCGCCACAGCTTGCCCTGTAACTTGCTGGTATTCCTGGATCCAGGCAGAGGCTCCTGGTTGGAAGAGAAACCCAAGAAATGGCACAAGGACATCAAAGTGATGGAGGGCAGAAGAGATGGCCTGGGCAGATGGGAGAGCCCCAACATCTTTTGGTGCTCTGAGGAGAAAGACATGTCCCTGAAGGGGGTCGAGGTGGCAAGCACACAGCACAGCTCGGGCTGGGGACAGGGTTTTTGCAGGGTGGGCTTGGGGCAAAGGGAGACCCTGCTCTGTGAAGAGCTGGTGTGTCAGACAGGGTTCATCCAAGCCCGGTTGTTGGCTGCAGGACCAGAGCCAGGCAAAAAAAATCCCCTGCCCCACAGGCTTTGCTCTGCAAACATTTCAGTCCCGGGGCGTTTACAGTAGCACTGTACTCCAGCATGAAATCCCCATCCCTGTGCGCAAACACTGCTGAGAGACTGTCCTACGGGCAGAAATGTGTCGTCTGTGCTCTCAGCTGGTTGTTTAAGCAAATCTGGTGCCTTTCTGCCAGTTTTCTCTCTGAGCTACTGCAGAATGAGGGAAGAGCACTGTTGGCTAATTGTGCCCAGGGCCCTCAGGATGTGCCCCTTTACCAGGAGCAGAGGTGCAAACCACCTCCGAAGGTCTTGCCTGGTGTTCCCACCAGCAAAGCCAACATGGAGCGTGCTGGGCTTTGGGGGAGCTGCCTGGGAGGCAGATGCCCACCAGCTCTCTAGGCTGAACCCAGCCCGTGCAGCGATGGGGATGCTGTGGGGCCAGGCCACGGCGGTGCTGGTAGGGGGCAGACGGGGAGGTCGTGGGCAGTATGGGAGGGCCTTTCTCCGGCACTCAAGGTGCTCCCATTATAATTAGCTTTTGCAAGGCATCATTCAAGCTCCTTAGATACCCGGTGTCTGAACAAAATCATTTCCTGTTTGACTTTGTAAATCAAAGTAGACGATACAATAATTATTAATAATATGTTGACTTATCTCATCAGCGTTTTAATTAGTCAGTAGAAAAGCAATTTGCAAAGGGGCCGATCAGGCTCCCTCTGATCCAGCAGGTCATGTGCCAAGCAAGGAGAGGGGACAGAAGGGCACTGGGGCACTGGGGCAAGGAGAGCTGGGAAACCAGAGGCACAGAAGGGGAAGGGGCAGTCTCTTTGACGGCACCGATAAGAGTTTAATTTTCAATGCAAAGGGAATTGTTCTGGGGATGGAGCGAGCTGCAAAGCTCCTGGGAGCCCTTTGAAGTTATAATTGAGAGAAGCCGCAGCCTGCAGGACAGGGATGCTCCCCGTGACCCTTCCGCTTCCTGCACGTGTCTCCGAGGTGGAGGTGAGGGGGGGGATGCAATTAAACCCCTGAGCAGCAATTACAGACAATTACCCCTCAGTTAATTGTCTGGCAAGAGGAAATGTCAAAACAGGCCACGCATGCCTCCCTGATGGCTTGGCACTCCCCAGGGCCGATGGTGCTGCTGACCCCCACTGTGCCCGTTGCTCCCAGCCCCTTGCTCCTCTGCTCTTGCTGGCCACAGCAAACCCAGAGAGGGAAAAAACCTTCCTGTGAGGCAAGTCCACCTTGCCCACAGGTGTGATGAAAACATCAGGACTTTGCAACTGGTACCCTTCCAGTTTTGCACTGCTAATGCTTTGGACCGCTGCCCTGGCTGTGCGGGCAGCTCTGGGATCTCCCAGTCTAGAAGAGGAAACCTGTGAGACTGCTGCCAGAGAGGTGGGACAGGACCTGCAGGTGCTGGAAAAGCAAGCCATAGGGCACTAGGGACTGAGCTAGCAGACACGAGCTCACTTCTTAAGCTCCTCAGGCTGGGGACTGGAGCTCTGTGCTGTTTAGCACCAAGCAAAGACCCAGCCAGAGCTACCCACATCCCCACTGTCACCCATACAGTCACCCTGGGCACTGGGTAAAGCAAAAACAAGCGTGACTTCAGCTGGGGAGCCAGGGTCAGCAACGCTGTCTCTTGGCAGGAGGATGCTGTGATGGATGTGTCTGTCTGTGGATGAAGCGTAGACACTTGCAGGGAAATCCTGCACACTCCAGCCACAGCCACAGGACAGCCAGCAGGCTGCAAGGGAGGATAGCGAGAGGTGGGGGGGGCACTGCCACGGGTTTTTCCAGTATCTGAATTAAGGAAATGCCAGCAAAAATAAGGGACCTCAGATAAAATCTGGCTTCACAGTACACCACCTCCATACTACACCAGCAACTGGGCTCTACCCAGCCCAGGGCTGCCAGAGTCACGGCATGCCGCAGTGGGCAGGGGCAGTCCCAGGGACACCAGCAGTACTCCTGAGATGGTGACCAGCAAACAGTCCCTTTCCCAGAGTAGAGATCACACTGGGCTTGGAGCCATGTGGACCCAAGCTGCCAAGCCTGTGAGTCACCTGGCATCTCTCCCACCTGAATCTGAATCCTGCTGTAGGGGCTGCTCAGGAGGCATCTACCAGCACCCTATCCCACCTCCTTTTCGGTGGTGGCAACTGGATCCAAGTGCAAATTTACTACTCAAAAAGCACCTAGAGCTGAAGGACCAGCAGGAGGGTAAAGAAATGAGATGCTCTTTCAGGATGATGCGATGCAATGGCCCATGGAGGAAGAACCACAGTCCAGACAAGTGTTCAGAGGAGCCATTAAAACATCCAGCTGGAAAAAGATATGCAAAGTTGTTTGTGCAAGAACGTCATATCAAAACCCAGGCACCCTCCCTGAAGGTGTTCAAGACAGTTTTCACACAGCTGTATGGTTGTCCTCTTGGTAACAAGGCCACGAGCTGGGCAAAAGCACAGGGTAAGCGAAGAGTGGTGTTACCCCATGACTTACCTAGGACTTGTAGGAGGACACAGCAGCATGTCCAAGAGGTGGCTTTGGTATGTGTTATACAAGTCTTTTGGTTTTTCTTTTTCTTTTTTGGCATCCAGTATTAACTATTCTTAATAAACATCACTAATAAGTGGGAGACTTCAGACATGTATTAGGGTTCAGGAGTTACTGGGCTGCTGGTGAAAGACTGCTGGGCATCTGCTGTAGCGCGAGAGCAGCACAGTGGTGGCTGCCCTGCGAGCCAGCCCCAGCACCCCATGGTCACGTAACGCCTTAAACCTGACAGCCCTAATGGGTCAGGACTCAGGATTCATCCCCTGGATTTGCAGATGTACAATGCAGGATGCTGCACCTTAACCAGTCGTGGAAGTCCCTGATGTGAGAAAGAGGCACCTGTAGGCTCAATCCCTTATCTGCTTTGGGAGTGCAAGGTCCTGCCCAGTCATGGCCATGTGTCCCCAGGACAGCCAGCTCAGGTGGATTCATCTTCATCCAGGGCACCTAGGTGATGTGATGGATCGCATCTGCATGTCTGACAGCTAGCAATGGGCCTGGGGAGGCGGTCACACAGGCGTCTGGAGAGCTGGGCTCATGGTGGAGGATCCAGAAGAAGGAGGGTCTTGGGCAGTCTGCAAGCAGTGAAGGGTCTGACTATGGGGAGAAATTGTTTAGGATGCAGTGAAGGGCAGAGCAGTGGAAGTGGACAAAGGAAAACAGCCCTCACTCCCAGAAACATCCCAGAAACATCCTCCCTCCCAGGGGAGCAGAGGAAGCCCTGGTCCCTGATCCCCTGAATGTGCATCAGGCACCTCCAGGATGCCAGGATTTGGCAGCAGGGCTGGGATGAGATGGCAGCAGCAGGGTGACAGGACAGGGATCCACAGGACCGAGGGCAGCCTGTGCATGACCATGAAGAGGAGAACATCTTGCTCATCTGGGTAATGGCAGAAGAGGGTCCAGTGGCTGGAAACTGAAGCCAGGCAAATCCACGTAGCGATGGATTTTTAACAGCGACCTGTTAACAACATCGCTACAGGACCTGGAGGATTTACCACCACTGGCAATTTTGTAGTCAAGGATGTTTTTTTCTAAAAGCTGGGCTTTTCTGAGATGTGAGTGAATTGACAGCTCTGAAGGCCTGTATTTATGCAGGAGATCACATCACATTAGTTCTGCAGTCCCCTCTGACCTTGTACCTCTGAATCTATTACATTTCCAGGATAGTCATCATTGCAACAGCTAACTGCTAAAATTAGAGCTGAGTTAATGCTTTAATATATTTACATATATGATAATGTCTGATATAAATCTGATCATTGTTATTATTATGAATTCACAGTTCTGATCACTCCTGCTCAAACAGCACAGGGACTGAAAGTCTCAAGCAACAGATCAATGAAAATGATTAGAGGCCTGGGAAGATTTCTGTAGGAGGCAGAATTGAAAAGATTAGGACTGTTGAGTTCAGAGAGGGGATGAAAAAGAGTGGACATGAAAAATCAACACAGCAGCGAAAGCCAGGTAGGCACCCCGGTTTTGTGCATGCAGCAAGCACCACTGTGCCTTGCAGTTGGTCCTGTGTGTATTTATGGGATTGTTTCTGTTCAGTAAATGAATGAGCAAAATCCTTACAGCCAGGTCACTGCTGCCATCTGAAACTCACAATTTCCAGAAAGCTGCTGCGGCAGGAAAACCTGGACATGGAGATGCAAGTGAAGGGAGCATGCGGAGAGGATCCAGCCAGTAGAGATGGCAGGCTCACATGAGGCTCACCACCCCCACACCTCTCCCAGCCACACTGCAGGGCTGTGCATTTACATCCCCATTCCCCGTAAAAAACCACCCGCTCCCTGCCCCTCTTGCCCATTTCCAGCAGCAAACTCCTCTGATTACAGGTGGTTGAGAGCTTCCCAGTCATTTTGGGCTGTTCCTCCTGACACTCCCCCAGTGCAGCGAGGAATGAGATGCTTCTCAGCGTAAGCACCCATGGGGTGACCCAGCTCTTGAGTTCCCTCAAAGCTCAGGACCTGGTGACAACCTGGTCCCTACCAGAGGACATGGAGAGTTAAATGGTATTTCCAAACTGGCTGCATCCCACTGCAGTCTTTCAGGCTGGCATTTTCCCAACAGACATGGTCTCTTTGCCCCATCAGCACTGACCAAGGCACCAGCCTGGGGCTGAGATGTCCATCCACTTTGCCCATGGGGACCCATGGTGACCCATCCCACTGGGGTCCCCTGTGTACCAACAGCCGCTTCATACTTACTCCGTGTGAGGGATAAGTCATCCAGCCCCAGTCCCCCGAGATCGTTGACGTGTCTAGCAAGTTCACTGGAAAACACAGGAGCAAAATGCTGCGTTAGAAATCTTTCTCCCCATCCCCGAGGGGCGAGGAACCGAGCCACCACAAACGACCCCTCCTTGCACCCCACTCGTTTGATTGTCCCCTGCACGCATCAATCCATGGGGCTGCTGCCAGGGACCTGCCTGGCTGCAGCTGAGGCAGATATGGAGCGAGGGGATGGCAGCAAGTGGTGCTCGCCAGGGCTGTTGGTTAGGGGTAGAGTTGGGGTGGGGCTGTATCAGTCCTAGCCATAGGACCGAGAGCAACGTGTCCTTTTGGAGGAGAGGGGGCTGCAAACAGCAGGTCGGAGAGGATGGAGAGCAGGTCAGAGGGGATGCAAAGCAAGGGGGAGCTGGGGAAACAAACTCCAAGCATCAGGTTGTCCACCAGTCCCACCATGGGCCGACACTGATGCAACCAGAGCATCGTTCCTCGCTCAGACACTTCCCCTCTGGAGGCTCTGCCAAGCCCTTTAGGTTCACATCCCTTCTAGCATCACCTGTTTAAAGTCTGCACTACAGCAGCTGCTGTAATTATGCACCGCAGTGCCCGGTTCCAGCACAAAGTGACCCCCCACGGTCCTGGCTGACGCCCCACTGCAGAGGCCAGACTGTGGGGGATAGGCTGCATGAGGCCCATCAAAGCCAACCCTTCAAAAGCCCTGCCACCACTGGGAGCCTGGCTTAACGAGGAGACAGGGGCAAATGTGCAAGGAGAGGGGAGCAGCTTCTGCCGGGGGAGAGGCGAGGACGCCTTTGAACGTGCTCAGAAGCTTCCCGTGGAAACCTGTGCGGTGTCAGCAGCAGGAGAAAAGCAGGGTGCCACGGCACTGCTGCATGCACAGGGTGAGCTGCCCCTGAGTGTCATCTGCTGCCCGAGCCCCACACCCAGAGCCCGCAGCATCAGGCAGAGGAGAGCCTTGCTGCTGCCTGTTAACACCCTGACTTGCTCAGCACCTGGGGAAGAAGCCCAAGCCCCAGCTCCAGGGTACAAATCCAGAGGGATGGAGGCTTGGGAGAGGGTGCCAGCAAGCTGCCCTGACCCTTGGGAGTGAGTGCAGCGGGCACCGACGCCAGCGCGCCCGTGTCTCATCACCCCTCACGAGCACCAGGCTCCCTCGGGGACCTACAGTGCCTCCAGCTTTCCCCAGCACTCTTTATCCTGCAGCCACCCAGTAAGGTCAAGCCCACGCTGGATGCTGTGTCCATGCTGGCTGCTTTTCCTCACCCTCGAGCGGCATCAAACTGCGCCTCGAGGCGACTTAGCGCAACATCCCTGCTGCAGCACCGGTTCTCGGCTGGTCCCTGGGCTCTGGAGGGATGGTGGTCTCAGCGCAAGGCACCAGCTTGCACAGCAGGGATGGGGCACGTCGGGACAGCAGCTCCAGCCCCAGCAGAGGCTGGGCTCAGCGTGATGCTGGTCCCAGCAGCCGGAGGAACGGGTGCCACTTTCATTTACTATTACCAGGCAGGGAAGGAGAGGGGGTGGAGAGAGGAGCACAGACGTGAGCTGGCTGTGAAACGCCCGGACGTCATGCTCCTGACAGAGCAGATTAGGAGCTTTTGAGGCATTTATTAATGTTAGCAGAACAATTTGAAAGAATTTCCAGGGTTTCTTGTGTGACTTCATTGGCCCAACAGCAGGCCGAGCCCCTCCACTCCCCGCATGGTGCTGCTCCCACTGCTAAAG
Source organism: Theristicus caerulescens (assembly GCA_020745775.1). Taxonomy (NCBI): domain Eukaryota; kingdom Metazoa; phylum Chordata; class Aves; order Pelecaniformes; family Threskiornithidae; genus Theristicus; species Theristicus caerulescens. The sequence continues at coordinate 509,905 of CM036574.1, forward strand.
AGGCCCCTTGCCCTCAGCACGGAGTAATTACCTCAGAGATCTCAAATCCATTTTTATTTGTTATTGTTAATCTGAAGATTTTCTGCCTATTTTCCCTGGGTAATTCGCCCAGCAGGAGCCCGGGCTCGGGAGTTTCCCTGCTCACAGTGCAGGAGCACGGTCCCGGTGACTCTCAGCAGGCAGGCTGCAGGGAGGGGACCGCTTTCGCAGACCCTCTCTCCCCCCTGCCTTGGTCTCTGCACCCTCTTTCCCACGCTGAGATGCTCAGCAATGGACGCAGCTGCCTCTCACTACTCTCCAGGCAGCACAAGGATCCTGCACGGACTGGGGTCCAGCTGGAGCATCGTGCCGTGGGGAATGATACTGAGATCGGAGCAGGCATGGTGGGACATACCCCAGGCTTGTCCGCACAGTGGTGTGTGGGACCTGGAGCCAGCTTGCTATACCCCATCCCGCCATGTGGACCATGTGGTTGTCACCAAACTTCATATAGAGGAAGGAGTCATCTCCTTGGGCGTGCTTTGGTGCACGAATAACTAGACAAGCTTGCATTCCCTGCGACATGCCCATGGAGCAGATTGCTCATGCCTCTTTGCTGGAAGAGGGCTAAGTTATTTCTTTTATTCCTTAGCAAGCATTTCAGCCGAGTGCATAGGAGTCCTACGCATTAAGCCCACTGCAGAGGGCATTGCACAAACGCAAAGGCATTGCCTGTCCAAAAGCTCTTGCGTTAACTCATGGTATAGCGTACATGTCTGTGGCTATGAGCATCCTTCTAGCAGCACTATTACGTGCTGTGCTCGGATATGAGGAGACCAATACCCTCCTGAAACCCAACCGTCCATTTCAGGGAAAGGCTACAGACCAACGTCGCATCGCATGTGACAAGTGCCCCGTCCAGCCCCTTGCAGGTGATCTCCCGGCTGCGTCGCTTCGCCGGGGCGATGTTCAGAAAGAACCCGCCCTTGATGCCGGAGGGTGAGTGAGACTGCCACAAAGGACCCCTTTCAGCTGAAATGTTTCTCAGAAAACGTGCCTGTTTGGGAGACCTCTCTCCTACAGCTGGGCAATTCTGTTTGATGTTATGGACTGTCTGCACGTATCAGTCTCAAACTGCGAGCTCCATTTTGTTTTCCTGAGCACCATTTTGTATTTTCCCTATTCTGTGCCTTGGCCTTGACTCGGCGTATTGAGCCAAAACACCAGGAGGTGTCAGGGGAAATTCTCACACTGGTGGAAAAGCTGTCAAGCCTGATTGCCCATTCAAATGGAAGCACCTAGGAGCGAGCAGGTCGCTTCCCCAGTGCCAACTGGGGTCTTGAGCCAGAGTCTTACGCAAGGCAGACCTGCTCGCTCCTTTATAAAGTTGCATCATGTAATGTTGCGTGAGTAGTGCACATATTGCAATCTCATACATGTAGATTATGCAGGAGTCAAAGACTAGGTGTGTGTATATGCATATGTATATGATGTATATGTATAGGTTACACCTACATCTTTATTTTTATATCTATATCTATATCTATATCTATATCTATATCTATATCTATATCTATATCTATATCTATATCTGTATCCGTATCCATATCCATATCCACATCCATATCCATATCGGTACCGATATCTACCAAATTCTAAATGCTGCTTGAGATGAGTGAGGAAGCTGAGGCAGGGACTAGCATCTAGGGGATGTACATTTTGCCTGGGTCCATATATCTCTTGTGCTGCATAAAGAGTGAGCATTCAGAAACCCTTCCCAACACTTGCGCTGGTGACCGCAGCTCCCTCAGGGATGTGTTACATCCCTACAAACAGAGGCACGGGTGCCTTGGCGTCCCACATCCAAGCATCCCAGGCTCGGGAACGGTGCCATGGGAGCCATGGCTGCCCAGCCCAGGGGAGCCTGTGGGCCCTCAGCCCACCCAGGGGTGCATGGTGGGGTGGTGGGACACGCCCAGGGGTGACACGCTGGGGGATGCACTGAGCCCCAGCCTCTAAAAGAGCAGTGGGGGACCAAAAAGGGCTCTGAGCTCCCTCGCTAATTGTTAACCCACTGCAGTCCTCACTCTAATTACTCCGCTGTCTCCCTCCCAGGCAGGGGCTTTGTAGCACAGGCGTGGGGAGGAAGGGTCAGTGGGAGCAGCCCTGTTCCCTTGGGCTTCAGTTCCTCTCCATCACAACTTCAAAGGCCTCCCAAGATTCACAGCAAGGCTCCCCCCATGCAACGCCTTTTGCATCGATAATTAAACTCTTATCAGCCCGGTTAGATGCTCCTGCTCCCTGCTACCCAAAGACCAGCAGGCTCAGCCCCTGCAGCCCCATGCAGATCTGCACACCCCACGCCGGCCCCACAGCTCCAGCCTCACTCGGTGGGGGAACGACACAGGGAGGGTTATCGGCAGCGGGAAGAGAGCGTCGGGCTATGGGAAAGGGGCAGGGGAGAGGCTCCCTGAGAGGAGGGGAACAAGGGGCAGCAACATTCATTTCCCATAATCTTGGGCAGGACTTTGAAGGGGCAGGTGGGGCCGGGGTGGGTCAGCTATTTGTGTCCCACCGTTTAATCCAGGGGCGTGCTGAATAGCCAGCGCGACCTTTCCGACTCAGGAGGCAACATTGAGCAACAAAGCTGTGTCTTACTGGCCTTGGAGCATTGCGGGGGGACGGGATGGGATGCTTCACTTTCAGCTCCCTGGGACAATATTTATCTTTAAAGAAAGAAAAATAGTCATTTATTCACCAACACGAGGCCAACCACTGGCGCTTCGCGGTAAAAACAGCAAGGCTGGAGGGGAAGTCAGCTCTTCCCATTTGGGAGCTGTGAGCAGGGGATGTGCCCCACGGACCCAGGTCGGCACCGCGACAGCGGGGTGCTGCACACTCGTGCTCCGTTGCACTAGCGGCCGGGTCCGGGCAGTCTTTGTCAAGCAGCTGCTTGCCCACAAGGCTGCACGTACTAAGGACGCAGAGGGGATGGTGCTCGCGTCGGCACCCGCTGGCCTCGGCTGCCCAGAGAGGAAATTTAGGAAAGCATTGCGGGTAGATATAAAAGATGTCACCAAATCCGACAGGAACGTGGGATTTCCACATTTCTGGAAATGCCATAATCAGGCTGAAAAAAAAAAGAAACATTTTCAAACAATTGCCGTGAAAAAGCAGTGCTGCTTTTTGGATGTGCCCTAATTCCCATTTCAGGATTTCTTCTCAGACCTCAGGATTGTTGCTGTGAACTTTCTGTATTTAATTTTATATCATTTTGTAATGCACCAGCAGCGGTAATGCCCATAAGGACTGCCCAGAGGGTCACCCCTTTTCAGTGTACCAGGAGCAGAAGACACTTTGATGTAGGAAGAAAGCTTGTTTGTTCAATCAGTGCTAACAAAAAGCTGCAGTTCAGGTTTTAAAAATAAAATGATCAACCTGATCCTTCCAGACCCTGCATGATATCAAGTAAGATAATGTGCAGTGCAAGAGCATAACCTGTGGTAGGACTGAGGTGTCGTGAAATAATGTAAAAAATGAAACAAAACAAAACACCTTGAATAAAGTATTTCCAAGGCTAAAAACCTTGAAATTACAGGGCAGCATTTTTTTCCCCAGAAAAAAAAAAATACATCAAAAGCCAAACAACAAAAAAACGTTCCCTCTCATAAATCGAGGTGAGAAAATATAGATGTAAAACGCTCGTGTTTCCTACTCAGTTTGAGACTCCTGATGCTCGTGTGCGGTGGGACAGCCAGGGAGACTTCGGCACGCAGGCTTAGGCAACTCAAATTAAAGCACACACACTGCCCACCACGGGGCAGGGGGTTTAGTACCGGTGTGCATCCCAGCAGGTTTCGGCGAAAACAGTGCACGGTTAGCTGGACATAAATAACTGACTGGAAATGTTAACGAACACGTGCTGTCCCAGGGCTCAAGGACAGGGTGTACGGGGCCAGACCTGAGGCTCAGAGCGAGGGGTGAGCACAGGTTTCCACGCCCCCAGCCCAGGAGCTCATGTCGGTGGGGAAGGAGTTCTTTCGGGCTCAAGGGGCAGCTAGGCTCGTTGTAATTCAGGGCAGAAGGCAGAGGAGGAGGTGGGAAGGCTCTGGGGATGGGGGGGGTGAGAAAGGTCATGGAGGCAAGAAATTCCATGGAAACATCCAATGTGAGCAGGGGAAGGAGCAGGACCGCAGTGAGGCTGGGGAGGGGGCAGGCACTGGGGAGCACTGAGGGCAGCTGAAGGGTCCCTGCAGGCCCAGAGGAGGGCTCTGCAGACCTGGTGTCCCCAGGTCTGGATCTGGCCATCTGGGAGTCATGCGAGTCCTTTCCATCACAATGTTCCCAGCCTAAGGGACGGCAAGATGACACGGACTCGTCCATCAGCAGGGAGGAGCCTGCGCCTTGCACAGCCACCCCTTGGCATCTCATTTGGCTAAAGCCCTGTGAAAGCTAATCCGTTCAGCCCACACACTGTCAAAGGACAGCTTCTTGCATCCCTGACCAGTGTCCCCAAACCCAGAAGCTCAAAGAACAGTAATGTACCTGCACCCGGACCAGGACTGCCCACTTCCCACGAAGCTTCAGTCCCAGGTTCAGACACAGGCTGAATGTCTCACGCCACCAGTAACACACTATTGTGACAGTCTTTCTTTTAAAATTATACAGGAGAGTTTTCTAACACAAAATACACCTATTCTGCTTGCAGTAAGCAAAACCTGTGTGGTACAGACTTGGGGAAATGGAAGCCTTTTCCAGAGGGGTTTGTAGCGGTGTCCTCGCACCAGTCCTGACTCCCTCTTCTCTTTTCTCACATTTGTTAGGCATAGCAAAATAGACACAAATGTGTTTTCAGCTTTAGCCGCTGAGGTTTCTGGCTTCTGTTGCATTTTTTGGCAGTCGAAGCTCATGCCAGACAAGCCCCTAACGCCGTCCCAGGTCCTTATCCCAGAGCATCTCAGCGCTTCCACTCCCCGCCCGTACGCTGCGTGCCAGCTCAGTTATCTCCTACCTGGTTTGGATTTTGCAGATTTCTTACCCAAAATTGGGACTCCCTGGTGTTGCTCCCAGCCACTTCCCATGCCACCCGCAGCGACTCAGGTGGACCTGGTGCTGGAGACCTGTGCCTGGAGCGGAGCCTGTGAGTCCATCAGCAGGACAAACCCTACAGCACCCCAAAAAAGACACCCTGCCCTCCCCGCTGACTCCTGCATCCCACCAGTCCTGGCAAAGATTTGAGTTTTATCCTCTCTGGAGGATTCACTAGGGAAATGTGGGGTTTTGCAGATGTGCTCACTTATCTGGATTATCTGAAGGTGCTTTGGATGGCCGTTTTCCAGGCTGTCGGATGCTTTTTCCCTAATTTCTCTCAGGACGTCTTTTGCTCTCACACCAGTTGGCCACCCTAAACCATGCTTAGCTGTTTGTACCCCAGTGACATTTTTAAAGCAAATTAATTTCTTTTAAAGGCAATTACTTTGCTCTCTTAAAAATAGCTTTCTAAAACAGAACATTTTCACAGACAAAAATACCAATACTAAAAACATTTGAGGGGACAGGCTGAATATCTCATGCCACCAGTAATGAAATATCACAAGTCCTTAAAAACCGTATGGGAGGTACATAACACAAAGGTATTCCGTCTAAGGAAGGATTCAGTGACTTGTGCACGCCCTTGATGCTGGGACGGAGCTGGTCTATCCAGCTGCAGCCAGGGCTGTTGCCACTCACTTACATGGTTAAGGCATTTTAAATATGAGAAACGGGAGAGAGAGAAGATACCACGGGCACAACCATGATACCAGGGCTGGAGGAAAAAAAAATATGAGAGGGGAACCTGCAGAGCCCAATCTACTTGTGCCCGCGAGGGGTGCGAGGCACCCGGTTGCACTCAGCGTACTTTCATGGCAGAAAAATGCAGACTCTTTAATCTAGCAAAAAAAGCCTAACAAGAACAAATGGCTGGAAGGTGAAGCCAGGCAAATTTGTATTAGGGAAAAGAGTGGTCCAGTTTTCTAAGGCTGAGGCTGATGAGCCATCAGAACGAATTATTAAAGGCAGCGATGGGTCTGCCTTTGCCGATGTCTTCAGATAAATGTTGAATACCTTTCTGGACGGTATCCCTGGGCCAAACACAGTTCATTAGGCTTTATTGGTGTGGCTGGACCTGATCCATAAAGGAGTTACATCCTTTATGCGGTTATTTATGACCCCAAGTACTGCACATCTACACGGGCAGGACATGGGGGTTTTTTGTTTCTTTTTGAAGGAAATTTGACTGCATGATCCCGCCGCTCACTTTTGAACTACTAGGGCCGAAGGGGTTAATCGTTTCTCTGTGACAGAGGAATAATTTTGAGTGTTGGTCATGCAAACACACTGGGGTTAGGAGAATGAACTATCAAAAACTGTCAGGGTATGAATAGAGTTATCATATGAATGGATTTGCCCCTGGAGATAAAGGCAGCACCGAAGGCTGCCAGCGAGGCGAGCAGGGACATGCGAAACGCAGGACCCAACCGAAACAAAGAGTGGAGGTGTCTGGATGCCTTGATGAAACCGGTGCTCCCCGAGGTCCTGCCCGCCGGGACCGCGCGCGCCGACCCCAGCAGGATGCATGGGATGAGCCGCTCTCCCTCCCTCCCTGGCTGAGCATCTTTTGGGGCTGGGGTTCGTTGCTTTTTTTTTTTTTTCTTTTAGATAAAATATTTTTCTAATCATTTTTCAGCAATCAAAAAAATAGGGAATTCCTTCATTCCTGTAGTAATTCATCAGGTTTTCAGATGTCCTTAAATTTGGATTCATCAGATCTATTTCCACTGTCACCAAAATGGGTGTCCATTTATTTTCACTCTAAATAAACCCCTCACGATGTCAGGAAAAAGAATTCGAGGACAGGGAAAAAAAGCTAACAGAGTAGGTGCCTTTTGTGCGCCTTTGTGTTATTTTTCTGCAAATTTTGGGGTTTGATTTTCCAGAAGTTTTATAAGCTATTAATACAAGAAGGATGGAAATGAAGATGAGACCAGAAACATATCCCTATGAGCCTACCTAAAATCATGCAAGTATTTGCTTTATATCAGCATTTTGGGAGCAATCAAAAAATTACACACCCCAAAAATGAATTTTTTTTTTTTTTGCAAACGTAGACCAAATCAACTCCTGTTTTAAACTAATGCTTCTCCATTCCCCCATCACCAAAAGTCTGTATACCTAAAACCTCGTTTCCTATTTTTACGGAGGAACACGGCATCCTCACAACCTTTTTACAACTGAAAAAGCTATTTCCTCTCCCTTTCAGAGCTTTGCTTCTTCCGCAGCCCCGACTTCGGCATTGCTGCAGAAGGAGTAGAAAAGTAGCGTTGAATAAACGCGCAGATGAGTTTTTACCTCTTTTTCTGTTTGAGCAGGGGGGCAATTAATGAGATTACAATCGAGAGATTAGCAGGGGAGATTGCCACAAACCCTTCCGCTGGCCCCCGTTTCCGCAGCGCAGCAAGCTGCTGGGTTTTCCCAAGGACCCCGGTGCTCTCCCGTGCCCCATCCCTGTTGCGGGGAGGAACAAAACATCTCCATCACCAACCCCGTGGTGCGGGGAAAAGGCGAGCATCCCTGTGTCATCAGCTCTGCATCCTCTCCAGTACGCTCCCTGTACATCACCCTATCCCTGTCACCCGCTGTTTGCCTCGGCTGTCCCTACGTGCCCTGAAATGCTGGGGGAGATGGCCCCGGGTCCCCCTTCCCTGCTGCACCGTGTTCCCCACCAAGGCACCGCCCAAGCTCACCCGCCGGCCATGGGGTCCGTGCCGTGATGGGGAGGAAGGTCACCCACCTCGCGGACGGAGGGCAGAGCTGAGCCAGAGGCATCGCCTGGGAGGGAGCAGACCCCAGCAGCAGCATTTGAAGTGCCATTTTCTGGCAGAAAATACAATTTTGTCACTCCCCCGTCCAAGCCCCAAATGTGGTAATTTCTGCTCATCTGATTTTCTTTCAATATGACAAAGGTATTTCCTATTTTATTATTTAACTTCAATTCGTGGTGTCATATCAAATATCTGCTTTAATATTTTTGCCTATGCAACTCGGTGTGTAATAGTGTAAATATTTTAGTCTATCACACTATCTTCCTATTATTGAAAATAACTTTTCTGCATCCCTGCTCTAAAGCAATTTAACAATTTCAGACAAAATTTTTTCAGGGCTCCAAATGAAAATCTTCCACATCCTGCAAATTTTCACCCATCTAGAAAAAAATCTGAGTGAGTTTTGGCTTTCAATGCGTTTTGCAATGGCTGCCGCGCTGAAACGTGGGGATTTCCCATGGAATGGCGATTTCCTTTTTCTCCCATTTCCAGGGCACCCACTGTATGCAAGACTGAAAGGAATAAAAAAATATAAGCTCAAAACTTCTTGGAACAAATCTTTCAGGAAAGAGGTAGGCACTGGGAGCTTTTGGAAGGGGAAGAAAATCAGACTGAAGCCATTTCTTCAGGTTAATACACGTCTTTATATACCGATTGCCTCCCAATACGCACACAGAGAGTGCAGCACATATCGGCCTTTGCGGCTGTAATTTTCTACCCTGCAGCTTTTAAACAAGCATTGGGTTTGCTGGGTAGCATGGCCGGAGATGCATGGCAAGAAGCAGACTGTGGCTGCGGCAGCAGGCGGAGGTCACGGTCAGCAGCACTGGGGCACCTTTGTGCACCACGGCTACACCCTCACACTGTGCCCACACGCGCCACGTGCTGTAAAAACGGGGTAGCAAAGCCCAGCACAATCGGAGTGCAGGAGACACCAGGGCTATGCAGCACTTTGCAGCATCTCTTCACGTTTCTAGTCCCATCCCCGCGCCAGGGCGCTCAACAACCGGCACTGCAACCGCCCTGGCATGGACGCTGCCACCAGCTCATCCCAGCACCCTGAGATGCCGGGTGCTGGCAGGAGCCTGCAGCCACATCCCCAGCTCCACTGCCCGTATCACGGGGCCCAGCTGGCACTGAGCTGCCCCGTGCCACTGCAGTGTCCTGGTACCCACGGAGGCACGAGCATCCTCAGGGGCAGCAGACAGAGCACTACCAGCTTTCTGCAGGTTCCCACACTTCATCTTGATGCCACCCAGCACTTTCTGCCCAGTCTAACCCAGATCCAGCCTGCTTGGTCTTCCCCAGAGCCCGGCTCATCCCCAGCCCCACACTTCCTCCAGACCAAGGCTGTTATTGGGACTAGCTTTCCTTTCCAAAAAGTGTTGCAGGAAACCCAGGTCTTTCCCAGCCAGGGACAGGCAGACAGCAGTCCAGGGCCTGGCTGTGCGTACAGACGCCATAAAACCCACCCCAGCAGCCAGCGATCTCCTCCGCAGAGGAAAGCAAAGAGGTCCCAGCCTCTCTCGCCCATGCCCAAGGTTAGCTGAGTGCAGGCAGGGCTGCTTGGCTTTGCAGGGCTGCAGAGTTGGGAGCCCAGGGCAGTGCGGGCAGCATCCTGCACCGCACTCTGCCCGGGGCTCAGGGCACGGGGCAACTGCTGCACCATGGAGTGGAGGGCAAGCAAGGGCTGGGGGTGTCGCGGTCCTGGGGTCCCATCCTGCACACACACAGCCTGTCCCCAGCAGTGAGAGCCCAATTCATCCCCCTGCAAGGGCAGGAAAGCCGGTGGGGAAAGGAGCAGGAGGAGCGCCAGGAAGTGGACAGCTGGCAGAAAGCAGGGTAGAAATGGGTAATACAGGTGAGGACAGTGGGTGGGAGGGGAGGTGCGGGTGGGTATTGGAAGATGGCAGTAGGCGCAAGGAGCCGGCCCGGCGGGGTGCCGCAAAGTGCACGAGGCATTGCGGTGCCAGCCCATGGGCTTCAGCATGCTGGAAGGATGGCAGGGATGCAGGGGCAGGAGAAGGGAGGGCACCGGCACCGGGGCTCGCTGCAAAGGGCTGCACCATGCTGGCCATGGATCTCAGGCGTAGCAGAAGGGAGGAAGGATGCTGCTGCCGGTGCCAAGGACACACTCGGGAGTGGGAACGGCAGATCTCCAGGTGATGAAGATCAGCAGACCTGGGAAGCAGTCGTGCCGCCACTGCCAGTGTGGAAGGAGGGAGGCGAGCGAGTGGGTGGTAGGCAACAGGAGCAGCGCTGCCAAAGCCAAGGGGGGCCCGAGATGCCGGAGCAAGGTTGAACTGCCGACAGGGGCCGGGGATGAGTGCAGCTGGCAGCACAGTAGAGCGGCTGGGCGGAGGGAGCAGGCCTGACGTGGCTGACACCGAGATGCTGGGAGAGGGTCCCTGGCTGCACCCCTGCTTTCCACTTCAGAACTTTCCAGCCCTTTCCCTCGCGACAAGTTTCCCACCTGAGTGCCCTTCCAGCTCCCCACATCCTCCGCACGCCTTCCCATGCCCACCCGCTTGCTCCATCACAGCCCATGCCGCCCAGCCAGCAAGCACGGCCCCACGCTGCCGCCAGCTTTGGTGATGGGGATCGCCATGGCTGAGATGATGCCTGTGTCCCTGTCCCCTCTGCAGCCACCCCTGCACGCTGCAGCAGAACCCTTGCAGGGGAGGCCAGGCAGAGCCAGCAGGCATTGCTGCAGAAATCAAGTCCTCCTGCCCAGCTCTGAAGTTTAGCCTCCGGTGCAAAAGCTCCAGGATCAGCAAAGTCAGGCAGGAACCTGGAGCTGTGCTCCCCTGGGAGGAGGGAGAAGCTAAGACCGGCAGACCGAGGAAGCCCATGCGGACACATCCAAACAACCGCAGCAATCCTGCAGGTCCCCCCAACACTGCCCCATCACTCCAGGGCCACCCCGGTTCCTACCTTCACTGGTGGTGGCAGAGAGGCAGGCAGCCAAAGCGATGATGATGGAGAGTGAGGATGTCAGATCCCCCTGTGCACATGCCATGGTGCGGTGGGGCCACCAGGCACGGGACAGGGCCACCTCGGTCGTCCCAGCACCTCTGCAAGCGAGCGCCGGGAGCTACGGCACACGCCGGCTAATGCAAAGGCACTTTGCGCACATTGCTCGCATCCACACAGGCGAGCGGCTCGGCAGGGAGGGAGCAGCCTGCCTGTCACCGCTCGCAAGCCAATGGGGTGGGTGGGCTCTGCAGCGAGCCCCCCTTCCCGCACCACACGCGCACGCTGTACCCAGCCTGAGCATCCGGACGGCAGGCTCCCGCTCCCCCTGCCATCCATCCTCCCTCCCTCACGATACTCGAGCAGCCCCCACCGCTTCTCGTGCTCCCTATCCCTCTTTGCCGGTCTCGTTCGGCTGCTGCGAAAGCCAAACTTGCAGCCCAAGCCGTGGTCCGGCGGAGAGCTCCATGCTCAGTCAGGGTCAGGCATGAAGGGGACAGGGTTGCCCTTCAGTCCCAGAGTGCACAAAGAGGAAAACCCCTTGCACATGCTCCCCTTGCATGTCTGGGGCCAGGGAAGACAGGCAGAACCCCCCCCCTTGATGCTTTTCATGACACATCATCCTGGGATAGACACTCTCCAATTGCCCTTGAGCTGGGGCAGCAGGAGCAGGGGACAACACAGCCAGGTCTCACAACACCCAGCCTGTTTATGGCCACGTTGGCCACCCGAGGCAGGGCCAATCCCTTCAAAAGCAGAGTTTGGGAGGACACAGCGGTCATCCCAGGGTGGGCAAGGCCAGGTGCTGGGCAAGGGGGCCCTGTGACGGGGGTCTGGGCTGACTCAGGAGCACTGAGCATCCTCCCCACGGCCCTGCCGAGGAAGCCTCTGCATCCCTCTCACTTGGAGCCGCCAGAATTGCAGAGCCGGGTGAGTACCTTGCTCAGCATTAAACACTCGGCATCTGTCAACAGACCCCCTGCAGCGGCCGCGACTGTTTCCCCATCTAAATGCTGAACGATCACTAATACCTGTCCATAGTAACCACAGATGCTGACTCCCACCTATGCCACGTGCGGTGGGGTTATTTGCTCTTCCATGCACTCATGGCCAGGGGATCGATGTGTGACTGCAGCCCTCCCCTACCCCCAGCAACTCACCCCAGGAAAAGGCACATAAGGGAGGACGGGCATCTCGACTGTCAGGCCATCCCTTGGATAAAGCTCACCCCAGACTTGCTCAGTGGGCTCGGGGTGGGGAGGGGGAGTGTCACACACCCTCCAGCCCACCCTGGATCCCAGCGCGTTCCCTGGAGATGCTGGACCCCGTGCTGGGGCACACCATGGCGTTGCCAGCAGCTTCCTACATGCTGGGGCAAGAGGGGCTCCCTGCCTGTCTCGCAGCACGTGGTGGCAACAATTCCCCATTCAGAGCGGATGAGGATTGTGGCTGCAAGGACACATCTGCACCACTCATCACCAGGACCTGGGAACAGCCCGGGGTGTCAAGTCCCTCCAGGTTTTTTGCCCTGCCTGCCTGGGAAGACGTCCATCCGGAGACAGCGCTGGAGAGATCCTGTCATCAGCAGTATCACGGGATGGGCTTGCAGAGCGGCTCAGGCAGGGATACAGCCGTAGCTCAGGGAGTACTCCAGCAGTTCCCAAGACAGCTGGCAGAGGCTGAGCAGTGTTGTCAGGCTGGGGGTGCAGCTAAGCAGCAGTCTTTGCAATGGGCCTTGGAGCAAAGGGGTCAGTGCTGATGGTTTCCTGAATAGCACCAAGCCACCAGGAAGCCCCAGAGCTGATGCCATGATGGTTGCACCCCTGCAGCTGGTGGGAGAGCAATTGCATTGCTACCCCAACCCAGTAATCTCCTTGTGCTGAAAGGGCTTGTCACAGGTTAGTGCTGGATCCCTCAACTCTGTCACCCAGGGCCCACGCAGAGCCAGGCATGCCAGAGGGACACCATCCACACTGCCACCATCTCAGTCCCAAGCTCTGGAAAGGAACCTCTGGGGCAGCAGAAGCCAGCTTTGGACTTGCAGTACTGAGTGATGCCCACTCCCAGTGTGATGCTCTAACGCAGGGGGTTAACCCTGCAGACCTCCAACACAACCCAGGCACCTACACTGGCTCTCCAGTCCCCTGGTGCCATCCCAGCCCCACGTGTCCAGAAATGTGGGTCCTCCAGGTCTTGCAGAGGTGCCCAGGGCTGCCAGATATTGCACCTCCCCACAGCTTTTGCTTTGCCATGACCCAGGATCCTAAAGAAGCCGCAGTGATTGGGCACTGTTACAGAGTGTACAGCGGCTTTGCAGGAGACAGGACACAGTGACTCCAGAATAGTGTGCCCCGACTACCTCCCAGGGAACAGGAGGCCTCTCAGATACGCTGTCAGCTTTGGGGAGAGAGGATGACAGGTACTGGGGTGCCTGCATGCAGTGGTGGTTGCAGCAGGGTGCTGAGCCTTGGTGGAGGACTGTGCTGGCTCAGTGTGAACTGCGTAGCGCAATGTAGTGCATGCACGCTGAGCACCAAAGCAGCGTGGGGGTAGGGGCAGGCATCCTGGCTTCACTGGACACTTGGTTTTGCGGTCAGGATGTGCCTCGTGTGCATAATTAGTGCATGTGCCTAGAGGCTGGGCACTGTCAGGAATGTGCGAGCTGGTACAGGATGCAAACACATGTAACAAGAGCCTGGGATGCTCCTGTCTGGAAATACAGACCCTTTCCATACCAGGATCCACGTGCAGCCGTGGACAGTCGCAAGGCATCCCAGGAACCCCAAACAACCCAGGGACCAGACACATGGAAGGCATCACGCCAGGATCCCCAGCCCTTCTCCCCACCTGCATCCCTCCCCAGGCTCCCAGTCACCTCTCCCCAGCCTGAGCTGGATGGGGCATGACGCCCGCCCACCAGCTGCCTCCCCCATCTCACTGCGTGCTGCTGCCTCCGCTCCTCGGCGAGTCTCTTGCCATTGCCACGTTCCTCAGACGTGGTCCCGCACCTGGCTGTCACGGAGATGGGGAGGATATTTATAGATGCTGTGGAGAGAGGAAAGCGCAGCTCAGACAGGGAGGATCAGTGAAGGAGGGGAGCCAAGCCTGGCTATACCCCTTTTAGCACAACACAGGTATTCACCAGGGAGACCACGGCCTCCTCGCTAACTCAGCAGCTCAGTCCTGAGTGGCTGTTGCCCTTTCCACCCAGCTTTGCACCCAGGTATTGCCCATCGCAGCCCTGCAAGAGCGAATCTGTGTCTGGGCTAGCGGGGAGGGCAGCCCTGCCTGCCGTGTCCCTGCTCCTCCTGGGTCAGGAAAGCAACGTCCAGGCACTTCTGCTCTCCTGTAGCATTTGCAGGGCCAGGCGCCTCTGGGTCAGGGCTGGTGCAGGCAGCACGGGTGGCAGAGTCATTAAGGGAATGGCACCATCTCCAGGACCGGTGTCACTCTGTGTTGGACCACCAGCAGACCCAGGACCCTCCCTCCCACCCCCGCAGAGATGGGGATGCTCAGTACAGGAGGCAGAGCCATGCTGCAGGTCTCGGTAACCCCCTGATGCCTGTCCATCTGTCTGTCCCCTACAGTACATTCCTTTCCCAGGAGGAGGAGTGCCAAGAGATGATGGGGCGTGGGTCCCCTCTCCCAAGCCCAATGTGCATCCCTGTCCCACTCACAAGGTGTCTGCGGGAGGAGAAGGAGGAGGATGAGCTGCGTGGGTCCCCAAGCACAGGCAATGCTGTGCAGAGATCTGGCAGCCACCTGGCAAAGCTGTGTGCCACTGTGGGTGGGGGGACAGGAGTCCCAGATGGCTTTCCCCACACAAATGGCCGTGCCCCCTCCATCTCCTGCACGGGCAACAGCCCTGAGTCTGAGGACCTTTTTAAACTGGGATTGATTAAACAAGTTGGGGTCTTACCTTCTCCCCCACCCCAACCCCTCTGCCCTGGCCTCTCCAGCAAAGCCCCGGGGGCAGCAGGACAGGAGGGAGGTGTTGGACCCATGCAGGTGGCACATCCCTCCGCTGCACTTTCACGTGGCTGTGGGATCCGCCAGCAAAACTTGCGTTTGGTGCCCCTGCCTGAGCTCTTAGCAGTAATTCCCAGTGAACTTCGGTGTACCCCATATAACTGTGTATGTGGGAAGACCTTTAAACTGGCATCTACTATATAAACATGCTGACATGTTATCTACATCAATATAACAATTCATCTGGAGGGACACCCATGCTACATCAGTGTCACTGTAAGTCCTCGTGCTGTATCGAGGTCGGGACAGATTGCTTGGCAGCAAGGTCGAGCATCACAGGGACTGTGCCTCGCCTCCTCCCTGCCTCCTGGGGCAGCCTGCACCGGGCTCTTTTCCCTCTCCAGTCCCCTGGGGTTTTCCCTTTCCTAATGTGTTGGGCCTCTTTTTCAGCAAGGTGCCTGCCCAGAGGAGCAGGCAGAGTGGTGCCTTCCCTGCTTGCCCCAACGCTCCCTGGGGCTCACCCATATCCCCATCACCACCTGGCCATCGAGCCAGCATCTTTCACGAGATGCCATGGCCAAGCATCGCACTTGGCCCCTCACCACGGCCAGGCAGAGGGTGCTGCTTCTCTCCCCGTTACTGCAGGCGGGTGCCTGGTTTCTTCCATTAACGCCAGCGGAGAGGGTCAGCCCTTGGCATTGGTCGTGACGAGGTACGACTGTGGGAGGCCCTCGGCCAGCCAAGCAATCAGTGCCCTATTAATTCAGGTCAAGGCTGGGGAGGCCTAGCATGCCTTTCTTCCTTGTCATTATCAGAAATGCTGTGTATTAATATCCTTTATATTAAAAAAAATAATCTTATCATAATTTTTCCTCGTTGAAGGAGATGGTTTGGAATTGGAATTGAGACAAACACAAGCCAGGAGCACCGGCTGCAGAAGGGGAGAGTTTAAGAAAGGCCTTTTGGTAATATCCATCGTTCCCTTATCAGTGAGGATATTAAACGTATTGAAATGCTAAGCAGCTCTTTAATGGCTGTCTCTGATTTTCATTAAACAAGCAGGGGATGAGCAGGAGGGAAGGGGATGCAGCACTGTTCTCGCTCTAAGAAATTCTGATTGCTGGATATTAACGGCATTAATGTTCTTTTATCCAAGAGCACCAGGGTTGTGCTTGCCTTCTTGCCTATTTTCTGTCTTGCTGAAGTGGAACTAAGTCCTTGCTCCCTAAGGTGGGTGCACGGTTGCTACGAAGCTGTTAGGCACCAGGGTTGTATAGACATGCAAAGCAGGGACCTCCCAGGGAACATTTTTTTGGTACCAGCATCTCCAAGCCCCGCCAGGTCCATGCTGCCCAATAAGGAGATAAATGCTCATGCCTTGACAGGGCAGCCTGGTCCTGAGAAGAAGAGGGGACAGGCAGTCAGAAGTTTAGCCCAGGTGAAATCGCTGCAATACCCCCAGGCCCAGGCTGGAAGCATCACCTGCAAGCCTGGCAATAGCGCAGCCCTTATCCCAAGGGATGGTGAGGGATGGGCTACCCCTTTGGAATGGGTACGGCAGTAAGTCCTGGCGATCCCCAGGCATCTCCAAGCATGGAGAAAAATGCATCTGTGCCCTGTCTGAAGGGAGCTCTGGGGAACATCTCTGCCCCACTCTACATCCAGTGCTGTAATGACCTCAGGGACCATCCCTCAGCTTCCCAAATGGGGACATTGCTATGGGGAGCATTGGAGGAAAGCCATCATAGCAGGTAGTGCCACAGCATGAGCACACAGCAGAGCTGGGGCCACACAGGGTCCACGGCAGGGGCTTTGGGGTGCTCTGCAGAGGGTCTCAAGCCTGGCCACAGTGCTGGCATGGCCAGCTGAACACTTGCAGGAGCTTCAACCCAGACTCACAGCTCTGACACCCAGACAAGGCTGTGACAGCTTCTGGATTTCTCTGCAGACAGCCCAAGAAATGATGCTTTGCTGGCTGAAGAAGCAGGGATGCAACACAGTCAAGTCCAAGCACTTCAAAGACACATCAGGAAACAAAACCCATGAATCAGGTGCTATAATGGCACGAGAGCCACAAATATACCTCACTGCTCTTAATATCTCTCCTTTGCCTTCCAGTTTCTAACCTCGGCATGCGCGTGGCTCCATTCTGCATGGTCAGAGGCCAAAGGCTTTGCTGTTATAATCGTATGCCTCCAGGAGCCGGGGCTTGAAAGCATCCGAAAATAACACAAGGCTGCCCATGGTATTGTGAGAGTCAGCAACCGTGGAGGAAGGCAGTGGACCGGCGGGCTGAAGCCCCCTCTCCCCATCCAATGCACATGCATTTGGAAAAGAAAGGGACATGGGGACAGTCCTGGTGCTCTCTTGGGAAAGACTGGTACAAACAAACAGAAATTAGCTGGAGCTAATAAAACAGGGGCCGCCACTAGCCCAGGCAGCGCTGCGTGTATTTAATCCCAGTCTCCAGAGCACAGCAGCTCTGATATTGCCGGAGGGAATGGCTTTGTGGGCTAAGCAGGTGGTTTGAAACGCTTAGACTTCAGGAAAACACAGGGTCCCTGCAGGATAGCTGAGCCTGCAACCCAGTTCACTACCCCTCTGCCGCACAGGACCCTGGCATCATCCTGCTCTGGGACACCCCGTGCATTTCTTGAACCCAGCTTGTGCTTCTTTCCTCCCAATTTATTCCACACCTTTTTCTTCACTCCTCTCTGTCCCTGCCCTTTCCTTTCTTGTGCATGGCTTGTTCTCTCCTGTCTCCAGGGCTTTATCCCACATGGAGAGATGAACTGCTTTGTGTCTTGCCAGATGGTGGTGGCACCTCAGTCCCCATCCCCTGCCACCCACCACCGCCTCCTCTGTTTGCACAGCCAGTCACCGCTTTTCTCCCTGATACCAGCTTCATCTTTACCCTGCCACCAGGGTTCTCCAGTAGCAATGAGTTGAGTGCTGTCAAAGGCATTCAAAACCCCCGTTAGTTGTGCTATGGGATACAAATCCTCCATAGGATCAAAGGGGGCACTTCCATGGTCGTTTCTTTTTGGGGTTCCTGGACCAAAAGTCAAGCCTGTCTTTGGACACTGGCAATGAGATGGAAAGCAAAGCAGAACAACCCACACCAGGCACCTCCAGGTCCTGCAGCCTCCCTTGGAAGCATGTTACAGCAAGTCTTAACACCTTCTGGCATCCCCAGCCTCTGCCATCCCAAGCAAAAGATCTCTGCTTGGCCCCAAACCCCGGTGCTGTTGGCATAGCCACAAGATGGGCAGAAAAGACCTCCAGCCTCATCCCAGGCATCCTTTGCACTGCCGACAAAACACGCTGATAGCTGCCTAAACTGCCGGCTTTATTTCAAGAGCTTTGTTTCTGCTGGAAGTGGAAATCTCAGAGAGACTTAATTATAGAGCTGAGCAGACACAGGCGTAATCCTTTTGAAAGCTTACAATGAGACACTCTCCAAAATTAATTTTGACGCTGCAAAAATAACCAAACAAAGCTCCATTTAAAATGGGGTGAGTGATCGGGGAACAATAGTGACACAAATGGGAACACCCACAGCCACTTCAGAGCTCAGCCAGGGTTGCCCCGCTGCAGAGAGGGGCACCGGCTGGGCACGAGATGCCAGCACATCGGCTCCCTGCCAGCAGTACCTGGGTCCTGCTTGCCTGGGCTATGCTTTCACAGACCTGGGCTCTGCCTTTGTCATTTATCACCTTAGGAAATTTGGGAACAGGCCACCAGTCTGCAAAGGTGAGGCTGGCAACGGCAAAGGACAGTCCCAAGCCAAGATCTGCTCTTCCAGTTTGGGTTGCACATCCCAGGATCCCCAGCTGCAGTTTCAGGTTTAATATTTGCTCTTTCTGATTATGAAGTCCAGCTGTATCAGGGACCTTGCCACCAGCTGGGACTATTTATTACCCAGCATAAGTCTCTGTGTACGCAGTTTGGAGCCTACCTCCTGCCCAGGAGCTGTGTTCCTTTGTGTGGGATGTTGGATATAAGACTATTTAGGAAGAACTGGAGCTACCCACCCAGCCCTGGCTATTATACAAAGTTATAAATAACTTGGTTACCTTGGGTAACCTTCTAGAACTGCAGCCTAATTTCTTCAAACATCCACCTCTCCACCTTATTTCACTGCGATTTAACTCCCTGTGGGGTGTGAGGGGTCAGTGCAAAGCCCTTCATTAGTTCAAGGGTCAGCAGAAGATGAACAAACAAATTGAACTTTTGTAAAGAGCGTGTATTTAATTAATACTGTCTCAGGAACTAATTAACAGATTCACTTGGAAATTGTCAGGAATATAATCTATGTTTCAAGGGTAGGTGGTGAAGGGTCAGGGAGGACACACTAGGTGTTTCACACGGAGAGAAGGACTCAGATCTGGGAATCAGATGCAGACAAAACCCAGCCTTTGGCCGGGAGCGGAGGCATCGCTGCAGGAAGGACCACGTGTGACCACGCTGTCCCTGCAGCTGGAGGCAGTGGAGAAGCCACATCTCTCTTCCAGAGCCTCGCTGGCTCAGGGTCAGCAGGAGGCTGTTTGCTGCTCCCAAAGGTCAGTGCAAACAAGTCCAAGCTGCACAGAGGAGCAAGGAGCCTTTTAACGCAGTTGCTGTGCTTTAGAGAAGCCAAGGCTGGCAGCATACAGCGTCACCGGGCGGCTCTGGCTGCCAACCCACAGCCTCTTTACAGCTAAACCAGCCACGATGCTGCTGTGTCATCTCACAGCGCCGGGTTTAGATCTCAGCTTTGCCCCTGGAGAGTCTTCAAGGGCTTGACCAAAATGTGTTATGCTGCTGCCTGCTCATCTGAAGACAGTGGCATCAGCAGGCAGGTCAGGAGCAAGAGGTCACATCGCCAGATTCGGGCATCACTTTTCCTCATACCATGTTTTTAAACATTATGAGATTTACCTAGCCCCCAGCGTGGCTGATGTTTATTTGCCTTCTGGTTTGGGGAATTTGGGCTAAATTGAAGTCAAGCAGCTTCAGAAGGGAGCTTCATCAAACCCCAGATATTACAGGGCCTGGGACAAGTGCCCAGGAACTGGCAGGACAGCCACCCAACAGTCATCTTCCTCTTGCTCTGACTGAGACAAGTTGTCTCTAATTTTTAAACATATATAGTTTTTCCCATTCTGTCTTTGGAAACACTCTCTCCATAAGGCAAAGTAAAAAGAGCCCCAAGCGGAGCTGATTTAATCACTCCAGCTTCCCCATGGGTTGTTCTCTCCAGTACCCCATCCTGAAGACATTGCAGAAAAGCTCCTCACCCATTGCTAGCAGCCCCCGCATGGGCCCTGTTGTGTTGTCTGAGGTCCCATGGGGCACCAGGCACTGGCAAGAGACCATCCAAGGCTTTGGTCTCCCTGCAAGGCAAGACACTGTCTCCTGCTTGGGCATCTCAGCCCACCAAGGCACCACGCCTAGGACCATATCTTCTTTCCAAGCTATCTTTAGAAATACTTTTCAACAAGCTAATCATTTTCCTTTGTAACAGTGTGGCCGGGGTCTCGAGGTGCCCTAAGAGAGTACTTAGGCAATAGGCTCCCTTTGAAGGCAGCTCTGCTGCCAGTGGCACTTGTCCTGACCATGCCATGCCCTGAGGGTCTCTCATCCCAATCAAGCCACTGAAAGCTTTGCGGTAAACTCCATGCCCCTTGTTCCTCTCATCTGGCCATGCAAGAGGACACCCCCTAACATCTTCCACTCCTTTGGTCCTCCAGTTACAGCACTCGGGTCTTGGGACACTTGACTGCGTGATGATGATAGCAGAAATAGGTTCTTATCTGGTCACTGGCCCACTCAGGTGATTTCCACATGTAGCAGAGAGAAGTCTCTTCACCACTGGCAGAGGTGGCTCCTTTTGTAGAGATACTTTCTGGTTTGCTCTCCAGTATATGTATGCAAAGTAAAGCAAGTTGCCTTGGCCTGAAGATTTAGAGTCGATTTGCCTTCTGCTGCAGCACTGTCCTTTGCTCCTTTGAAGAAATCATCTGAGGTAATAGCATGGTCATCTTCTTCTTTATCCTTCCCGTGCATCTGCTGGTGCTTGCAGACTCCTGCGTTTGCTGCCTCTCCCCAGTACGCAGGGCGTATAAGCTTTCACCGCTTATCACAGTACATGCAGCATCCAGGTGCTGTGCTGGCTTCATTCTTGCTTTCAGATCTGCTCTCATCTCTGCCATGGGTCACTCTGGTGGTGTCAAGTGTTTTCAACCGTGTCTATGAAGGCTACGCGCTACCCACCCTTCAAAGTTGTCACTCTGGACAGGGTGACTTCCGCTGCCTGGCAAATTCTAATTGCACAGCCTGGAGTTAGCTCTGCAACCAGACCTCTCTCGCAGCCTCTGTCTCTCTCAGTTGCCTGTTCTCCAGCTGCAGATCAGTCACTAGCTCTTCTGAGATTTCACTTTCTTTCAGTCCTCTCTGATTAAACCATATCTTTTATATGTTCCATTTTTTTCCACAGTGTTCCCGCATGCCTCAGGTTTCTGTGCCACGCTTCCGTAATTAGCTTCTTTGGCCTGAGTCAACTGAAAGCTACCAGAGAAATCAAATGCTTCAAAACCAGCCAGTGTCAAAAATAAGGCTACTGCCTTGACACCTTCCTTTTTACTGCAACCTGTTGCTTACAGTGGTGGTGAGAAAAGCTGCTTGAAGCTCCTTCACCGTGCTCTAGCATCCTCTCATGGACCAGGCTGCGCCTGAGCAGCCGTAGCAGCAGGGCAAGAGGAGAAACACTCCTGTTATGCAGCAGCACAAGCAACCAGCAGACTCACGCGTGGTATGGGACAGAAGCACCGCACCTCCCTCTTCCCAAGAGGATTAAAACCCCACCTTTCGCCTCTCCAGATTGTGCCCCAGCCTTTGGCAGATGTTTCTCCCAGGGTGCATGGCTGGGCACCCCTTGGTCAGTACAGATGTGGGCCCTGAGTACAGAGCCTCTTGCAGCAGATCAACCTCCCACAGGGCTTGGAAAGAGAAATTTTGTCCCAGTGAGGTCCCTGAGAGGTCAGGCATGGAGACCAAACTCAGAAAATGGCTCTGGAGTTGGGATCATACTTGAGAGGTGCGCCCCAACCTTAGAGAGAGTGGAGATTTTGGCTCCCCAGCTTTTCCCAAGTTCAAGAAGACTCCAGTCTGTCTCAGCTTTATATCAGGTGGGAAGGTGGATTATACCAACCAAGCTGGTATTGTGGTGCCAAAATACCGCTAAAGACATTGCCTACATGGCTGAGGTGCTTTGAAGTGAAGCATAACAGGCTCTAACTCGCCAAGTAAAAGTTATATCTCCCTGCTTATTTGGGGTGCTCAGTCTTTAATGGCAGAGATTCCTATAACATGACCCAGTCTGGGGACTTCCAGACCTTCTTTCTCCTCTACTGTATTGGGTTTGCAAGGGTTTGGAGGGGGACAGGGACTACAGCTGTGAGAAGCTGCCAGGAGCTTTCCCTATGTCCCACAGAGCCAATGCCAGCCACCTCCAAGACAGACCCGCTGCTGGCCAAAGCCGAGGCCATCAGCAACGGTGGTAGCACCTCTGGGATAATGTATTTAAGAACAAGGGGAAAAAAATGCACAACAACAACTGCAGCCGAAGAGAGGAATGAGAATCTGTGAGAGGAACAACTCTGCAGCCACCAAGGGCAGTGAAGAAGGAGGGCAGGAGGTGCTCCAGGCGCCAGAGCAGAGATTCCCCTGCAGCCTGTGGTGAAGACCATGGCGAGGCAGGCTGTGCCCTGCAGCCCATGGAGGTCTGTGGTGGAGCAGAGATCCACCTGCAGCCCCTGGAGGACCCCATGCCAGAGCAGGGGGATGCCTGAAGGAGGCTGTGACCCTGTGGGAAGCCCACGCTGGAGCAGGCTCCTGGCAGGACCTGTGGCCCCATGGAGAGGGGAGCCCAGGCTGGAGCAGGTTTGCTGGCAGGACGGGTGACCCCGCGGGGGACCCACGCTGGAGCAGGCTGCTCCTGAAGGGCTGCACCTCGTGGAAGGGACCCACGCTGGAGAAGTTCATGAAGAACTGCACCCGCGGGAAGGACTCACGTTGGAGCAGTTCGTGGAGGACTGCCTGCTGTGGGAGGGACCCCACGCCAGAGCAGGGGCAGAGTGTGAGGAGCCCTCCCCTGAGGAGGAAGGAGCGGCAGAGACAACGTGGGATGAACTGACTACAACCCCCATTCCCCATCCCCCTGCGCCGCTGGCGGGGAGGAGGTAGAGAAATCAGGAGTGAAGTTGAGCCCAGGAAGAAGGGAGGGGTGGGGGGAAGGTGTTTTAAGATTTAGTTTTTATTTCTCATTATGCTACTCCAATTTGATTGGTAATAAATTAAATTAATTTTCCCCAGGTCAAGTCTGTTTTGCCTGTGACAGTAATTGCTGAGTGATCTCCCTGTCCTTATCTCGACCCAGGAGCCTCTCGTTATATTCCCTCTCCCCTGCCCAGCTGAGGAGGGCAGTGACAGAGCGGCTTTGGTGGCACCTGGCATCCAGCCAGGGCCAACCCACCACATCTACCCAGAAGAAAATGCTGCTGCTCCAGACTATTAAATAAAGGGATTGAAGAGCTAAGTGCACCAAAGATGAGGGAACAGGACAGAGAGGAGATATAGGTCCTGTTCTCGCCTTTGCTAGCACCCCAAGTCTTGCCTTGCCTTAAAGCCCAGCCAGGCAGATGTCCTGGCCAGGCTACCATCTCTCAAGTTCTTCCGCATGCACATTAAATGAAATGCCCCTGTCCCGCCCTTTGGGCAAGGTCTGACCCATGGGGTTGAAAAATCATCTTATATGCTCCCAAAGACTTTGCAAGTACTTTACATGCAGCAGACGAGAGGGGCTGAGGACAGCAGATGTCCTAAAACCTGGGCTCCAGCCTGGCACAGGGGGAATTGCACCAGGGTCTCCCAGGCAGGGGACAACCTCCTGAATGGCTGATAGGAGACAGGTCCTAAACCTACAGCAGGAACATTTCTCCTGTCTAAATCATTTAGTGAATGTGGATAAGACATACACATCATCAAGGAAAAGGCTCAGAAATCAATGAGTGAAGTCAAGGACTGGGCCAGGAACGATCTGCATGAGCCTGATGGATCCACTGTTCACATCTCCTTCCCTCCAGCAGAGCTGATGCCAGCACCCCCCACCCCCCCCGTTGTCATCCCGGGTCAGCACGAAGGTGCTGCAGTGGCTCTTACTGTGCATGGGAATAGCAACAGAAAGCAAACAGCTTTAGATGGAAGTCAGAATTGCGATTTGGGATCAGTATGAATATCCCTGTAGCTCTGGGATTATCTTCAGCCTGTCCCACTTTGGCACAAATCCGTTGACCTTCCCACAAAGGCATTCCCCGCTCCAACAGACGGAGGGGAGCAAGGGCAGGGGCTGCTGGGGCTCTTTGGAGATACCCCGCCAGCTTTTCTGAGTCCCCGGGAAAGCGGAGTAGCACCCCCACAGCTCAGAGCAAAGTGTTTCCAGAAACCCGAGGTCCCTGGTGAGCAGAGGAGGAGATGTTGGGAGGCGAAAGCAGCACACCAGGAGGGGTCCACTGAGTCGTGCCATGGGTGCTGATTTCAGCTCACAGCATCCCCACGCACCCAGCAAGGCGGGGGGTAAGGGACCCAAGCGGGATGCGGACAAGCGTTTCAAGCACCGCAGTAAGTTGTCGTGGCCCCCCCCGTGCCCCCTTCCCCTGAAACGGACTGTCAGACCTCCACTGGAGAGACTTGTCAAAGGCAGCGGGCTCCGGCGGCAGGTCAGGGCAGCGAAGCTCCCCAGGGACGGCCTGATGGACAGATGCTGGGGTGGATGTGGGGGCAGACCTCCCTGGGTGTGCGCCAGCACTGTGCCGGGGCTGCGAGCCTGCCCTTGCCGGTCCCATGGCCGGGGAGCGCCCGCCCGGGGCTGTCAGCAGCCCGTCAAGCCAGAGCATGGGTTGGGGGCGATGCCGGCAGCCCTGTCCAGACATGTCTGTGCTCACTGCAAGGCAAGCTCCATTTGGTCCCACAGAGGGGATGGAGTGCCCTGCACAGGGGTGCCTGGGCATCTGGGATGCTCCCAACCCCATCCGTGGTGCAATGCCAGCTACACCTGCTTGCCCTCCCGCTCTCCTTCGCCTCCTCACACCCAGATGCTGAAGGTCCAGCTCAGCATCAACCCACCGAGGGGTTTGCGCCGGGGTGTTGCTGGCTGCCCACCCTGGGGCAGCCCAGGAGCTGGGAGGTCTCCATGGGAGGCTCCCTCAAAGATGACAGGTCTGCAGCTCAGGTTACAGGGTTATCCCTTGTGCTTTTTGCTACTCTAGCCAGCACTGAAGAAGATAATTATGAGCGATAATTTATTCATTATTGGTTAACCCGTTTAGTCTGTCTCAGCCTGCTTCTAATTAGAAAACAAGGACCAGGCAACCTCCCCTAGGTGGTCTCTTTCCCGAAAGATTCTTTTCCATTAGCAATGCCCACTGCTAATCAGAGAGGGAGTCGGCAGGACCACTGCCCTCCCACCGCCCAGCGATGCAGCGCTGATGAGCTGGGGAGGGGGGGTCTGGCTGAAGCCATCAGCAGGGCTGAAGCACTGTGTGCTGCGCCGGAGGGGTGCACAGGAGGTACTGAATTTCATTGCAGAGGGATGCGCAGCTGCTTTGGGATTTGCAAACAGGAGGGGCCCATCGTGGGCGGCGGCTGGTACAAGCATGCCAGGATGATCCTGAGCCTCCGCACCAGCGCAGCAAAGCTGGCATTGCTGCAGCTGGGTGCTGCAACCAGAGCGGAGCCCAGCATCCCATCTGCAACAGCACCTATCTCCCTCTCCAGGAACAAGGAGCCGCCCTGGAGCGGTGATGCTCGGGGGCAATGCTGGACCCTCTTCTCCTCACCCCTCGTCCACCCGCCCGCGGGACAGCGCTGCAGGGAGAGGGAGAGGCGGCTCGATGCAGCAGAGCGGCGAGGGGCAGGGGATGAGGGCAAGCTGCCTGAGAGCCTGCCCGTGTGCAGGCAGCCTGCAGCTTTGCGTGAGGCCACTGCAGTGCAGCCTGGCCCGGAGCAAGCTGCACACAGCTGCTCCACAACTGCCGGGCCTCCCGCTGGGCACCAATCTTCATCTCTTTGAAATATGCATTAAAATACATGAGCCACACTCTCTGGCCAGGGCTCCCAGCACTGGATAATTGCTTCTTAAGTGCTTTCTAAATGCAAACTGCATGTCATTCTTACCACCACTGCCACCTCCCCTGCACCCAGCCTTTGATCTCCTACATGTCATGACAATATTGCAATTACCCCGTCAGTGTCGGGACGTGGAGGTGCTCCCGGCTGGAAAGCACAGGGATGTGCCGGACCGCAGAGTCCTGCCCTCCCAATCAATACATATAAGCGGCCAGCAAGAGTCCTCCGAGCCACACGCGGGCCAAGCCCCAGCCTGGTGGTGGATCTAGAAGAGCACTTGGGAGTCACCAGAGAGGAGCACTGGTGCAGATCTCCTTGGTTAAAGAGATGATGTGCAGCAGGCTGTGGCTAGCAAGCAAATGCAATGCATTCCCTCGCATCGCCTGCTGCATGAAACTTTCTGGGGATACATGCTCTCCTTCCCCCGGCAGGACATCTGCAAAGTCCATAGACCTTAAAACTCAACCCCAGCTCCCTGCTTATGTATCCTTTTTTCCTGTGGCCTTAAATGATGCTGATGCCCAAAAATCACTCACTTCACCCCAAAACCAATTTCTTTCTGACTTTTTGATTTGTGGGAAATGCTGGGGAGGGAAAAGAAAAAAAAAAAAGAAAAAAAAAAAAGGAAATAAAAAAAAGCCAGTATTATTCTGGATTGGTCCCAGGTGTTAATTTAAAAGTACTGTTTTCAGACCTGCCAGTAAAGCTGAACTCTGATCTACCTGCCTCATCCTGGGGAGATGCAGCTTTGAAGGCAGCAGCAGCCAGTGAGTCTTCCCAGCAGTTCGCCCCGAGCTCTCTGCGAGCATCGCCCCTTGGTGCTGAGGGGCTGCTGGTGGGGACCTGCCCCTGCGACTGTCCACGGCCGCCCGGCCCCGTTCCCCACACCCCAGCTGGGCCATGGGGCAGGGAAGAGGCTTTGCAGCGAGGTGAGACAACAAGGCGGTGGTGTTTAGCAGAGCATGGCTAGGAAAACCTTAGGGGATGCTGCAGGGATGCAGCAAGGAGGAGCAGCCCTCAGGTCTTTTCCATCCCCACCTGCTCCGTCTGGCCCAAACGGGGATGGCGAGGCCAGGGCACAGGTGGTCCCCAGCAGGGGACACGAATTGGGATGGAAATGATGTGCAAAGCACCTCCCCGTGGCGGCAGAGCCTTTTGGAGTGCCACGCCAGCAGCCCTGGAGAAAAAAAACCAGAACAATCCTAATGAAGCTCTGCGGGGAGCCACGGGCATCGCACACGCACCACGCCACCGTCCGCAGCACCGTCACCCACTGCTACTGTCACTGTCACTGTGTGGGCTCAGGGGTACAGGGCTGTGGATCAGCTCCTCCAGCAGCCTGATACCAGCTTCCAGTGTGCCCAGTGTGCCCAGTGTGCCCAGTGTGGCCTGTGGAGCAGCGCCCTTTCGCTCTGCATGGGTGACTCCCTTCTGACCACTCCTAAATCCTATGGGGATCCTCTGGATAGCAATGCCCACATCATGCCCTCCTCTGAGCCTCTGTGCAATGCAGCTCCCCCACAGCTGGCTCCCCATCACCCACCACCTTTAATCTGGAGTACCCGACAGCATCTCAGGCAGTATTTTCCAATTTCCAGAGCCCCTTGACCACTCACACATGCACTGAGTGCTCAGGACTCAGCAGGGAACTGCCTTTGAACTCACCCCAATTTGCATTCACTGCCTTGGGGTGCAACATGGTAAGGTGGGAATGTGCAGCTGGGGTGGGGGCACTCCAGTCCCTGGGGCTGTGTCCACCGTGTCTTGGACACCGTCATTTCACAAGGCATTTGATGTCCCACACTGTCTGAGAGCTGTTGCCAGAGGGAATCCAGGCATTTCATACCTGGCCGACCCATCTGCAATGTGTCAGAGCCCTGTGGCCATCACCATGGCCTCTGTGCCCACGAGCAGCCACAGCTGCAACCTGCTTGGCATGACACCAGAAGGAAACACCGTACTAGTGAACTGCTGGAGATCACTGCTGTTTTGGGGAGCAAACAGAGCAGATCAGAGATGCTGCCTTGCTCATGCTGGCAGGATGGTGGAGGGAGATGGAGGCAGATGCAGGTGGCTCCAGCAGAAATGAGCTGGTACTTTGCCCTCTGCTTCCTGCTGCCCTGGATCCCATGGACAGATCACCTGAACTCTGCCAGAACGCACTTTCTTGCATCCATTTGCAGGAAGGGCCCTTTCAGTTCCCCAGGTGCCTCTTGCTTTGTCGAGGGTGACTGGTGGATGCGCCTTCCCTGTCCCATTCATTATTATCTCCATCTCACCGTGTTCTCTCTCATTCATCCCCTCTCAAACTAAATAGCTCCTTTCTTCTCTCTTCTCATGTGGAAATCGTTCTCCACCCATTATCATTTTCATGATTTCACTTTCTGCCGTATCCTCTGTGATGAGACACCAGGACGCAGCGGTTCCCCGTGCATTTCTGGGCACATGGAACATCTTCCTTCACGCTGGCATGTCTTGTCTTAATGCATGTGGAAAAACTCATTTCCTCCCTTTTAGTGGCGATACTGTCCCCCGGTGAGAGCTCATTGCTGCGGTTCCCAGGCCCTGTGTCTGTGCAGGGGCATCAGAAACACATTGCGAGTGTCTTGTTTCCAGCTTCAGATGATTCTCTTCTTAGCTGTCGCATTGCCCTCCTTAATTTCCTTCTTTTCATCCTCTCATGCCAGTATACAAAGATGCGCCACACGTGTCTCCATGCTTCGCCATTAATTTGCTCCTGGATATCAAGGCTCAGAGCAGCAGCTCTGAGGCATTGCCACCTGTGGGTCATGCATGGTGTGGTCCCGTCTCAGCCATCAGAGAGCTGCCAGCATCATGCTAATAGCAATTCCTTCAGGCCAGGCTCACGCGGCATAGATCAGCCTCTTCGTTACACTCAACGGAGCAGTTTTGGGCCCCGTCTCCCTTCAGGGCAGCATCTCTCCCGTCTGCGATACAGCGGGCAGCCTTCCCCAGCCACAGCCAACCTGACCGCTTGCAGAGTCAGCTGCTTGCAGAGCTGAACAAACACTCAGGCTGGCACATTCCAGATAAGGCTCTGTTTTATTCTGCAAAACAATGTCACACTCCTTATCTAACACAAATCCGCAGTGTTGCTCCAGTAGTTCTCCAAAGCAGTAATTTAACCCCGGACACGTTGGCGTGAACTTGGGTAATTATATCCGGATCTGCCTCCAGCTCTGTGAGGTCTGTGGGTGTCACAGGTGCTCTGTCTCAGCAAGGTTAGTGGGATTAGATACATCATCCTCCCAGGAGATGGTAGCTCAGTCCTGGAATATAAATCAGCCTCTTCTCTAGGCTGATATCTCACCTTTTTCACGTGACCCCCAGAGCATGGTGCAATGCTTTACACCACGTTTCCCCTGTAACTAACCAAAGCATTAGCAATTGCAGCTGGTCATTGGGGTCTTCCAGTTCGTGGCCAAATGATTATTGAGTGTGGGCTCCAGGTCATGACCATGTGTCACACCAAGCCTGACCAGCACCACCAGCAGAGCCTGGAAATGGTGGGGGGTCACCGTGACTCCCCCCACCACCCCGCTACCTCTCAGCAAAGTTGAAGAATGAAAGCACAGGATTAACCCTTCCCCGTAGAGCCAGGTCAGGTAATGAAAGGGCCACCGCTAGCTGACCAAAAAGCAGAGAGAAAGTGCCAGCCTTGAGGACAGTCCAGAGAGACGCTGCCTTGCCCCAGTGCTTGCTGGGCTCACGGAGCCTTTCTGAAGGGCAGACCTTAGAGTGGGGACTGTTACGGCACTTCTCAGGTGATTAATGAGCCTAATGCACACCCCATTTCTCCACATGGTGGAAACAACCTAGACAGCTGTGCTGTTTGTCCCCACCAGTCCCCCATGCCTAAGCCTACAAGCATCATGGGCACGTACCTGGGCTGGGTGCAGCGGAGAAGGCGAACGGATTCACACCGTGGTTCTTGGGGTGAGTGTAAGGGGCAGTGACATCTGCAGTAGCACTGCCCCACTTGGCCACCCCGCTCAGGGCCATGGGCAGGGGAGCAGCACAGGGCCACGCTGGCTCTACCCGCAGACCCGTGGGCACTCAGGCTCCTGGCAGGGGCAGAGCGGGACATGCCCGGGCTGGAGGAAAGGCAGGGATGACCGTGGTCTCATGTTCAACATTTGCAGACTGATCCCAGGAACCTTCTCAAATCCTGACACATCCCGTAGCCAGCATCTGGTGGCAGACCTCGCTGCTGGAGAGAAAACCCCCTCATCCCCCAGGCTATGGTAGAGAAACGGGAATTTCCCAGGGTCGAGGACAAAAGGATGGATGAGGACCCTGAACATCAGCATTGTGCATAGGGCTGGGGCAAATTTCAGGTCTGATCTCTGCATGTCTAATGGAAAGAGATGCCTCCCCGCACAGGCTGTTCCACTGCAGCGGAGACAAACTCAAATGCACACCGAGGGAGGCACGCAGATGCCAGCATAATTAGCCACAAAATAGACTTTTCAGTATCACACAATGACAAAGAAAAATAAAAAAGGCCTGCGTGCTGATAATTCCTCAGCGCGCCTCAGTGACAAGGAACTGGGACAGACCTGAGCTTCCACTGAGCCAGAGGAAAATGTATTTTTAAAAAGCAGATTATCTGGTTAAACAGAGGGCAGGGGGCTGAGCTGAGAGATAATGGGGGTGTCTGTGACAGCTTTATTAGGAAGTGCCTAATGTCGGAGCAATTTCACGGCGGAGCTCAGAGCGGCAGGCTGACTCCGGGAGCTGCGGTCTCCGCCACAGAGCCTCGGCGGCACTGTCAGACAGGCTTAGAGGGCAACTGACCCCGGCTTTTTGCTGCAGGAGACAATGGAAGCAGCAGGGATGCTTTGCAGGGGGTCACCAGCCTGCTCGTACTCCTGGGGTATCACCTGCGGGGTGGGATGGGTGAGCGCCGTATTCATTAGCTGTCCTTGGTAGTAGCATCAGCTTTGCTAACCTAAAAAGCAGGGCATGCTTGGAAACACGGGGCAGTGCCATTGCCTTTACCATCAGTACTGGCAGCGCTGGCCCCGATAGCTCCCGGGCTCAGCAGACACAGGGTACGACCCTGCCTTTGCCTCACAGCTGCCTTCCAGGATGCTCTCACCTGCCTGCTCTCCTTGTCTTTTTTTCAGGGTTTCCTCGCTGCTCCTGTCTAATTCCTTGCTGTGTCATCTTCTCATATGGTGCAAAGACCCCTGCAAAGCTGGCAGGGCATCCATGCAGCCCATCCCAGCCAAGGATGGTCCCCATCACCTCCCCAGAACATTCTGCATCCAGGCCCTGCAGACCCTCCAGCTCTCAGGGTCCTGCTGCCCGCTCTGGCAGCACGGCATGCCCCACATGAGCACCTCCTGGCACTGACCCCTGCAGTGCTGGGATCCCAGAGATTTGGGAGTTCACAGCTGCAGGGTGCACGGGCAGTACTTCGCTGGGATGCATGTGTGTGCATGGGAAACATACTTTCCTTCTCCAGGCTCTTCTGCCAGGGCAGGGTCCCAGCCTGGCAGCAGTATGGGCTGGAGCACTAGAGGGCTGCTCACCACTAAGAAACCTGAACTGGGAGCATCTCATTCCCAGGGACGAGCTAGCAATGCAGGGTACCAGAGAGCATGCATGAAACAAGGCCTTGCCAGCGTGACTCCTGGCCTAGGTCTCTGGGAGCAGCTGTAATCGGGAACAGGGGGCACTCGAACCAGTCTCTAATCCCAGATTTTACATGAGCTGAACAGGTCCTGATCAGCTTGCCTGGGGCTTATGGTGGGATTGACAGCCACTCCCACGCCGCCCGGATGCCCCGGCCAGCCAGAGCAGCCCCAAGTGGCTCCCGTCATCCGGGCCAGGGCTTCCCTGTGAGAGGAGGGCAAGCTCGGGTGCTGGGACCGGTGCATAAACGCGCCCGGCCGTGGCTCTGTCCACGGACATCAGACGGAGGATGTAAATCTGGGTCTCCAGGAACAAAAGGCTACAGCGCCTCTGCCCCCAAAGCTGCCAGCTCAGCGTGAGAGGACTCCCCAAGGCGCAGGGGAGCCAGCGATGAAGCTGTCTCTGACAAGGGAAACTAAAGATGTAAGAGGGAGCATGAAATCACGGGTGACAACCATAACAGGGGCAGCTCCAGACATGAGAGGGGGAGCAGGAGCTGTGCTGCATCCACCCAGGAGGCTCTGCCGCCTTTGTAGAGAGCGGTGCATGCGGTGGTGGGGTGGAGGACCAACGTATGAGATGGAGACAGTCCCTGCATTGGCCCCGCTGCCTGGTGATGCTCCGTCCCCTGTCTTTCACCGGGACTGGGTGACATGTTGCCCAAATCCTGGCCATCCAGCCACTGGAGCTTGCCGTCTATTGCTGTGACCTCGAATGAAATGCACTGAACCACGAAGGGGATTGCAGCACCCCGGGTGCAGGACTGCAGGGGGGCAGTTGTTGACAGACGAGCCCAAAACCTGCCTGCCATTTTCCCCTGCTGCGAGAGCTCATCTTCGCTGGGCTGCCGGCCTGGGCAGCCAACTCAGACAGAAAACACTTGCTAATTTCCCCGTGAAAGTGTTTTCTGTGCCGTTATCAGTTTAACCTGGATTGCCTGAGCCATTGCACCGTTTTGTCAAAGCCCCCGGCGCTGCCGAGCGCAGTGCCTGTGCTGGAGGGATGCTGCCCGGCAGCCCCCCATCACCTCCTCCCACCTCCCAGCGCCGCATTTCCCCTTTGTGCGCCTCTGCGCAGAATTTAGCCACCCTCCCTTTCAACTTTTCCCCTCTCTCCTTTCCCCCCCTCTGTAACAAATCAGTGAAAAGAGGGAAGAGAAGAGGCTCCAATGACAGATGGAGCTGGCGCTATCATCTCTCTTAACTGTCACCGAGAAAATCACACGGCAGCCACTGAAATTCAAATTAGAGTTTTGCTGAAGCTGCTAAAACTCATCAAAAGATATCTTTGAAGTCCACTGGCAGGCTGGTCATTTCTTTTAAATTAGTCCCTGTTGAAAATGAAATTGCAGGGAGTTGGTGTATTAGCATATTGGAGTGCGAGAGACAGCATAATACTGCCTTTCCAGGGAGCAGAGACAGTTTGCTCCTGCACAAAGACCGCACTCAAACCGGGCTCTTATTGCATTAGGATAAATGAATGAGTCATTTCAAAGCTCCCCATTAAGGGGGACGGGCTGGCACTTGGAGAGAAGACAGCAAAGACAGGTCAGTGCTGTCCCCGCGTTCGTGCCCTCGGAGCCAACCTCCCGGCTGCAGCATTGCAAGCCCATGCAAATGAGGAGCTGCCTCGTTAGCAGAGGCAGCTCGGTGACGAGGGGAGAGGGGCCCTCTCCAGTCCCAACCCAGGGACCGGCGGTTCCCAGAGTTGATGTGATGTGCAGGACGTACAGGTCATCACAGCCCTCTGGGGAGGATGCAGAGCCAGCATCAGTCCCATGAAAGCAAGTCCAGTCCCCTGAACGCTGGCTTTTTCCACACTGTGCTTTCTTCCAGAACCTTCCAGACAGACTGGAGTCAGCATCCCACTGCCCCAGGGGTAGCTGAGCCCCAAGGAAGGGCCCTGGAGACCCCCAGACCATCCCTGGGAAGCCGCAGCAGAGCCAGCAGGAGCCCAGGACAGATGACCTCTGTTTGATTGTCTGGCACCAGTTTGAAAAAGAGGGTCAGTCCCAGCAGTGGCTCTTCCTAACGTGAACCCCACATGCCTTGCATCTCCAAGTTAGGCACCTGTTGGGGATGAACACAGAGACTCACAGCCCCCAAGGTCCTCACAAGCCAAAGAGTATGGTGGGACTATGGGAAGCACACCGGGACACTGGAAACCAGTGGCTAGCAACAGTGGGGTGGTGGCCAGTGGCCCCAAGAACAGCTGTAGCATCTCCCATTAGTGAATATTTCTCAACAGGGACAAAACTGGGTTGATATCCAGCTCCAGCTCAGTCCAACCCAGACATTTGCCCAGAAATAATGGCCCTTAGGATGAATACCAACCCTCTTCTCCCAGGCTTTGCGCCACACCGTCCTCCCCTCTCCTGAGAGGCTGAGCACAGCATTGCTGCCTACCCAGGAGGCAGCCAGCCACTGCTGGCTCTTTCCCCAGCCCTGCTAGCCCAGGGCATCCAGTTTCCTCTGCCTGCCCTCAATCTCTAAGCAGAGGTTTCCCTGTCAGCCCAAAACCTTGAGATGTCAGCTGCTTCTGGATAGAGCTGTTTCTTTCATTACCGAGCTGATGTGATGGGATTTTGAGTGGCACTAGTTACACTCCTGCGTCTTTACACATAATGTCTTCGAGCCAAGAGCTATCGGCTGCAGATTTCACATGGCTTTGAGAGGGGTTGGGAGCAGGTCAGGGGCGGGAAGTGTGGCCAATTCCCCCCTGAACTGCAGGAGAAAATGGAGCAGAACTCGCCCCAGAGCATGTAACCTGTGACATTTTCCTGGGTTAATGCAAATTGCACCAACACAGACGGAGAGATGAGCTCCTGCCATTGCAAGAACACATGGCACTTGCTGAGCAGAGGCTTTCACCGCAGGTTTTGTTAGAAAGGTTGCTACAGGCCAGGGCTGAATGTCTCCTCCAAATTGTTAGCTGTTTACTGTGGATTTTCCCTGGATTTCTGACAAAGGGGCATAAGGAGGCACAGACCCAATCAAACAATTACAGCATCGGGGCTTACAGTGAGAAGCTTTTTCTCCACTGTCTTGGTTAATTCTTGGTGTTTGGCTGCATTTCCCAGCCTTGGTGGGGTCCAACACCAAAGTGTCTGGATGGGGTGGGGACTTTCTGGGGGTCATGCAGACTGTGTTGTGTCTAGCCCCCCACCCCAATTTCCCAGGCGAGAGCAGCAAGCAGGGAAGCTGGTGCAAGGGTTATGAGCATGTGTTTCTGCTGTGCAATTCAAAATCCACCGGGCAGGAGGAGGGCTTGAAGCAGCAACTGCAGTTTGCCAAGGGTCATGAGCCTCCGACTTGGAAGGAGAAGCAGTGCCCAGGGATCACTGGGCACATCTCACCACTGTTGCTTTTGGCAAACTGGTGGCCAGCCAGTCTGCAACTGGTGGTGTCACATCCTGATCACCTTGGGCAAGGAGCTGCCTGAGCTGGAGGTTCAAACCTCCAAACCTGGCTTTCGGTGTCTCACCTCATCCCCTTGCATTCCCCCAAAACCCGCATCACTTTGGCTGCCAGCAGCATGGATGGGAAAGCAGTAGGACGGGCAGAAAGCCATGCCAGAAGCAAATTTCTTGCAGCTCTGGGCTGTTAATTGCCATCTCTCTAAGATGATGCCAGAGGATTTGCTTTGCTTTGCTTTTCCTGCGGCAGCTCACCATCCCTCCGCAGGCACTGGCAGTGCCAGCAGGTGGGCACCCTGGGCCAAGGGCAGCAGCATCCTGTCCCCAATGCGATGAACATCTCCATCAGTCACCCTGAGCACCAAAACCACTGAGCATCAATAACAATAGCTGCCATGCTCCTTATGACTGCCATTGTAATGCTTGGCTCCCAAGACATCGGCTGCAACAGGAGAGGAGGCGGCAGTGCAGGGGCTTCTGTTCCCGTATCAAACACATGGAGGATTGCTCCTTTCATCTGCTCCATGCGATGAGAGGAGCAGCTGGTGCCTCCTCCGATCCATCCCTGCCCCGCCGCCTCCTGTCTTGGCAAACGTGCCCTGGCCCAGCCATGCAGCCGGGGTGTTAATTGGAGAGTGGAGAGGATGGCAGGGCAGGGGAGAGCCCGGGCTCGGCAAGGCACAGCCACCGTCATTAACTTTTCATTGCATCTGCCACTTCCTCTTAGGAAGAAAGGCTTTAAACGTCACCATTTTCTGCTTTAATGACCTAAGAGGCAGCCACGTGCCAAGCAGTCCTTGCATTGCAAGCCCAAGCCTGGGGGGGTTTCCAGCTCAGCCCTTGCACGTGGAGATTGCAAGAACAAACAAGGTCCCACCAGCTGAGGTGTCAGCTCCCCAAATATCCCCTTTCACTGAGCCCAGAGAGCCTCGCATGTCATGGGAGTCCCTTTCCAGGACGTTCCCCCCGTGATTTGGCAAGCTTGTGAGAAAGATGGGATCGATGGGATCGTTTCCCCATGGGATCACACAGGGTCAAGAAGTGGGCTGGAGGAGGGAGCAGGGACTGCGCGTCCCAGGCACGGACACGGTGTCAGTCCAGGGACCAGTGCGAGGGCCACAACATCCCACTCATCAGGAAGTGATCTTGAGACTTCTCCATTTAAACATTCTTGTTTTTACCAGAAAACATCCTGTTGATAAGCTCAAAATGCAGGAAATTGATGTAAAAACCTCAGGGGGAGGCTGCATGAACAAGAAGGGGATTTTACTTAATGCCATTTCCAAGATGACCTTGTCCGCTCACCCCCAGCACCCACATGAGTGTCCAAGTGGTCTGGCCAGGATCACTTGTTCATGACAGAGGGGACATGAGACATCAGTCAACGATCCTATCTCCAGCATTAGTGATAACAAACTGGCTTTAACGCCCTTTGGGAGCCAACGGTGATTACAGGCTGATGTCTCCCCTCAGGATCTTGCTTACTTCAGCCCTCGCAGATCGTGGGCCAGGTTGCTGCCCATTTCTTCATTTGTATTTCTTTGTGTCCTCGTTCTGCGTGTCTACAGCTCAGCCTTCCTCTGGAGGTCTTTCCCAGAACTAGCTCAACTAACCTCCTCTGCTGCGGGCTGTTCCCCAGGGCAGGGCAGAAAGGATGGTTTTGCAGGACAGGTATGGAGGAAGAAGCCCAGGTCATGAACTGTTTGCAGGGTGGGGTCTGGTCTGTGCCCTGTGGGGAAGGAAGAACTAGTCCAAATTTCTGCAGGTTGGTGGGGATTTACCCTCTGCTGCTCCAAGGCGACCTTCAAACCAACACACACAACCTGTAGAGAGCATCCCTTCAACATCTTGCTCAAAGAAAGGATTTGTCAGAGGGGCAAACATAGTTTCATAGTGTTCATGAAAAGCTTTGTCATCCATTTGGGTTTTGCATCAGCCGTAGTGTCTGGTGGTGAATAACCCGGGGTCCACTGGGGCAGCTGAGAGGCAGAAATTGGGTGACTGCACCATGAATGCAGATATGTAACTAGAAAACAAAGATCTCTTTAATGCTACCCAAGAAAGGAGCCACGTTCTCTGGAAGGATTAATGGCAAGAGTAGCTCAGTCTGTGCTGGGCAGAGGGAATCACGTGCTCGCCTCTCTCTGCTGGGGGTCTGACATTTTGTCTGCATAGGGACAGTTGGGTCTGGTTTGACGGATGGCCTTGCAGCAAGCTCCCAGAGCTACATCTCTCTTTGGGCTGGATCCCTGTAATGAAGTCTAACAGCACCAGTCAGATCTGCTCTCCTGCTCAGCATTATGTTAATGAGGGGGCAGATAAAAAAGAAAACTACATATATCTTATTTGCCCATTCAAGAGACAAATAAACAACCCACTAACACGAGCGAGTGGAGTTTGGAAAGGCTGGTGCAGAGCCTGATGCTATATAGATAGGCTGGTGCAGCACATCACAATTCTTCTCACATGTACTGGGTCACAGTTTTCCTTCCAGAAGCAGAAATAACATCTGCAAACAGCACGGGCCCAGCAAACACGCCCCAGTCCCCACAAGCGCATGAAGGACTGTGAGCAAGTTTTGCGTCTCCAACCAGGAGAAGAGGAATCACCATTTACCTGTCAAAGCACAGACCAGCTCTGAACAAAGAGATCCTGAGCTTCTCCAATCTGATGGCATCCAAAGGGGTCACTAGAAAATTGGAGACTCCTGAATCCTATTTTTTCCAAAGAGGACATTTTTGCCCGAGCCAGCCATTTCATACTAATGGCTTTGAGATTAGCAAATCAGCATTTTCTGTGGGGGGAAAAAAAAAAGAAATCACTGTCCAGCCCCAGTCATCCTCCTGCATCCTTGATCCCACTGAAGACATTGAAGCCTATCAAATCCACCAGGCACAAAGCACGAGGTGGAGGGATCCACACCTCTACGGGGTGCCTATGGTGAGCTCACCAGACATGCGCACCAAGCATCTCCTCATCTCCTGAGTCCCTGGACACGCCATCTTGGTCTTCTTCCCCTGCCTGCACTGCTGAGGGTTACCTCAGCCATCCTCGTGGTCTGGCTTTCTGGGGCAGGAGTTGCCAAGCGTGGCCACGAGCCCTAGCCCTGTCCCTGCTGCACCTGCTGGGGATGGA
This sequence comes from Theristicus caerulescens, assembly GCA_020745775.1. Taxonomy (NCBI): domain Eukaryota; kingdom Metazoa; phylum Chordata; class Aves; order Pelecaniformes; family Threskiornithidae; genus Theristicus; species Theristicus caerulescens. Next base: position 548,065 of record CM036574.1, read on the forward strand.
GACCTTGGTGGCCCTTGATGCAGCCAACATGTGAGCAGACTGCTAATGCTGGTGGCTGTTCCCAAGAATACATCCCTCAAACGCTGACAGGGCCAATCAATACAGTGGCTGCTCTTTAGCAATCCCTGGCAGGGAGCAACAGCCCTCCCAGCGCTATCTGCCAGCCAGGCAGGCAGCCGCTCGTCTGCAGGATGGATTAGGGGACAGACTGACAACGGGTGGCTCTTCCCCCGCCACTGCCACCCACACATACAAATTGCAGCTGTGCTGCACGGCTGTAGCAGGGCAGCCTGGAAACAGATGGGGATGAGGCACAGGGACCAGGTCACACACCCCATGCACGTGGCTTTACACCCACTCGTGTGCGGCTCGGGAATGTGCTGCAGGACACCACTGGCTTTCACAGAGCCTCCCCGATCCCGAGGCCCCACGGGGCACCGCATGCTCCCTGGACACTGCACGGCACAGTGGGACAACCCGCAACCGCAGCTGTGCTGGGCCAGCGGAGCAGCCCTGGGCACATCGCGGAGGGCTCACGGCATGATGCCGCCAGCATCCATCCATGCAAGTCGTGCGCAATCCCACTGTCAGCGGGAGGCAGATGAACCCCAGGAAGCAGGCATCGTGGTGAGGAGTAAGAAAAGATTTTAGCTCCTTTAAATTGGTGTAACCTGTCTGCAGAGCCCAAACGAACAAACCTCTCATAACAAACCAAAGCTACAGAGATGCAGCCAGCTGGGCCAGGCATTGCTCCCAGAAAGTCCCATGTCCATCTCATTGCGCAGTGGATCTGGGTAACTCCAGCATTCTGGCTGCACCCTGGTTCTTCAAAAGGCCCTTTGGGATGGTGCCACCTCTCCACAGCACTTGCTCTTTGTCTGCATGGACCACATCCATCCCTCCTGCCTCTGGCTGCACCAGTGCTTCATACCCAGCTCTTCTCCCCCCAAAACCCCTGCATGCCACTGAGCTGTGCTGGTCCAGGGGCATGGCTCTTCCCTGGGGCGTGTGACCAGGGCCAGCAGCAGGGTCCTGAGGGACCACGCGTGGCCAAGGGGAGCCCAAGCAGCCCAGAAATCCTGCTGCTGCGCTGCTCCCGTGGGTAAGATCCTCAAAGGGACCAGGGAAGAAAGGAAAGATCTCCTGCTGCCACCACAGGTCCCGCTGGAGCAAAGGATCAAGGGCTTGATACAGAGTCTGCGGGGCTGGCAGCGTGCTCAGACAACCGCTCGTGAAGCGGAGATGAGCCAGGGAAGGCAGCCAAGCCTGTCCCAGGAGAGCCCATCCCTGCTCAGGAGCAGAAGCACGTCAGAGCCTCTTTGTTGTCTGCTGATGGAAGGGAGCATGACGGCCCCGTGGAGGTGCCACTGCCAGTGCAGAGCTTGCGGGACACGATGCAGAGCTGCACAGTGGGCCCACAGCGGCACAGTGGTGCAGGGCCGAGATGATCGGTATGGTCAGGACAGCGGTGGGAGCTTGCAAGGATGCTGTTTCCACTGGTGCAGTGCTCCCAGGACAGACATTGCAGCACTCAGATAGAGTGTCAGGAAGGTGCAGCCTCCGACCAAGTGAAAGCCTCTTCCTCGGTGGGAGAGATGGAGACAAGATGGGGTAGGGGGTGAACCAGAGCAGCGAGACCACCTCTGGTGACTGGGAGAAATAGCTGCAGATGCTAAATGTTGGAACGCATCCCTCAGTCCAAGCCAAACCCCAAACCAGCGCTAATATGTAACAGAAGATACACTCCTGCCATTGCTGCCGCTGGGTGCAAGGCAGGGAGCAGCAGCGACAGTGCAAAGAGGTGCCCAGAGCAGGCCCTGCCGAGGAGCAGCCTTCAAACTGATAAGAGGCTGCAAATAATGACTCTTCTGTGGCTCTTAGCAATGATAAAATTGCTATTATTTAGCAAAGATCCCCAACTTTTCTATGTGCTGCAGGATGGCACAGGCCATCCTGGTGTTCGTATAACGGATCTGCTGCGGCAGACCTGCTGCAGTGGAGAGGTATCAAGTGAAAATACTGTTAGACAGGACAGCTAAACTGCACCTACATGGAAAAGTCTGAAACAGGCTCCCAGCATCCTTGAGCAGTCAGAAGAAAAATGTGTTGATTCTGGTGAAACTGCAGAAAACAATTTAAATGCAACAGAGGTCCCTTGCACAACCCAAGCCAGAAGAGATGGGTTTGGACACCAGGTTTCCAGGCCACCATCTGTTGGAGAAGCAGAGGCATCTTCCAGATCCAGAGCAGCGCTTGGTGCCTGGGAAAGAGCCCTGGGAGCCCTGTCCCGTGATGCTGGATCCCAGCCCCTCTGGGCTGTCTGCGAAAGCAGGGAAGAGGAAGAGCAACATGTATGAAGCAGATTAACTTTGTGCCAGAGTAGAAAGGCCGCTGAAGCAGCTGCTGTGCCACAGCTGGAGCAGGGCGCCTGCCCTGAGTACGGCGGACCTTGCTGCCATGCAGCAGGTATCATTTGACCCTCGCTAGCTGGGTACCGTGTCTCTCCCCATCATTTCAAAGAGACAAAGAGAGGAGACTGACTCTTCCTCCTGAAAGATAAATGCCTCCAGATTGTAGCCACTCGACAGGTCCACTGAAATTCATCAGTTCTGACTTGAAATGAAAGCTGTAATAAATCTCCCCGTTGAATAGGAGATCAAAGGCAGATCATTAGAGCTCTTGGATTACCCAGTGAGAGTGCACTTCCATCAGCTGCTGTGCTGCTGGTTCCCCTGTGTCCAGAATGACCCCTTTGACAGTGGAGCTTTGACTCTAAAGAAAAGGACAATTTCCCTCAGAAAAGGTCTGGACTGTGCCCCTCTCCTCTGCCCACCTCTTCCCTGACTGCTCTCAGCCAGCTCTGCATGGCTCATGGCCACATCCTTGGCAGCCACGCTGGTACAAGCTGCTGCACAGCACGGAGGGGGACATTGCTCCACCACAGAAGACAGAGCAGAAGAGCTCGGTGTTGGACCAGCCCTCAGGGGAAGCTCTTCCCCACATTACAAAGCTCCTGCATTTTCTTCCCAGGGAAGGAAAATCCTCCCCAAGCTCTGGGAACTATCCCAACTCAGTTGCCCTCCTTTAATTAAAGACAGACCTCAAGCTGCAAGGTAGAGCCCTGCAACACTTTAGTGGGACCAAGTGTCCGTATCACCCCTGGCTCTGGAGAGATGTACAAGGACATTGTGCTCATTTTCCGCTCTGCTCTGTGGTGAGTCTCAGTGAAGAGTTTGCTGACCTGTGCCCACCAGGGATCAGGAGCAATCCTATTTCAGCCTCTCCAAACCCATTTGTTGGTAGCAGCCTACGATATGGCCATGGTCTTCATGGGCTGCGCAGGGAAAGGTGTCCCCCTTTCCTAAATCCGTGTGAGCTAACCCCTTCCCTCTGCTTGGACCATGAGATCCCAAACTCAGCAGTCCCCTGGGCTTCCTCCGTCCCTCATTTCAGTCTCAGTAGCCATCTTCTCAGTGACACATCCAAGTTGGCATCTGCTTGTGGATGCAGGGGAAGGTTGTGTAGCAGGAGCAGAAGGTAAAGGAGGCTTCAGACTGCAGGTGGTGACATCCTATCAGCCATACAGCTGCTTGTCCACCCTTCCTGGCTCCTTGGTCCTGCCAGGGATGATCTTCCCCCAGCCTAATGCTGATCGGGTGAGACAGTTGTGCCTGAGCCAGCTGGAGGGATGCTGGAGAGCAGACACATCAGGGTCAACCCTGATTCTCTAAATGGTTTTATTCCTCTAACAGCGTAAGGGAAGTTGGTCTTTCCCAATGCCCTGGCCTGTGGACCGAGAGATTTTCACCAGAACAAGCTGGCAAACATCATCTGATGTCCCTCGCTCGGCACAGGTGGGACCCACCACTTTGCTCCAGGTCTGGGTGCAGCAGAGCCGGGACCGGGCTCGTGGGCTGCCTGCCCAGCAGTGCCCGGAGAGCCGAGGACAGCTGAGGGACCGGCCCATGCAGGAGCCACACAGAGGAGTGAGGTTTATCTCTGTGCAAAACGTGTCACACTCCACAGAGTGAATTTCATTCCTGGAGAGATTTTTTTTTTTCCACTGAGACCGGGTTTGCTGAGCTTAGCTCTGAAATGAGGGACCATAGTAAGTCCATTAGCTTCAGAGGAGTTATCCTGAGCACGCAGTTCGACCTGTGATCCCTCATTTTACAAAGGGCTAAACGCAGAGAGGATGTAGCGGTGGAAGTGAGAGACTCTCTGCCATTTTACACACAGGAGAACTCGGCTGTGATGTGAAAATCGGTATTGGAGGTGAAAGCAGGGTTATGCAGGACTTGTTTCACTCTCTGAAATGCATGGTCCTGGGAGTCAAGCTTCTCACGTTATAGCTGCCATTCTGTACTGTGGGACAGGGTATGGGGTGTCTTACACTAAAGGGTGTCCGGAGACACAGGGTACACGTGTTTTGGGTGTCCCATCATGTGGGGAGTCCTGCAGCTGGGTGCCCTGTGAAATACCCAATGTCCTCAGGTACAGGGCACCCCACAGCATGGGATGTCCTGAGGATGTGGCTGTTGATACAGGACACCCAGCACTTTGGCTTGATTTTTACTAGGTACCGGCCTGGCTGGCTGCAGAGAAAAGTCTGCAGCTGGGAAGAAAGCAACAAAAAGGGTCCCAGCGCTGGGGCTCCGATAATGAAGAAACAACCCTGCAATTTGTAGCTGAGCTCACAGTTTTGGAAGCCCAGCTCATGGCTTTTGAAGTGCAAACCGGCACAACACCCGCCCCATTGACCAGCTCGCTGCTGCCGAGAAAAGCCCGCAGCCCTTTGTGTCACCTCCATCGCAGGAGGTTCCTCGGACCCCTGAGCAAAGCCCCCGCCGGACACTCGCGCAGACGAAATTGCTGAGCAAGATCAAACGCAAACCATTCCCCAGGCTCCCCCCTGCCTCCTCCAGCTGCCCGGATAATCCCCCGGCCTGAAAGGGAACCTGAACCCTGAGTGGTTTTGTGCAATGGGAAATGGAGCTGAGCCCCCAAACCCTCTTTGTGCCGGGATAATGGTCACGGTGCCTTACATCCCCACACCGTCCCGCTCCCCGCCGGCACCGGCCGGGAAGATGAGCTCCGGAGCTGTCACCGCTCGGAGCTTCAATCTGGCATAAACCAACCTTTTTGTTTAAGGTAGTAGTTAAAAAAAAAATTAATAAAAAAAAAGCAGCATCTGTCTTTGATCTTGAATAAAGCTTTTATCACAGAGCTTTCAGTCCCGGTGAGCAAAGGGGATTATCTTTCTCTTGCACAAAAGTTCACCTCCTGGTGCAGGTCACGGGAGGAAGATTTCACTGGAGTGGGAGGCGTTTTCTCTGGGGCATTCACCCCAAGTCCGGCAGGCAGCCGCTCCCAGGGAAGGCTTTTTATGAGCTAACCTACTGCCTCAAATCCTTTCAGATGCAAAGGGAAGAGGAAAAAAAAAAAACCTCCGAAAGAAAGAAGCGGGTGCAAACTCCCTGACAATCGCTGCCAGCCTCATTTAGCAGGAGAGACCTCAGCCCAGCATCCCGCCAGCTATCCTGACTCCCAGCAAACAGCCAGGACTCAAAGAAGTCACTTGAGGCTGTCTCCTGACCCCAATCCCAGCCTGCATGCAGGCGGAGCATGGGCTGAATTTAGTCTTGCCCGGGGTATGGTCTGGGTCTGTCCCCGTGAAGCCGCTCCCCGTGCAGGGCAGGCTGGAGCCATGAGGGTCATCGCTTTCCCCATCGATAGGTTAATGCAAAAGGTGCTTGCTGCCCGCACCACGGGCAATTGCTCTCATTACCGACGCACTGGGCAGCCTCCCTGCCTTCACCTCCCCTGCCCATGCTTCAGGCAGGCGGTGCCGTATAACGGGATTTATCACCGGTGCCTGGAAGCTGCTGCCTGCTCCCAGGGTCCGGCAAGCGGTGGGGGCAGGAGGCAGCATCACCTGCGTACTGCAGCCTGCCCCAGCAGGGCACGCGTGCACGGCAGGGCCGCCCGAGGCGCAGCACCCACCTCCGCTCTCCTGCAACAGCCGGCCGCCTCTGTGGCTGCAGCCGGGAAGGAAGGGTGCGAGCGGGGGGAGTGCCAAGTTCCCCGCTCCCGGGACATTAATCGAAGTGACAAATACGCCTTGACATCAATTATGTTGCTTTCTTGTTCAGCCAAGAAGTAATTAACTTAAGTGAAGCAATTAGGTAAACTTATCAAGTGAGGTTTGCCGTACCTTAAGCAAACAGCTAATTGGGCTGTGAAGGGAGTGGGGATAAAAGGGAACGGGGACGACACACGCAAAGGGGACCCGGACGTCCCCAGGGGCCGAGGCTGCCGCAGCCATCAGTTCAAGGGGCAGATCCCGCGATGGGAACGTCTGGAGTGAAACATCCTCCGCTCCTTCATACCTCTGAAACACCCTGCATCCCCTGCACCCCTCCTCGCTGTCCCTCCTGCTTGTCTCAGGACGCAGGCAAGAGGCAAAGACACAGCCCCAGGGGTCTCCTAAGAGCAGAGGTAAGAAATAAAGCGATCGATGGGGAACCCCACCGTGTACAAGAGATTCAGACAAACAGGTCTCAAAGTGTTTGCTGATAATAGCAGGTGAGGCAGAGGATGGAGACGGACGCTCAGTGATGCTGGATTCCCTGCAGGGACAGCAAAGACACGACTGTGTCTCACTCCCAGCCTCCTACACCAGAGGAGCAAGAGAAAGGGTTGGGATCGTCCGCTGGGACAGACGGTCACAGCGCAGTGCCCACAGGGAGGTGGGACGGTGGCGTGGAGAGAGGCGCTGGGCTAGCAACCCCCACGGCCCAGAAATGCTCCTGGAAGCCCCCCTGCTCCCATTAGAAGAGACTTAAAACTCTGCAAAAGCTGCCTGGAGAAGAATGACAGAGGGTCAGAGCAGCCAAGCCACGCGCCAGCCTCCTGTCATGTGTGGAGATGGATGCCGTGCCCCCCAGGGCCAGCGCCGCCTCCGCGGGCAACGGGTGCATCCACGTGCCAATCTGGGTTACGGTCGCTTTTCAAAGACTCTCCAAGATTTTTTTGTTCTCCATGGTGCATCTAGCCCCTTTTCCTATCTTTCAAGCCAATGAACTACTAAATTTTCAGATTCCATTTCCAGATTTCAGCAGAATCCATAGCACGAGCCGCTTTTAAACTTTGCTAAGGTGTTGAATCAAAATGCAATACTATAAATCATTAATGCACCCCTGCGTCGCAATGAAGCTGGAATATTTTAATCACTGAATAATGAAGTCAATACTCACAAATCTCAGCTGTCATTAAAAGATCCGCGCCCAGCAGGAGAGGAAATCTTGCAAGTGGACCGGGTTTGCCCACTGGAGGTGCAGCCAGGAGCACCGCCGCGGCAGTGGGACACGAGGGGCTGGTTTTTGCAGCCCTGTTTTGTGACCGGCGCTGAGTCAGCATCCGTTGTGGTACCTGCTCTTTAAGCAGCGTGATTGTTAAAAGAAATAAAGTCAAGCTAACCCGCTGCGTGGCTCCTGGGCAGGAATAACGGTGACCTGGGCGCATTACAGTTTGGACAAGTGAGGGGTTTTCAAAGTGAACGCTACCAGGCTGCTTGCCCTGGTACCACGAGAGCTTTCTCCAGCCCCAGTGAGGACAGACTGGAGCTAGCCCAGAGCGGGAATGTCCTGCATACGGAGCCAGATACCATCCTAGAGCTGGAGAGGCCCGTGGAGAAAATCAGAAAGGGCAGATCTGGAAGATGGTGAACAGAAGGCAGAAGGGCAAAGTTAAAACAACTCTGCAAATGCTAGGACGTGCCTGCAGGCAGCAAGAGCCGCCGCGTCCCTGGCACAGATGGAGCATGTGGCGTGGAGCCGCAGCAGCAGCGCGGGGGGAGGATGGTCAGCCCTGCCCCCCCGAACGGGGGACAGGCGTCAAGCATTACCGAGGAAGATCAGCTTCCTCGAGGAAAGGAAACCCCTGGAAGGACAGACTCAGGCTGGCAAACAGCCACGGTCAGCACAGAGGCTGGACACAGAGAGAGGTGCTGAAAGCTCTGCCTGACCCCAGTGAGGGTGTTCACCATGAGGCACTGCTCAGGTGTGTGGTCCCACTGCTTGTAGGACCTACCTTGTGGTGTCTTGCACTGTGACAACAAGCCCAAGTCTCCAAAACTGCAATTCTGGCAGGATGGAGCTGCCATCCAGCCAGATGTCTGGGTACTCGTGGAAACTGCAAGGTCAGATCAGCATCGCTGGGAGAAGGGAGCGGTGTGGTCCAGGGACCCAACATTTTGGCACCTCCAGAGATGGGTCCAAATCACATTCACAGCACGGTACAGCTGGTGGGACCTGCGGGAAGCAGACAAAGTCAGAAACTGCCCCTTCATTTCTTCACACAGGTAGGAGCAGTTGTAACAGCGCTGCCATAGGGCTGTTGCAGCAGGCACAAAGCTGCCAAATGATCACCAGAACCACAGGAAACCTGCTCTGCAAAGAGCCGATCAAAGAATCACGCACCAGTCCTTCTGGATCCACGGCACAACTGGGAGTCAGCTATTCTTCCCCCAGGAGCCAGGCGAGACAAATTGTCCACCTCAAGTTGTCCGGCTCCATCCTGTCTTGGCGCTAGGATTGCACTGAAGCCCACACCAAAGGTCTCTTGGGTTTGGTCTGTTTTTTCTCTAGCAGGAAAACGGATGCAGCGCTCTTGAGTTTGAGGTTTGCCTGACGCTGCTGTGTGCTGCAGTAGGGAAGCCCAGCCAAAGCCACGGACTCAATCCTTGGGGGAAAAATTGGAGAGACCTGCAAAATGAATTGCAATCACAGAATCACAGAGTAGTTGAGGTTGGACAGGACCTCTGGAGATCATCTGGTTCAACCCACCCTGCTCAAATCCTTGTTGTGCCTTTTCTCCTCCCAACAAAGCACTTGGAGATGCCGTGCTGGTGCAGATGGTTCACGCTGCGGGGTTTAACAGCAGGCAGAGGCACAGCAGGACATCAGCCAGCATCCTTCTATGGGTGACCATCAACAGTGCCCATCAGACAGGACTTCTGCTTCACGGGAGTACACATGGCTGGAGCTGGTACCCTGGGCACGAGGGGCCTGGAGCAAGTCCTGCCAACCGGCCCCCTGAATTCATTTCAACCTGGCTTTGCAGCCAACAGGGACAACCAAAAAAATTACTTAAAAGCTGAGGGGGCTGCAGTGCTCCGAAGGGATTTCTTTCCCCTTCGGGCTGCTGCAGAAGCGTTTGTGTGGGTGACAGGATTTTCACCTTCGGAGCACGAGACTGGTCACTTCTGAAGAGAGGATCCTGAACGAGCTGGACCAGCATGGCAAATCCCGTTTCCTCATCGATTTTCTTGAAGGATGCTCTGGAGGAAGCTGGGTGTATGTGCTCGTGTGAGCAAGGGATATTAGAGACTCGTGCAGTGAGATTATAACCGACACTGAAGGTCGTTCTCTCCTAAACCCCTCTTTTCAGGTGTTAACAACTTTAAAAAAAAAAAAAGAGAATTCTTTGTGCTGGAGATGTCTCAGGCTTCATCACAGACAAAAGGGTTTTTTTGGGGAAAACTGAGATGAAATCTCCATGGATGTGTTCTGCATTATCTGAGCTTAAAAAAAAAAAAAAAAAAAGCAGGGGGGGAAGCACTCCCTGGTAATACTGTTTGTCATAATCCTCTTCTTCCATCATCCTGCCCAGCAACAGCCACTCCGCTCTGCCACTGCTCCTTGCACGAGACCGGGCGCCGATGCAGCCTCGTGCGAGCACGCCCCTGCTCCCCCCCATCCCCACTGGAGCCATCCAGAGCAGAGCGGGTGGGTGGACCAGGGCACCTACGCGTGCCTGGGAGATGCCCTTCTAGAGCATCCCTTGGGCAGGCAGCTGGAAGGCTCTGCCCCCCGCCCACCACCACCTCCCAGGCTGGTTCCCCCATGCTCAGCACCAACGGCACCGGCCGGCGATGCCAGGACAAGGCAGGAGGCACTCGGTCTCAGCAGACAATTCTTCTGGCCACGCTTGCACGGGGTTGGAGACCTGGTCTGGGTCTGCCCAGCCCACGCAGCTGTCCTGGTTTCAGCTGGGATAGAGTTAATCTTCTTCTTAGTAGCTGGTAGAGTGCTGTGTTTTGGATTTAGGATGAGAATAATGTTGATAACACACTGATGTTTTGGTTCTTGCTGAGTAGAGTTTACACTGGTCAAGGGCTTTTCAGCTTCCCATGCTCTGCCAGGGGCACAAGAAGCTGGGAGGGAGCAGAGCCAGGACAGCTGACCCAGACTGGCCAAAGGGCTATTCCATACCGTATGGCATCATGCTCAGTATAGAAACTGGGGGAAGAAGAAGGAAGGGGGGGACATTCGGCATGATGGCGTTTGGCTTCCCAAGTCACCGTTACGCGTGATGGAGCCCTGCTTTCCTGGGGATGGGCGAACACCCGCCTGCTGATGGGAAGTAGTGAATGAATTCCTTGCTTTGCTTGTGCGTGCAGCTTTTGCTTTCCCTAGTAAACTGTTCTTATCTCAACCCACGAGTTTTCTCACTTTTACTCCTCCGATTCTCTCCCCCATCCCACCAGGGGGGAGTGAGCGAGCGGCTGCGTGGTGCTTAGTTGCCGACTGGGGTTAAACCACGACAGCAGCCCATGTACGGAGCATGGAGGAAGACCTCCAAAGAGAGATGACTGAAGGCAGGGAGGGACACAGCACGGCAGGCAGGGCCAGAAGAAAATGGAGCAACACCGCTGATGAGCAGACACCTGCCCCGATAAATGAGATCAGAGGATGGGGACGGCTCCCTGCAGTGCAGGACCTGGAGCCAAACAGCTGCTGCAGGTTAAACTGCCAGGCTCCAGCCCCCAAAGGTTGGTTGGGGTCACCAGAGCACCAGCAGTGTGTTTTGCCCCGCCAGACACCACCCGTCAGCCCCGCAGCACGGGGCGGTGGGCTCAGGGAGGGCGAAGGGCCAAGCCAGCAGAGGTGCCCTGGAGACGTCAACATCCAAGCCCTGAGGGCCCAGCCCATCACCAGCTAAGGGCTGCATACATCGCCCTGACCTGCAGCCACTGATCCCAGGTGCTTTCAGACTCTTTCTGCTTCCCATCGCAGGAGAGAGCCTGGCTGTTTTTACGTTTAAACCAACACCAATTAGTCCCCCCACAAATTACAGGTCTGAGTAATCCCCCCGCAGCAAGGGGAAGGCTTGTGACTTAGAAAAAGGAAATTGCGTTCGATCGCTTTGGCAAGGTGAGCTCCCAGCTCCCCGGAGGGGAAAGGGGAGCTCAGGGTCCCCGCCGGGGCTGCAGAGCTTTGGCAGGGGGAAAGGAGCCAGGCAGGCTGCAGAGGCAGGAACGCAGCAGGCGGCAGCGCGCCAGGCTGTCCCGGGGCTGCGTCCCGGGGCTGCTCGGGCACGCAGCTGCGCAGGGACCCTGATCACCCCGCTGCTTCCCAGAGCCGCTCCAAGATGCTCAAAATAATCTCTCAGGCGTTTGCAATTCTCCGCCAAGTGCTGAATCATCCTTCTGCAATGTTTGCATTAGGTATGCAGGAGCAGTAGAGCCTTTTGCAGTGAGAAATGGGAAGGGGGGGACAGGTACCGACACACCAGCAACAAGAAGTATCAGCAGTGAGACCCTCTCTGTGCTACCTGCTCTGCTGGCCCTCCTAAGTGGATGGGGGGACAGAGCCTGCCGAGGCTTGGCAGTCACCTGTGCATATCCCAGAGGGACACAGGCAGAGAGAGCTTGGATACAGAGCAGGGCTGATGGTTTGGTTTCTTCTGCGTGAAAGTAAGTCACTGCAAACGCCCCACGCAAGTCCTACCTGTCCACATCCTCCACGAGAGCTGCCAGCAGAGCCAAACCCAACTGTGCAAAGCTCCTGGGACCCCACATCCTATCGCCTACCGCAGGGTCCCATCAGCTGCATCAGCTCCTGGCCAGCCCTATCAATAATCCAAACGAGCACATCACATGAACGGCAATGCCTCACCTCTAAAAAAGAAAAGCCCTCTCCTACCACCGAGAAATGGATGAGTAAAAGTGGTTTATTTATTTAGACTTTCAATAAAACTTTGACAGTATCCTGCACTGGGGGATTTAAAATCTTGCAACCTACCCTGGTTACACACAAGGACACCAGAACTTTTGTGTGTTTAATAGATCTACTGAGATGTGGCAGATAGCAGAGGATTATCTGGGTTAGTCGATGAGAGAGGCCGTAGGGAGCTGCAGAGGGAATTCACTGCTAACAGAGACCAGTTTCGCTGCAAGGGAAACGTAGTGTTGATAAATGGAAGCTCACGCACGCCATGGGGATCATCTGACCTACTCCTGCGTATCGCCAAATTCACTATATCATCTATAACCACACTGGAAAAAGCCCCGTGTGTCACTGGACAGCTCAATAACAACAGCTATTAAATGCTCAGAGACAAAAGAAACAACTTAAGGTTTGAAGCGCAGTGGGCTGAACAAATGTAATATTATTACAGCATTAAGTATCAACAGGGCAGCCCTGCTCTAAATAGCGTCTTATTTGTAGCCTCTGGGCTGGAACAAGTGAAAGCAACACAAGTTGGATAAAGGGAACCACCCCCATGTTTGTAATTGCCAAGGGGTCCTTCCAGCCATCCCACCCATCTTCAACCCAGCACAGAGCCCTCCCTGCAGCTCCTGCAGAAGGCCAGAATGGGAGTTATTTACCAGCAACTGGAGACTTTCCAGATGTGCGTTCACATGTAGTCTCTACAGACAGCAAAGCCCTGCATGGGGCTGAGCTCATGGCAAGTGTACATTGAGATGCCCCATCTCCGTGGGATGAGCTTTGGGGAAGATGCTCTGGGTGATGACAAAGCCCGGGGAAGGTGGGTGGAAGGCTGGGGTGAACCTGCAGGGAAACCTTGTCCAGGTGAAGCCCAGCAGAGCTGAGGGTGGATGGCAAGGCTGGAGCTCAACCCTTCCCTACCAAAGTGCTGGCCAAGAAAGCCAACGCCATGGAGTAGGTGGCATATGGCCTTGGCCTCCTTGGGCAGAGAAAGCCAGATTCGCCTGTCAGGGAAAGCCATCACCGTGCCCGTTAGCAGGTTCAGCACAGCTGGAGGGGCACGGATTATCTCCACAGGCGGCTTGAAACCTGAGGCAGGGCTCTGCTCACCTTATTACAGCCAAGAGGAGGAGAGCAAACTCCATCTCTGGCAGGAAGCCTCCAGTGGCTGGAGGACCTGTGGGCTGAGATGATTTAGCATGGCACCAAGCTAGATCTAATCTATCTGGACAGACCCCTTTGTTGGCAGCTACTTCGTGCTCCGAGCGAGGATGTGTACAACAGACCCACCCTGGCCAGCCCTCCCCACCTGCAAGAGGCTCTGGGGCAGTGGGAGAAGGTCTGGGAGGCACAGAGAAGAACACAGGTAGACAGCCTGCCCAGACCAGGCTTCCCGTGTGCTGCAGGGCTCTAAGTATCCCTGATCCAGGGCATGAAGGAAATATTGGCCAGCAAACTTAACCCTGAGCTCCCTGGGAACAAAACAGGGATCGACTGCTCCCATTAGAAGTGAAAAGGTCGCTGTCTGGACTGCCCTCAATGCTGGGCATCTCAAGGGTGTCCAAGAGAGGAAGGGAAATAAGGCAAATCCAAGCATTTGTGCTCTGTACAGATGGACTCTTACCAGCGTTGATGCCCTTCAGCACTTTGCCTTTGCTAGAGCACAGAGACGGGAGCGAACAGACTCCCCTGGCATAGCGGGGTGAAGGCTGCCACCAGGCCATTCCTCAGCCACGCCGAGCAATTAGAGCTCCTGCGCTCGCGTGCAGTAAGGCAGATTTTCCAGCCCTTGACTTGTGCTGGTAGCTGTTGCCTGCACAGCCTCCAGTTTGTCATTTACTTGTCATACGCTGCTGCGGGTGAGCAGCTGTACGGGAATGACATCCAGTCGCAGCAACGCTCGGAGCAGGGGGCAGCGGTAAACTCCCGACTTCTGCCAAAAGCAGCTCCTACAGCCCCCAAACATCACTCACGGCTCCGTACGCCTCTGGGGACCACCAGCAGACCTCAAGATCCTTCCAGACATCCTGACCGCAGTCCCCTCCTCTCTCCACGCGGCCGGCATCGCCTCTTCCCAGATACGCAGCCTGACATTTAGCGATGCTAAGATGCGCACAGCTCGACTGCGCCCATGTGCCAGGTGATTTGGATCCCCGCTGCTCCTCATTGCTCCTCCAGCTTCTGTCTCACCCACGTGCTTTGCCGGCAAGGACTTTCTGTTTCCTTGCAGGTCACCGAAAGAGGTGCCATGGTCTGACCCCTGGGTGCCTCCCAGCCCCATTTGTAGATGAGAGCTATATATAGCAACTTAACAGCAGGTGCCGCACAGCATCCACGTGTCTCGGATTAAATGGACTAAGAGCTACACTTTATCAGGTTTGCTTAAATATGATTAGAAACCTGGGCAGATTTCCTGCTTTGAGTGATCATAAACGGTGCGGGGAAGGCGAAGTGAGAGCTTGGGCTCGCGCTCTCATTGTGTGCAAGAGGCCGGCTGGAGACCCGACACAAGGAATTACCGTTTTAACGCAGGAAATTAGGGATCGTGGTGACTTACTGCCACAAGGCACCGTACAGCTGACTGTGCTGGGGGATTAGACGCGTTAACCAACGCTGGAGAGGCAGCCGAGCCCCCTCCGTTAGCCAGCCTGCTCCTCCCCATCACCAAAGGTTACTGAGCCCATCTCCCAGGGAAGTGCCTCGGCTCTCACAGTCTGCAGCAAATCACCCACCGATATTCGGGAGAGGGAATTCCCTCTGGCTGCTGAAGCATCTCGTCTCTGCCCTGCGAAACGCCGCTCGGCGTTCGCTGAGCTGGAGGCTGTTGCAAACGTCGCTTCCCTTTTCCAATGCTTGAATTCGCTGGGGACGGGCTGGCAGCCTGCCAGACTGACAATGAAATCTGCCGAGCCATCATCGGCATCAGCCGGGGCGCAGGGGCTGCCAGGGCTTGCCCGACTCGCGCAGGGGGGGTTTCAGACCGCTGGTACCTGCTCTCCTCCTCCTCTCCCCCAGCAGAGGCTTCAAGCAACGTCCAAGCTCTCTCCGTGCTCCCACCACCTCCATCCCTCGCTCCTGGGCAAGGCAGCAGCATCTTTGCACCTAATCACAGATGGGTTGGATTTAAAAAAAAAATAAAAATAAAAAACAAAATAAAAAACACAAAAACCACCCAAACCCAAAGCCCAGAGCACAGAACTTGCATGTACTGTGTTAAAATAACACCTTGGGGCTGCCAAATTACACTTTGCATTGGGAAATGCCCACTGAGGGCTGCTCACAGCCGTCGCAGTAACCAGCGTCCCCCTGCCTTTTTCCAAAGGACCCTTTGGTGAACAGGACAGACACCAGGTCAGAAAGAAAGTCCTGCAGGAAACAGACATTTCCTATCAGTCACAAGCTTAGTCCTGCACCCTAAACGGCGCCAATTAATGCATGGAGATACATAAATCGTTAACTGATCTAACGTCCTCCATGGGCCGTTACTCCTCGGGCTTCTGTTACAGGCACTCTGCCCTTTTTCCCAAAGCCTCTGGCGCCTGCGGCGGGGCACAGCGAAGGGCAGGACGGTCCCGTGCTCCAGCCTGACCTGGCCATAGCTCCTCCGCTTCCTTACAGAGGATGGCACCAAGGTCAAGAGGGGCACAGGACCCACACAACTCAATGGGAGACACGCAAAAACCACGTTTTCAGAAATAAGGATTTTTCCTTCAAATCAATTGCTTCACATGACGCTGTGTAGCTACACCTTTCATTCTCCATGTTTTATTTTTACAGAGGAAAAAAGAGAATATGCAGCATAACAAGAAATCGCTAGCGATCAGCATCTTCAGCGTTGTGCGCGCCAGACCAGGATGTGACCCGGGAAACGCATCCTCCTTCTGGGTAGGACATAGGTGTTGCTAACACGGCAATTTGCTCTGACGTGCATATTTCATCCATCAAGAAGGAACTGGAACGGGGGCATCTGAGTTGTTATCTCCTCATAATGATACAGGAGATCCTTGAGGGTCTCTGTACAGCTGCAGAGCTCTCGCTGGGTGCATGCTGCGGGCAGGACTCTGCTGAGGATACGTCCGCGCAGGCTCTTGCAGGGCACAAAGGCAGGAGAGATGGCCCTAAACAGGAGACGTGAGCTGCGCCTGATGTGTGATCTACACCGTCCCGCTTCAACTGTGACAACGCTCAGTCAACAGGGACCAAACGGATCAAAGCCCAAACGCATCATTTGCATGCTTTTCCCTAGCTAAGTTCCCTCCGCCTTATGAGAGGGCAATAAATAAGGCAACTTCTCCCCAAAACTTGCTGAACCTTTACTCTTCCTCCAGAGTTTTTCAGGAACAAAGGGAGATCAGCTTCATCTAGCACTCCCTGCAGATATGGCTCCCAAATGAAGGCTAGGACATCTGCAAAGCGTCGCCTGGACAATTCATCCCCTGCTCCAGAGCACTCACACAGCCTGTGCAGGATTTCCACAGCTCCCAGCCAGAAAAGGGAACAGTTTCCATCTCCACCAGCCTGTGGGACAAAATCCACTGCTTACCTCCCAACACACCTGCTCTGAGACCATCAAGATGTACTTGCTTGTTCTGTCATTATCCCTGTGCTCATCTTAAGCACCACGCACAGCTCTTCTGCGTCCAGGCAGGCATGAGATGGTCTCCAGCAGTTCCCCCTCTGCTCTCCTCCCGGCCGAGGGGGATCCCAGGCTTTTTTGCTGCTCCACCCCAGTAACAGATGTATTTTACCCTCTCCGCAGGTAGCCACAGCCCAGTTTCAGGCTCTTCATTAAGCAGCAATATCCAGGGCTTGGAGTTGTCCTGTCCAGGGCTTGGAGTTGTCCTTCAGCTTGGCAGTGGCTCAAGGGCTCTCCACGCTTGCCAGCCCAGGAGCTGGGTAAGGCCTGGGAAGGCTAAGAGGAGCTTCACCGAAGGTGCAGAGGCGCCTGGCCATTAGCACTAATCCTCAAGACCTTGAGCACCATCTCCTGGTCATTCCTGGATTCAGTGGCAACTTAACCTCCCGCTTCCTCCATGTCACTGTCACCGCGCAGCCTGGGGGACAAACCCTGCGTGCAAGCAAGGAAGAGAAAGGTGGGAGCACTTCTCGACATGTGCAACCCTTCACCAGGGTCACATACTTGCTGCCAGACACACACAAAAAGTGCCATGCAGAACATTAGCTCCACCAAGCCCCTCTCCTGGGGCACCCCTTGCTGGTCACTTCTTCTCTCCAAGTTGTAACAGGAACCACGAACTATCTCGCTGGCACAACCACCTTGGCACGCTCCTGCGCTACCGTCTCTGCCTGGCGGCTGCGAGCAGCCAGCACAAGATGCTGCTGGAAAACTCCAATCTGTTCATCTCCTGCACTCCCGTGGCTCTGGGCAGCGTGATGAAACGGGCACTGCTCGCCGCAGGGTCTCGGGCTGCGAGATGCAGCGGGGATCGCCGCTCGGTATGTAAATATCGCAGTGGCAGAGTTCAACCTTTTGGCATGAGGGAAAGGAAGATAAATGCTACCAGTCCCCTCAGAGCCACAGGAACCCTGCATCTATCTAATTGCACTTCATAATGGATTCAGCAAACCATTAATTATCAGATTATATTTTAGGAAACCGCAGATAAAAAAGCTTTATGAAATTTAGCCTTAAAGGGGCCAGGGTGCTGCAACGAAGCTGTTGCACTGCGCTGGTACCGGAGAAGCAAACTTTACATTAGGTATCTGAATGCAGCGTACAAAGCAATGCCCTGTGTGCCACGGGGAACGGCTACGTGCGGTCACAGCAGGCAGAAATACCTTCATTAGCACCAATCCACTGATACCAGCAATGAGGGGCCCTGGCACAGCTCCTTCTCCTTTCTGGGCTGTGGCAGCTTCAGCAAGCCCCTGGTGAATTAGGGTGGGGGATCTCAGGGCTGTGTGCTCACGGATGCCCAGACCTGCCTGTGACCCTTCTTTGTAACAGACAGCCGCAGCAAAAACGTGGATGGGATCAGACCTGTGCTACACAAGGTATTACCTAAACAGCTCCGAAGCCATTTAGCACAACTCCCAAGAAGTCTCTGCTCAAGCAGAGAGGCCCAAATGTCAGCTCTGCGCTGGGGTGCTTTTCTAGCTGGCACAACAGGCAGCACAATGGTACAAGGGAGAGCAAGAGAAGAGAGAAAGCAGCCCCTACTCACCCCGCAGAACAGCAGATACCTGTGAGCACATCACTGATTCAGCCATAAAAATCTCCACCCCGAATTCAGGACAGCTTTTTCTTTGGTTTCACATACCCATAGCACCCCGACTTTGTCCTGCACTAGTCTCCCCCCCACACTCGGTTCACAGCAGCGGAGGAACACACGTGAACACACCCAATTCCCATCTTTTCCTCTGCTGCTTTATTTCTCTTGAGCCAGGAGGGATGGGGGGTCCAGCTCACCCCAGCCAGCAGCTGCTGACTGCAGGGAGACCTCCCAGGCCCTTGCGAATGTCTATAAAACTCTTCTGTGCTTGCTGCATGCCATTTCTTTTGCAGCATTACAGACCCAGGTTGCTTTCCCAAAGAAACCCTGAATCTCCCTGCTAGAGCAGCACGATGAGGTACAGCTCCTGAACCAGTCCAGGGGACACCAGGTGCCACGCGTGGGCTCCTGCTCACTTGGTTTCTTCACAAATCAGAGTGACTTTGTCATCAAACAAGTCCTCCATGGTCACTGCCACCAGCTCAGAGCCAGCTTGGCTCACTTGGGATTCGGGCAACGTCACAAAGACTTGGGAGCCAGCGAGTTGGGCCTCATCAAAAGAGATGATGTGCTCTGCTGCTCCTTGCTCAGACGTCTGGATCACCTGCGTGGAAGATGACCTGAGAGTCAGACACTTAGGGCACCGCTCTCCCCACAATCCCTTTGCTACCCACATCTCTCCCAGCCCCAGCTCTGGTAATAAAATTTAGCTTCATGCCAGAGGTCTGCAATTACAATAGGCGTGAGACTAATGGGAAACACCAAACCACACACACCGATGATGCAAAAGAGAAGACAGGAGAGTAATTTCAATATTTCTCTCCACAAAATTGCTATAATTTAGCTCCATAAGCAGTCGTAGACAATAAACGCTCTGTGATTATCCACTGGAGGAATGCCAGCCCAGGGGATCTTGCACACTGGGCTCCCTCATCCAAGGAGCTGTTCTCCACTGATGGCTGAGATATTGAAGAGAAAGAGTCTGGGTTCCAGCCTAGCATTTGGCCTCCAACAAAACAGCTATAATCTCACAGGGTGTGTCATCGGGGTCTTAATAGCCTCTGAGTAACCAGGCACCTCTGCACACAGTCAGTCCCTCCTCCTCGGCTCCTGAAAACCAGGACTGAGCTGCTTCTCCCGCAGCGAGCCCACCTCGCGCTAGCACAGAGATCCCAGAGCACCGGGGGCTGGGGGCCTTGCATCCCAGGCCCCTCTGAGAAGGGGGAATCAGGGAGCAGAAGGGGTGACAGGAGCCGCAGGGGGGATTTGGGAAGAGTTAGAGGATCGGAGGGGGAGGATGGATGAACAACCGCAGGGGCCGTGGCACAGAGCAGTCTTTACCTGCACAATCTGGGCCGTGGTGGCTTGGGAGAAGACCACCTTGGGATGCTCAGTGCTGTAGTGCCCCTCCAGCTCGCCCTGGGAGGGGAAGAGCTCCCCGCAGAGCTCGCAGGTGAAGGTGCTCTCCGTCTGCTTGAAGTGCTCGGTGGTGACGTGGTTCTGCAGGGCCCCGGGGAAACGGAAGGATGCTGAGCAGTACAAGCAGCGAAACGGCTGGGAGCCTGGGGGGAGAAGCACTGCCCTGAGCCTGGGCTGCGACGGCCAGGGCCAGCCCAAGGGCACAGGGAGCTGCAAACGGCCAGGAGGCGCAGGGCTGAAACCCACCAGGGCCTCAGGGCACAGTGTGTGCCAGGGTCCCTTCTCCTGGCTACACCGCTATCTGCCAAACAGCTCGTGGCTGCTCAGATCTGTTTCAGCTCCAGCTCCCTGCACCAGCGTTCCAACACCAGGTCGGTGTATCTGATTGTAGCTGCAGCTGTCCCTTCTCGCAAACATCTCCTCTCCCTGTTCCCTTGCACCATCCAGCACTGCTCCTTGCTGGCCTGGCTTGCACCTCCTGATTCAGCTATTGCAAACCCACTACCCCCCCCAGGGGCTCTCTCATCTCAGACAGAGCTATGTCTAGGTCTTCTCCTTCCTCACTCTCCAGGCTGCTGTTGGCTGCCCCCTCCAACGTCTCCTGATCCATCTCCTCGCCTGCTAACCCATGCACAGCCCTGGGGACCCACCTTTCGTAGCAGTCTGGTCTGCCAGTTCACTCACAGCCTTGTGTCAGCTTGCACACTCGCCAAAGGACCCTTGACGTGGTCTCCCCAAGCCCAGGTCCCTCTCTGATCTTTCTGGTGCTGAACTCCCTTTTTCTCCAGTCTCCCACCAGCTCTATCCTCCACAGACCCCAATGTTCGGGGGTCAGTTCCTCGTTTCTGTGTGCTGCTGTCTCCTCACCCACACTTAGCTCTCTTCTCTGCTCTAACAAGCAAATCCAGATCCCTCCTTGACTCCAGCAGCTCCAGAAGCTAAACAAACATGTCCCAGCCTCACCAAAACCAGTGGTTTTCCAGTTCATCCATACGTTCTGTTTCCTCACCCTCTGCTTCCCTACTATGTCCGTCTTTACTCTCCCGCTTACAGCTTAGACGTCACTCACAGAGAAGCAGTCACTGCTCACAAAGTTACCACGAACAACAGCAAACATAACAGACCTGAGTGCCTGCACTTGACGTGGACCTGCAGGAGAGCCAGCGTGGGGAACAGCTCCTTGCACGTCTCGCACTCGTGGAACTTCACATCTGCAAACGAGGCCAAGAACAGAAAAGTGTGCACCCAAGGTCTTCTACAAGAGACTTGCTGGACCAGAGCTCTGTTCATATTTCAGCAACGCTACAGGTGCATACAGACACGAGGAGCATCTTTGGAGATACGGCACAAAAAGGAAAGGCCAAGAGCAAATGAGCTGCAAGACGCCGAGATGAGGCTTGCCAGAAGAGACTGTTACAGAACACAAAGAATCTACTGTGATTTGCAGGTAAACGGGTTGCGCAACCTTGTCCTATCAGAGTTATTACTACATCTCTCCCAGCAATCGCCACGTGGTTTTGTTCGCTAACGAATGGGCCGGTACCTGTGTGCTCTGCCTTGACGTGCTTTCGGTGAGCAGCAGTGCTGGAGAAGGTTTTGTCACAGGAGCTGCACTGCAGGGAGGAGAACTTGGAGGAGCGGTGATTCTGAGCTGCAAAGACATCAGGGTGGTGGGTCCGGTTGTGATACCATAACCCTGACAACTGCTGCAATGATAAGGATCAAATCATGGTTACAACACAAAGCTGTTCCAGGGACATCATGACAGCAAGAAACCGCGTGGGAAGCAACAGGAACAGTGGGGTTGTGCTCAGCAGGTACCAGACCTGCTCATCCTCCCACAGGACAACAGCTAACACCTCGCTTCTGTTTCCCCGTTGCCCCTGAAGAGCTGAACACTGCTGAATCCCTCATCCTCATCTCACTCGCTGCAGGTCTCCTTTTGGTGTGAATTTTTGTTCCCTTGTAGGAATGTGCTCCCACCCACACTCCCACTGAGGCATGACATTTGCAACGTATTTTTATTCCTACGCTTCCTGGGAGCTAGAAGCTTGGGTGAAAGAGATTCCTGAGGGTCCAGACGGATAAGTATGTAGCCCTTTCTAGTCATGGCCCATTTCTCTCCACGGACCTGCCTTTTCCCTATGGACTCCACCTCCTCTGTGCAATTTTTCCTTCTGCTGACCACAAACCACTGCACTCTGCGCACGGACAGGAGAGACATCGTGGCGCAGGAGCAGGCAACGGCAACCTCCGGCACATGAGACCAAATCCTTGCTGCACCAGCTCACCTGGTAAGCTTTATCACAGATCTCACAGCTAAAGGGTTTCCCTCCGACGTGGGTCACCATGTGGCGCTCCAGGAGCGACGGGGCACTGAAGACTTTAGAGCAGGTAGGGCAGGGGTGGTACTCCCGGGAGTGGGCTTCGTGGACATGCTTGCGGTGCTCCTGCAGGGTAGCAAAGCTCATCCGGCACTTCTTGCAGTCATAGGGATCTTCGATGTCTGCCACCCAGAAACGCAACAAGAACCACAGGGGACAAAGAAATCAAGGAAAAAAGAAAAGAATTAAGAGAATTCACAGAGAGAGGAAAGAAAAGGGAAATAAAAGCTTGTTACTTCCCAGATGAAAACTAGCACTGGAGTTTTGGATTTGCATAGAGATGTTGATGCTCCTGCTCACCTACAGCTTCCCGTGGTAGGCTCCCAGCAGCTCATGGTTTGCTGGAAGCCAAGCCCTGCCATTTTCTTTGGGATAACCCTACCACAGCATCAAATCACTAAAGAGTCTTGCTTTTCTTGGGAGGGAAAAAGCCCACCATGAGACACCCAGCCAGCTTGCAGGCACCAGTAACACCCGCACAAGCCTCCGCTGGCACGGATGGGTCTGGCATGACCCCGCAGAAGCCGTGTCTTGCAGGCTGGACTGCCCAAGTCGGGGAGGCAGCTGGCCACACTCACTGTGGAAGGTCCGGAGGTGGATGGAGAGCCCGTTGGCCTGGCGAAAGCCTTTCCCACACTCCCGGCAGACGTACGGCTTGTCCCCGGTGTGAGTCCGGACGTGGCGCGACAGCTCGATGGACTGGGCAAACACGGCATCGCAGTACTGGCAGGCGTACATCTTCCCTGCAGTGACACCCAGGGTGAGAGCCTGCACCTAACGGGACAGGAGCTCTGTCTGGACTATGCCTCATTTCAAAGGGAGAGGGAAGAGACTGTGAAGTGGACAGGCTTTCCTGGGATAGCCGAGCATCTCAGCACAGGGTCAAAGAGGTCCTAGAGGTGCTGGAGAAAACCACACAGGGATAATTAAATTACTAAAGACCTCAAGTATCTGGAGGTACTACACGCTTCTGGAGGTACGACGTGCTGGCATGTCTCGTGTTCAGAATTAACAGCCCAGCTGCAACATGCCCAGGCCCTGGTAGTGGAAGGGGCTGGGTGCAGGGGCAGGAGAAGCACTGGCATGAAAAACTATGTGAAATTCAGCCAGAGGGAGGGACGGGAGAAAGCAAGTTAACCAGAGGGAGAAGGATGCATCGCAGGAGTCTAGATGTGAGGGGACAGAGCTACTGAAGAGAAAAGCAAGGAAGGCAGAGGCAGAGGAAGATCCCCTTAATGGAGAGCAAACTGCTAACTGGGTCACTAATCAGAGGACCTGGAGAAGGGGGTGGGGGAAAAGGCAGAGTGGGGAACTGGAGGCGAAACCACGTGGGTGAAGGAGATCTGGGAGCAGCCTGTTGCCCAGGGCTCCCCCAAAGCAGGGGGAAGCGGCCAGGAGGCAGAGAGAGGAACAGGGCAGGAAGGGGTGGATGGAGCAAGGCAAGCCCATGGCCGGGCTCCCGCAGGGAAGGCTCACCCTCAGCGTGCTTCTTCTTGGTGTGGTAGGCAAGGGCCGAGGCCTGCATGAAGGTCATCAGGCAATGCTTGCACATGAAGGGCCGGTCCCCCGTGTGCAGCCTCAGGTGGTTCTTCAGCGTGGAGTTGGCCGCAAACTTGGCCCCGCACTCCTCGCAGGAGAAGGGCTTCTCGTCGAAGTGCTCCGTCAGCTTGTGGTACTGCATCCCTGGGGAGGCAGGCAGGACGCCGAGGTGGCACTGGTGGGACCCAGTGCCAGCCCTGCCCAACCCTGCTGCAGAAGCACCACTCCACCCAGCCCAGAGGTCCACCAGCCCGCCTGCAACGCCAGGGGTCCACCAGTGTCCTCCAGTCCAGAGGTCCACCAGCCTGCCTGCAATGCCAGGGGTCCACCAGTGTCCTCCAGTCTGGAGGTCCACCAGAATATTGTGAGCTGCCACAGGGAAGGCAAACAGACTCAACTCCTCTTATTCGTCCTGCTAAACCAGCCACAGAACTGGAACAACTCGATTATTTTTGGAAGCTTTTAAATTTGCCAGTAGCCCCACTTTTCCTTGATGAGCCATGTGGAAAACCAATTAGGGAAGAACTAATCAGAAAGCAGTTGTGCTCAGTGGGGCAGGAGAAATAAGCTGAGCCACATTTCTCACACACAACGCTCACAGAGCTGCAGGGAGGAGGAGGAGGAGAAGATTTCAGACTATTGCTTTATTATATTGTCCAGACTTCTGTCCAAACACCACTGCTCCCACCAACCCTACCTGAGGCATGAGCAAACTCTCGGCCACAGATGTCACATGCCACGGGGAGCCTCCTTTTCTTCTTCTTGGCTGTCGCCACCACGCCATGGACCTCCAGCTGATGCTTCTCCAGCTCCTTCTTCGTTGACTTGACCTCGCTGCACTCCTTACACTGGATTTGCTTTCCTCTGGCCACTCGACAACGTTTCATGTGCACCTTCAGGCGGCAGTAGAAGTGGAAGGTCTTGTCGCACGCTTTGCAGACAAAACTCTTCTTGGAAGAAGCTTTTTCTTGGGGTTCCTTTGGTTCCTTGGCACCAGCACCTCCCACCTTGTCCTCATCTTTGTCCAGAGCTTCAACTTGGGATTCACTGTTCACCTTCCACTTCCTGATCCCAGGTTTCTCCCCGCTTCCCTCAGTCAAGAAACCTGTGGAAACAGCAATTCCTGTTTCTGTGGTGACCAGCAGGACTGGGCACCAGCCCCTCGGTCTCCCATCTCCTGAATGCTCCTACACAGACAGTTGTCCCTGCACAGCAAGAACAGACACACATCGGACACGCTGTCCCATCACAACACACGGCTCTGCCCAAAAGTGGCCGTGGCCATGCATGGTACAATGCATGAAAGAGCGGTCCTTGAGTTTCTCCACCCAGACGTACCAGGGGCTGGATTAGATGGCAAGAGCCAGGGCCAGATTTTCCAAAGAGCTTCCCCCTTCAAACAGTAACAAATGTTGCTTCCAAGCACCTGCCTCCTGCTCCGACACGTGAAGTTATGGCCGTGCTTAAATGTTTGAAGATCTGAGCCTCAGGTATGATATCAAGTCTGCCATTGAGAGTGGATATCCAGCCATTAATTACAAGAAATCTCAGGAACACTTCCCAAACGCAAACTCTTTGAAAGGGAACAGATAATCTTGCTATGACCCTTTTGAGTCTTCTGGTTAGAGCCCTGAGGTATTTTAAATCGCTCATTACATTCGCTTCTTACAAAGTCTAATGCTTTTCTGAGTCCCTGTAAGACCATCATCTCAAAAAGCACAAGCTGGAAAATTCACCTAGGATCTCAATCTACAGAAAAGACCCACAGGGAATGCACGTATGGAAGAAATCAAAATACAAACAGATATATTTGGCTTCTTTGCTATAATGAGAACCATGCAACTGTGTGGCCATGGAAACCAGCGCAGACCTCTCCTTTTGCCAATGCACAGGAAATTCAGCCTGTGCTTGCAAAACTTCATTTCTGCCTTCCTCACTATGGGAAGAGCTCAGCAAAGTGTCCTCCCTGCACAGCGCTACTGCCCTGGATTGCCAACCAACTAGAAAGCAGATGACATATTCCAACAGACTTGGAAACCTTAAGATGTCAAGTGGTGACCCACCCACCTGTGAACACATCAAGGGAGAAAAACAGACTGGAAGACTGGTTTCCAGTTTGTCCTGCTCTGTCAAGAGAGCAATACACATCTTTCACCTCTAAGGTCTCTTCCCACATCCCTACAACCAACACTGTCAGTTTTTCTGACCCAAGTGAAGAAGTATCTTTAAACCTCCCAGAAATGTTGAACGTCAAAAAGAGTCATCTTGCTGGGCAGGATGAACGTGGGTGAAGATATGAGCATTAAGGAAACCAGGACTGGAAATGGCTAGAAGTGCCATGGCAGCAGGGGTGTAACCTGAGTCAGATGAAGTGGAGTTTTGCCATGGACCCCAGTGCACCAAGAGCTGGCTCATGGTCCCTCCTGCTCTTACACCTCTGAAAATGTTGTTCAGGATTACAGACCTTTAGCCTAGACAACAGCTCAAGACTGTAATGGTATAAAGGCAGGGGGAGCTCTCAACTTCAGTCCACCTGCACGGGGAAATGCATAAAGGGGCTCCAGGACCAGCTCTCCATCTCCAAGGGGATGCTACTACCCCCAGAGAACAGTTTTGAAAGAAAGCTGAAGCAGATCACGTGGAATCAATGGCTAGGTCCCAGCACCCTGCAGTCCCATGCCAGTGTAATATATACATCCTGGATGGCAGGAGGAACCTTGCCTGACGGTGGAATACACCCTCAAAAGGCTTTCAAAGTCTGCTACCATGAGATGGGAGAATGGGAGACATGCTAAACTGCATGACGCAAAGCTGATGTGACAGTAAGGTCAAGCGTCAGGTTGCTGAACTTGCAGGTTTCTTTAACGGCATGAAGTACCACGGGCTGGCTGCTGCCTGAACAGAAGAGGGGACATGTGGCACTGCTACATCAGGGCAGCAATTCCTTTCTACTTGGCAGCCAGGATGTCTCCCAGAACCCCTCCTGTGGGTGAAGACAACATTTCATACCTCGTTAGAGCAGCATCAAGCAACAGGCGTTACCCAGTCAGCTTCCATCCTTGGAGACGCAAGAAGCTTGGAGGTGAAACCAAGTGCTCTCGTGAGAAATAAGACCAGACTGAAGAAATGACTGCACATCAAGTTTGAGGGGCAGGAGCTTAGCATGCCTTGGCCATGCCCCTGGCTGAGCCTCCTGGGAGCAGACAGAGCCCGAGGGTAAGCATACACCTGAAAGGTCCCAGACATGAATTCTCGACAGCAGGGTCCTCTGGGACTCCGGACTTTGCATCACTTTCCATTCTCTGGTGCCAAAGACATTCAGCACTGGAAGAAAAACCCTGCTGTTAATTATGGTGTATTTCATACCAAGTTCTCTTTCTCTTTCGTAAGTGGTCCTCCCTGTAATCTACCCTCCCTGCAACTCACGATAGACATCAGACTCCAGAAGCAGAAGAGATCTTGGTGTGTGACCATCCCATCTCCAACTTCTTCAGCTTAAGCTGGAAGAAAATTCCACCTACCCCTTTGCCTTTTGAAGGTCATTCCGATGGCTGTTAACACACATGGTGGCTTCTAACGCAGAATCTTTATAGGGGAGAATGGCATTTTGCTTGCAGGCCCTGCAGTTTAACAACTCCAGGGGCTGTCTCAGGCCTGTTAGATGCTAACTGTCTTTTTTAAACACAAGACTATGCAGAGGAAAAGCCTTTTTGCTGGAGTTCTTCACACATTTCTGAGATCTGACAGTGAGGCATATCTTGACAAACATCATCTCCCAAGAAGTGACTGTACAGAGAAAGCAGCTGGCTAGAGAGGTTATGGAGTTGGCTGGAAGAGCCAAACCTCGTCCTTGCAAGCACCAGCTGCCAACAGTGAAAGTGTCCTGACTACAGAAGGGACCCAAGGAGAAGCCAACAGATTTTATATTGTACCTCCACCAAAGAAACCAAGCATTACTTTGATGATGCTGAGCGTGGTTGGGGATGGACGCAGACAGTTTCCTCCACAGGGATGCCTAGTCCTTTCCAAGCGCTTCAGCTCACCTAAATTAAGTAGCAGAATTTTGTTCTTTTTTTTTTTTTTTGTGGTAGAGATGTAAAAACTGTTGCTTTCAAGTAGAAATGCAAACTGTACACATCTCCATGTGGCACATATGTTGTTCAGAAATGTAAGATCTCCTCTGTTTCAAGTGGAAGTTCACATCCCTCAAGCACGAGGCCCACAGTTATCATTCATATCTCATGCCAAGAGCCATGTGGCTATTGATCCATAAAGCCACCTGCAACATTTAGGGCTGGTAAGCAGCGATATCAGAGCTGAGGAGACTGGCCTAGAAATTAAGATATGGAAGTGCAGTGTAAAGATCTGTAGGATGCCAAAAAGGGGCTGGTAACTGGCAGTCCTCCTCTGGACACTTCCTACAGAATATAGGTTTTTGCCAAGTCAATACCATTTTTCCAGGGCTCTTGTTTTTGATGTTGCTTCTTGCTTGATTTCATCTCAACCTTGGCTTGAAGCCCTGCAAAGACACTTAGTAACAGCAGTCTGCTCTCTTTGATATTGGTGCCAGAGAAGCAGGCATCTGCCAGAGCAATTTAGGCAACTCCCCAAGCCCCTCACTGGTAAGCACCGCAAGGTGTTCAGGAGCTAAGGTGGGCTGCACGTTCGCAGGCACGTGCAATTTTTGCTGGCTTACCTCCTCTAGAGTCACCAGGGCATCAGCCCTGGCACATCCCATGGTCAGACAGAGTCAAGGGGGAGCGGGGCAAGCGCCTGCAGCATCAGGAGATAGAGAAGAAATGGCAGATAAGAAGGAATCGCCTTTTCTCTGGAAATCGTCATCAGAGCCATGACCAGGTAAAAAAGCCAACTGGATCGGTGGCAGCCCTTGGTGGAGTTAGAAGAGAGGACCTCAATCTGAACCAGGCATAAATAGTGGATCTACACTGTAGGACATCTCTCAGGGAGACCACTAAAGCCACCGAGTCAAGAAAGGGGAGCAGGGCATGTGCTATCACCCTCTGAGCCTTACGGCTAGAGCAGTACGCCACGTCCTCGGTTCCTTCTCCACACACACTGCTCCCAGTCACCCAGTCCCACCTACCACCCCAACAACATCTCCTCATTGCTCAAGAACACAGGCAAGTTAACGGACGGCACCTCGCGCTCTGCCCCTTCCCAGCACGCGGGGAACATTGGCTTTGCCTGTCACTGTCAAACACGAAACGATGGCGAGTAGCAAAGCCAGGAGGCTTGTGTTCATTCATAAAGACCGACCATGGTGCTGACCCAAACTTTCAGGCAAACCTTCTAGCCCTAAAAAAAGACCAGATATTAATAACAAGCTGCTTACTCTACCTACCTAGCAATTGGCTAGCATTTCCACACTGCGCCGTAAGCTAAGCAGCTCTGGTACCACGAGTAAATAGGGACGGACTAGGCTGAACCAGTGCTTGTGCTTGGATAAAAACCACACTGTGTACATCCCAGCGGACTCCGCAGCCCAAAGAATCTGTACTTGGATGCACTGGGAAGCACAATGCCACAAAAACGTATGCGAGCAAACAGAATAAGCAAGTCACATTTGCATCCTTTTCAAGAGAATGCAAACCTGCAGTTAGCTTCCTGGCCCTCTCTTGTCTTTTTCATTAAAGCACCGAATTCTGTTAAGCTTTCTTCCTTCAAATGACGGATGCAGAGATACAATTGGGCTCAGCTGGAAAGCATCCCACAGCTCAGGGCAGGGTCTCACACATGGTTATTGCTATGCATTTGTTTCTGGAGTTCACCAAATTGCTATCTGCAGATGTTTCGTTCATACCTTTGCCAAACAAGTACAGTATGTAACATTCCCCTACTGCTGTGGGACCCTCCCAGGGGATCATTTGCTCTGTAAAGTGTATACATAGCAAGACCAAGTTAAGGCACTATAAGAAAATTAACTGAGAAAATAGTCTAGGACTACAAAATGCATCATCCTGGTCATCTTTGCACAAGAAAAGCACGCTGCGACGTGACCATGTCGCAATCAGCCTGTGAAGTATCCACACATACACATATACAGTCACGGGACTGTAATACAAGTCCAAATTCAGCCAGATCCAACAGTATGGGAAGAACCAAAGAAACCCCACAGGTTAAAGAAAACAATTCTGAAAAATAGCCCAATATAGATACAAGTTACACAACTAAGTTGCTTAAATGCCTCCAGAGCAAGGGCTGGGGTGAAGAAATGCAAACGCAGTTAAGGAATACCAGTATGGGGTCAGTTATGATCTCTGAAACCCTCATACTCAAAACTTTAATTTGGTGCATTTTACCAGGAGAAGAAATGCACGCTCCAGCGCTTGGATCCAGAGGTCACCCTGTGAATCCTCCTGCAAGTACAACCCTGACATCTGGCCAGGGGTAGTTCTGCGAAATGACCTCAGGCCACCAGGACACCGAGGTCCACTACCAAACTGCCCAAGACTCCCATAACCGTGTGTAAAAGACCATGGAAGGATGAAAGCCTGTGCTTCTCTTACCCACATGCCCCAGCTCCTGCATCACTGGCTGCAGGTCCGGGAAGGACTCATGGACATTGCACAGCAGCTGACAGATCTTGATGGCCGGGACGGATTTCTGCTGGGCTGTGCTCAGAGCTGCTTTCAAGGAGGCCTCTGAACTTTCCTTCTGAGCAGAAATACTCAGTAGCTGGAGAAGTAAGAAGAAGAAAACATCACATGACAAGAGATTTTGGGCTGTGAAAGGTCGGGATGGTCTGGGAGCGAGGGCACGTGCTCTTTGTTTCATCTCTACTGCTGGGAACCTGCTTTAAGAAACCAGAAAAGAAATCCCTTTCCATACAGGTCTTTGCCCCTCCACTAATATATGTGCATGAGCTGGGAGAATTTCAGGATTAAGAAAAAGTCACAACAAATTAAATTCTCAGACTTTCTGGTTTGGTATTAGCTCACTTAAAACCACCTTTCCATGGAAAGAGCGGTTCCTCAATGCCTTACAGCATTACAAGCTTACCTAACTCAGAAATCTGTGTTTCATACTCAACTCTCTCTGGGCTTTTCTCTCCCTCCCAAATCCAAACCTGCTTCAGCCAGCCACTGCGAGGAGAAGCAAGGTGAGGATCTGTGCATACCCATAGGTACCCCACCCTTCCAGATCTCCAACAGCAGCTAACCAGAGCGGGAATGAGCAACCACAGACTGCTCGGGGGAAAAGGCCAGCTCGTTCCTAACACACACAGCCCATTTTCCTTGCCAAAGGGAAAACAGGCAAGGCACTCTGGGACGCTACACAATCATGACATCCTCGGTGCATTGTCTAGGAGCATTTCATTCTCATCTGTCCTGGAACAGCCAACTCAAATGGAAACCTACTCCCTGGCAGCTCTGCTTTCTCTAGGACTTCAGCACCCTTGCAGAGCTGAAACAGTTTTGCTGTGTTTGAATCCCCACATTTTCACCAACTGAGAATCTCACTGGTAATTTCTTTTACCTAAAAACTCCTGCAGAATTTATATAAAACACCAAACACACTCTCACTTCAGCAGAGGGGCACCTCCAACTTTGGATGGCTTCCCCAACCTAAGTAATGTCCTCTGATTTCAGCGCACGCTAGGGCCTGTCCACCCTTTGAGCCCCGAACGATGCCGGCTCCAAGAGCATCCCTCGTACCTCTTTTACTGCCTCTGTGAGTCCTGCCTCCCCCGGAGCCAAGCCCTCCAGGTCCGCTCTCTGCTGGATGGCCTCCGAGATCAGCTTGCTGTGCCGCAGGATGATCTCGATGGCTGTGCTCTCGCTGGTGGCCACTGAAGATGAAAAGAAAAAGTAAAGGTATTTAAAAACACAAAACCCAAGGAGAACCTGAAGGCCTTAGCTTCACTCAGCTTTGCCCAGCCCAATCCCGACGCTGAGCTGTTAACAGCAGGAGTGACATCTTTAGGGCACAGGAAACAGCGAACAACTACAGGCAAGCTCTGGCTGCACTAATTGCAGCACTGACATCCAGCATAAAACCCCAGCAGACCTCACTTCTCACTGCTCGTCCAACTTTGGGTGAGAAGATCAGGTTTTCCAAAGCACATTGCTGAAAGAGACACTGACAACCTCAAAAGGCAGGCATGATTCTCCCAAGACTCAGGATTTCTTCGCTCCCCCAATTATAGACATCCCATTCTGCCTCCTGCAGAGAAACAGGCATTTCTAGGCACAATTTGCCGCATCTGGGGACAGCCATGTAAAAAGGGACCGGGTGCACCATGCGCCAGAAGGGCTGGTTTCTCCGGGCTGAGCACGGAGGGGATGGAGAAGAGGAGTTCGGATGGAGGCAGCCACACCACAGGCAGGTGACTGCAGGCAGGTGAAGCCCAGCTTTGTGCCCACAGGGCCAGCACACACAGCCGGCCCTTGCATAGCCAACCTCTCCTGCCCCGCAGGACCACCAACCCGAGCGCTCCTCACACTTGCATGAGATTTGGGCAACAATTTTGGGGGGAAAAGCAGAGTTTTAGGTTTTAAAGTAGGAAAACTCAAAGCCAGAGGCCAAGGCTCTGGGGAGGAGAGGGTGGTGGCTGCACACAGACCTCTGATGAAACCCGTGCTTTCAGTCTGATGGGCCTCTGGCTGGTTATTAGCGCAGGATGGTGGCCAGCTCTCAGAAGGTTTGCTCATTACAAAACCTGAAGGCACAGAACCACAAGCAAAGCAGCCATGCTTGCGGACAGAAGTGCTTTTCCAACCAATCCACTGTTTCACTGAGGACATGGGTGTTGAGACCCACTGGAAGAAAAGAGGTTCCTGGCCATGGAGAGGGTGAGGAGTTAGAGAGCAGCTCCTGCCAGCAGCAGGAGCTCAGGGAGAGCATAGGGGACACCAAAGCCGTTACCTGCTTGGAAGAAAAACTCTGCGCCGGGTTGTTTCCGGATCTCCTCCATGAGCAGGTTCAGCGGCGCAGGTTCCCGCACAGCCAGCAGTAGCTGCCAAACGGCAGAGACCGACAGAGACCGCTCCTCCAGCGCCGCCGACGTGAGGGAGGCGAAACCGCCAGGCTCACGCTTCACAACCTGCTCCATCGCCTTGGAAAGACCCACGGTGAGACACTAACAAGGGACCCCGTCCATCTGCCCTGTGTCATGCTAAGCCATGACCATGGCTCACCCCAGACCAAGCTTCCGCCCTGCTGAAGACCTGGCTCATGGCGCAACCCAAGCGGTGACTGCTTTGAAGCCCAGCCCTTCACCCAAACACATCAGCCACATCCTCGACTCGCTCCGAAGCTGAGCATCTCTCCTCAGTGCCCAAATCAGCCACTCTTAGTTGCCAACCTTCAGCCTTATATACATTACCTGCTTCACTCCCACTATGGGATGCTAAGGAATCGTTAAACCAAGTCCTGCTGGAGGACTGCCCCAAACCAAGCCATCACAGGTAGTAAATCAAGTCCTCAGGACTTGACAGGGATCCCAGATGGGGATTAAAGCTCAGTATCTGCTTGCACACGTGCGGGAGACTGCTTACCTCTCTCTCAGCAGGAGCCAGGCTCTGTGCAGCAGAGATGCCCTGCAGCAGCATCTGGGTGTCTGTCAGGAGCTCCACTAAGTTTTCTCGGTATTGTCTCAACAGTTTGGCTCCATAATCCTCTGGGCTCCATTTGGCTGAATGCAGGTGAATGAAAATAAGAGCAGCTCAGCTTGCAGCATCTTTCCAAAGGGCATCAGAGCTAGGGGAGACTGAAAAAGCCAAGGCAGCCAGTTCTCCCCGGGTCACTAATGCTCCAGGCCTTACGCTCAGGACACTTGGATTCACCTTCAAGCAGAGGATGAACATGACAAATCAGAACTTGTCCAAATCAAAGACAACACAGAATATCCTCTGCCCGTACCTGCCTACAGAAATAGATCTCTGGCACCCAAATGCCTTCAGAGTCTCAGCCCAGAAGAAGAAAGTCTCAGTTTTCAGCCATGTTCAGCAGGTAAACATGTGGCCCTGTCTGTGA
This sequence comes from Theristicus caerulescens, assembly GCA_020745775.1. Taxonomy (NCBI): domain Eukaryota; kingdom Metazoa; phylum Chordata; class Aves; order Pelecaniformes; family Threskiornithidae; genus Theristicus; species Theristicus caerulescens. The sequence continues at coordinate 581,650 of CM036574.1, forward strand.
AGACAACACCTCAAGATGTTCATCAGCCTCTTCTGATGCCCTGGAATCAAGGAGACCCCATTACTGACTCTCAATTGTAGTTTCATTGAAAGAGGTCTGTAAGTGAGAGTCTTTGATCCACTCCACCGAGAAGGAGCTCTGCAACATGCTCCGTCTCAGCGGTGTCTGACTATCCAACATACTAACATTTTACAAACATCCAGATGGTCCAAGGTAATCAAAACTTAGCGGGCTGAGCTGTCCTTGATGAAAGCGTTAAGGGAACGCAAACCAGACTTGTGATTGCGAAGCGGCAGTAACCCCCTTTTCTCTCCCTTACACCAAAAAAATGCAACTTTAACCTCATTCCTTCCTCCTCCCATATCTAATTCCAAGCTGGGTCTGCCCTGATGACTCTGAGAAACGACGACTCTAGAGTAACACCACAACCCTTTAAAGACAGCCCAGTATCAGGACACAATGGACTCATTCAAGAAAGAGGAACAGTGTTTATTCAGGATAATGAAGAGACTTGGACAGAATATACCGTGTACTACAAGTAATATATGATTGTACTTGTCACCAGATTAGTTGATAAATAAAACTGGAAATTGCCAAATAGATGAATCTGAAAAGGATTTTTTTCACTGTTGGAGTTACTAAATTGGAGAAGATGCATAGTTATACTTTTGTAGGAGAAACCAAAACAAAAACTGTAGTTCATCCAAGACATCTGTGCATGTTTTTTGTTTGCGTGCTTAGGTCTTTTAATCATTTTGGTTCAGTACCAAACAGAACAACCTATCATTTGCACAGCATTACTTGGGAGAAAAGCAGCTAAATACACACAGTTTGGCGAAAAGACAAGACAGTCCCTGGGACCCAGAAGACATACGGTGCCAGTTAAGAAGAGAAAGCTCTCCAGGATGGAGAAGGAGGCAATGGCAGGCTGTGGGAATAATCAATGGAAGATTTTTGAGCTAATATGAAAAACTCCCTGGACAAAGACTTCTTGGAGACACAAGTCTACTCCCTGGCAAAGCTAGGGGAACCTCATTAAGCACTTGAGCTCCACAGGGTTTAGGTATGACTTGGATGCGCCCCACATGGATCAGGGGATGGTCTACAAATAAAAATATTTTCCCCCTTCTCCCATCGAAATGCTTCCGATTTTATGACACAAATTTGAGTTGTTATGAGTGCCCTCTCAGTTCTGCTGCCGTACCAAGGTGAGCTCCGTAACCAGAGCGTGCCCCGCACCACTGTACAAGACGTCCTCCTTTCTCTTTGCGGGACAGCACAGGACATCAAAGGCTGCCGTCGGTGGCTCAAATCATTCCCTCCCTCTTCATTTCCACGATAAGAAATATTTGTGCTTCTGTTTGTTCAAGCTGCAATTTGAGGCGATTCAGCTCTGTGTAATTAAGGAATGCTCCTCCTCGGAATGGGTATTACCACTAGATAATTAACCATGTTGGGAGTCTGGTGTTTCAAGAAAGCAATCTTGCTTAACAAATGACAAAGCAAACTGCCTGTCAGGACTGTTTGCTACGGAGGAAATTATCAGCATTATGAGCACAGTTTTGCTTTCTATTAAACACTCATTTACATTTCACTGCATGTTAATTTAGTTTTTAATTTTTAAGTGACTTCAGAGCTGCTGAAATTTGCCTCTTTCCCTGAGCTGCGCAGGGGTGTGCCTAAACCCACCCGAACTTGGGAGGCTGTCCCACCAGTCGAAAGGCGAGGGCTCACGAGTCCCTGAACCACCACAGGCAGGCAATAAACAATAAAACCCCACCAGAACAAAAAGGAGGGGACTAGCTGTCCAAGATAAGGATCTCTACGGGGACACTAAGTGCGAGACTCCCATCAGCACACTCTGCTCCACACAGGAGACCACAAGTCCATGACCACGACGTGCAGAAACACAGCCTGGATTTAGGAGAAGAGCGCAGCCCAATAAGTTCTTCTACAATCCCTCAATCACAAGGAATTCACAAAGACAGCAGCCAGGTAAGACATTGCCTGTATTTAATGTCAAGACATCTACGACTTTGGGGAAGTTTGAGGTACTTGCTTTCAAAGCCAGGAGTACCATGAGTTAAGTCACCTATAGACCAGAGTTGTTAAAGACGTCTTCACCTATGAAGTGTTTATTATGTGAAAATTGTTCTTTTTATTATGGAGACACAGGCTGCTGCTTTTAAGTGACTCAAAACCATGAAGGAAGTTGACATTGGAGGGAACAGTTCTCTTGTTTTCCAGATATGACATCCCAGTTTCTACCCTATCAGTGTCAAACTCAAGGAAGGAGCCCAACAGGCTTCTGCCCAACACCACTTATTTCATTGCAAAGCAGGGGCCTTCTCGCTGGCATAGTCTTCCTACCCCAGTGCTCCCAGACCATTTTTGTTCACATAAAACGGCCATCCCATTCCCTTCCATGAAAGTAAGATTATAAGAACACGCTGAAGTCCAGACAAGCATCCAAACTTCCTGGCAATTCCTGAACTGAGCCCCCAGGCTCTGAAGTTTAGTGCACCCATACCTTTGCCATCAGAGACATTTGCTGTTGTCATCAAGTTGTCTAGCAGAAGGTGGAGACCAGGGAAAGATGCTTTCACAGCCCCCAGAAGTTTGAGCAGACTTTCTGCTTTCAGGGTTTTCTCTTCATCCACCTTCCTGAGCAGATTGTCCATGGCTTCCCTCTGAGAGACACCTTCACAGCAATCCAAAACCACCTGCGACGAAGAAACAGCCAAGAACCTGTGTTTGTAAGAGCTTCCTACAAACTCCTGGATACGAAACAGTCAGAGTATCACAGTGCGCAGCACTGCAATAAATCCATATTCACTGCTTCCCCTAATTAGATTAACTGGGAGATGTTACAGGGTGCCAGTTACAGGAACATCTAAACACGCCCCAGGTATATCTGACGTGTCACCTTGAAAACTACCCTGGTGGGTTCTTCCACCAAGTCTAGCTCTTGGAAGCGGCTGACAAGCAAAAAACATTTTTTCAAAGGGAACCAAAAAAAAAGACTTAAAGACAGGACTCAATATTTCATTTCGTATTTTTAGCAAATACTTTTTAAATCGGCAGTCTCTTTTCCCTTGTCTCCCCGATTTCTCTGCTTGTCATCAAAAGACAGGGATGGAGAGAGAGAAAAAAAAGACTCTCGTTATTTAAATAAGCATCCTATTAATTGAATGATTATTTCTATGATGAGGTCACATGAGACGTCTCTCATGTGAGGTGCAATCACTGTAGCTTGGAAAAGCTCTAGTATGCCAGTATAGTACCTACAAGGTTCCTAGAAGGAAAAGCCAGGCGACCAATATAGGTTGACCTCCTCTCTACAAACACTGTGTCCCTAAGCGTTTGAAATGTAGGACTGGCAGAAAGTCTGCAGTCACCAGCCCAGTTCCCTGCTGTCATAAGCACTACGCTACACAGTCCCATTAATAAAATTATTAAGATCTGTCCTAAAACTAGTTACATTTTTGCTCCCTTTCCCCTCGTTGGAAAGCTCTTCCACAACCTCATTCCCCTGTTGATCCTTCTAATTTTCAGCTTAAATTTATTCATGGCCAGCGTATACCCATTTGTTCATGTGCCAACATTATCTTTTAGCTTAAAAAGCTCTTCTAAACTCTCTGAGGTGTTTACCCTACCCTTCCTCTCCAATTTCTTTCTAAGAGCACGATCATATTCCCTCTCAGTCTTCATTTCACTGTCTAAATAAGGCAGCTCCTCTTGTAAAACAGCTTCTCCACTCCCCTGATCTTATGACTGCAGATCTGTCTCTGCTTCAGTACAAATCCACCTTTTTTGAACAAGACTGGAACTGCACACAGAAATTTCAGATGAGGTCTTAATTCTTAGTTCTCGTTACTGCATCTAAATGCACGCCCTTCGCTTTATACTACCATGCCGTTCAATTCTCACTCCTCAGTTCTCCAGCCGTGTAATTCTTCTCCCTCTTGCAAATCCTCCTCTGTGTGGACAAAAGATCCCAGTTTTGCTCATCAGCAAGTTTTGCTGAGGATGCTTTGATATTTTTGTGTCAATAACATTAGTGCTAATATTAAGTAAGTGCCAAGAATCCCACTGGTGACCTTGCTCCGACCTGTCAGTCCTGCCTTCGGCACAATCTGTAGTTATCTCCCAATAAGATACAACCTTTTTTAATATCACCGCTTCCTCTAGTTTAACAATTTCCTCACATGAAATTCAAATGCTTTGCTCAAGTCTAGATGGAGGCAGAAAAACCCATTTTTATCTCATCAAATAAAGATTCCAGGTCAGGCAGAAACAATTTAGTTGAACACCTTTTGCTGCATTTTATCCCTTTTTTTTTTGCTTACACGCAGTGCTTCAGCCACGTGCATCCTCCAGCCTGCCCAACACATATTGCTGGGCACCCACAGGGCCTGGATCACTGCTTCCCTCTCCCACATGTCTGTCCTGGTCATCAAATTGTAGGGACCACTCTCAACTTGGAGAACACAGCGATAAACCTGGCTGTTGCTCTCATAGCCACGTGTGTCAGCTCCTCCACTCTGCTGGGGGATGCCCCGAGTTGTGGTTTCGCTTCAGCTGCAGGAAATTTCTGTTTCCATGTCTCTCCTTTGTCCCTAGGCTCAGTCGTGCATTTGAGGGTCATCTCATGATTCTTTTTCTTTACTTGATCAGACAAACGTTTGTTGCTTGTCTCAATATAGGCTGCCATGCCCAGCAGCCTGACGTACCGAAGACGACTCATACCTCCAAAGTACATTTCTTTGCCTGTCAGACATTTCAGCCGTTCCCTGCAGGTCCTAATACTCTTCCTCAAGTTGTTCATTCACTCAGGTCTGTAACCTCTCATACAAATTCTCCTCTCTTGTTCAGGATGCAAACTTCAGACAGTTCTCCTACCTTTAACATAAAAGAAACTAATCCAACAGCTCCTCCTGCGCTCTCACGAGCAGCTGATCTCATTAATTAGTTTTTCTCATTTCTAAAAATCTGTCCTTTTATAGCCAAACCTCTGTTAGTGAACCTGTTGACATATCCTCCCATCTAATTCACACTGAGCTGACTCTGGATCACTCACTCTGAAGTCCTCTTTTAAGAGAACACAAAAAGGGGTACAAGAGCAGCATCCTTTTGGGGAGCTCACGCTGTACCCTACCACCGCTCCCGGGCAAGCGTCGACAGGCGCAGAAGTGATGTCCCTGGCAGTGGGAGATGCGGCGCTGACATTTTGAGACTCATTTTGACAACACCGGGCGAGACAGTTGGAAAACATCCCCCCCATTCTGCTTGCAGCAGGACTTCTCCATCCCCCAGTGCGTCCAGTTAAGGTCGCTCCTGCAACACCAGTAACCTTGCTTGTGTTGTCCTTGATACCTGTCCTAGCTCTGCAGCAGCTTGGTTTGAGCATCAAGCTGTGTAGGCACTGGAGCCAAAGGGGAGGGAAAGCACAGAGCTCAAAATACCCAAGTCCCCTCTAGAAGAGAGCCCGGACAGAAGGAGAGGATGGATGTTTGTACCAGCTACAAGTGCTCCGGGTTCAGGGCTGTACTGCGGACTGGGCGCTCTGAACGCTGCGACGACCTAAGCCACGGGACACCATGCATGAGAGGTTACCTGCTCTTCCTTTGTACCCAAGTTTATTTCTTTTAAGTGATAATCTGCATCCAAGCCATCCCCCAAATCCTCCACCCTACCTCCCCACGTCACAGAAATACTGTTAAGCTTCAAAAAATAGAAATGCTAGGTAAAAAGTTCCCCAGAAAAACAGGGATTTACAAAGGGGCTTCGCAACACATCACACACTGGTTTTTGAGCCGAGAAAATCAGACTTGCTCCACACATAGCTTGGACCAGGCACAGAAAGAAGCCAGTTGCCTAGAAAAAAGGCTGTTACATGTAAAACTCATGCTTGTCTTGCTGAATGTGTAGCTAATAAGGCAGTGACTGTGAGAAGAAAAAGGAAAGCCTCATCTTTATGAGCCCTTGGAGAACTGGATCCTATCTCTGCCAGCCCAGAGCTCTCGTGCAATGCTGGATGAACCGGGTAAGACGAAACCTTCAGAGGTGGCTGCTAATTCCATGTTCGTTTTCCCAGTACTGCACCTGAGACACCAGAGATCTCAACTGCACGTACGCCACAGGCCCACCGTTTTAATCAATCTAACTTCCGAAATAATTAAGCACATTTCCACTTGTCTGGAGGGAAAAAAAAAAACCAAACAAACAAATAAACCAAGCCTGAAAAGAAAAAAGAGGGAACCTCCCAAGGTCAGCCTACACTTGGCAATTTCCGCCTTATTTTCCTGTGCCGCAGCAGGGAAAGAGCGATGCACCCAGCCTCACTGGAGCGCTCCCCAAATACATCTGTTATTTGCTGGGAACCCGTGGGCTAAAGCAAGAGCACGAAGGGATCCCATAGAGAGGAGAAGGATTTTGTATTCGGAGCAGGGTCTGGAGGCTCTGCAGCAAACGGAGCATAGGGCGACTGAAGAGGATAAAAAGAAATAGTGAATAACACTACCCCTTCCCCAAACAAGGCAGGGGTCCCGTAGTACCTGATGATGCAGTTAAAGGCTGGATCCTGTGCCCAAGGGGCAGAATTATGATGGCAGAATGGTTTTGGTTTGTGGTTGGTTTGTTTGGTTTTTTAAAATGGGAAGGGAGATTAAAAATGGCTGCATTATAACTATCTAATTTCATGAAGGAAAAAAGAAAAAAAAAAAAGAGTGCAGGGAAAAGGTGCAGCCTTTAGAAGAAAGGCCGCACAGCAACATGAACAGGTATATATGAAAAATCCTAATCTCCCCACTGCTGATGCAGCTTTCACGGCCAGGAGCTCAGCTCCAGGCACCCCCGCGCAGGTCTCTGCTGACAGCCGCAATATCCCCAGCAGATGCCGAGTCCTTTGCTGCTTTCACGCCTCCCTCTCGCCTCTCACATCCCCATTCCAGGCTCAGCCATGCTGCTCTCAGAGGGGAAAATTCACCAGCCGCCAGTCACGCCCTAGCCCAGGAGGACAAGGCGGATGCCTCTGTTGGCAGCACCTTCTCTGGCCCTCCTGCCCCAAGCTGCGCCCGTACTCAGGGATGCTCCACGCTGGACGCTTGCTCAGGGACCGCGTGCAGGTGAGCAAGACATTATTGAGGGACTTAAAGATGGGCAGAGGTTCTCAGCCCACCCGTCATGGCTCTGGTCAGGCTCACTCAGACAGAAAGCAGACATCATTCATGCCACCGAGCACAACAGTGCTTTCCACTCGCTATAATCCTGCGTCAGGGGAACCAACTGATGTGACAAAGTAGGACAGGAGGTCTGCACGCTGCGTGCTGAACGCAGCATGCTAGGGCACCCCGCAAGCTTCAGCTGCACAGGCAGGGTAGAGCCAGCTCCCCCCAAAACACAAAGGAAAGCAGGTTATACACAATATTTTGTCCTCTATGACTTCCACAAATCAGCATACGTAATGCAATCGCTTACAGGAAAGCAAGAGTCCTCCCCACCAACTGCTGCATTCAACACATTAAAAAAAAAACCCAAAACCAAACAAACCTGTCAGTGGATGTGCTACTCTCACAGGTAACGGTGTGATAACAGTTAAAGAAAAGAGTTAAAGCTGGAAGTCAGCTGAAAGGTAAGCTGATGACCACGTACATGAGGCCGTAACTGGCAAGCAGGCAGCACAGAGGTATTAGTGGTTCTGCTGAAACCAAACTCCACTACAGAGCCTTCTCCGGGCTGACAAAAAGGCATTTTCAGGGCCTACGAGGAATACCAGGCACCTCCTCTGCCCCAGGCGCCGCTTGCGGGCAGTCTGACCCCGCGCCTGGCAGCGCTCCTCCTGGTCTTGCCGTCGCAGCTCAGCTGTCGCCATTCCCACGCTGAGCGCAGAGGGACCTGGGACAGCACACACGTGCAGCCCGTGCTGTGCGAAAGGGCGGTGAAGTTGCCAGGTGAGGCTAGCACAGCGCTTGGCAATCCACGCAGTAAGACGGTGCCTTGCAGACGCACACACACACCCCCGCCTCACCCACAGAGGTTTCCTTATGTCAGATTTTTTTACCCGCTTCTCCGAGGCGGTCAGGAATCCCTCTTCTGCCGCCTCCAGGAACTCTACGATGGGGCTCAGCTGTGTCACGCTCTGGATCAGCTCCTCCCTGCGTCCCAGCAAGCGAGCGGTCAGCGTCTCTCCCTCGTCTGTGCTCTCTGGGGGGGGAAAGGATTCAGAAACACAAGAGAAGAAACAAGTCAGTCTGAAGGAACTGACAGGCTCCTGAAGCGAGTGAGACTCTGTGAAAGATCTAAGTGAATAGCAAAGCTCATCCCAAGCACAAGCAGCAGAGGAAAGCCACTTTACTATTCTCTTTAAACTCTATGAAAGGAAAACGTCTCATTTATCTAACAGAGCACAAAGCCATAAAGCAAGCTGGAGGTTAACACCAGGTTTGCAAGGCCACTGCTTTGTGTCAGACTCAAGTAAGAAAGGAGCTTTCAGTCCCGAGGCTCAGCTGTGCTCTGACCCATGCTGGCAGCGCAGCCATCGATCCAGCCCTGCAGGCAGCGATGGGGAGAGCCCTGCGCTGCCCGCACCCCACTGCTGCGGGACGGGAACGCTCCAGGATCTTGGCCAGCACGCGATGAATCTCCTGCATCCGAGTAAGGATACAGGGTTTCTGGAGACCTGTAAGGTCGCCCGCCCACTTTGCTAGAGGTTGCACCCACTTCTGTACCTGTTTGCTGCAGAGCTTCTCCGCTGCCCCCTTCCCGCTCCAGCAAAGCTGCTCTCAGCTTGGGATTTGCGTCTTGAAACAGCATCAGTAAAGACAGGAGGGTCTGAGCAGCCAGGGTCTGAGCATCCTTCACTTTGCTCAGCAGCGTCTTGAACACCGACTGCTCCCCTGCCTCTGCCAGACAGGCAACCAGAGCCTACAGCAGAAGAGGCAAACACGGAGGGTTTTAATAACAGAGTCAACTGCCCTACACAAAGCGACACAAAAAGCAGAATCCTGGGGGTTTTGTTCAGGGGACAAAAAATTAAACAAAACAAAAAAAATAACCGCATAGACACACACCATTGAACTCGAGCTCCGGTCTGCGGCCCCCAGCCCCGGGAAGGAGGGCAGCAAGCGCTGCCTGACAGCTCTTATCCTTACAGCAAGCCCCACAGACCGGAGCTGGGTCCAGCACCAAACATCTCTCCATTTCTTCCCCTAACAGCCAAATGTCAATAAGTTTAAGAGACCTAATAAAACGTGGTTTAAACACCGTTACTTTGGAAGCCCAAGGCAGGGGATACTAGATTTCACTGCAGAACAAGGAGAGATCGCTTGCACAGAGAGCGGAGAGCATTTAAAGTGGGACTTTCAGGAATCTCCATTCTCAAGTCACGATGGAGTTGCGTCTCCTAGAGAAAGCTCTGGAGAGGAGGCACGCAGCTCTGAGTGTCGCGGGCTCTCAGCACGCCTGGCAATCATGCCCAGAGCTCCAAAATCCACTCCAGTGACCTGAAACAGCAACCAGAGGCAAATGCCTGCACAGTTATGGAAATAAAAGGAAAAGAAATAAGCTGTAACTCTTGCTCCCATTTCCCCGGAGCCCTTTAACGCTGTAAATATTGCCCCTAAAGACACGCGCTCCCCAGCTCTCCAGGAGAGATGCCAGCCTTTCAGAGCAGGCGTCCTTTATTAGAGACTCCAGGGATGCTATAAAAGTACCTTTGAAGTGGAGAGCTTAGCCCAGCTCCAGAGAGAGCGGCCATTTTCTGCTGTCATTGTCATTTTTATTTCTATGATAAAAAGACTGAATGCAACTGCTTGGGGCCGCACCGGGGGATGGTGGACTTGCTTTTCCTAGCAGGTGTAAATGCTCATATATTAGGGCAGCGTGACAGTGCAGTGACCTATTGCAAAGAGTATCCACAGAGGGGACGCTGCAGGAGTCCCAGCTCTTACCCGCTAACGGCATTTTTCCTGCCGAACAGAGAGACGTGGACATGAAGGGCTCTGCTATAAAGGAAGAAAGAAGATGCCGCAGACGTGCTGAAGAGCGAACTTAAAGGTATTTTTTTAATGCAAACATTAATTTGTAATGAGACTCGATAACCAGATCATGTTTGTTCTCAAGTTCGCACGCCTGGCCCCTTCCAGATCAAAACCATCCTGTAAAACACAAAATATCTTGACTCTCACCATCCTAAAGGTGCTCAGCACCCTGCCAAATACATGTTTTTACTAATATGGATTAAAAGCAGCTTGTATTGTTGCAATATTTTTCTTTCTTTTTAATTTTTCTTTTTTTTTTTTAATTAAAATCAGCACAGCATTGCTGCCCAGAGCTCCAGATAACATCCCTTCCTCAGTGCATGGTTTTGGCTAATGGAAATGAGTTTTCAGAAACTGAAAGGCTCTGCTATTTATAGTCCCTTTCCAGAAGACCTTTCCTTGGACACATTGCTCAGTGGGAACAACAGCCTTTTAGCATTGTTTTGAAAGAGCACACAGCACATTTTAGACTTACTTTGAAGCGCTAACAATTCCCAAAAATCCTGGAAAAAATGGAGAAATACCAATATTAGCTGGAATCCCAGCTTCCACTTAGTCATAATGTGCCCACCCATTACAGCCTGAGCCGTTAGGCTTTCGCTGCCCGGGACACTTGCAAAACCCTTCATGGCCAAATTGGTGCAAATTAGCACATGTCCAGCATCCAGACTGGAGGAAGAGATGGGCTCTCTGAGCAGGGAACCCTGCTCACCAAGATCTGGCTTAAGCTTTGCCACCAAATAGGTTCAATGGCCACTGAGAAGTTGGGTCCCAGTTGAGGGTGTCAGTCCTGGTGGCCACAGCACTGCTAACTCAGAAGCTCAGTACCGCCATGGTCAAACACCACAAAACAGCCCTCCCAGTTCATCTCAAACCTCCCATGTCCACGGCAGCCCCAAGGCAAGCTCTGAACAGGAGGCAGGTAACGCTGCAGGAGGTAGGTCTCCTGTCTCCGTATCATCTCCACACCTTCCACATTTTTCCAGAGTTCCTTCCTAACACAATCAGTTCCTACACTGCTGCGTCTCTTCACCCCACCACAGGACCTCTCGCTCTGCCCCATTGCTCCTTATTATCTTCTGCTCCTTCCGACGTCCCCTGCCGCTTTGGCTAGGAAGACGCACGAGGCTGCTCACGCAGAGCCACAACCTGCTCAGCAAGAGCTGAGCTAGCGCTGTGTGCTCCCAGCCAGGCACTAATCTCACACCAGTCCACAACGCTCCGAGGAAACAGTGCCTCTGGGACCTCCACCTCCCCTTCCAACACCATCGTGAGATCACGTTTTTCTGGGTGGGGAGAGGGATGCTCGAAGAGCAGCTGGTGGCTGGCCCTGCAGGGAGCAACGCTGAGCCTGGGCTGGGCTGGGCTCAGCTGGCGTGCCATCCCGAGGGAGGTCCTGGGACACGGAGAGGACCTCAAGCAGATGGGCAAGTAATGTACGTCCCACCTGAGTGCAGTGGCCCATAACTGAGACTAAAGAGGGATGTGGGGAGAGAGGGAGGGAAGGTCAGTGTGGCCACTAGCCCAGCTGGCCACTAGCCTCTTCCCTACAAGTGGAAGAGCAGGGTTATGGTTTTCCATGCCTTATCCATGCTTCTGCTCCCACCGTGAGAGCACGTCTCCACAAAAAGCCACTTTAGTGACTGAGTGATCTTCCTCAAGCATCTCCCAAAGGGTGGTGGGGAGGGATCACAGAATCATAGAATCATAGAATTGTTAAGGTTGGAAAAGACCCTTAAGATCATCAGGTCCAACCGTTAACCCAGCACTGCCAAGGCCACCACTAAACCATGTCCTCAAGCACCACATCTCCCCGGCTTTTAAATCCCTCCAGGGATGGGGACTCAGCCCCTGCCCTGGGCAGCCTGTGCCAGGGCCTGATCACTCTTTCAGTCAAGAAGTTTTTCCCAATACCCAACCTAAACTTTCCCTGGTGCAGCTTGAGGCCGTTCCCTCTCGTCCTATCGCTTGTTACTGGGGAGAAGAGCCCGACCCCCACCTCACTACAGCCTCCTTTCAGGCAGTTGTAGAGAGCAATAAGGTCTCCCCTCAGCCTCCTCTTCTCCAAACTAAACACCCCCAGCTCCCTCAGCTGCTCCTCATAAGACTTGTGCTCTAGACCCTAAAGGATCCGCACGAGACAGGCTGGAAAGCCATGGGGTTTAGGGTGCCAGGAAAAGCTAGCTCCCTTCAGACCCCTCCCTCACAAGCCAAGGCACATTCAGCTACAAGACTCACCCCCAAAAGTGGTAAATCCCGTGCTCGTACCTCAAAGCCACCTCCATTCCCTTGAGGAAAGCTGCACTGGCCATTCATCGAGCGGCAAAGTCCCTGACCACGGGAGGCTGGGCACCGCAGGGCAACTTCCAGAGACATAATCATCGGTCCCCTGTGAACACAAGCTGCTTTGGGTTTTTTTTACTGGTTAATTTTTGATGTGCATAAGGTGAAGAAAATATAAAAAAGCCATTGGAAACCTGCACAGACAGCCGCTGCCCACAGGGTCGGTGGCAGGGACGGCACAGGGACTGGCTCTACACATCTGGGCCACAGAGGAGCTCGTAGGCTATGGCCGTGTCATGAAGTCCATCGGCCGTCACCGTGCATGCAATAATCGGAGAAAAACCAGGTTCCCATTTCTGGTGCAGCTATCTGAAGTGGTTTTTTTTCAAGCCTGCATTTGTACATGACTGATGAGGGAGACCCCAGTACCTGGAAAGCTCCGTGGAGAACGCTGGCCCCTGCTTGCTCCACACAACAGGAACAACAGCTCAGCCCAAACTTCCACACAAGTACACCAGAACAGGGGGGGAAAAAGTTTTCCAGCTCTGCCACCACGAAATAAAACCCTCACAACCTATCACTCCTAATCAGGATGCAGAAGATAATGGGAAACTTCTTTCTTCTGCCGCATCCAGAAATCCCTGCAGCTGCAAACGAAGGACGACAATAATTGCACAGGCCCATAGGCAATGAAAATGATCCACAAGCACAGTGACATTTATTCTACGCGGGAGAATCAACGCTCCCCCACTCCATCTGAACATCTGAAAGTAGAGGGAACAAATGAGCTGTGCAATAATTTGAATTGAGTTTCTCTAAGAGAGCACAGGAAGATAAGACTTGACACCAGCAAAGCTCTTCTACGCTTCCCCAAATTACTGCAATTTCAGTCTTGTTCTCATTTCCAAGCAGGTTTCATCCAGGCCAGAACCAAATTAGATAGGAATAGTTTATGTGAGATACACAGAGACTCTAAAACAAAAACAACCCCAAAAATCACATCTCCCTACACAGAAAAGCAATGCGTCCGCATTTTTCAGCCCAGGGAGCAGAACATAACATCAAACTTAGAGAGAAGCAACAATTCTCACAAAAGCAAGCCCTGCACCACAAACCTCCTTGGGGAAAAAACCCACAGCCTAACAAATCTCCACTGGAGGTAGCAGAAAATAAGGCAGCAACACCGGAGGGGAGCAGACAGGAACGCCGCGGGGAGCGAGGCACCCAGGCAGGGACGAGCTCACGAGCAAAGGAACAGAAGTACAGAGGCTACGTCCAAGGCGAAACGTCCTTGAAACCAGAGGAGCCCGAACACCAGGACAGCCTCGGTGTCAACAGCCAGGCTTGCAAAACCCCCGCAAGCCCCCACGCTGCCCAGGCTTTGCTGCCCAAAACACATCGCTGCTTGCCCATAGAGATAAGCCACCCACGAAAGGCTGCTGAGCAGAGGAGGGATGTGCAGAAGGGACGGGAGATCTCCCCGGCGGCAGGGCAAGCACGCCCAGCCAGACTGCTTAGTGCAAAGAAACGGCATCTCACTGGCTTCCAGACCGACTTCTACTTGCCCCGAGGCACCTAAGAGACTTCAAGCAAATGACTGGCAAAATAATACAAAAAAGGGGAGGGGAAAAAAAAAAGGAGAGAAAAAAAATCCACTGATGTCTACCACTGGCACAATCTCAGCCTTAATTATGCATCCCGAGCTGGGCTCTTTGGAGCTGAACTTGCACTTTAAAAACACACTGCTGTGTTTCCCCCCCGAAGAAAACACCAGGCCCTTGTGGGAAAAAGCGACTCCGTCTGCTGGAAACAGAACCCAGGCTCGGTGCTGGTGCGCACAGGTCCTGCGTGTCCCGAGGGGAGCTCAGAGAGGCACAGATCTGGCCGAGCCCTTGCTTACGCCAGGCTGCAGTCTGTCCCCCCCACTGCCCTGGGGCTGACGCTTCTCATGCCTGTCACAGCTGAGAAGTGATTTTTCAGGAAGGCTTAAAGAAAATCCATTTCTCATTTATTCAGGTTTATTTATAGCTGCAGAAAAATTGTCCAGCTGCCGTTTTGCGGTCAGACACCCAAACTGTCTCTGAGCTCCGCAACCTCTCGCTTGGCTCCTGCTGCCACAGCTCATTTGGGAGCGTGAAGGGCCAGGCACGGGTCTGCGAACCTCACCTGCTGGGTCCTGGAGGTGCTGAAGAAACACGAGACAAGTTACTGCAGAGCAACAGAAAACAGGGCTGTTATGCAGAGCAGGAGCAGGGCAGCAGGCCTGCCCGGGCACCGTGCGGGTGCTGTTCTGCCCCGTGACCGCGGAGGCAGCGCAAGCGGGCGAGGGAAGGCATGCCAGCGCGGGTGATGCCTGCTGGCACGGGCACGGAGCTGTCAAACCCCTTCTGGCAGCGCCCATCCTCATCGCACAGCACCCTCCCCAGCTCCACTCCAATTGTCGAGGTGCAGAATAGGTAAAACCTTAAACCTGACATATTTTTCTGATCAGGGAGACGAACAAATGTACAAAAACCTAATCCTTCTCGGGGTGCACAGGCATGCTGAGAGCAATGCACTCACAGGTGCTTGTCAGCCTGGCCAGGCTTGGGCTTGCTCTTATGAACATGAACTAGGACCCACATCTCCTTCCTAAAGCCCCAGAGATGTTAAGATCGACACCATCAGGAGGGTCAGCAGCTCAGAGAAAACAGGCTTCCCTCCATGAACATTTAACGGCTTGTCAGAAAAGAAACCTGCACTCCCCGACTCAAGGGAATTCTCTTCCCTGCTGTCACACAGGTTTTTTTTGTGTTACCTTGGGTTTCTAAAAGCAGAATGCCACCACGGCCAAAATGTCTCATGGTCATACTGGTACTGGAGGGACCAAGTGACTTGAATCCAGACACCTTCCCAGCCAGCAAGAGCATGGGAACCCAGACAGCATCGCAGCCCCCCGACCCAGGGAGGCTTCAGAGCCTACTTCTCAGCTTCAAAAGGTCAGCTAACCACGGAGCCACTGAAGAGCCAGCAATAAAACAGTCACATTCTCATCTTTCCACATCCAGAAAGGGTACGCAAGGCAGTTCATGCAGGCTGGTATGAAAAACGCGCCGTCAGGAAGAGCCGGGGTGAGGAGAGCAGGTACAGTCCCATCCTCACTCCATAGTGGCCGCAGCTGTTTTTCACAGACCCCGCATCGCGCAGCAGCGTGCGGCCAGCGTGAGTGCCCTCCTGGACCCACGCAATCATTTCCGAGCTCCGTGTCCTCCTGCACGCTGCTACACCAACACAGACGTAACCTGCCGTTTCTGTGGTGGCTTAGAGCCGGTACGAGCTGGCATCTGCTCCCGTTGCTCAGAGCCCAGAGTATCCTTCAGCATTAACCAAGCACCAGACTCAAATACCCGCTCCGACAGTACCTCGAGCGTTATTCACGAGCCACGACTGCCTTTAAAGCGGCACATCGCTGTGGGGCGGCACCCATAGCCCCCCGTAACGCTCCCCATGAGCAGCCTGCTGTATGCAGAGCGGAGCAGATGCTCCGTGGCGAGCCCTCGCTGAGGGCTCGGGAGCTCTATTTTGGGATCTCGTATGTCAGTCATTTACCAGGCGATACAGTTCCCGAAGCAAATGCCATAAACAAGAGGAGAGAAACCAGCACTGGAGCTCTCCTTCAACGCAATGAAGATGTCTTCAGGGCAGGACATATCCTTCTTTACCTACGTGCACGAGCAGCTTGCTCTTACAGATGCCTCTCTCCGGGGTGTTGCTCAGGTGAGCACGTGTTGCCCTTCAAACAACCAGGCACCAGAGCCCCAGTTTCCCATGAAACAATTTCCTAAGCAGGGCACAAACTATTCTAGCCCTCAGCAGGGTGAAGAAAAAACTTGTATCATTTACCCAAGTAAACACACCTACCTCCTTTTGAGAGGCATCAATTTCTCTGCACTCTTCTACTCTTTTCAGCACAGCTCGGGCATCAGAAAGGGCCTCAGAGAAAACACTTTCATATCGAAGAAAGAAATCCAGTTTACAGCTTTTGCTCTCTGCTGCTGTGTGAGAGAAACAAGGTAAGTTATTTGCTAATTGAAGGGATTCACAGAAAGCGGGATGTGATTGAAAGGCATCAGTTTGTAACCAGCACATTGGCTATAATAGGGAAACCGTGACTCACAAATCCCTTCTAAAGATATTACGCAGCCTGGAGGGAAAACCAACAGTTTATTTAACACCAGTTATAAATGGAACGTTTATTTTAAACCCAGTACAGCCTCTGTTTTCCTCCCATGCTGAACAGGAGTTTAAAGGATAAGGTAGCATTAGCAGGCAACTCTGTTCACTTACTGTTACACAGATTGCCTTATCAACCTCACGTCCTGCGCTAACGCAGATCCCACCGCACGTCAGATGCAATCACATGCATGGGTGAGAAAAGTTTTCCTCACTCCGGCTCTGGTAAAGTGGTGAGAGTGAAGCAAATGCAAAGGCCAAAGGAGAGCATCGCACAGAGCCAAAGGAAGAAAGTCCCTGCAGAAAAGGGGTACGTGTTGGTGCTGATCCCAACCCAGGGCAAACTAAAAAGAACAAACGCAGGAAAAGATCACCCGTAAGAGGAAAACTTGAGTCCATGCAGTTGCAAATAAGAGGCAATGCTGTGCCCAGACCTGTAAAGTCTCACCTAAATCCCTCGCTCCTCCTTTCTCCTCCGGAGGCTCAGCAAGCTCCTCTCCTGCGCTGCCACCCTGCTCAGCACGGGCAGGCTGATCAGGACGAGAGCCTGAATCCTCCCGGAGGGCTCTGGAGTCACGCGGCATCGCATCCTGGTGAACCCAGGTGTGATTCATGGTAAGTTCCTGGCCAGGAGGAGAAACATCTGCTCCCATTTCTGCTTCTACAGGGCCAGGAGAAGAGGAAACTCTCGGAGGGAGGAGGATATCTGTTTTTCCTTCAGCAGGTTTTTCAGCCTGGGGCAGGTTATTAGCTTCAGCATGGTTTCCAGATGAGTCTGCTGCCTGGCCGGAGACTTCTCTCACTACCTGGTCCTGAGTCGAACAGCTGATGAGGTCCCTGAGGAGGTTTTTGCAACTAACAGCCACATCAAACATCTGCAGACTATCTGCCACGGAGATTACTTTGGTGAAATTGTGCTTCCCCAGTGGGAGTTTGCCACTGTACATCATCTCCAGCAAGAGCGCAAACTCCCCAGGGGTCACCACAGAAGCGTCGATGGAGATGGTGTCCGTGCTGTCCAGCAAGGATTTAAAAAGCAGGCTGGCAGCAGCCAAAACCACCTTGTGCGCTCTAAAATGAACGTTCCCGATGAAGATGGTGCAATCGCAGAACTGCTGCTCTTTGCAGAGAGCGTACAGCTGCTGCAGCAGCTGCTTGCTGTAACTGGGAAGCTCCATGGCACCAGGCTCTACCGGCCTCCTCTCGCTGTGGTCTCCACACCGCTTTCACAAAGCCCAGCTAGCGAAAAAACAAAGGATCCTGTTAGCACTTTGCTCAGATACTGGCACGACAGAAAGAGTAAGCCAAAATTACTTTCCCGTTTACACCTCCTAGTAGCTTACTATGCTGCAGTTCAGTGGTTACAGCAAGAACTTGCGCTCCCCAAATTCAGCAACTTACCCCACTAGAGCTGGAGTCTAGATAATGTTCAAATCTAAATACTTCAGAAAGAGCTTGGAAATGAGTACTGAGTCCCAGGAGTTATAAAAAGGGAGAAGAAAGTCCCTGATGTGCCCCTGATAGAGCTCAAGGAGGTGTGAACGCTCCTCGGATCAGGCACTGATGCTGAATTCAGCAGCTGGTTTCTGAAAGGGCAGGTGAGGAAGCAGTGCAGGAAGACCATCACCAAACACAGAGGAGAACTTGAGGTGTTGGGTTTGACCTGCAAAGCACCAAGTGGTTTGGGACCGGTTAATTTTCTCCCCACATCACTGCTAAGATCAGCAGGGGCGTGCGAGCGTTGGAGGTAGAGGTCTGCCTGCAGCCCAGGGCCTTCAGCACCTCCCTTCTCAGCACGCCACAGTCCTAACTCATC